>OY728120.1:538004232-539254232 GCA_963277665.1 Viscum album | reverse complement strand
ATTAATCAAGTTTTGATGACTTTCACAAAAACCAAATACCAAATAATGTCAAAATTGACAGAAATTAATTTTTAAAACAAATACTGTATTATTGGTTGATATAATATTCCTAAAAATATATGGTTCATAAAAAGGTCTTAAATAACATTATATATGTCATTATTGAACCACTTGAGGTTCTCTTAGAAGTTTAGTGTAATTTTATCAACCATATAGTGTAAGAATACAAGAAGACACGGCTAAAGTTAAAATATTTAACTAAGAGTTAAATATAAAAGATAAGGTTAATATGGTAAACCTATCTAAAACCTATTTGTTGAGTGGTTTTCAACCCATAACCACCTTATCCTAGAAATAAATCATTTTTTATCCATTATAAATCGAAAAATTATTTTATTATAAAATAATATTTCAATCTTTTCCTAAAGTGACCCTCACCTCTCTTATAAAAGGGTATTTCCCCTTCTCTCAAAATCACACCTCCAAAGCCATTTGGCTCATAAAAACCCTCTCAAATGTCCTCAAAACTTCCCTCAAATCAACCTAGAGTCATTACTTTGATCATAAATCCAACCCAAGGAGCCCTTTTGATCAACTCAAAAGGAAACACCCGGAGAAGTGGTAATAATTTCACCACCCTCATTTATGTTCTTTTCATCTTCCACTTCCTCTTTCTTTGTTCTTTCCATACCAAAATTATAACTCCAGTACCTCATACATAATTTTATGTTATTATAAATATTGTACATCCATATTCTTTATTTTATCCATCCTCATAATGAGAACGTCACCATATGTTTGTATGTACGACTTATCGTATCCACGTCGTGGTGTAGTTTGTTATTCAAACACTTCATTATTTGGATGTGTATAATAATGAGTATAACTGATGTAAATAAAAAATATAACATGTTAATGATTCTTTATATATGATATAACTTCCAATTACATAATATTTTACCATCAATATAAGGATATTGTCGCTTGTGCATAAGTACGGATTACCGTCTCCCCGATGTGATGAGATTCGTTCCCACGTTCACTATTCAACGATGATTATAAAAATATATATTATTAATTAGTATGAAATATATTACATAATAGTGATACTGGATATATATATATATATATATTTATGAACTTAGATATATCTTATTCACTTACTTCCATTCAATACGATATGAAAACAGAAACAACGTTTATGCGTACGTACGACCTACCGTCTCCATAAATGGTGCCTTACATTTAATATATCTATATATTATAAATATTTATATTCAAAATGTATATGATATATAAATCAAGGTTTATATTATGGAAGTATTTAAATCATGATCTAAATGATACGACTAAAAATAACAAGTTAAAACACGTACCATAAAGAAAGTGATTATTACCCAAAATGTTAATTTAACATGGAAATCATTATTAAATTTGTTTTATAAATTCATAAATGAATCATGTATGATATAATAAATATGAATATGGTTCTGGTATAATTTAATAACAAACTATGGTCATTATACAGGAGGATAAATGTACCCTCGACCAAAGAAAAGTGCAAGGTAAGGGTTAATTCCTCAATCTCATTATTATCCGAGATTGTTTATGTGTAAGTATTTTTGGGAAATATTTATTATCCA
The DNA here is from genome assembly GCA_963277665.1 of Viscum album. NCBI lineage: Eukaryota > Viridiplantae > Streptophyta > Magnoliopsida > Santalales > Viscaceae > Viscum > Viscum album. The sequence continues at coordinate 539,252,589 of OY728120.1, read as the reverse complement.
TGTACATGTTACATAAAATAATTTTCAAAATGATTCTTTCAAGGAAATATTTATAGAAACATCATTTCAAATGTCTTAAATATTTATTCTTTTAAATCATTCTCATTAATGTCCATGTTTTCAAAATGGTTTTAAGGATTTATTTATTTGGAAATGAATGTTCTAAAATGTTAATTCCTTTCAAATGTTTCAAATTTGTATGGGACACTTTGATTCAAAAATATCTTTTAAATTTCATCCTTTATAAATTGTGTGACTTTTAATTGATTTCATGAAAAATGGATATTTCTCTCAAATAGTTTTAGATATCATTTTAATCTATGTCAACATCATTTGATGGATTTTAAACTTGTTTGAAGTTGATTTATTATGATACAAATATTCTATATTGTATTGAAGGTTTTGTGATATGTTTTACTATGGATGTTTTATTTTTATACCATTCATGGTTTGTGGACAAAGTATTGATATTTCATATGCTAGTTTTAATACAAATGTTTATGTTATGTTTAAACATTTTCATTAAAGGAATGCATTGGACTTAGTAATTGACAGGTGGATCCTGATTTAGCTTTTTGATGCATCATTAGGTCACATGAGACAAACTAGTGTCTTGGAACAAGGCCTTGAAAAAAGTTTATTTGTAGTCTTGACACAAGGCCTTGACTATGTGGTTATGAAGTCTGGCATTATGCATCCCATCATTATGAAATTAGCTATTGATATTACCTCTGATTATTAAACTATTAGAATATCCATGTGAATAAGTAAATGATTTTTTTGATTTATCTTTGCTATATTATGTTGATGTTTAAGTTTAAAATGATTTTTTTTAGTTTTATACATTTCCTTAAATATTTATGCTTATTTATGAATTTTTTTTCTATATTGTTATCCTTACTAAGCATCTGATCTCACCCTTTCAATGTTTTATTTCTCCTAGGATGGAGAGAAGTATATTATGATTGACCTGTAAGGATAGTCTAAGGGATATAAATGTGGTCAATTAAGACAATGTTATTTTTGTTTTTAATTTTATAATGTAACGTAACATTCATGTATGTAATCTATTTTCCAAGAGTGCTAAACGGACCGTTCCTTTAGGACTTGATTCCTTGTAATCATGCCAATGTATTAAAATAAGTCACCGACTCTGGGTAACTAGGGTCAGGGCATTACGGTTGGTATCAGAGGAAGTTTAGAAAAAAACTTGGAAATAGATTTAGATAAAATATTATTAGATAACATTACCCTAAGAAAGACTTTGAGGATTAGTATAGAAGAACTTCCTAGAATTTTGGTAATGTAGAGATTTTCTGTATTTTCCAAGAAATACATCCCTGTCTAGATATGAGAAGGTAGAGACGGATCTAGAACTGATATACCTATGAGTGAAAACTCTGAAAAGGAGTTTTGGTCTTGATCTGAGGTATACTGGTACACGACAATAGGTCTTGATGCACTCTTGGTTACGACATTCCCGGGGGATATGCTTAGGAAAATTCATATTTTCATTACAATCCATTATAAAGGATTTAGAAGTAAATAATTCCACAAATAAAACATTTTACGATTATACATTATATGCATAATCTTTTGAATATACGTTAGGTATTTTACAAGTTTAGAATTATGCATTGTGATTCATAAACTAACTTAGTGTATTCCATTTTTTAGAAATGGAGCCTTGTAGAAGGAATGAGAATTTCAGCAATATGCATGATCGAAAGATTAAGAAGTATCATATTTTTCATGGTATTAAGCCAATATTTAAAAGGGAAATAGTCTCCCACATATCCTCATCATATGAAGAAATAGTATCATGTGTTAATAAGATAATTAAATAATTCTCTGAGTCTTATGACATTGAAGGGAAGCAAGCAAAGAAAAGGATGGAAGAGAGAAATATGGATAAAGGGAAGAAGGGAAAGAACAATTTTCCATATGTGATAACTGTGGAAAGAATCACCTTGGTAAATGCTTGATGGTAATGGGAGTTTGTTATAAGTGTGGAGAAAAAGGACACCAAGTACGTGATTGCAAGGGTAAGAAAAAGGTTTCAAATGTATAATGCTTCATCTGCAAGGAGTTGGGACGCGACGCAAATCAATGTCAAATCATCAGAGTATACCACAAATGATACTGCTGGATAACAATAAAATTATGACATTACCACATATGAAGAGTAATGACTAGTGTTATTATATTGATATTAAATAATTATTCCATTTGAGTATGGTATCAACGATGTACTGGTTATAATAATTATGGAGTATATAAGGATTGTACTGCAGTACAATTTAATTAAGGATTTGAGATTGTGTGGTACCAAGAAAAGTGACTCAATATCAAGTTAAACATTTTGGAAAATACATGGTTGAAGGAAAGATAAAAATTTAATATGGTCTTGATACTGAGGTATTGATTTTGGAATAAGAGATTATTTATTTGGATAAATTATATTGGATATTATTTACATCCTTGGAACTGATTAATGTTTTGTTCATTCCATCATTGTTGGAGTTTACAACATTTTTGGATATAAGGAGTATATTAAGTATTCTATAAGGAATAAGGGATTATAAATGTAATCAATATGGTTTTAGGGTAATTTAGAGTGTTACCATGTTTTAAAAGAATACATTATGAAGGTATTCACACATTTTTACATGGCTAAAAATATCTTCATTGTGTTTACATTCCATATAAATTTTGGACTGTGAGTTTGGACAGAAATATTATGTATAAGTATAAAGGTTGGAATGGATTAAGATTGACATTGGATACTATTGTTAAGGTTAAATCATTTCTTAAGAATATTTTTGGATTTTTATAAAAAGGACAACCTAGAGGTCAGGCGACAACCCGTCGCGTCCGGCAAGGCCGCGAGACTTGAACCCGCAACTGAAGAGCGACAAGGGTGAATCACCTACCACTATCCTACGTGATTTCCTGGTTTGTATAATGTAGTTTTTTAAAGGGTTTGAAAGATAAATTATAAATTCATTTTATTTAACCCTATACGATTAGGATACATATAATATTTTGAAATCTATTATCTTTTGGAGGGAAAGATGAGTTTGTGGTAAGAATTAGTTGATGGATGAAACTCTACTTCTCAATTATATTTTTTCTACTTATTATATGAATAAATTAATTATTAAACTTTAGGGATGAGATCTTAAAACCAAAAATGTGTTATCCTAATACCTTTTGTTTTGTTGAACTGGTGATATTTTAAATCATCATAGATTGATGGCTTTGAGGCCCTCAATTTTACCCTTGTTTGTGATTGATGGCCTCAATAACTCCCTATAAATATTTACGTTTTCCCTACAATTATGTGTCTGTAATTACCACCAATGTTCTCCAAATCAAGATCATAATATGGTGGTGACTTTTTCATTACCTTTCCCTCTTATTAAGACTAAATTTTCTTTTCCTAATTTCTGATGTGGGATTTCCACAAAGGTATTTTTTCAATTTTTAACCTTTTATTTTTGAAGAAAAATTTCAAATTTTGAGGAAAATATTTATTAAAGGAGGGGAGAACGTAAAACCTAAGATTTCATAGTACATTATCTCATTAAAGTAATTCAATAGCTTGCGCTACACACAACACCGAGTTCGAGCGCACCACAACTTATCAAACTAGCCATTCAAAAAGCATTTTTGAATAGTATTTACTGCATTTTAAATCTTAAATACTCTATATAATTTTAACATCAATATTATGTGTTTCTTAGACATAATATAAGAACAAATTCATTTTTCAGATAAAATAAGTACTATTCAAAAAATAAAATTTTTCCGTCTTTTAATGGAGAACCCTTTTTAAAACCAATATTTAACACTTTTATATATTAAATTTAACAAAATTAAATTCTTATTTATAAGCAGGACATAAAAATTCAATTTGGATAATTTTTTGGTATTTTTAATAACTTTCATATTTTGACGAATAGTGAAAAATACTATGTTTTAACTAAAAATAACTTTTTTAGTCGAAATAATTTGTAGTGTTAAATTATTCATTTTAAATTTTTTGAAATATAATTAGATTATATTTTTATCATTTAACACAATTTAGGTCATTATAAGTAATTTCACTTTTAAATTTGACATAAACACATGTCAATCTTTTGATACTTTTTATTTTTTTTAAAACCCACTTTTTGTTTTTGACAACGGGAATTAATTTTAAATTAATAAATACAACTTATTTGTTTTGAATTTGGTAAAATATACTTCATTTTTGAATTCGGAATATCAAATTTATCTTTGGGAGAATTTTTGGTATTTTTCTGAAAACATTCAATTTTTGATGAATAGTGAAAAACACTGCGTTATTATTTAAAACCGACTTTTTATTTAAATAATTATTTATTTTATTTAAATTTTTTAAGTCAAAATATATACATAATACCTATAAAAGTTAAATTTAATACATTGGAGTAATTTTATAATAAAATTAGATGTATTAAATTTTATTGAACTTTTAAACCTCTTTTACCCACCTTCTAGGAGCATTTGCAAATTTGCATAAAACTTAATTTTACCGCTTCTGTGAGTTGAATTTAAAAAATCCGAGAGACACAATTGATGTCATTAAGTAAAATGCGGTTCAATAAGATGAAAATAATTTTTGTTGAATAGTAACTTTTGACTTTTATTTACTACAGTTAAAAGTAAATAGGGTAATTAAAGGTAAAAATGATATTATAATTACCCTAAAAATGTCCTAATTATAATGGATAAGTTTATTTTGACAAAAAACAACCTTAGGAATAAAATATGATCCTTTAGGTCCACTTGGATTAGATTAGGACATTTATTATTATTTTATTTAAAGAAGAGTTAAAAGTGTTAAATTCAAAGTTTAATAACTAAAAAATTTTTAATATAGGGTTACACACAATATAAATTCGAATATAAATATTTATTATAAATATGAAAATATTTTCTACATAATGGTATTTTATTTATATTTTTTATACATTAAATAACTTAATTTATTTATGACACGATGATGATGCAGTAATTACCTTATTAATGAAAGAATAAAATAAATTCTATTATAAATATTAAAATAAATATAATTTCAAAGTTTTTATGAAATAAAAAAATTTTATACGTGAATATGACATGTTAGGGTTGATTCAATGTATCTTTTTTGAAGTAAACAAGTTGTGATGAATTTTAGAAAAACCAAATACCAAATAATGTCAAAATTGACATAAATTAATTTTTAAAACAAATACTATATAATTTGTTGATATAATATTCCTAAAAATATAAGGTTAGGAAAAAGGGATTAAATAATATTATATATTTCATTAATGAACCTCTTGAGGTTATCTTGGAAGTTTAGAGTATGTTTATTAACCATATAGTGTAAGAATACAAGAAGACACAGTAAAAGTTAAAATATTTAACTAAGAGTTAAATATCAAAGATAAGGTTAATATGGTGACCTAAACCAATATAAAACTTATTTTTTTGAGTGGTTTTAGACCAATACACACATTATACTAGATATAAATCATTTTGGATCCATTAGAAACCGAAAATGATTTTATTATAAAATAATATTTCAAGCTTTTCCTAAAGTGACCCTCACCTCTCTTATAAAAGGGTACTTACCCTTATCTCAAAATCACACATCCAAAGCCATTTGTCTCATCCAAAACCTGACCAAAATTTCCCTCAAACTTCCCTCACATAAACCTAGATTCCTTACTTTGATCATAAATACAACCTAAGGATCCCTTTTGATCAACTCAAAAGGAAACACATGAAGAAGAGGTAATGGTTTCACCACCCTCTTTCAAGTTCTTTTCATTTTCCTCTTCCTATTTTTTGTTGTTTCCATAACAAAATAATAACTCCAGTACCTCCTATATAATTTTATGTTATTATAAATAAGGTACAAATATATTCATTATTCTAACCATCCTCTAAATGAAAAACTCACCATACGTGCGTATGTACGGCTTACCGTCACCATGTCGTGGTGTAGTTTGTTATTCAAACACTTAATTATTTGGATGGGTATAATAATGAGTATAACTGATTTAAATAATAAATATAACATGCTAATGATTCTTTATATATGATATACCATCCAATTAAATATTATTTCACCATCAATATAATGATATTGTCGCTCGTGCATACGTACAGATTACCATCTCCACGGCGTGATGAGATTCATTCCCACGTTCACCATTCAACGATGATTATAAAAATATATATTATTAATAAGTATATAATATATGATATAATAATTCTAATTAAGATATATATATATATTTATGTACTTATATATATCTTATTCACTTACTTCCGTTCAATACGATATGAAAACAGAAAAAACGTTTATGTGTACGTACGGCCAACCGTCTCCATAAGCGATGAATTCCATTTAATATATCTATATATTATAAATAATTATACTCTAAATATATATGATATATAAATCAAGTTTTATACTCTATAAGTATTTAAGTCATGATCTAAATGATACGATCAAAAATAACAAGTTAAAAAACGTACGATAAAGAAAGTGATTATTACCCAAAATGTTAATTTAACATGGAAATCATTATTAAATGGGTAGTATAAAGTCATAAATGAATCATGAATGATATTATAAATATGAATATGGTTTTGGTATAATTTAATAACATAATATGGTCATTGTACAGGATGTTAAATGTACCCTCCACCAAAAGAAAGTGCAAGGTAAGGGTTAATTCCTCAATCTCATTATTATCCGAGATTGTTTATGTGTAAGTATTTTTGGGAAATATTTATTATCCATGTCCATGTTTCATAAAAGAATTTTCAAAATGATTCTTTTAATTTACTCTTTATATAAACATCATTTTAAATGTTTTAAATATTTATTCTTGTAAATCATTCTCATTAATGTCAATGTTTTCAAAATCATTTTAAGGATTTATTTATATGGAAATGAATGTTTTAAAATGTTAATTCCTTTAAAAAGTTTCAAAGTGGCATGGGAAAATTTTATTCAAAAATATCCTTTAAATTTAATCCTTTATAAATTGTGCGACTTTTAAATGATTTCATGAAAATTAGATATTTCTCTCAAAGAGTTTTACAAATCATTTTCATCTGTGTAAACATCCTTTGATGGATTTTAAACTTGTTTGAAGTTGATTTATTATGATACAAATCTTTCATATTGTGTTGAAGGTTTTGTGATATGTTTGACTATAGATGTGTTATTTTTATACCATTCATGGTTTAAGCATAAAATATTGAAATTTATATGCTATTTTTTATACGAATGTTTATGTTATGTTTAAAACTTCTCATATGAGGAATGCATTGGACTTTGTAAGTGATGGGTGGAGCCCGCTATAGCTCCTCGATGCATTGGTATGTCTCATGAGATAAACTAGTGTCTTGGCACAAGGCCTTGACAAAATCTTATTTGTAGTCATGGCACAAGGCCTTGACTATGTGGTTATGAAGTCTGGCATTATGCATTCCATCATTATGAAATTAGCTATTGATATTTCTTGTGATTATTAGACTAGTAGGATATCCATGTGAATAAGTAAATTGAATTATTTGATTTTTATTTTCTATATTATACTGAAGTTTATGTTTAAAAGGATTTTGTTTTAGTTTTATACATTATTTTAAATAGTTTTGCTTATTTATGAATGTTTTTGCTATATTGTTATCCTTACTGAGCATCTAAGCTCACCCCTTTCTATGTTTTATTTTTACTAGGATGCGAAGAAGTATATTGTGAATAAAATGTAGGGATAGTCTAATGGATATAAATGTGATAAATTAATACAATGTTGTTGTTGTTTTTTATTTTATAATTTAATGTAACGTTCAGGTATGTAATCTATTTTCCAAGACTACTAAATTGATCGGTCCTTCAGGACTTCATTCCTTGTAATCATGACAATATATTAAAATAATGCACTGACTCTGGGTAACTGGGGTCAATGCATTACAGTTGGTATCAGAGAAGGTTTAGAAACAACCTTGGAAATAGAATTAGATAAACTCTGATTAGAGAACATTAACCTAAGATAAACTTTGAGGATTAGTATTGAAGATCTTCCTAGAATTTTGGTAATGTTGAAATTTTGTGTATTTTACAAGCAATACATTCATATCTGGATACGAGCAAGTAGAGGCGGATCTGGCACTGATGTACCTAGAAGTGAAAACTCCAACATGGTGTTTCAGGCATGACCTGAGGTATCCTGGTACACGACAATGGGGCTTGATGCACTCTGGGTTATGACACTCTGGGGGATATGCTTAGGATAATTCACATTTTCATTACAATCCATTATAAAGGATTTAGGAGTAAATACTTCCACAAAGAAAACATTTTATGATTATAGATTATATGCATAATCTTTTCAATTTACGTTAGGTATTTTATAATTTTGGAATTATGCATTGCAATTCATAAGCTATCCAAGTGTATTCCATTGTTTAGAAATGACGCCTAGTATAATGAATGAGAATTCCAGCAATACGTATGATCGAAAGATTAATAAGGAATATATCTTTCATGGTATTAACCCAAAATTTAAAAAGGAAATATTCACCCACATATCCTCATCATATGAATAAATAGTACCATGTGTTAATAAGATAAGTAAATTATTCTCTGAGTATAATGGAATTGAAGGGAAGAAAGATAAGAAAAGGATAAAAGAGAGAAAGATAGATAAAGGGAAGAGGGGAAAGAAGGATTTTACCATATGTGATAACTATATAAAGAATAACCTTGGTAAATTATTGATGGGAATGTGAGTTTGTTATAACTATGGAGAAAAAAGACACCAAGTACGTGATTGAAAAGGTAAGAAAAACGTTTCAAATGTACAATGCTTCATTTGCAAGGAGTTGAGTCACTATGCAAATCAATATCCAAATCATCAGTGTATACCACAAATGATGTTGTTGGATAATAATCAAATTATGATATTACCACATATGAAGAGTAATGACTAGTGTTATTAGGTTGATATTAAATAATTATTTCATTTGAGTATTCTATCTATGATGTACTGGTTATAATAATCATGGAGTATATAAGTATTGTACTGTAGTATTATTTCATTAAGGATTTGAGATTGTGTTGTACTAAGAAAAGTGACTCAATAGAAAGTTAAACTTTTTGGAAAATACATGGTTGAAGGAAAGATAAAAATTTAATATGGTCCTGATAGTAAGGTATTGATTTTGGAATAAGAGATGATTGATTTGGATAAATTATATTGGATATTATTGACATCCTTGGAACTGATTAATGTTTTTTTTATTCCATCATTGTTGGAGTTTACAACATTTTTAGATATAAGGAGTATATCCAGTATTCTATAAGGAATAAGGGAGCATAAATATAATCAATATAGTTTTATGGTAATTCAGGGTGTTACCATGTTTTAAAATAATTCACGATGAAGGTATTCACTTTTTTTACGTGGAAAAAAATATCTTCATTGTGTTTACCTTCTTTATAAATTTTGGACTGTGAGTTTGGACAGAAGAATTTTTGATAAGTCTAATGGTTGGAATAAATTAAGATTAAGATTGGATATTATTTTTAAGGTTAAATAATTCCTTAATATTATTTTTGAATTGCTATAAAAAGGATAACTCAGAGGTCGGGCGACAACCCGTCGCATCTGGCAAGGTCGCGACACTTGAACCCGCAACCGAAGAGTGACAAGGGTGAATAACCTACCACTAACCTACATGATGTTCTGGTTTGTATAATGTAGTTTTTTAAATTTTTTGAAATATAAATTATAAATTCATTTTTTTGAACCATATACGATTAGGATAAATAGAATATTTTTTAAATCTATTATCTTTAGGAGTGAAAGATGAGTTTTTGGTAGGAAGTAGTTGAAGGATGAAACTCTACTTGTCAAGTATATTTTTTACTTCTTATTCTATGAATAAATTAATTATTAAACTTTAGTTAAGGGATCATAAAAACAAAAATGTGTTATCCTAATACCTTATGTTTTGTTGAACCGACAATATTTTAAATCCTCATAGATTGATGGATTTGAGGCCCTCAATTTTACACTTGTTTGTGAGTGATGACCTCAATTACTCCCTATAAATATTTAAATTTTTTCTCCAATTATGTGTTTCTAATTGCCACCAATGTTCTCATAATTGAGATCATAATTTGGTGGTGACTTTTTCATTACCTTTCCCTCTTATTAGGACTAAATTTTATTTACCTAATTTCCGATGTGGGTTTTCCACAAAGGTATTTTTTCTATTTTTAACCTTTTATTTTTGAATAAAAAATTCAAATTGATAGGGAAATATTTATTGATGTATTGGAGAATGTAACACCCTAAGATTTCATAGTACATTATCTCATTAAATTAATTCAATAGCTTGCGCTACACACAACACCGAGTTTGAGCACACAAGAACTTACCAAACTAGCCATTCAAAAAGGTGTTATGAATAGTATTAACTGGATTTTGAATCTTATATACTCTATATATTTTTAACATCCATATTATCTGTTTCTTAGACATAATATAAGAACAAATTCATTATTTTTCAGACAAAAGAAATATTATTCAAAAAAATGCAATTTTACCACCTTTTAATGGAGAACCCTTTTTAAAACCAATATTTGACACTTATATATATTAAATTTAATTTAATTAAATCATTATTTTGAAGCGGGACATAAAAATTTATTTTGGATAATTTTTTGGTACTTTTCTGATAGCTTTCATATTTTGTCGAATAATTAAAAAAATACTCTGTTTTAATTGAAAAAAACTTTTTTAATTGAAATAATTTATAGTTTTAAATTATTCATTTTAAAGGTTTTGAAGTATAATTAGATTATATTTTTATCCTTTAATACAATTTAGGTCATTATAAATAATTTCACATTTAAATTTGACATAAACACATGTCAATATTTTGATAGTTTTTATTTTTTTTAAAACCCGGTTTTTGGTTTTGAAAACAGGAATTAATTTTAAATTAATAAATGAAAATTTTATGTTTTGAATTTTGGAAAATATAATTCAATTTTTAATTTAGAATATCAAAATTAGATTTGTGTGAATTTTTGGTATTTTTCTGAACACATTCAATTTTTTATGAATAGTGAAAAACACTGCGTTATTATTTAAAACTGACTTTTTATTTAAATAACTATTTAATTTATTTAAATTTATTTTAAGTTAAAATAGATATATAATATCTATACAAGTTAAATGTAATTCATTAGAGTCATTTTATAATAAAATTAGATGTATTAAATTTTATTGAACTTTTAAACCTCTTTTACCCACCTTCTAGGTGCATTTGCAAATTTGCATAAAAATTAATTTTACCGCTTCCGTGAGTTGAATTTATAAAATCTAAGAGACATGGTTGATATCAGTACGTAAAATCTTTTTCAATAAGATGAAAATAATTTTTGTTGAATAGTAACTTTTGACTTTTATTTACCACGATTAAAAGTAAATAGGGCAATTAAAGGTAAAAATGATATTATAATTACCCTAACACATGTCCTAATTCTATTGGATAAGTGTATTTTGACCAAAAAAAACCTTAGGAATAAAATATGATCCTTTATATCCACTTGGATTAGATTAGGGCATTTATTAATATTTTATTTAAAGAAGAGTTAAAAGTGTTAAATTCAAAGTTTAATAACTAAACCATTTTTAATATGGGGTTAAAAAAAATTCAACTATAAATATTCATTAGAAATATGAAAATATTTCCTACATAATGGTATTTTACTTATATTATCTAGATATTATATAATTTAATTTATTTACGCCACAATGATGATGCAGTAATTACCCTATTAATGAAAGAATCAAATAAATGTTATTATAACTATTAAAATAAATATAATTTCAGAGTTTTTATGACATAAACGAATTTTATAGGTGAATATGATATGTTAGGGTTGATTCAATGTATATTTTTTTAACTAATCAAGTAGGGATAACTTTCACAAAAACCAAATACCAATTAATGTCAAAATTGACATAAATTAATTTTTAAAACAAATACTATATTATTGGTTGATATAATATTCCTAAAAATATAAGTTTCGGCCAAAGAGATTAAATAATATTATATATGTCATTAATGAACCACTTGAGTTTATCTTGGAAGTTTATAGTAAGTTTATTAACCATATAGTGTAAGAATACAAGAAGAAATGGTAAAAGTTAAAATATTTAACTAAGAGTTAAATCTGAAAGATAAGGTTAATATGGTGATATAAACCATTATAAAACCTACTGGTTGAGTGGTTTTATACCCATAACAACCTTATCCTAGAAATAAATTATTTTGGAGCCATTATAAACCAAAAATTATTATATTATAAAATAATATTTCAAGATTTTGTTAAAGTGACCGTCACCTCTCTTATAAAATGGTACTTTCCCTTCTCTCAAAATCACACCTCCAACGCCATTTGGCTCAGCCAACCCCTACCCAAATGTCCTCCCAACTTCCCTCAAATAAACCAAGAGTCCTTAATTTGATTATAAATCCAACCTAAGGACCCCTTTTGATCAACTCAAAAGGAAACACCTGAAGAAGAGGTAATAATTTCACCACCCTCTTTCAAGTTCTTTTCATCTCCCACTTCCTCTTTCTTTGTTGTTTCCATACCAAAATAAAAACTCCAGTACCTCCTACATAATTTTATGTTATTATAAATATGGTACAACCATATTTTTTGTTCTATACATCCTATATATGACAAAGTCACTATACGTGCGTACGTACGGCTTACCGCCTCCACGTCGTGGTGTAGTTTGTTATTCAAAGACTTCATTATTTGGATGTGTATAATAATGAGTATAACTGATGTAAATAATAAATACAACTTGTTAATGATTCTGTATATATATGATATACCATCCAATAACATATGATTTCACCATCAATATAATGATATTGTTGCTCATGTGTACGTACGGATTACCGTCTTCACGAAGCAATAAGATTCATTCCCACGTTTAACATTCAACATTGATTATAAAAATATATATTATTAATAAGTATGTAATATATGAGATAATAATTCTACTGGATATATATATATATATATATATTTATATATGTATGTATATGTTTGTACTTACACATATATCTTATTCACTTACTTCCGTTCAATACGATATGGAAACAGAAACAACGTTTATGCATACGTACGACCTACCGTCTCCATAAATGGTGCCTTCCATTTAATATATCTATATATTATAAATATTTATATTCTAAATATTTATGATATATAAATCAAGTTTTATATTATGTAAGTATTTAAATCATTATCTAAATGATAAGATAAAAAATAACAAGTTAAAACACATACAATAAAGAAAGTGATTATTACCCAAAATGTTAATTTAACATGGAAATCATTATTAAATGGGTAGTATAAAGTCATAAATGAATCATGTATGATATAATAAATATTAATATGGTTGTTTTATAATCTAATAACATACAATGGTCATTATACAGAAGGTTAAACGTACCCTCGACCAAAGGAAAGTGCAAGGTAAGGGTTAATTCCCCAATATCATTATTATCTGAGATTGTTTATGTGTAAGTATTTTTGGGAAATATTTATTATCCATTTCCATGTTTCATAAAATACTTTTAAAAATTATTCTTTAAGGTACTCTTTATATAAAAATCATTTTAAATGTTTTAAATATTTATTCTTCTAAATCATTCTCATTAATGTCCATGTTTTCAAAATGGTTTTAAGGATTTATTTATATGGACATGAATGTTTTAAAATATTAATTACTTTAAGTAGTTTCAAAGTGGTATGATACACTTTTATTAAAAAATATCTTTTAAATGAAATCCTTTATAAATTGTGTGACTTTTAAATGATTTCATGAAAAAGGGATATTTCTCTCAAAGAGTTTTACAAATCATTTTCATCTATGTCAACATCCTTTGATGGATTTTAAACATTTTTGAAGTTGATTTATTTTGATACAAATATTCCATATTGTATGGAAGGTTTTGTGATATGTTTGACTGTGGATGTTTTATTTTTATACCATTCATGGTTTATGGATAAATTATTGACATTTCATATGATAGTTTTAATATGAATTTTTATGTTATATTTAAACCTTTTAATATAAAGAATGAATTGGACATAGTAAGTGATGGGTGGAGCCCACTATAGCTCCTCGATTCATCGGTAGGTCTCATGAGACAAAATAGTTTCTTAGCACAAGGCCTTGATAAAATCTTATTTTTAGTCTTGGCACAAGGCCTTGACTATGTGGTTATGAAGTCCGGCATTATGCATTCCATCATTATGAAATTAGCTATTGATATTACTGGTGATTATTTGACTAATAGAATATCTATGTGAATAAGTAAATGGAATTATTTGATTTATCTTTGCTATATTATGCTGAAGATTAAGTTTAAAAGGTTTTTTTAGTTTTATACATTGCCTTAAATATTTATGCTTATTTATGTAAGTTTTTGCTATATTCTTATCCTTACTGAGCATCTGAGGTCACCCCTTTCTATGTTTTATTTTTCCTAGGATGCGAAGAAGTATATTATGAATGACCTGTAGGGATAGTCTAAGGGATATAAATGTGTTCAATGATGATAATGTTGTTGTTGTTTTTCATTTTATTATGTAATGTAACATTCATGTATGTAATCTATTTTCCAAGACTACTAAACTGATCGATCCTTCAGGAATTGATTCCTTATAATCATGACAATGTATTAAAATAATGCACCGACTCTGGGTAACTCGGGTCAGGACATTACAAGACATGTAGTTTAACATATTGTGGTGAAGACCTAGATCACCTAATGTGAAGGAAAAGGAAGGTTGTGGCGGGCCCAAGACTAGATTTTTGGGAACCACTATGTATCCTGTGATGATGGGAATCAAGACAGACATAGTTCTTGGTTGAATTGATTCCATTGGTGGAGCTAAGTCTGACATGGGGATGATGTAATTCCATTATTCCTTCATATAGATCTTGATCATGTGATGTGATTCTCTAGTGAGATGGTTTTTCTGTGTAGTTTAACATCATGTAGTGAGGACTTTATCCTTGTAGTTTAACATCATATTTCTCCATAAAATTTTCTGTCATATGGTTAGGAAATCTCCATATAGTTTAACATCATGTGGTCAGGACCTAAGACACTGTCCAGTTTACAATCTTACTATTAGGACTTTTCCGTACAGTTTTACATTTTATGGCCAGGATGTGGGATGCCATGTAATTTATTGTCTTAATGCCAAGAAGATCTCCATATAGTTTAAACATCATGTGCTTATGAAATTATCAATATAGTTTAACATCATGTGGTTAAGATGAAGTCCGTACTGTTTAACATCATATGGTTAAGACATTTTATGGAACTCCCTTTTTGACTAGTTTGGGATCTCGTAACTGGAAGTGGAAATGGTTTTG
The DNA here is from genome assembly GCA_963277665.1 of Viscum album. Taxonomy (NCBI): domain Eukaryota; kingdom Viridiplantae; phylum Streptophyta; class Magnoliopsida; order Santalales; family Viscaceae; genus Viscum; species Viscum album. The sequence continues at coordinate 539,237,071 of OY728120.1, read as the reverse complement.
GGCATGTTTTGGAGTTTTATTTCGGATAGCACTCTCCATATATCCATGTCAGCCACTTATTCATCAGATATATATGTCTTTACCTGGTTATACCAAATAGCTTTCCTCTCTAGGTCTCCTGCTTACATTGGTGAAGTGCTGCAAATGGATAATTAGGGCACTATATATGGTTAACCCTGGTATTGTAAGAATATTTCTATATGAAGGTACCTGATGTTTTTGATCACATCTCTATACAAAGGTGTCTGATATTTTTGATCACCTCTCTATGTGACAGTGTAAGGTATTTTTGAGTACCACTATATATAAAGGTATTTTTAGATAAGGGGAGGATTCCATTGTCTATGGGAGATATCACCATGGGGAGATTGACCATGATGGTTTTTAGGAGTAGAGTCCATGTGATCAATCCCCACACTACCACAAGGAGTAATATCATGGTAATGATCTCCTTCTCCTTCAGTTGAATAGTCGACGAACCTTTGGGTTATTGAGAATGCATCTCAAACAACCTCTAGGACACTTGGAATTGAGCAGGTTAGGGGTATAAGCCTCACCCTACATCGTGGATGGAATATTCTATCATGCCTTTTGGGGTTGAGAAAGGATATAATCCTACTCTATGATAGCTATTGTAATCCATTGAAAACCACAGAGTGATGTAGGGATATAATCCCACTACTAATAGGGTAATAGATCATGACAATGGGATTCTATGATATGGATATGAGCCTATCTTAAGGCATGATCCACTCTTACTTGGTGGGACTCATCCAAAATAGAGATATGAGCCCAATCCCGGGCCTTTAGAATATGATTTTGGTATTTTTTTATAGGAATATATGCTTATCCTGAGGTATGTGCTGCTCTCACTTGGTGATCCCCAGTTGTAATGGGAATATGAGACCAGCCGTTATCCAACATCCTTTTCCTGAATATTCTAATAATCCTCCTGGTCAGGAATAATGATATACGCTAGATTTATGGTAGCCACTTGTTCATAATAACTAGTGTGTGGAACTGATCATGTTTTTGGGATATGAGTATACACTAATCCCTACATCTTAAATAGTATATACTGATAGAGCTCCTCTGTTGCTATAAAAAATCACCAGAACTTCAACAGGGTATGAACATGAATATATGTCTATATGCTCTTAACTTCCAGAGTATATTGGTTGATGCCTTTGATTGAAGTTGGGATATACGCCAAATATTGTCCTCCTTGTGCCATCAGAATATGCCAATGGAATTTATGCATGAGGTTAAGGATATGTTCCTTCACATGCCTACTATAGGAATATGCCTTTAGAAATTCTTTAAGTGACTAGGGATATGATCCAGCTCTCTCTTGTCCATATCTTTTTTCATTTTGAAAAGGTGTCCTTATTTCCCAAATCTAATTGTTTAGGGAGATGACCCGCCGAAGAATATAATCCTTTGGATACTAAGGGGTATTGTATATATTTCTGATATATTTGGGATCAAAATTGTACTGTATTGGTGGTGCTTCTAGAAAATGCAATTTCCACCAGATGTTAATGATGAAACCGAGAGATTAAAATGCAACACAATTTTTTCCCAGTGACTGGGATGTGTTATGTGTAGTTTATTATCATGTGGTAAGGATGTAAATATAATTGGATGGGATATGGTATATGATCTAGGAATCTACATGCATCTCATTATGATAAGAATCTATACATACATAGTTCTAGAAGACTTGTGCAGTTTTAATGCCATGTGGAAAGGACATCAGCCATACAATTTAACATCTTGTAGTAAGGACATGAATATAAGTTCATGGGGTTATGATATAACATCCAATCATCCCCACATATTTCATTAGGATAAGAATAACGACAAACATAGTTCTATAAAACCTATGTAGTTTTAATGTCACGTGAAAAGGACATTAACCACGCAGTTTACCGTCTTATTGTAAGGATGTGAATATAAGTGGATGGGCTAGGATATAGGATCCAAACATCTCTACTTATCTCATTAGGATGAGAATAAGTTCATACATATTTCTTGAAAAATAGTTCAGTTTTAATTTAATGCAGAATGTAAATTAGCTGTGTAGTTTAATATCTTGTGTTAAGAAGGTGATCCAAGCAGTTTAACATATTGTAGTGGTGATGATTGCCAAGAAATATAGTGTCTTTTTTTAAGGAAATAAACCATTCAGTTTAAAATCTTATGGTGAGAATGAAAACCATGCAATTTATCATCTTTTGTTAAGGATTATGACAATGCAGTTTAACATCTTGTGGTAAGGATGACAACCATGTAGTTTAATGTCTTATAGTAATGATTATGGTAATAAAATTTCAGGAGAGTGGATCTTCTTATAGAGCATAGATATATCTTATTCACATTGAATGAGTTTTGATATCCCTAAACTTTAATAATCATGCACTTACCTGTGTATCCAACAAATACTTGAAGATAAGGAACCACTCTATTGTGTGCCTAATACATTGATGGAAGGGTAAATTGTTTTCATGGTCTATCAACCCCACCTTATTTGACTTCCTTATTGTTGGGAGTTCCATGAAACTATTTTCCATGGAAAATTAAAAATACATCGTGTCATGTTTTTTTGTTAGGAATAAGATTTAGTTTTGAAATACAATTTCTTATCCTTGGGAGGTATGTGGATCATGCTTTGCTACACAAATGGTGCATCCTTTTCAGAGTGATTAGATGGACGGAGTGGGGATTCAAGTGTTGGTGGTTCCATTATCACCATGTCCATCTAAATTTGAATCCATTATTTAAAGTAAAATAAACCTTGTATCATGTTCCTTAGACATTAATGATATGGGAAATAATTTTTAGGGCCTACCATCCTTGGATCACTTGGATTTTTCATCACCAGGATCTCTATCACACCATTTTCCATAGAATAGTTTAAATAACTAGACCATGTCTTAATTGGAAGGAATATATTTTTCACTATCTGTCTTCAAGAGATGGGAGAGCATGCTGATTCTCCCGTATTTTATATATACCTCCATTGGTGTAGGTGTAGGGTTGAGTTTGGAGACTGGGGTATAGAGTTATAGTCTTAATTAGTCATGAGGTAGGTACTGAAGCATTGGGGGTCTAGGATGACACATTTTTTCCCACTAATTAAAAAATCCTGACTCTCTTGGGGGATTTGTGGAAACATTTGATTTATAAAGTTTCTAGAATATCCATGATGAAGAGGTGGAAAATATATAAATTCCCCCATTCCTATGGGATGGGGATAGGTGAAACAATTTACAGATTTCTCATGATGAGGGTATGGAAAATATAAAAATTTCCCTAGCCAAATGGTCTAGGGAACATTGCTGCAAGGTGGGGTTCCATAGGCAGGTATTGGTACATCATCCCTAAGTAGAGATCTCATGAGTATTCCCACAATTATTTCATAGAGATCCCTATTCTATCATTGGAGTTGGGTGATCTGTTCTTCTTTGGAAATTTCCTTTTCATATTCATGGGGATAACTAGAAGGATCTATGGAAACACCCTATGCTTTTTTAGTAATAGGGTGAGCAGATGGTGATTGGAGTTCTAATATGGACCCATAGACTTAATCCACTACATACATTATACATATGTTCCTTTATCATTTCACTTTTAAATTCCAACATGGTCAGTAGTACCTTTCATAGATGCCTCAAAGATACCACTGAGCCTTTCTTTTCCTGTGCTAGTAGCAGAAGGTAGGATAACTTGTTGTGACTTATATGACTGCAGGAGGGTATGATTGTACTCTTTAAGAGTATGCTCGTCTAGATCTAATTAGGATTCATCATATATAAAAGATATCATATTGGCCAAGACACAAGTGGTCTGGTACTCCTCTTTGATGGAGTATCTCATTTCGATAATTAGTGCATGATATACAATTTAGGGTGTCGGTACTGATGGTACCATTTGAAATGTTTGTTCCCCTGGTACTATTTGAGGTTTTAGTGTCCATGATATCGTTTTAGGGTTTGGTTCCTATGATACCATTTTAGGGGTGAGTTCCCATATTGAAGATGATACCAAGGTAAAATATAATAAAAATTTTTGCAACCCTATGGGCCGAGGTGCTCCCTAGGATTCCATAGTCACCAAGGCAAGATGTTATGATGTCAGAATATCCTAGAGAGTAATGATATGGGATTTATTATGGGAAAATTTTAGGATACACTAGTGGGCCTCAGAAATATTTGTGGTAGTAGGGATATAACCCTACTGTAGAGTTACTTCTTTTTGATACCCCTAGAGGGCTCTCCTACTGGGTGCCCAAACATAGACAGTTAGTGTAGAAAAAACCTCTTCTATAGATCCTTGTGGAATCAAAATCATATGTTGATGATGATGACCAAAAAAACATGGGATCCATCCTAGGAAGATTCTGAGTTATTGATTTTTCATGATGACTATCCTCATCTACCTCCCTAAGTTAGGGACAATATCTGTTGCTACACTATAGGTATAAGCTCCTAAAGTGGTAGAATGTGGAAACAGGGGCCACTTCCTCTCATGTGGCCTGTTAAATGTAATAAGTTCACTTGTAAGTCATACTTTGAATGATTTCATGAGATTATTCTAGAGTTGGGTTGGAGCTATTGATGTGGTACTCTTGGACCAAGGTGTTCACTAACTGATACTAGAAGGGGTGTGATGGTGACATTGTATATTAGGTCCTTAGGGCCAAAACATCTTGTCCAATGATCTCAGAATCCATTATAACATTCGACGATTTCATTTTGATTGCAATGAATATGGGGTTCTTAGATAAGAAACAAGACACATTATTAGTGAAACATCAAATATAAGAGTAAATGTTTGATCAATAACTTTTATAGTTTAATGTATAAAGAGGCAGTCCCTTATTTTTATGAAAGGTTCAGCATAATGAAAAGAAATGTGTCAGGTTCACCATTTTTTACAAAGGAGAAAAAACAAATTCTCTTGATAGGAACTAGAAAATAAATCCTTTTTAACCCATGAAATGGACGAAAAATTTATATAATTTCACATTGGGTTAAATATTTTTGTTTCATTGGAAAAAAGGGACGTGGATGTGATTCTCCCAGTGGTTTGATTGTGTGTGTATATGGGGTGTGGGGGGGGGGGGGGGGGTTACGGACTTAATCAGCCGCTTGCATCAGATTTTCCATTTGTTTTGTCTTCCCTTAAAACTCCCAATGGTTCCCACATCCATAACTGAGTAAAAAAATTCTTTCAAATGGTAGGTGGTCCTTTGGGGTTTCATGCCAAACAATTCTTAGGAACTCACATTGGTTGAGATGATGGGAGGTCGGGCTCATCACACCCTTTTGGGGGGAATTTTTTACTAATATGATACTCTATTATAGATTTAAGATATGTTCATGATATCCTTCCCATAACCTGATACGATATTGGTTACCCATATGTCAATGGATTGATTCAAAACATGTATCGATATGAACAATTGCATGAATATCACGGGTTCTCTATCTCTCTCTTATTTATTTATGATACTTTGGGTTATGGAAATTTTTGGACACTCTAGAGTTTATTTCCATCCAGGGAGGAGGTTGGTGTCTTAGGGATGGGATTGAACCTCTATGATTCATCTTACATATACTGTGAAAACAAGAATCCTAACCCAAGTAGTTTGTTCAATATAGTTTAAGGTCATGTGACCAGAACCATCCATGCAATTTAACATCATGTGGTAAGGAATAAAATATCAAGTTCAGACATAATCAAGGCATACAAGGTATCCTATTTGAGATAGGAATAAGATTCTACATAGTTCTTCTAATTGGAATATATGTTGTGAGAGATATGAAAATATAGGCCCTATATGGGACTTATGCATACAAGACTTCCATTGATTACTTATTTGGGAGTATGGACCATTCAATGGACATACGATGTAATTAGATTTACACCCCAATGGAGAAGATCCCACACTGGGTGAATTCTCAACTTTCTTTTGATATAATCATCTCTAGTCTCTAATACCATGTGATCCATGCCCGGTGTGAGAAATAAGAGATTACAGTAGATCAAACACATTTAATAGGGAATATATCCATACATGGATTACACATTAATGTTTTCCTTTGAGTGGAATGATTTCCTATCTCGTGGATGATATGGTATGGAGCTTGATCCTTAAGAAGGCATCCAATGTATCCTATTTTATAATAGGATTGAAATTAATCATAGTTATACTAGTCCCCTAACCCGCTTATGTGTTTGAGGTACTTTAGGGATTGATCTAGGATTACACTTAAAATGGTACCCATGTATAGGCCCACTTCTAGATGATGAATGATGAAGAATGACTGGCCCATGGGAATTATTGGGTCCCAATGGTTGAAATATCAGAGACATGAGGGGACATGCACCAAAGTTGATGCCCACTTGATCTAAGGCCTTAAAAAGGCATCCTACATATCTCAACTATGCCAGGAATCATATTTCGCATAGTTCATTTGATTGGGTTTTACTCACCGACATTTTCATATGAACCTAGCTAACTTCTCTACCTGACATGAGTTTATTTTCCACTCAACATGCCTTGGTTGTGTACTTGACTTGTCATATAATGTCTTCCTAACATCTGAAAAGGAAATCACATGATCTAGTCAACTTTTCTAAGGTACATCGCATAATATGGATGTCATGTACAAAGTTTGTCGCATGATCAAGGCTTAATTATCTATAGGACATCGCAAGACCGAGTCATCCTATCTTGTAACTCATCACATGTCCCTGACTGTCTTGTATAGAACCCATCACATGAACTCGACTAACATGTTTAGAATCCATCGCATGACCATGGTTGGATCATTTAGAAACCATCGTATGTACTTGGATAGCTTGTCTAGAGGGCATCACATGATCTATATAACTTGCACCGGTGTCACTGAAAAAGATGGTTGACATTCTTAGTGGGCATCATGAGAGTCAATGTGACATGTCTAGAGGGTGTTGTATTTCTTGGATGACTTGTACAGACATATTTTCAAGGACCAACTGTCATGTTCAAGGGACATCAAAAGACCTTGTCATCTTGTCTTGGAAGCCATCACATGATCTCAGATGAATTTCTTAGAGGGCATCACATGATCCAGCTAACACATCCTGGAGCCATCGTGAGAGCTGGAAGACACACTTAGAGGGAATTAAGAGAGTCAGTGTGAAATGTTTCAGAGGGTGTCACATGTCTGGAGGGCATCACTATACATAACCAATGTTCCTAGAGGGCATCATGATAGCCAATCAACATGCTTGGGTATTACCATGAGACTCATAATATATGAAATTTTGCTGCTATATGAGCATAGATAAAAATCTAAAGAACATCGTGAGGTTTGAACGTGATCCCAGAGGGTTTATTGAGACTTGAGGGCATGCTTGAGTGGCACCATGTAACTTTATTCTACATGTCTATAGGAATTAGAAAGACCCAAATAATATACCTAAGGAATATCGTACGATCTGGGTGTCATGAACCGGTGTTGTTTTGTGTCTTGGGTGGGTCACACGAAGCGCAGGAGGATCAGTGTGTATGTACTTCTTATAAGTCTCCCACCTTTATTCTTTTTCTATAATTTATATTAAGAATTCCTTATATTTGTTTAGTGTTAACTTATTTAAATGTTCTTGTGATCTAGAATAAATAAAGGATGTTCTTTATGTGACTCACTGAAAGTCCTTCGCATGACCTAAGAGTGATCATGTGAAGTACCTATACATACTACATGACTGCTCCATTTGTTCACCAGATATCACTTAATGAAAAAAATCATGTTTACGAGATCAACCACTCTGAGAAACATGCTCTTATAATGATGTGATATTCCAAGTATTGTTCTCCCGTCTGGGCCTACATTTTTCATACTAGGGTGGGGTATTTATAGGCCTTTCCACCCTGATTGTTCACCACTTTTTACTATATGTATCACATGAATCCAGTATGTTATAGAGAGAATTTATAAGTGTGGTATAATAAAATCACTCTCTCCATTGGGGATACATCACAAGAAAAATAAAGGTTCTTATGGTGATGCATGATCACTCAATGGAAAAAACCTTATATTTGTCTTATGAAGCCAAAGGGGGAGTACGAGACTACCTGGACATGTACAAATACTTTCATATGATAGCAGTGACATGCCTATGGGATCTTTCATGACAAAACATACATGTCACTAGGGATTTTTTGGTGTCTTGCAGGCTGCATGGGTGTATCGTGTGAGTTTTACGACAACAAGAGGCTCCCACCTTTCTGCATTTTATTTCCTTTGCTTATTTTACAAAGGTTTTAGATCTCACAAGATTGTATTAATGTTTTCAAGGAAAATTGTTCTCTCTATTAGTGATTATTTATGTGACCAACAAAGGGTGTTGTGGTGATGTGTGAGCACTTCATGGGAAAACACTTCTATTTTTCGTTCACACCTTGTCCTGATCATCCTCCCTGCTTTCCTATGGCACTTCACATGATTACTAATGGATCTTTCTATGAAATGCAGACATTGTTATGGATATTCACTTTTCTCACCTTTCATGTGTTTCATTTATATTTATAGATCTCACAACAATGCATAAACATTTCCAAGGATAATCATTTTTATTTCCTTTAATGTGTTGCATATTCAATGATGAATCTCATAAAGACATGTAAACATTGGTAGGGATAATCACTTTTATATCCATTGAATTTTTACATGTCCGTTAATAGATATCATGACTACTTGAAAATTTTATTAAGGAAATACTCTGTTCATCTTTGATGTGTAATGTTTTCAATGATGGATCTCATGAAGACATGCAGACACTATTAGGGACAATCAATTTTCTTTCCTTTTATGTGTCACGTGTTCATGGATTTATGATTCCATATCATTACCATGGATGTTTTCATGTCAAGGATATATGACAAAGGGAACATGGATAAAGTTTCAAGCTATTTCAAAAATGTCACATATCCCAATCCCATGACACACGTACAAGGAATATTTATCCTCTTTGCAAGACAATATCAAGTGAGACATGGATATTCTTAGGCACACATGAATATTTCTTGTATTTGGTATGTAATTCCATCATATTAGCATAGTTCATCGAGTCTTGAATGTTATTTATGTGGGGATTTTGTAGTGAATCAAATAATTTCACTAGGACTTGATCATATCCAAACATGAAGTCACTATACACAATTCTTCACATAATTGGGTGTACAGTAATTTACTATTACTATGGGAGTAATAGGTACCATGATATTTTCTTGGTTTCATGTTCTCATGATGTAAAATTTGTATCCGAGCACTAGGTTGAAGATGAACCCAAATCTCACTTATCCATTATGTGATATGCCCAACATGCATCCTCCCATGAAAAAGTGTGCAATTCTCAATTTTGAGCGTCAACAAAGAATATAATATAATATATTTATATAATAATTATAATTTATTAAATATCAAATATATATTCATTAATTATGTCCTTTTAATTAGATACATGAGATGATGCTGGAAATAAAACACATCATATCGTGGAGGTGGTAGTTCACACATATGCGTGAGAAATATTTTCATTTCCCATAGGATCGAAAGGAGGTAGAAAATAGTTTTTACAATAACATAATTTCATCTAAATATATTAAATACACTGAAAAAATTATATTATTATTTTTAGAATATATTTAAAGTGGTGTAATATGAAATAAACATGAAATAATTTATTTAAGACTTATACCTCTTCTTTTGATATACTATTTGACTGAAGGCCTTTATAAGAGAGGTTTATGGTCATAAAAAGAGATTGGGAATGTGGAATGTTATGTTTTTTTTCTGGTATTTGGACATAATTTTTGGATAAAAAAAAACTTGAGTTTTGTTTTGAAATGGTTTAAGTAAGTACCTTTTTTTAAGTAAATATTGATGTAATTTTCACAAATTTTCAATCATTAAGGGAAATTAATTTAACTTTAAAAATTATATTGATAACGTACATAAAACATGAATTATAGGCTTAATAATTTACCATATGCATGAGTAAAGATAGTTTTTTATGACTTTATAAGTATCTAAAAATATTTTATGAACATTAAATGTCATTTAAAGTCATCTTCATGACTATTCAAATATTTTGACCCTAAAGGCATCAATAAAACAATTAAATAAATATATTAATACATTCACCATATCTAATACATTATATTTATCTAATAAATTCATGTAACACCACAATTCATCAAAAATATATTACTTTTTATATTTTTTAAAAATCATTTACTTGATTTTTCTACTATTTGCACAAGCAATGTATCGACATTATGTAAGCATTCTAGGTAATTATACCACCACTAAAAAAATATTAACTATAATAACTAATATATTTTATTAATATTCAATATAATAATTTTTAATCTTTCATTATATCTTTTTATCCCTATGACAAAATATTAGTGACATTAAAAGAATGAGGATGACATTTTGTAATTATTCTTTAACTAAAATAATATAATGGTTTTAATCAATATAAAATGATTTTTTCCACATTTTATAATGTGGGATGATTAAATTCATAATTAAATAAACCCAAGAGATTAATAAAAGTTAATATTTTTATCTTGAAGCCTTACCACTTCATATTAATCATTTTAACCCATATCACCCTTAACTGCAGTGAGATTTTTTACATAGGTAACTTATTTTTATGACCAGAAGTAAAAGGGAAATTATTAAAAAAATTTAATACTAATTAAAAATAGGTAATATATTTTATCAAATTCAATTTAAACTTAATTCTTATATTAAGTTTAATATAAATATTCAAAATCAAAGAAAAAATGGTTTTAGAAAATTGCATGTTTTTGACGTTAAAATTGATTTTACACTATAGTCATTCATATTATTTATTATAATTAATTTAATAGTATTATAATTAAATCAATAAAATTCTTATGAAATTTGGATCATTAAAATTATTAATTAAATCTTCTAACCATATTATTTAACATAAAGACCAAAAAATATTTTTTTATTAGAATAAAATATAACTTAAGTTTCAAAAAGTAAAGAATGGGTTTAAAAATTAAAAATAATGGTTTTAAGTGATTTATTTTACTCCTAAAACAAATATTTGGTCAATAAAAATGTTTTATAAAATTTTAAGTCCAAATTAAATCATGATTATTTCATAAAAGTTCCGATATTTTTCACTATTCACCCAAAAATCAATTATTTCAGAAAAATACCAAAACTTAACCCTAATAAAAATTTTATATGATTATTCAAAAAAAAATTTAATTTTATACAACATAATTTCTAAAATTGGTAGAAAATAATTCCAAATTTCTCACACAAAATAGGCAAAAACCATTTTTAGAAAAAATGTATTTTCGAAGCAAAAAATGAATTTATTCTCAATCTTCACCTAATAATAATCATTAGATAATTATTAATTTAGATGATTTAATTTATTATCAATAAATTTCATAAAAATAATTAATAAAGTGTGATTAATTTATTTTATTTAGATAAAAATGCATTGTACACATGAAAATTATTTTATGAAAATATCTCTTTTTACCATCAAATGATTTTATCTTCATTTATAAAAAAATTATAATCTATGTTTGAATGATTATTAATAAGTTCACATGTGTAAATAATAATTTAAAAATAAATTTAATACTCTAAAAAATATATCTATATTCTAAATTAAACATATAAAATATGAATAAAACACCATTTTTATAAAAAAATTCTCCTTTTGAACATAAACTCTTCTTAACATTATATGATTTAATTATTTCCATTTCAAATATAGTATTTATTTCCTATTAATTAATCAATAAATTTTTATTAGTAAAACTTATATATATATATATATATATATTTCATAATGCAGTTACTCCAATTCATGACTTCTAATCAAACAATTAGGTTATAACAATGACATTTAAATAATAATGTAGCGGTTCCTTAAAGACCTGTATTGTGTGTGGTAAATTCTAGAAAAAATAGTATCCATTTAAGGAAATATAAACTAAAATATCAAGGTTGTATATTTTACCCCTTAAAGAAACCGCATCATCATAATTTTATCTCATGTCCGATGAAAAAATGATTTAAAACATTTTTAGAATAAATTCCAAAGGAGTGGATGATTAAAATAAATAAGTGGAAATAAATATCTATTATATTTCCTTTTGAGAAACATATTCATGTATAGTTTAAAATATAATGCTTATCATTTTCAAAATATTTATTAAACCTCACATTTACCACAATGAGACTCATATTAGTGAAATAGTTTTGAAAAACAAAATATGATAGCTTGGAAATATATTCCACAAAAGACTGGATAGATTTTTCTTCCATTTTAACAAGTATTTTTTTATCAACAAAATAGAGAATATTATAAAATATACTAACTTGATTTCTTACCATAATTTCAACCTTCAATTTTGTTTGAAGTGGGTTTTCATATATACTTAATCTCATATTTAAAGGATTAATTTTTATTTTGCATGCATGAAGCACTAAAATTAAATTTTAATGGATCATAATATCTATAAAATAATAAAAATATATTGCACTTATTTATATCCATTTAGAAAAACCAAAATGGTTAGCACAAGTACGAACAAAGCATTATGTGAAAATAATAATAATTAAATATCTAGAAACTTTAATAATAACACCCAAATTTCAACATAAATCATTTCATAAATAACTAACACTAAAAATATTAAAAATATACTAAATAAAAATTACATAATATTAATAATAAAGGTTTTATCACACAATCTTTATTGAACAACCCAAAATTTCTTCCTAAAATAAAACCCTATATGCTTCCAAAAAAGTACTCAATCTTTATTCCTAAAATAAGTTCAATTACTAGATATATTTTTTTATTCACCTTATTCATATAATAATCCAAACAATATGATAGCCCTTTATCCCAGTTAACTATAATTATCTCAAAAACAATAATGTATTAAATATGAATTCTATCTATACATTTTATGCCTAAATTAAAATCATTATTCCCAAATATACTTCATGGTAAATCACATGATAAACATAAAGGTGACATATACTTTAATAATGTATTCTTCCCAAAACCTAGTAAATATATTTAAAAAATATCTATAATAAGCTTAAAATCACATCACATAAAACCTAAAACAGGGTATCTATTCTTTAAACTTACGACCAAACTTAGATATATTAACCCATGATAGTATTGAAAACTCTAAAAATATACTCATACGAATCATCCAAACCTATAAAGTTATCTAACCCTTTTCTCTGATACCAACTATAATTTTCTATTACATAATCAACCTATAATTACAATATTTATAAAAAAGTTTTAAATTTCTCAAATTTCTAGGATCTTTTATATTTATACTTCTAAATAATTATGAAAAAAACCATTATATAATAAACCTGATATTTCCATACAATGTTCATTTTTTCCACAAAATAGTTTTTTATATTTACACTCGTATTTTACTCTTAACACTTTCCCATTCTTAAAGACAAGAAACCATTAAAATTTATATAATTATTACACATATTTATTCCATATAAAAAACATATGAAAATATTTTATGAAAGAAATCTCAATAATGAATATAAAAATAATAAAAACCCATTAGTCTATTTTAAAATTCATGAAAACACATAAGAAAGTTTTATTTTTTTATTGAAAATATTTGAGTAAAAATAATTATTTACTTTACCATGAAATAAATTTAGTTTCTGAAAGTTTGCATAAAAAATATCATAAGAAATTATAGAGTAAAAATCATAATTATAAGGGTTTCTTGGAAAAACATAAAAAACTTTCCTTGAAAACAAACAATTTTATCTAAAAAGGTCATAAACTTTCATAAAACCATAAAATCGTTTTTAAAACCATTTAAAATAAAAATATTTATATAAAAACCCATTTTAAATCATGTAAAAACATTTATATACCTTATTAAATCATATTCATGTCACTCTTACAATAAAACTTACAAATGGAATAACCCTCATGGTAAATTCATACATGACTTCTCTGGAGAACATATAATTACCTAATGCATTAGGGGGATATATTTGACCCACCCATCATCATAAACAGTGTAAAAGAATTAAAAAATTTATTAAGCACATAAAATATTTCATTTACATTATAACACTAATAACAATTGGATTTTTATCATATATGAAAAAGTTCTTTTAGTTATGTCATAAAAATGATGAGAGATACCATTTCATTTTGAAATTTTTTTAAACTAAAAATTCACAAAATAATGGTTATATGATATTATTTGAAAAAAAATAAAAAATAATAAATTAATACTAAGAATGAATGAAGTACATGATGGTATAAAAATAAATTCTTACCGTATATATTAAAAAACAATATTTTCACACTTTTTGTAAAGAAAACTAAAAACGGATTATATGGAAAACATTGAAGTGGTTATTTTGAAAAAAAATTATAGAATAAATAAAAATTATTTTAAAATAACCTATAATAATATTTTAATTATAAATAGTAAAAAAAATTTACATTTAGGAGAACATGGATATGGATAAAAAATAATTTAAAACATTTATAAATAATGTTTTAAATAAAATTCCCTTACCAATTTCGTAACTTTTGAGTTAAAAGTATATTAAAGAAGAAAAATTGAAATATATTTGAAAAATATTTTAATTTTAGAAAAATAATTGAAAATTACATCTATATGCAATTTTATACAGCACAAAGTGAAAACGACTTATGTCTCAAAGAATAAAAATTTAGATGAGAAATACCTTACCTCATGACCTCCACTTAGACGAACTGATTCTAACCTCCATATAAATAATTTGTATCCATCAAAATATAATTAATTCAGTATAATAAATATAATTATATATTATTATGATTATATAACAACAATTTTCAACCTCATTTATATTAAATGATAAATGAAAGTATCCCTTATGCATACATGTAGACTACCACCTCCATGAAACGATGTGATTCATTTCCCATCACTAATTCACATTGATGGTCATAATTATGTATTCATAGAATATATATGATACTTATGATATTTTTATAGTTCTATAAAGTATAATTATTATTTACCATTTTTTTGTTCCACCGATTGAAAATTGTAAACATCGCTCCTACGTATATACAGACTACCGTCTCCATGAAGTGATGAAATTCATTTTTCATCACTGCTTTATATAAATAATAATAAATATGTATATAATTAATATTATATATATATATATTATTATTAAAATTATTGATATTATTCAACCACAATCACAATGAGAAGATTATAACTACTGAATCAAAACATACATGAAACACAAAGCAGTTAACACCTAAAATGACAATGATAATGAATGATTGTTAACGAATGAGTGGAATGATGTTACAATTAAAACATATATGGTATTATAAGTATTAATATTCATTAGGTATAAAGGTATAATAAATCTGAATTTATTATAAATGAGGTTAAAATCACTTATAATGAATGTCGGGCTTATGTTAAGGGTTTTACGTTATCATATCAATTTTTATCCATATTATTTATACATAAATTATTAAAACATAGACTTAATATAAATATAAATTACATAATTTTTGTGTAATACTTAAAAAATTACCCAAATAGTCTCCCAAATACTGTATTAGTCTAGTGCATTTGGAAACATGGAAACATATACACTGGTATATAAGTGAGCTACATTATATCCCACTAGGTTCTTCATGACTAGAACCCTTATTAGACACATAATACTTAATAAATATCATCATATCATGGGTAAGGAAACATAAAAAGGGGAGATATAATATGTTCGTTAAGGGTAAAAAGGGATATAAGTAAGCATAAACATGAGCATAAGGGTATGAGAATATGATCATAACATTAGAATATCATACCCTACATATCAAAGATCATAAACATAAATCATGGTGTAAATATTAGCTGTTTATAAGGAATAATTCATAATGGAATAAATATCATGATCCATAAAAAAATAACATGGGAATAATACATGTAATTATGGAATACACATAAACATGTAATATCATTCCCTATAAGTCAATACACATTGCTATAACTTATCATGGTACTTCATAGGGAATACACTTATTGGGCAGAACACACCACCATCCCTAGTTTCATTCCTTTCCTTATAATGGACCAGGTTTCCCTATATTCCTATAGTGTATTGTATTTCCCCATCTTCTCATAGTTAATCAGGTTTCCACATCTTCCATATTCATGGTGACTACACCTACTGGGCGGGTCACACCACCATCCCCAGTCATAGTCCTTTCCTTGTAAGGGATTAGGTTTCCATATCTTACTATAGTTGATAAATCATGTTGACTTCATTCCCATATTTATATCATGAGATATGAATCTTTTAAAAATTCATTGGATGGAGATATAGGTCTCACCCATCACATAATAAAACTATTCATTCATTTTCCACAAGATAATAAAACATTCATCATACCATGACCCATAAATAGAGATGAGTTTCATAAAAAGCATATCATAACCCATTAAATGAAATGGGTATCATAAAAACTTCATCACATCATAACCTATAGAAAATATATTGGTTTCATAATCATTTCTTCGAAGCATAACCCATGAAAATAAGTGAGTTTCAAAAGCATATAAATTTTGGAAAATTTACAAGTGTCATAAACATCATTCTATTAAAATATATACCATTGAATAAAGAATATGAATTCTATTATTGGATAATTTCCCCAATAAATAATAAAATATAACAAAGGATGACATCTTAGATTGATAATGATATTTAAATATCACTTGAAACATTTCATAAATAGAACATCCTTTCTTTGAAAATCATTTTCCTAAACTATTTTAAAAATCATTTTCTTATAAATAAAGATTTAAAATTTCATTTAAAACATTTCTTGGGGAAAATTTCTCTTCCTATTTTAAAATATATTTTTAAAACATAAATCATTTTGAAAACCTTTTTCTTTTAAAATATCTTTGAAAACAAATAAACGAAGCTTGAAAATATTTTGAATACCATTTCCCTTGAAAAAATATATAATAATATTGATTTTTTTTGAAAAAATTTTTCTTTGAAAATAATTTGAAAACTTATAGAAGAATATTTGTGATAATTTAAATCATTTTCTTTGAAAACACCTTTTAAAAACATATAAAGGAATTTTTGAAAATCATTTTATTTTTTTTAAACATAAATAAATTTTTGAAGACCCTTTTTCTTTGAAAACCATTTTAAAATAAATATATTTACACAATTTTAGGGAAATTTTTAAAAAAAAAACCATTTTAACTTTCAAATTAATCATCAAGGAAATTATGGTCATGCTGACATGTAATTTTGTAGATGACATGCATTACTTTTATACGTTACAAGTTTATAAAATTTCCTTGATTGAATAATTACAAGAATATTCCTTTTAAAACCATTTTAAAAAGGTAATAAATGGGTAAAAAGTAACATTAAACATCATATGGTCATTGTAAATCAATTTTGAATCCATTTTTTAGAAAACATAGTTTTTAAAGAACACAGATTTCTGACTGAAAGGAGAAATAAATTCCAATTTTCATAAAGATATTTTATTAATTATATTAAGTAACTAAGATTGTAAAAATGGTATAATTACTTATATATACAAAAAATATCTAGAAATTAATAAAATTCATGATAGTCCTTGAGATATGTATCATAGTATTTAATCAATGGAAGCATAATCACAAGCAATCTCGACAAATGAGGAGATTGAAGCGCTAAACCTTTATCACTTTGGTAACATTAAATCATAATAAAACAGAAATAATAACATTAAATTATGCTTAAAATATCATGAAATGAATTATATTCATGATATAACATGTCATAAGGTATTATATACACCTCATATAACAATATAGGTGCATTACATGACATGTGTCTTGAAGAAGGGAAATTGAGACAACATTACGTTACCGATTTGGTAACTTTTGAAATATAACCCCCATGAAAGAAAAATCATAAAACTAATATTTAAATAAAGATATATTTAAGTAAATAAATCATATAATACATAAATTTTCAGTATATACACAACACAAAATAAATGAGTGGTGAATAAGATATGTATCTCACAAAAAAAAGTGAGGTGAAATTCCATTACCTTATGTCTTGATTATCTTCATACTCATACAAACCTATTGTATACTAAATATATTTTTATTATAAATATTTTGCATAACCATATTCTTATATATAATACCATATATGTTTTTATTATTAATTTATATTATCCTCTTATTAACAATTTAAAGTTAAGGTTTAACTTCGGGTAATATCCCTTTTGTTTTTCATATGTGTCTACATTTTATATATTTTTGGCCCTCATAACTATATCACGATTTAAAAAATTTAAACCATGATATAAATATAATTTATATTAATTATATATTTAATTATAATTAGCTATAGAATATATAAATATGAAATGGAATACACTGTTCATGGAGATGGTAGGTCGTACGTACGCATGAGCGATATTTCCATTTTTTGTCATACTGAAAAAAATGTAAATAAAATATATTTTTATATATAATATTGTTAAATTAGAATTATTATTTCATATATATCATATAATTTCTCTAAAACCATCCTTAATATATTACATCCAGGGTGTGAATGAATCAGATCGCTTTGAGGAGGCGGTAGTCCACCCTTTTCCAAACGAAATTATCGTATTTACACGAAATTGAAATCATGAAGGTATGTGTTATATAGTAATTAAATAAGAATAAATACATAATATTTATATCAAATATATCATATAAAAGTATATTATCCATCATAATTTTTAACCATTGGAGGTGTTAAAGGAAAAACGAACAACATCATTGCATGAGGCGGTAGTTCACCGTACACGAGAACAGTAAGTTCATTACCCATTAGATGGAAGTGGGTGTTAGTGTAGATAGAAACCTTATTATAAAAAAATATCTGTATATTTAGGATAATTAGGATATTATGTATTAATTTAAAGAGAATAATTGAGGTAGTAGAGAAAGAAAATAAAGGAAAGGATATTGAGAAAGGATGTTACCTTTTCTTTGGGAAACTCGTTTTGGTTTGCACCAAAGGGATTCCTTGGTCAGATTTTTTTTCCAAAAGGGAGGATTAAAGGAGGAAGGGAAGGATGTTGTGAAGTCAATTGGCTAGATATTTTCTGAACATAAGTGGCTTGAGAGGTGTGAATAAGGAGGGGTGGAGGTGGCCTTTTATAAGGGAGGGAGGGGACACACTTGAAATTTTTGAAAACAAGTTAGGTGTACCCATGTTTATACCTAATAAAAGTCATAAAAAATGAAAAACTCAATAATTAATGGTTTAAGACTGAAATTATTTTATAAAAGGGGTTTTGGATAAGTGGATCAGTTATTTTGGCACTTAAGTTTAAGTTTTAGTCCACTGTTAAGCTTAATTTTACCTTAATAACTGTAATTAATTTTAATCAGTTTCAGTAATATTTTTTTGTCAAAATTTATATTGATCTTCCTTGACTATAAATATTATACTTAGTACATTTATTTATTAATATTTTTCAAAATTCCTTTCATAGAAGGGAAAAAATTAAATTTAATGATAATCGTGCAGTTGTGGTGAGAAGGTGGGTTTTTAAAGTGAGAATGTTTAAATGTTCATTAAGATTTTATACCTAAATTCAATATAAAATTTTATTATAATCACATAAATTGTTTTAATTAGTATATAATTGGTATATTTTGACTTAAATACCAATATAAAATATAATGTAACAATAAAAATAAATTAGTTGAAAAAGAAGTTTTGAATTAAAATTTAGTATTTTTACTACTCATCAAAAAATAAATTTTCTGAGAAAAATAACAAAAATTAAACATAAGATAAATTTGAAATTAAAAATTCAAGAATGAAGTTTATTTTATCAAATTCAATTTCTAAAATAGTCTAAAATTAATTTTATTATTTTTAACAGGACATAAAAAGTAGTTCGTTTAGGAAAATAGTGTTTTAAAACATATAGACTTTTCTAAAAATTATATATCTTATTTTCAATATGTTTTATTTATATAAAAAAATATAAATAATATTTAAAAAGTAGTTATTAATATTCATACGTATAGGTTATAAATATATTTTTTAAATAATGATAATAATAAAATGATGTTTTATAGAAACTTAGTGTTGCGTGTAAGAGAAGCCAAATTGGTGTCACGTGTAATGCCAGATTATCTTGGTGTAGAATATAATTAATGTTTTAATTATTGTATTGTGAAACACATGACATAAACTGAAATCAATTTATATGAAAAAAGGTGCACAAAATCTCAGGGTGTTACATTCAACCCCCCTTAAAATGATTTTTCCCTTGAAATTCATCTTGTTTATACAAGGTTTAATACTTGAAAAGTTTCTTTCATAGAAACCCACATAATAAAAACAAATAATAAATATTTCTTAAAAAAATGTGATGTTGGAAATATTATGGTTACACAAGGTTTCCGCATGGGAGTACTTTGGTGGAAAGTGAAAATATGTACTTGGAGGAAAGCATAAATATTTATAGGGAGTAATTTAGGTAATCAATAACAAATAAGATAATGATCAGTATAAAGTTGAGGGGAAATTGTCCATTAACTTGTAATGATTTAAAAGTCTATAAATTCAAAAAAATTAATTTATCAGAACAAAATTTTATTTCTAGATCCTAAAGTTAAATAATTTTCATGAAAGGATATAGTTTCATAATTTAAGGATAACCTCACCCTTTGTTGTTCCTTGATCAGTTAACAATTCAAATATTTCTCAAAAATGAAGGTGGATTTTTCATTCTTGAAGAACTAATAGATTATGAGATCTATGATAATTCATCCCATATGTTGTCTCCTATCATCAACACAGAGTTATTAGAACATTTTATCCGATATGCATAAATCATCATGTGGTGATATAATAATTTGACCTCACAAACTTCATCTAATGTTTAACCTAAAAATTCATAAATGTTTAAACTTATAACCCTTAAAATAGATAAAATCTAATTCTCTATAAATAAGGTCACTAAATTCCTCAAAATTAGCACAACATTGATATTCCATATTTCATATAGTATCTCTTATTGGTCACATACCAAACATGTGAATACCTTCATCCAGTATTCTCTTGAAACATGGTAATGAACCAAATTAACATAAATACTTATTTAAAACATGCTTGTTTCCTTATTCTAAATTATATGTATATAATCTTTAAATCCAAAAATTTTGTAAACTTCATTAATGATAGTATAAACCACCTATCAAAAAATCCTTAATTAATTCCAAGGTAATCAATACTATCCAATTTACTTATTAATATCAAAAATATCATTATCCAAACAACATTATATTAACATAAGAAACATAAGAATGGTTATCTTCTTTTATTCCAAATATCACCTTGTCATTAAATCAATTTTTCAGTGTATTGAAAGCATTCAACATAATATTATAAATCCTCTAAGAAAAACATAAACCGGGTAATCCTTTTATATTTCACCATTAATATAATATAATTCATGAATCCAAATGCATAAATACTTCAATTATTCAACTTCATCCATAATACATAAGAATTATACCTCATTTTATTACTTAATACCACTTTCCTTTCACATTTCATATGTAGTCTCATCATCATCAACAATATAACCATTACTTATACTGCCCGGATGATTATCTTCTTGAGATTTCAACTTAGGATATATATTTGCATAATGACCATTAATTCCTCAATTAAATCATTTAACCTTCATTGATGTCTTACGGAGACCAATATTTCCATCCATTGGGTTACTTGGACCCTTAATTTTTCCTTTGAAGATACTTGCTTTGTATCATTATTTTCCATAGTCAAAACATCTTATTGTTCCAATAATTCATTCACTTAGATGATTATTTCCACATTTTGGACACAAAAGAAACTGAATATTCTTTCCTACAGGGTCTCTATGACCTAAAATATTAGAAAACTACTTCATTGTCTTCTGTGGTGAGTCCAAGAGTTGGTTAAGGTATGCGTTGTTAATCATGTTCTATGAAAATTGATTAGGAATGATCACAACATCCTTCACTATAGTGATCAACACATTTAACCGCTCATCAAAAAATTTTCCATCACATTCAACATTTATCCAGTTCCTTCTAGTTCTAGCCGTTGACTAAAACCAGAAATAATAGTGTGAACATTACTTATTATAGAGGAAAACCGCATAACCATTAAAATGAATTATTTATAATACATCTAAATAATTACCCCATCCTTTAACTATAACACCCTAGGATTTCCTAGGTTATTCATAAATAAATTATTTTTAAAGCTTTCATGATGGTTTGTGAAGAGTTTGTGAAATCCTAAAGCATATCTCCCAGAAGTGACATACTAGGTGTTTAGTAAGGAACATTGTTTTATACTAGGTTACACTTGAGATAGGACCGTCACACCTTATTAGAGTTTTTAATTCTAGGTAAATCTATTCCAGAACCACATCCACTTATATTATTGACACATGGATGTACTTCTAGGAAACCACTCACTATATCCTTTATCAAAATTACATGAAATTTTCTTACACATTTCCTCATTATTAGTATTTTCCTTCGAGACATCCCTATACATATTCTTATAAATATTCCTAGTGACCTCAATAAAGTTTTCTCATCATAGTTTCCAAAGGTTAACTAAAACTCCAATCTGATACCAACTATAAAAACCCAGTCTTGACATACATAGAAATTACATTATTTTTGAGTAATACTTAAAATATTATATGAACAGACACACAAAGAATGTATTAGTCTAGTGCCTTTTGAAACATGGAAACATAAAAACTAGTACATAAGTGAGCTACATTATTTCCCACTAGGTTCTTCATGACTTTCAACCTTCTTAGACACATAATACTTAATACATATCTTCATATCTTGGGAAAGGAAACATAAAAGGGGTGATATTATATGATCATTAAGGGTAAAAAAGGGAGATTAGTAAGCATAAACATGATAACAAGGATATGAGAACGAGATCATAATATTAGAAGATCATATCCTACATATCAAAGATCATAAATGTAAATCATGGAATAAATATTAGAAGTTCATAAGACATGAATCATAAGGGAATCAATAGAATGATACTTGAATGCATAACATTGGAATAAGACATGGAATTTTGGAATACATATAAACATGTAATATCATTCCCTATAAGTAAATGTGCACTGCTATAACTTATCAAGGAACTTCATGCGAATTAAACCTACTAGGCAGTACAACCCACTATCCCCAGTTGTTATCCTTTCCTTGTAAGGGATCATGTTTCCCAATCTTCCCATAGTAGACCGGGTTTCCCCATATTCCAATAGTGGATTGAGTTTCCCCATCTTCCATCTTCATGGTGACTACACCTACTCGGCAGAACTAACCACCATCCCCAATCACACTCTTTTGTTGTAAGGGATTAGGATTCCCCATCTTCCCATAGTGTATCAAGCTCGTTGACTGGATTCCCATAATTATCTCATGGGATATAAATCTTTACCCAATGCATTAGAGGGAGATATAGATTCCACCCATCACATAATAAAACCATGCATACATGTGCCAAAAGTTAATTAATCTTTCCTCATATCACGAACCATAAAAGAGATGGGTTTCACAATCATCATATCATAAACCATGAAATGAAATGGGTATCATAAACACTTAATCACATCATAACCTAAAGAAAATAGATGTATTTCATAATCATTTCATCAAATAATAACCCTTGAAAAGAAGAGGGTATCAAAAGCTTATAACCCATGGAAGAGAAGTGAGTGTCATAAACATCATGATATTAAAATATGAAACACTTAAGAAATAATATGAATGGTATTAAGGGATCATTTACATAATAAATCGTAAACTATAACAAAGGATGACATATTATATGGAGAATGATTTTGATAGATCACTTGAAACACCTTTTAAGAATAATATCCTTTCTTTGAAAATCATTTTTATAAACCCATTTTGAAAATACTTTTCTTATAAAGAATTATTTAAAATTTCATTTAAAACATATATTGAGGAAAATATATTTTCCTCTTTGAAAATCAATTTTTAGAATATAAATAATTTTGAAATACATTTTCTATTAAAATAACCCAGAAAACATATAAAGGAAGATTGAAAATATTTTGAAATCCATTTTTATTAAAAAATTATAAAATAAGAATAAAAAATTTTGAAAAACTTTTTAATTTAAAATAATTTGAAAACTTATAAAATTATAGTTGAGATCATTGAAATCATTTTCTTTGAAAAAACCTTTTGAATACATAAAAATTATGTTTTGAAAATTATTTAAAACACTTTTTTAACATAAATCAATTTTTTCAAAACCCATTTTTGTTGAAACCCATATAAAAATAAATAAATTTACCAAATATTAGGGATTTTTTTTAAATAATAACTATGTAAAATTTAAAATTAAGCATCAAGGAAAAGATGGTAATGGTGGAGAGTAAGTCTGTATATGCAAAACATTCCTTTAAAACCAAAAAATTTTAAAAAATATCATTGATCAGAAAATGACAAGAATATTCCTTTTAAAACCAATTTTAAAAAGTTAATAAATGGGTAAAAATTTCCTTTAAGATTCATAGCATAATAGTAAAACATTTTTGAAAATGTTTTTATAAAAAACAGCTTTTAAAGATCACGAATTTCTGACTAGAAGGTAAAATCAACTCATATTTTCATAAAAACATTTTATTAATTTTATTAAGTACCAAATAGAACAAAATGGTACCATTACTTCGATATAACATTAATATACATAGTGTTAGAAAATTTATGATATTTCTTCAGAGATGGATCATAATATTTCATCAATATTAGAATAATCATAATCAATCTTGATAAACGATCAGATTGAAGGTATAAACCTTTTCAACTTTGGTAACTTTAAATCATAATAAAATGGAAATAATAAAATTAAATAGATCTTATGTTATAATTAAAATAATTATATTCATGATATAACACTTAAAAATTTATTATATATACCTCATTGGAAAATATTGTCTCATAATATGACATGTGTCTTAAATAAGGGAAATTGAGACAAAATTACTTTACTGATTTGGTAACTTTTGAAACAGAACCCCCATGAACTAAAAATAATAAAAAGGATATGTAAATACACATAAATTTATGTATAATAATAATATAATACATCCATGTGAATTATACACACCAGAAAAAATAAATTATTGGTGAATAAGGAATGTATATCACGGAAATAAAAAGTGATATGAAATTCCGCTATCTTATTTCATGAATCCCTTCATACTCATAAAACGCTCATGTATAATAAATATAATTTTATTATCAATATTTTAAATAAAAATATTATTAGATATAATACCATATAATGTTTTATTATGACAATATATTACCCGCTTACTAACAATTCCATGTTATGGTATCGCTTTAGGTAATATCTGCTTTGTTTTTCAAATGTGTGTATATTTGTTATATTTTTGGTCCTCAAACTTATATAAGGATTTAAAGAATTTAAACCATGATATAAATATAATTTATATTCAGTATATATTTATTTATAATAATATTTATAATATATAAAAATTAAATGGAATACCTCATTCATCGAGACGATAGGCCGTACATACGCATGAACGTTGTTTCAGTTTTTTTGTCAAATTGAAATAAATAAATTAAATGAAATATATGTATATATATATAATATCATTAATGTATAATTATTATGTAATATATATAATATATGTTCCCCAAACTCATCCTTAATACATTCCATGTAGTGTGTGAATGGATCACATCGCTTTGAGGAGGCGGTAGTCAACACTTCCCCGAATGAAATTATCATATTTATACAAAATGGAAAGCATGAAGGTATGTGTTATATAATAATTAAATAAGAATAAATAAATCATATAAATCATATATATATTATATAAAATTATATTTTATATTATAATTCCCAACCATTAGTGGTGGTAATGAAAAAAATAACATTGTTTCGTGAGGTGATAGTTCACTATACACAGGAACGGTAAGTTTGTTACCCATTAGATGGAAGTGTATGTAAGTGTAGGTAAAAAACTTATCATAAAAACATATAAGTATATTTAGGATACTTATGATATTATTTATTCATTAAATAAGAATAATTTAGGTAGTGGGGAAACAAAATAAATGAAAGGATCTTGAGGAAGGATGTTACCTCTTCTTTGGGTAACCCTTTTTGGTTTTCCCCAAAGGGATTACTTGGTTGGATATTTTTGAAAAAGTGAGAATTAAATGTGTATGTTATGGATTTTGTTAAGTTAATTGGGTAGATATTTTCTGAACTTAAGTGGATTTAGAGGTGTGAATAAGGGGGAGTGGTGGTCTCATTTTATTAGGGATGTAGAGGACACACTTGGCATTTTTGAAAACAAGTTAGGTGCACCCTTGTTTTAATGTACAAAAATTCATAAAAAACACCAAAAAAGTAAATAATGAAAGGTTAATGGAGGAATAATTTTCATAAAATGTGTTTTTGATAAGTTTATAGGACATTTTTTCCCTTAAGTTTAAGGTTTAATCCATTATTAATCATAATTTTACCTTAATCACTGTAATTAATTTTAATCACTTTCACTAATATTTTTGGTCAAAAATTAAGTTTATATTTTTATAATATAAATATTATAATTATTAAATCACTTTATTTCCTTTTTTTGTAAATTTATTTCACAGAAGAGGAAAAACAAAATTTAAAGATTATCCTGTAGAAGTTGTGAGAAGGAGGGTTTTTAAAGTGACAATGTTTAAATGTTCATTAAGATTTATTACCTAAATTAATTATAAAAAATTATTCCAATGAACTAAATTGGATTAATATATTTATAACTTATCTATTTTTACTTTAAAACCAATATAAAATATAATTTAACTATATAAATAAATTAGATAAAAAAGAATTTTTGAATTAAAATTCAGTATCTTTCACTATTTATCCAAAAATGATGCTTCTCAGAAAATCACAAATATTAATCCTAAGATAATTATGATATTTTGAATTAAAAAATTATGTTTATTTTATCAAATTAAATTTATAAAAATTTACAAAATTAATTTTATTATTTTTCACAAAAGGACATAAAAAGTAGTTCATTTAAGAAAATACTATTTTCAAACATATAAAGACATTAAAAAAAATTGTATGTGTTATTATAAATACTTTTTATTTATATAAAACCATAAAAAAAATATTTAAAAAATATTTATTAATATTCACATAGCTAGGTTATAGATATATTGTTCAAATAACTATAATAATAATATAATGTTTCGTCGAAATTCAATGTTGCATGTAAAGAAATTCATATCGGTGTTGTATGTAATGGAAGTTTATCTTGGTGTATCTTAAAATGAAAGTTTTAATTAGTGTAGCATGAAACGAATGAGATCAGAGAAACTTAATTTATTCAAAAAAAAAATTCAAAAAAAAAATCCGGGCATTACTTAAAATTTACATTGATGAAATTATATAATATATCTCTCAAAATTATTATTCCTTATATTATCCTTCGGTTTCTTATAGAGATTAAACTTTTTCCTTTAGTTTTTATCTCTATAACTACTTAAAAGCTTGAATGAACATTTTTAAGGAAAATTGAATTTATTTCTCTTTTCATCCTAAAACATTGCTTTCCATATCTATATTTTTCTTTAAAATGCTTCCATGAATATTTTTAATATTATCCAAATATTTATTAATTCCATTTTTACCCATTTTTGTATTTATATAATTGTTTTAAAATGAATCTTATTTTCATTTTCTGAATGAAGTGATTTTTATTTGAAGGCGTGAACTAAATCTTTATTTTAATGTACTCTACATGAACATATTTTATCACCATCATAACTAATCTTGGATTTGAATATTACTTTAAAATTTCTTGTGGTTATTTTTAGATATTTTACCAAAATATTATATAAATTTATAGGTTTTTAATTATTTATTTCAAAATTAAAAGGGTATTTTCTTCAAGAAATGTTTCAGTGATGTTTTAAATTTATTTTCATCTATGAAAACATCCATTTTTATTACATATGATTCAATGGGGATATGTTCAAATGATAGTATATTTATTAATTATATGGATGGTTAGTGATTATTATAATGAGATAATTATGATATGTGTTTTCTTTTCTATGGGTTAGGTAATGATGAAATAGTAAACATTTTCATGATCTTGTGGAATATATATGGAGAAATTATGTGATGGGTGGATCCAATATATCATTCCAATGCATTGATTAATGATTAATGTTATGAGCTCATAGGGTACACATGAGTTTATTCTAAGCCTGAAAGAGGGAACATGATAATTTTTACCATTTCCTAATAGAGGGTACAAAGAAGGATATCCCAGGCCCAAAGTAGGATCATGGGTGGTTAGACCTAGCGTAATTTGTGATGAATGTTTTGGTGGGTATTTTTTATATAATATTTCTATGATTATTATTATGAAACAATTTCTATTCCACTCTCTATGAAATGTTATTATTGTTATGATATGATCAGATGGAATATGGCCTTTGATTATGATTCATGTCTTATTATATTCCAAAGAATTATATCATGATTATGATCTAAAAATTTCTGGGTTTTAGTTTAAAATGTTAAGATCATGTTATAATACCCTTATTATTATATATGATCACATATGATCATTGATTAATATCTCCCATGTTTACCCTTATTGAGAATATAAGCATACACTTTCTTATGTTTCATTTCCCCAGGTTATGAAGAAAGGTTTTAATTATGGAATGCATAATAAGTGTACTTTGTGATAATAACTTTATGGTAGATGATAAATATCCTTCATGAAATAAGATGATTATGTATCTAGTATTAAAAGACACTAAAAATTTATGGTTTTGGGGTGTTTATTGTTATTTTATGTATTTAATATTCATCCAAAATGATGTGATATTTTTGTATATAATATCTAGGTTTTCTTAGTTGGTATTAGAGAAGGGTTTAATTATTTTTTGATATTGGGATTATATAAATTTATTGAAAACCCTAGGGATAAGTATATATATAGGATAATATGTTTATTTTTTGAAAAAGTAAAAATTATAAATTTTTTATAGAAAATACATTCCTATATAGATATTGAAAAGTGGGCGCCACTACGGAATAAATGCACATAAGAGTAACAACTTTGATAGAGGTGAATTTGGTATTAACACGATGTTCATCGGTGTATGATGATTAGTCATAAGACTAAACAACTATATAGAAATTCCTAGGGGATATGCTTAAGTTAATACACATTATCATTATTAAACATTATAAAGGATTTAAATAGATAATGTCTATGGATAACCTAGGTAAAACCTAAGGTGTAATAGATTGAGAAGAAGGTGTCATGACTTAGACATCTTATGAATGTTTTTTCATGATTATATGATTTATCACAATGATTATTATTTCTCACACTATGAGTTTTTGTTTTATTTATTGGATGTAATAATTATGAATAATGTTAACACTAAATGTGATGAACAATGTGATGATTTCCTCATAAGAAACTGAATTTTATGGGAGATAGAATATAAAATATTTTTTCTATACTTATACAAATTTCTCAATCTATGAATCATGAAGAGCTTCCAAATGATAAAAGTAGGAAAAACACACCATTAATTTCTTCATGAGGAAAGACCGACCTCTTTTTATATGTATATTGATCCTCTTATTGGTGAGCAATTAATTTATACCGTTGAAAAGATATTTTTTCCTCCAGTTCATGGATCATGAAAAAGTTTTTATTTTTATTTTTACTAATTGGAAGTTTAAATAGATCAATGGTGGAATATTATCAAGAACGTGGGGTGATATGAATAAATTGAATCTATAAAGTGTGATGATTTTAGGAGGTTATTTTTAAATAATTACTTTACTTATATTATTTATAAAAAAATGGAGAAGGAATTCCTTAACTTGATGAAAAAATATGACGAATCTATTAGTACTTATAAGGAAATTTTTTAAAGAATTATATTGTACCCTTTTAGTATTATCGTTAAACCTAAAAGTATGATTGATTGATTATTTAGTGGATCAAAACTAAGTCTATAGAGGGTGATATCCATAATATAGTTCAATAGATATGGATAAATTATTTTATGTGTTGTCAAGATAGTAATGAATATTAGAGTTACTTATCAATCTTATATTTTTGATATGAAAATAA
Organism: Viscum album; assembly: GCA_963277665.1. Taxonomy (NCBI): domain Eukaryota; kingdom Viridiplantae; phylum Streptophyta; class Magnoliopsida; order Santalales; family Viscaceae; genus Viscum; species Viscum album. The sequence continues at coordinate 539,206,657 of OY728120.1, read as the reverse complement.
ATATAGAATTAAAAAGATAACATAATAACAAAAACCATATAGGTAATAAGAAGATTCTTACTTTATAAAAGAAGTGTGGAAAGAGGCATGGAGGAAATTTCTTTATGGGCACTACTATATGATTTATGTTTTGAAAGGAAAATCACTTGGAAATCAAATGAAAAATGTGATGGGAAGAAGTTATCTAATGATGTGAATTGAGATAAATCTCCATAGAATTCACCACACACAATCTAATGCTTCAAATAAATAGAACATCATAATTATTCTAATAAGTTATTTAATCGTAGGGTCATTGAAAATGACCAATGAATATTACTTCTTAAGCCCAAAGACAAAAGTAAATCTCATGTGATCACTGTTGATAATTTGGGTTGTGAGAATGAAGTGGTGAAAGTTACACTTACTATCCACTCTATAACCATTAATGAATTATTTGATTCTAGTTCAACCCACTATTTTATATCTAATGAATTTTATAATTGTATCACATTACCTCATTAATGATTATATGTTGAATTAGTAGTGAAAACTAATAACTGTATTATGATCACATATAAAGTCTATGATTCTTATCTGATTTAAGTTTGTAGGAATTTTCTTCCTTTAAATCATTTTATCCTACCTATAGTTGAATTTTATGTGATTTTGGGCATGGATTGGATCTCTATATATAGAGTTCATATAAATTTACATGGAAGGGAATTAACATTTCATGTTATGAATGAACCTATGATTGTATATCAGTGTGAGGATGAAATGAGATTCCAGTGGAAATTACTTCCATTTTATGGGTTTTGATTCCTATTAATAAGGTGTATTTATATCTAATGTCTAGGGAGAAAATCACCATCAAAGAAACACTTATTTTATGAGATTTGTTTTCTTTCTCGAATAGTTTCCTAGTCATCCTATGAATCATGATGTTGAGTTTTCAATAGAAATCATACATGGTTCTACACCTATTTCAAAAAATCTATATAGAATGACCTTGATTGAGTTGCAAGAATTTAAGAAGAAACTCCAAGAGAATATTCATAAGGTATTTGTTTATTTAGCTATGCTAGCATGGGGAAATTTTTTTCATTGTGTAAATAATAAATAAGAATCAATGGGACTCTACATTGATTATTGGGAACTTAACAACATCATGATAAATAATCATTATCTTTCACCTCATATTAAGTATTTTTTTATTATCTAAAAGGAGCTGTATACTTTTCCATGATTTACCTCTATTCAGGGTAAAATCGATTGAGTGTCAAAATTGAGTACATACCTAAGAAAAACATTCATATAAGGTATGAACACTATAATTTATATATATATATATATTACATTCTTACTTTTTAAAGACTCTTCTATATTTCTATATTTAATTAAAAGAGTCTTTAGAGATTACCTTGATCAATTTGTGGTAGTATTTATAGATTATATTATTATATACTCAAGGTTTAAGGAATAAAATTATGATAAATTGAGTATTGTGTTGAATACCCTAAGGATGGAGAAACTGTATTCAAAATTTAGTAATTGTGAATTTTGGTTACAGAATGTTTCATTATTGGGAAATATAATCTCAAGTGAGGGAATGATATTCTATTTCTCAAAGACATATGTTATTGAACAATGTTTTGGAAAAGAAAATGTTACTGAGATTCACAGTTTAATTAGATTGTTTGGGTATTATATATGTTTTTCAAATAATTTATTACTGCTCTCTAATCAACTCACTAAGTTAAAATTGGTGGGTTTTAAGTTCCACTAGACATATTAATGTGAGTAAAATCTCAAGGATCTAAAATGAAGTTTTTTCAACACACCTATACTCACACTATCCTATATTCTTGAAGGGTGTAACAAATATAGTTTTTATAATTTAATACTTTGAATATATATATATATGTATATATTCTTAGAGATGGAGTTGTGTTTTGGGTGTCGGAGGACTCCAAAATTAATATATATTAAATCGTACATGTATATATTTTAAGAATAAAAGTTAATCCCATTAATTGAGGCCTAAGTAATAAAATAGGAGACCACAATTGTTTCTAATATGGAGAGTTTACCCTAGGTGATCCATAAGGTTGTTCAGTGTCAGATATTCTACAGAAGATAGACATTGATGGATTGTGTTAAATAAATTAAATGATTAATTTTATTTAATTTATTTAGTGACCAAAACCTAACCCTCTACTTATAAATATTCTATTATGGAAAATCCACTGGGATAGCCTAATAATGTTTGGATGTTATAGAGGAAGGGGAGGATCCACCGTTGGTGATAAAGAGCTCGAGACTCTGGATCGATGAAAAATGAAATGAGGATATTCATGTAATGAATGTTTAATATAGTATAATCTTAAATGAAATTGTTATCAAAATTTTTATTAACCAAATATTGATATGTTCTCAAGGTAGGGATCATTATTTGTGGATTTCTACCCTTTTGATTCAATTGTTGAGCATGTTTATTTATCTAATAAATTCCTATATTTTATTTCTTTGTATGATTTGGAAATATAATCAGTATAATTTATCCTAGTGATTTATTTTAATTTCAACCATTATTCATCTATTTTGGTTTCCTCAATTATGATCATTGATTGGGATCACATCGTCCAACGATAATTCTCACTTTGTTTTTATACCTCTCTCATCTCCTTTTTTTGAATTATTCATTGTTGGACCATGGGGGTAGATATTTGAATTTTCGAGACTATTCTGAACATGATCAAACCTCTAGATTCATGTAGTTTTGAGGAACAACTATGGTATTGATGACTTGGGGATGGATCAAGGAGGAGAAATTATCTTTGGGTGATGGTTTTGCATATTAAGAACCCTATTTTAGAAATGTAAGGAATTAAATATCATGCATGGGTGAAATGAATTGATGATTAAAGACATTTTCCTTCATTTTAAACAGATTGGGTGAGTCAACAATAGATCAAAAATGATTTTCTGGGCATTAGGTGCACCTTTGTAGTGATGATAGGCATGACATAGCTTGTCCAGGTCAATAAAAGTATCATTTTATAGTCATCAGAGACTGAAAAATAATGGAAAATAAAGCTTACTTCTAGATTTTGCCTTGGGGAGAGTTTTAGGTATGGTTAATAATTGATTCAGTAGATACAATGAAAATAAAAGAAGAAACCTTATTTTTCATGAAAATACCGATTACACATTGTGTAATCCGAAGAAACACACATCATATTTATTGATTTCTTATGGAATTTTATGTTTTAGGATTCTATAAATATGACACGCTACGTGGAATATCCACATGGCATGTGAACTCATTTGGGTAACCCAAATTGTGTATTGGAAGTACACACTCATTCCATCTGTGTATCTTACATGCCCATACCTCAGAGTACATACCTTGTACCCCTACTCATTTATAAATCCAAATTTCAGTGAGGAGGAAGGAATGTAACTTGTGTGGTCCAAAACTCTATGTCACCTAGATGACACACCATGTATGTTGGATTTTACATACCGAGCACTACAGTGAGATACGACTAGTCTTCAGTTTTGGAGTATACCCCATGTACCCCAGAATAACATGCCATATACTTCTTCTAGAATTTTTCAATCTTTTATATAATCTTATAGATTACTTGAAATTGGGACCATGAGTAGCCTATCATGAGTGGTTATATTTATAGGATACAATGATAGAATTTTTTGGCATCATAAATACATTTTCAGTTGATATGAGTGGGATAATTATTCAGTGTTTCTCAGTAGTTTCTAGTGACTAGGTTTGTTCATCAAAGAGTTATGGGGGTTGGTAATCCCCTGAAACACATGGGAATAGGTCCCAAAAACTATTTCAATAATAATATTCGGTACTCTACCACATTAGAATGGTTATGAGTCATTTATCTATAGAGGGGGTAACCCCCTTCATTGAGGTTTAGTAGGTAGTAGGTCCTCTATTAGAGTAGTTCTACTTCATTTGTGGAGTCCAGTGGTGAGGAGAAGGCCTTCCACCTAGTTTCTTGTGATGTTTCATGTAGTTCTTAGAATTAATTATGGGACCTTTTTAGTTATAGTAAAAATCATTACCCTTTATTTATACATATCCTTTTTTGACAAGGGTTTCATTATAAAAAAATCTAACGTTTGGTCACTTTTCCCTCTATGACCATGGTTTTGAGCTAATAGTTTTATTCGATTTATTCCCTCATGGTTTTTGGGGAATACTACTAGGTATGTATATAATCACACATATATATAATTTTATTGCATGTTTCATGTGTTATGTGGATTAAATATTGATTAGCAGTGAATTGGGTGGACCTCATATCAGTATATCTTTGTAGTACATGTGGTAAAAATCATGTTTAGTGACCATCCAATAAGATTTTGAGATAGTTTTTCCTTTATTTTCCATTTAGAGTTTTTTAGATTGGGTTTTCCCATGTATCTTTGATTAGGCATGCACTTTTCCTCTTATACTTTTTTATTACCTTACAGTACTTTGATATATATCCTAGAGGTTTTTTCATGCATTTTTTACTCTCTAGAGGCCAATTCTTTGTTCTATCTCTACACTATTTCATGGAGTTGGGTGTTTGTATGTATAGAGTTACTTTAGGATAAGGCCTCATGTTTTAATGTTATACCTATCTGGTACTTTTTTCCAGACCATGTCCTATTAGAGATGGGCTTGAATTTTCACTCTCACCTTACTCCATGCTTATATGGGGTCCCGATGGGTTAGGTCATGAAAAATTGGTATAAAAGGTGGTTATGTCCTAGGGAAGATGTTAAAAATTATACATGTTTCAATGATTGATTTGGTAACTTATGGAAATTATGTTAGGGTGTCTCAAGTTTAGATATCAATCCAGGGTACCCATTGACGATGCAATGAAGGACATATCGATACGATATGAATCTAACTACCTACATGCCAATATAAACACATTGAGGCACTCTTTATAGGGAAACCAATGGTACATGCATCATATAAGATTGGTTATTTTGAATTCTATTTAATTCTTAAGTTATCTACCCATATATACTCTTTGACTATGGTACATTTTGATAAATTTAAGGATGCTTACACAATGAAAACCAACTAGGATTTTAGGGCTGGGTGTAAGAACCCATATCTTATTTTCAGGTATGTCTTTCTTTTTTGGTTGTTTTCAAGAAGAAGAGGAGTTTCTAGAAATTTAATGAGTACACGCCGTGTACTTATAAGTACACACCATGTACATAGTTTCCACGGGTGACCATGTACTAGCCGGGTAATGGCCGAGTACATGGGCGTGTGTTGTGACCAGGAGACTGCCTAAAGTTGAATCCAAAAAAGGCAAGTACACACCGTGTACTTTTAAAATACACACCGCGTACTTTTTCATTAAACAGACCGGGGTCATGTCTAATGGAAAGAACACACTTATTCATCATCTGTATCATCCCGGAGCATCCATACAACCACTGATCTTTTTCAAACCCCCCACTCACTGTCCGTTCTCTGAATCAAACTCCATCAGTTTTGTTGGAATCACATCGGTGAGTTCTCTCTTTTTCTAGAACATCATTTCTCGATTTCTCCTATTTCACGAGATTTCCTCAGTTGAATGTTTTTAAAAATTTTGTAGATCTATGGAGTTCTAGGGTGATTCAAGGCCTAATGTTCATGTATATCATTCTCACGACGCCGATGTAGGTGGTTTGTGCCTTTCTGTAGATAGTCTTTGAATTTTATGTGCATAAGTTCCCAATACCCTCGTTCTGGGTATTGAATGTTTATGGTTTTTAGGCCTATTATTTATTTATGACTTTATTTTTTAGATAGTGGTTAATTGTTTGTGAATTGGGTTAACTTTTCCATGATATTGATTTTTTCCCATGATTTCTTATTTTTACCATTTGGTCTAGCTTGCCTACTATGCTTCTTGCTTTCTCTGCCTAGTGTTGTTAGGATGTAGTGATTATTATATGACATGATATGATATGCTGTAGATTATTTATCCAAGTAGTTCTTAATGATTACTTTGGCTTCCATGTATCGTTTGTGCATGACTTACTTACACAGGGCTGTGAGAACCTGGTGTAGTAGACCAATGGGAGAATGGACGTTGAGGGATTCTCTAGAGTGTCTGTTTTACTATTAAGTTGAGAGACCATAGGGGGGATGGACTTTGTACTCCCTCAGAGTATTTGTAATTTCCTCCATACAAGCCATAGGGGGAATTGGATGTTGAGAGCTTCCTCAAAGTACCTATTAGTTACCGATACGAGACCATATGGGGAATTGAAGGTGAGTGCTTCCTCAGAGTGTCTTTGCTAAAGCTAAACTAGAGGGGTTAGACTATGAGTACATCCCAAAGGGTTTCTTTTGTTTGTTTTGGTTGAACCAAAGGGGTTAGGCTATGAGTTCTTCCCAGATGGTTACCTGCTTTTGATTATATGCTCACTTGGTTTATGAAAATGAATGCAATTGAATTTTTAGTATTGTTACTATGTGTACTTCCTTATTTATTGCTTCATTTTGTTTATTGTCAACCATATATATTCACTGACAATTAGGAACAGATATTTGGGTGGTTGCCTACTGGGATTAGTCTCACACCTTATTTGGTCATGCTTTTGGGCCAAAAAATATTATATTTCTGTAGGTATAGATAAGGGAAAACACCCTTCTACTTCAGGTACTTGATTGTTGTGGAGCTAGGGAGAATGGGACCAAGTTGAGGCTTGCGATGCTGTGGAGCTATTTAGTTGATTTTATTTTTACTTTGGTTTAGTATTACATTCTATCATTATGAATTTTTTGGATGATTTCATAAACATATGTATCATGCATTATATATATTTATATGTGCTCAGTTGTTATTACTTCCAGTCTTCCACTTTTTACTATTGTATGGTATTATTACTACTTCTACTATTGATATTTGTTTTACTTTTGTTGTGTTACTCTACCAATGAGGTAATAGTTTCCCCACTATCACACCCAAGGACCTCGATGATAGTCAGCAACCTCTAGTGTCTGGGGAAATGCGTTTGAGGACATGTGACCAACTGGGTACGGGGTGCCTCTGGGTGACTTCTAGAACCGGGATGATACAAAGTGCTATCATAGGGATTCTTTTCTTTTTAACGTACTATTTGGAGCCTATATCTAGGGATATGAAGAAAATAGGTACTTGGTAATAATCAATGATCGGAAGTAGCTAACCCATGTATAGGGAAAAGCCAATTTACCTCGTTGCTACAATTTTTATGGTTTTAAAATTATTATAGTTGACTTGATTTCACCATTGGGTGATTCATTTGTTTTGTGCTATTATTTTTGATATTATTGAGGTTCTATTTCTATTGCAACCTGATGAGATGATGGTATTCCATCTGATGCATCATAAAGGCACTTGCTAGAGATCACATTTCATGCAGTCTTTCCATGCCATTTAGGGTGCATTAGTAATTGAATGTTTTTGTGATAGAATTTGTGTTAGATATGAATGCTATTATGTTATATGCCTTGATATAATACCTTCTTTTTGATAAGGTATTGGTTGTGTAAGGTTTTGTTTGAATGAATTCCAAACTTTGGTTCTTGAGGTGTTATGGGCCCTCATGGACCAGAATTTGGTGGATAATTACTCTGTTATGTTTATGTATGATATTTATAAGATGCCAAGCTTTGATTCACGGGAATTATGGGCCCTCATAGATAATAATTTGGCACTTTAATGTTTGTTTTAGTGTTTTTCTGGGCTTCCGTAGTAGTTTCTAATGATTACTGTCTAGAAAAACCCAAAATACACAGTGTGTAATGATGAATACACACCATGTGACCTTCTATTTGGGAAGGAACCATTTTTCTTAAGTACACACCATGTACTGTATGTACATGCTGTTTAGTATTTAATCATGTCACTGGTTGTGTGGGCAGAGACACAGGGATGAGAAATCTTAGTGGGACACATTGTGTACCGGATGTACACACCATGTTTTAGAGACCATGGGTCCACCCATGTTTCTAATGACATCGATGGACAAAACTTAGGATATATACGCCATGTCAAGATTGAAGACATCAAGTAATATAAACCTTATATCCGACTGTGTAACGAACAACACAGGGTGGTGAAATCTTTCTAGTACACACTGTGTCCATCAAGAACACACCGTGTAGAGTGAACTGTGTAACTAACAACAAGGGGATAGTGATGTTTATATAGTACACACTGTTTCTGGCACTAACATGCCATGTTGTATTGTTTTAGGATAACTGTGTGTCTTAGTCAAGTAGAATAACTCAAGATGGGGAAGAGGATTCAAGTACATGTCGTGTGTTAGGAAAACATGCCATGTGTTTGGGGTGTTACACAACATCGGTTGGCAGAAGTACATGCCCATGTGAAGGATTAAGGGAACACATCATGTACGAATTATACACACTGTGTATCCATGTTTTGAAAAACTTGAATGCTTCCTTTCTATTGGTCCCTTCTTACACTTCTGTGTTTCAATCCCTGTTAATCTTGATCTAAGTTATGCGGGTGACCTTGCAGTGTCTTGCCACCGAGACATCCTCCGGTTGTTCGCCAGTTGAAGGGGAGTTCTCAGACACCAGATATGGCTAATCATGGACTACCAGTAGATCCTCCAGTTGTGCCAGTCTTGGCACCAACCGTCATTCCAGACATAGGAGATGATGTACTGTTTCGAGAGGGCTTTATGAAGTTCATGCAGACATTTTGAGGAGTACCACATCCTACCCCTTCTATGGCAGAGTTGATGAGGTTTTTCCAGCCACAACATCCTACCACATTCACAGGGGATGGATGGCCTCATGCTGCATAGTCATGGTTAAAATCCATGCTCTCTATCTTTGACCATCTGGAGACGCCTCTAAAGGGGAGGGAAAAACTCACTACATACATGCTACGGAACTCTGCCAAGAGAAGTTGGGATGTGATCTCACAGGCGGGATGCCAGTAGGTTATGGCATGAGATGAGTTCTAGAGTACCTTATATGACTACTTCTACCTGGATACTTTTAGGGCCAATCAAGACAGAGAGTTCATGAGTATGAAGTAGGGTACTCTCTCAGTCATAGAGTACTCTTCTTGTTTCACAGAGCTGCAGTTATTCATGCATATTTCTGGAGGTGATGAGTTATTTTTGGCAAGGAATTTTGAGGATGGTTTCATGACTGAAATTCGAGCTTTAGTGAACATCTTTGGGTTGGATTCCATCACTTCTATAGTCAACGGGGTCTAATCATGGAGCACAACCTGATGGATTCTGTAGCTGTGAGCTAGGGAAGTTCCGCATACAGAGTTAGTGCTTCTCTGGCTGATAGCAGGAAGCGTCGCAAGGAGTCTAAATGTGGATATCATAGTAGGAGGGATGCACCTTCAGGTAGCTAGGTGGTATGCTACCAGTGTGGAAGATTCAGGCATACCAGGTAACATTTCCCGAGAGACCCAGTGGAGTGCCGATCTTGTGGTAAGATGGGCCATCTTCATCACTTCTCACTAGTAGCTGGTGATAGGGGTTCTTCTATAAATCTTCATTCAGGAGAAGCACCACTAGTTTCTCATTAGTTAGGGAACTAGAGTTCTTCCCACCATTCAGGCCAAGGTGGAGGTCATTTCCAGGGTAGCAAGTCACCGAGATTTCAGCGAAAGTAGGGTGGATCAACTCAGGGTGGTTAGGTAGGGTCGCAGGGCCACGGTGCATGTCAGACTTATGCGGTGGAGCATACCCAGTAGGAGTATGATCCCATACCCTATATAGTTCAAGGTATGATCCTAGTCGCCTTAGTTTTATCTTTTTTTCTTTTAGATATAGAGGCTTCCCATAGATTTATATCTATTGATATTGTGGAGATTCTTGGGCTCTGTATCTTTTCTTCTACTAATATCTTGACACTGGGAACTCTATTGGGGACTTGAACAACTAGTGTACGTCAGTGCAAGAAGTGACCACTTGAGGTTGGTGGGTTCCACTTCTCATGGGACGTTTATCTCAAAGAGATGATAGGCCATGATGTCATTCTCAAAATGGATTGGTTAGTTCCCTTCCAAGCAGTTGTCAATTTCTATCATCGTAGGATGAGTTTCACATCACCAGAGGGCAGATCGTTTCTTTATAAGGGTGAGTGGAATGTCCAGGAGAGAAGATCAGGACCCGAGCATAATGGGTTGGGAGGAGTTAAAACCCAGATTGCTATTCTATAACTGAATGACCAAGGGACTTCACAGATAGACTTTCCTCCATTGGTGGATCATTTCAGGGATGTCTTTCTAGAGGAATTTTTTCATTTGCCTCTAGAGATAGAGGTGTAATTTTCTATTGATCTTGTGCAAGGAGTGATACCAGTGTCTATTCCTCCTTATATGATGGCTACACCAGAGTTTCAGGAGCTCAATAAGTAGTTGGAGGAATTCTAGGAAAAGGGTTTCATCCAACCTAGTACTTCTCCTTTAGGTTCGCCTATCAGGTTTGCAAAGAAGGTGGATGGTACCCTCATGATTTGTGGGGATTATCAGAAGTTGGACCGGTTAACGATCAAGAACCGATATCCCTTGCGGAGGATTAATGATTTATTTGATCAACTTAGAGGTTCCCGGATATTCTCAAAGATTGACTTGGGATCTAGTTACCATCAGTTTCACATTATACAATCAGATGTACCTCTTACATCCTTTCAGAATAGGTATGGTCTATAAGAGTATGCAGTTATTCCATTTGGTCCCACGAACGCACCTACAATTTTCATGGTGTTGATGAACTAAGTGTTCCATACATACTTTTATTCTTTCATGGTAGTCTTCTTTGATGATATATTGGTGCACTCTCACACTTGAAACGACCATGATACCCATCTTGAGATCATTTTGAGTACTTTGAGAGAGCATCATTTATATGCTAAGCTCACAAAATGCCACTTTTGGATGGACTAGATTCACTTCTTGGGTCATGTTATCTCAGATATAATAGTATCAGTAGACCTAGAGAAAGTGAGAGAAATACTTTCCTGGGAGCAGCTGAAGAATGTCTTTGAGGTAAAGAGTTTTCTAGGGCTGGCTAGTTACTACAGACGTTTTATTCAGGGCTTTTCATGCTTAGCAGCACCACTGATAGGCCATACTATGAAGGGTGTGAAGTACTTGTGGTCAAATTCTTGTGAGTCAGCCTTTTAAGAGTTGAAAGGGAGGTTGAATTAAGCAGCGATACTAGTTTTTCTAGAGTCGGGAAAGATATATACTGTGTACTGTGATGCATCAAGTATTAGGCTGGGAGCTGTGCTTATGCAAGGGGAAGGGGTTACAGCTTACAAGTCTCGGTAGTTGAGGCCACATGAGTGGAACTACCCAAGGCATGATCTTGAGCTTGATACAGTCATTCATGCTTTACGCTATTGGAGACACTACCTTTTGGGACAACATTTTTTGGTTTTCACCAACCTCCAAAGTCTCAAGTATATCTTCACTCAGAATGACCTGAATTTGAGACAGTGAAGGCGGGTTGAGTACTTTCAGTCTTTTGAATTTGAGCTTATCTACATGCCTGGGAAGGGAAATGCAGTAGATGATGCGTTGAATAAGAGAACTAAGATACATGTAGTTCATGAGGCCAGTAGTGAGTGGAAGCATATGGCTCTGCTCTTTGAGATGCATTTGGAGGTGTACGACAGACAGGGGATGATGTTTCTATCTTTTGTAGCTATTACCTCTACTCTTCGTGATCAAGTGTGAATGAGTCAGCTATCAGATTCTGAAGGCCTAGTCCTACGGAAGAGTGTGTCAAGAGAGAACCCCATTCCTAGATGGACCATAGGCGAGGAGAGATCTTTCATTTTCATGGGCTTGTATGGGTGATAGTAGACATATGAGAGGAGCCAATGCAGGACTTTAATTCCTTAGTTTGGTAAGTTCATCCTAGTGTCATGAAGATGTATCATGATCTACACCTTCATTATTCATGGCCAAGTATGAAGAGAGATGTTGTTGGGTTTTTTCATGAGATGTTCCACCTTTTAGCAGGTGAAGGCGGAGCATCAGTGACCAGCAGGGCTTTTTCAGAAGTTACCCATTCCCGAGTGTAAATGGAATGATGTCACTGTGGACTTCATGACGGGTTTACCGAGGTCGCCTCAAAATAATGATGGAGTTTGGGTTGTAATTGATAGACTCATGAAGGTTGCCTACTTCTTTCTAATTAAGGGGAACTTCAGTGTTGATGATTTGCGAAAACTTTACATCTGAGATATTGTATGTCTACATGGGGTTTCACACTCCATTGTTTGAGATAGGGATTCTCGTTTTACTTATCAGGTCTGGTAGGGACTTGAGAGGGATTTGGGCACACAGGTACTTTTGATTTCATCTTAACATCCCCAGACTGATGTCTAGTTTGAGTGTACAATTCAGGTTCTTGAGGACATGCTTCGAAAATGCATCCTGGGTTTTGGAGGTTCTTGGGAGACGCACATACCTCTTGTGGAGTTTTCCTAAAATAATAGTTTTCAAGCCATTATTCAGATGGCACCTTTTGAGGCTTTGTACGGTAGGCCATTCCAATCACCCTTATGATGGATAGAGGTAGGAGATGCTACTATGCTAGGACCTCATCTTGTGCAGGAGACCACATAGGATATAGATTTGATTTAGAAGAGGATGTCTACTACACAATCATGACAAAAGTCTTATTCTAATCGACAGAGATGTCCTTTGGAGTTCGAGGTCAGAGATCTGGTTTTCCTACGTGTCACACCGATGTTAGGATAAAGGAAGATTCGGGAACATGATAAGCTTTTGCCAAGGTACTTCAGGATGTTTGGGGTGTTGGAGAGAGTTGGTCTAGTTTCCTATCGGTTGAATTTACCCCAAAAGTATCAGGATATGCACAACATCTTCCACGTTTCTCAACTTCAGCGTTACTTCTCAGACCAGTCCCATGTTTTCCAACCCGGGTAGGTTGAGCTCAAGGTGGACGCCTCATTTTAGGAGTGTCCTATCAAGATTGTTGATTGAAGTGTGAAGGTTCTCTATGGCAGGTCTGTTCCACTGGTACAAGTGATATGGGAACACAATAGCGTACAAGATGAGACATGGGAGAGGGATGCCGACGTACGATCGTAGTGGTTGGAACTATTCAATTATTATTCTTCTATTCCACCTTGTTAGGGAAATTCAGGGATAAATTAATTTAAGGGGGGAAGTTTTTAAGAATCCAGATCTTCTTTTTAGGTATTTATTTATTTCCTGTTTATTTTCAAGAAAAAGTGGAGTTTCTGGAAATTTCAGGAGTACACGCTGTGTACTTATAAGTACACTCCGTGTACTCGGTTACCGCGGGTGACCGTGTACTGGTCGGGTAATGGCTGAGTACATAGGTGTGTGTGGAGTCCTAGAGACCACCTAAAGTGGAGTCTGGAAAAGGAAAGTACATGTCTTGTACTTTTAAAATACACACTATGTACTTTTTTTCATTAAATAGACCAGGGTTGCGTCTAATGGATAGAACACACTTCTTCATCACCAGTCTCATCCAGGATCATCCATATGGCCACGAATCTTCTTCGGACCCCCCAACTCGCCATCCCTTCTCTGAATCGAACTCCATCCGTTATGTTGGAATCACATCGGTGAGTTATCTCTTGTTCTAGAACTTCATCTGTGGATTTATCTTCTTTCACGAGATATCCTTAGTTGATACTTTTTAACATTTTGGTAGATCTACGACATTCTAGGGTGATTCAAGGACATAGGTTCAGGTATATCATTCTCAATATACCATGGTAGGTGGTTTGTGTCTTTCCATAGGTAGTCTTTGATTTTTATGTGCAAAAGTACCCAATAACCTCGTTCAGGGTATTGTGTGTTTATGGTTTTTAGCCCTGTTATTGTATGATATGAATTTTTTGTTTGGATAGAGGTTAATTGATTGTGAATAGGGTTAAATTTCTTATGATATGAATGTTTTTCCCATGATTACTTGTTTTGACCATTTGGTCGAGCATGCATGTTAGGTTGCTGGCCTTCCATGCCTAGTATTGTTAGGATGGAGTGATTATTATCTGACATGCTATGATATGCTGTAGATTATTTAGACAGGTATTTCATGAGGTTTACTTTGGCTACCATGTATCGTTTGTGCACGAATGACTTACACATGACCATGAGAACCTGGTATAGTAGACCATAGGCCCAAATGGACCGAATGCCTTTATTTTTTTTAATTTTTGATAACCCCCCTTTCAAGGGATGAGGGGGAACCCTTAAAAGGCCCATAGGCTCAAAGATTACATGGCCTATAGGATAAATAGATAAAATGACCTAAAGGTCTTATGGAATTCAACCAGACTATCTACAAGGAACTGCCCCTCCCCAGCATCTGCATCATGATAGTAGCTCTCCACATTTGCATGGACTTCTGGCTAGGCTTCTCATGCAAGAACAGGCTAGTCCCGATGGCATATCCATACCCTCTCGTCCTAAAAAATCCATTTGGCTCTGCTCTGGTGAGTGCACCTTCTCTGAATCCTCTTATGGTGATTCTACTTTTTTTAGTGTGTCTGGGGAAACTGCATGTGGCATGAAGGCCTTGAGGTGGCCCAAAGGCCTTAAAGGTTTCCTGAAATCCCTACTGACCCGAAGGCCTAGGTGGCCCGAAATCCTTAGGGACTCCAAGCCCAAATCTGTGGCCTAAGGTGGATAGTTCTAGCTGCTACAGTACCGAACAATACCTGCTATAGTAACTGTTACATTTCCTGCTACAGTACCCGCACAGTGTATAGTTCTGCTATAGTACCACACAGTGTATAGTCTCTACTGAAGTACCGCATAGTGTACAGTTCCTTACAGTACTGCTACAATTCCTACTACAATATTTCTATAGTGTACAGTCTGTTTTACTTTTACGTTGTGAGACCATAGGGGGGATGGACTTTGGGCACCCTAAGAGTGTCTGTAGTTTCTTTGATATGGGCCATAAAGGGAATTGTACGTTGAGTTCTTTCTCAGAGTGCTTATTAGTTACCGATACGAGACCACAAGGGGAATTGATGGTGAGTGCTTCCTCAGAGTGTCTTTGCTAAATCTGAACCAGAGGGGTTAGAATGTGAGTACTTCCCAGAGGGTTTCTTGTGTTTGTTTTGGTTGAACTAGAGGGGTTATGCTATGAGTACTTCCCATAGGGTTACCTTATTTTTATTATATTCTTATTGGTATATTAAAATGAATGTAGTTGAATTTGTAGGATTATCACTATGTGTACTTCCTTGTTTACTACGTCATTTTGTTTATTTCCTACCACATATATTCACTGACTTTTAGGCACAAATCTTTGGGTGGTTGCCTACTGGGATTAGTCTCACGCTCTATTTGGGTCATGCTTTTGGGCCCTAACAGATTATATTTATGCAGGTATAGATAAGGGAAAGTTCCCTTCTACTTCAGGTACTTGATTTCTATGGAGCTGGGGAGCATGGGACCAAGCTTAGGCTTGCGATGCTATGAACATATTTACTTTATTTTCTTTGTAATTTTGTTTAGTATTGTATTCCAGAATTGTGACTAGTTTGGTTGCTTTCCTAGACATATGTTTCATGAATCATATATATTTATGTGTGATAATTTGTTATTACTTCTAGTATTTAATTGTTTACTATTGTATGGTATTATTACTACTTCCTCTATTGCTATCCATTTTACTTCTGCTATGTTACTCTTCCAATGAAGGAATAGTTTCCCCACTATCACACCCAAGCCCCTTGCTGCTAGTCGGTAGCCTCTAGAGTTCAGGAAAATGAACTTGAGGCCATGTGACCAACCGAGTATGGGGTGCCTCTAGGCGGCTTCCAGAACTGGGACGTTACACAGGGTCATGATGATAATCAGTTGAGTGATGCGGCATAACTATAAGGACCTATTCATGAGGTGTTCCTTCTAGGTGAACATAGAATAGTGTTTCCACTTGATTATAAGTTCTTGGACCCACCTCCGTTAGTCAAGGAAGATTATCATATACACATTGAGTAGTTGATAACTCCATTGGTATAAGATGAAGACATGCACAATATTTGTGCATTTAATAAGTTGCAGTGGTAGGAAAGAATAAGTTTCATGGTGAGATTGTCCCTCAGATAGTGAAGTAATGAATCGTGGAAGTGGTTTAAGTTTTATAGCATGTGAAGACCATGAATGATCAAATGGTATCACTCATAACCAGTCTTCTTCTTAGAGTAATAGGGAGATGGTGGGGTTTGGAAATCCAGATCGAAGATGAGGTGACCCTATCTTGAAAAAATATGAGCATCTATTTATAGAAGATTATATTCTAGTGACCTTTCAGGTTACCATGGTTTATCTAGAGGTTATTTCATGGGGTTTCTACCTTGTTTGGGACCCCTCATGGTTTTATGTTTATCTTAATAGATATAATTATTTATAGAAACATTTAGAGTTTATTGATCTATGTGTTGGTGATGTATGATGTGTCTTTGATCATACAAGGAAGAGGAAAAATTCTGCCTTCAAATAATAATTCTCATATGAAGTGATTTAAATTTTTATAGGTGAGTATATACCACCTAATGTGGATAGTTTTGAGGTGTGGTGGATGGGTTCCTTTAATTTTTATTTTTGTGGTCATTCTGGTTGTGATAAGGTGTCATAGTGACCCCTAGTTATTGGAAATTGATGGGTGAGGGAAAGGATGGCTATATGCAGTAGAGGTTTATGAATCAGAGGTACTAGGGGTGATCTGAGGTATGACTCAAGATTTATTCACTTTAGCTATAGTTTTAGTAGACCCAAGCGCAATTCACTCCTTCCATGATGAGTCCATTTTTGAGACTTAGAGATTTCAGTGGAGCCTTTAGCATGACCCTTGCATTTAGAGACTCCTACCAAGGAAGTTTCGATGATTGAACATCACTTATAGTGGTGTGAGTTGACTCCTAAAGGAGATAGATTATTGTGGGATAATTTCATAGCAATAATGAGACCCTATAATGTTATTCAATGTGTCCATGTAGGTGGGACAAGTTTTTCCTTCATTAATGATAGGGAATATTAGATAGGTTTAGTTGATCTCCTATACAGAAGGATACAACCGACTTCTCATTACTTTTCTAGTATAACCCTTGGAGTGGTTAATGCTATAAAGAGGGTTTTAATAGACCCAGTGTGTTGCCCTCATCTCATTAGTGTTTTCCTGAAATATACATATGAGAGTTTGAGGATTCTCATTTATTACTATTTCCTGAACTAGGTGATGATCACGAACAAGTACTTTTCTCCAAGGATTGATGACCTTTTCGACCAGTTGAAATGTGCGAGTTGATTTTAAAAGATTGATCTTAGGTCTAAAAAACCATTAATTGAGGGTCCATGACGATGATATTTCAAGGATTATATTCTAATGTTTCTATAGGAATTATGAGTTCCTTTTGATGAATTGTGGTGTGACTAATGACCCATTGTGTTCATGGAACTTATGAACCAAATCTTATAGCCATTGTTGGACTAATTCATGGTTGTATTTATTAGTGAAATTAACATATACTCTGTATCCTAGGAGGATCAAGAAGAGAATTTGAGGATAGTCCTAGACTTAATTTGAGAGCACCAATTATATAGTAAAATATCTAAGTGTCGGTTTTAGATTTGAGAGGTTCACTTTATCGATAATTTCATCTCTATGAATGGTGTGGATATGGATCCTAAAATGATTAATTTATTTCTTTCTTGGGAACCACAAAATATCATATCATAGGTTCAGATTTCCCTCAGTTTTATAAGTTACTATTAGAGTTTTGTGATAGAATTTTCCAAGATGGGTTACCATTTGATTGACCTGATTCAAAAACATTAGATAATTTATTGGTACGAGCAATTTCATATCCTTTAAGGATTTTAGGTGGTGCTTAATCAGTGCTCATGTATTAATACTTCTAGAGGGTGGATTCGAGTGTGTAGTGTTTTTTGATACATCTTGAGTTAGATCATATATGTGTTGATGTAGAGGAAGGTAGTGATTTCTTATTTGTTGAGGTATTTGAGGCCCTATGAGTATAAATACATGACCAATGACTTCAGTTTTGGTATTGGAAGTATTTGAATTAAATTTTTGGGGGTGATAACTTTTTGGTGAGTGTTGCATTTTCTTTTCATACCAGAAATGTTTTTGGTATATATCTACACAGAGGGAATATAACATGAGACAATGGTGTTAGGTGGTGTTCTAGTGGGACTATGACTTTAAGATAGTCTTTAATCCATTTAAGGTAAACATGTTGGCATATTCCCTTAGAATAAAATCCCATTCTCAATTGGTGTAGGATGAGAAAGAGAAGCTGGCGTCATTACAACTGACCCTGGTAGAGAAGAGGGGTAAAAATTATATTCAGTTGATGGTGGTGACTCCAATTGTTTTCAACATATGAGAGAAGATCATTTGGGATAAATTAAATAAGAAGTTATACATGATAATATTTCCTCAAGAGATGCACTATATGAGTTCCCTGAAGGTGTGGATCGTTTTATCATTTTCTAGGGATGAATGATGTTTATGGTCATGATGCTTAACGAGGTTTTGGGGAAATATTCTACCTCCCCCCTTGGTGATACATCTAGAAGTGTTAAATACATATCTATACCTTCAATTTGTTTTTGGTAGGAAGTATTAAGGTAGAGTGTCTTTTATTTTTTTCTCAATGCCTCACATGTGACTAGGTAAATGTTAGACATTAGGTTCTAGAAAGTTTGAATTAATATCTTGAGTTTTATTGAATGGAAGTAGAATAGAATATTAATTGTTTTTTTGATGTTTATTCTACATATATTGAGAGACCATGATTAGATTTGGGAGGTTATTGGTCAGCTTTATAATTTAAAACACTTAGTTTTCATCTGAGGGAAGCATTGTAACATCCCAGGTAAATAAAGAGTAATAAATTTTCATATTTATTAATATTTGTTAATAAAATATTAATTCTACTTTAAAGGGGATTCTATTTTTGATGGAATTCCCGATATGCAACAAAAAGTTTCTTTGAAATCTTAAGTTGCTCACAATGTTGAGTTATACTAAAAAATAATAATATAATATTATTATTTTAAATGGTAGTTAATGCATAGTCTTTGTATTAGAAGGAATGAACAGAAATGACTAAAATATTATTACACATGTTTGTTAAATGTTTTTACATTTATCCAATAAAATTTATAAGCTTAAAATGTGAATGAATCAAAATTTAAGCATAAATACTCAAATATTCTTTAAAAGGTTGATTTACCGCCTTTTGAGGGAGAACCCTTTTTAAATATTGTTTTTGTCACTTTTATATGTTATATTTTACAAAATAAACTTATTCATTAGAATCGAGACATAAAAATTTACTTTGGGTAAAATTTTAGTATTTTTTTGATAAAGTTCATTTTTAATGAATAGTGAAAAACACTATTTTAATTCAAAACTGACTTTTAAACTAATTTATTTGTATGGTTAGATTATATTTTTAATTGGTTTTAAAGTATAATTATATTATATTTTTTCCATTTAATCCAATTTTGGTAATTTAAAGTAATTTCACTTTGAAATTGGACATAAAAAAGTGTCAATATTTTGATACTTATTATTTCTTAAAAACACAGTTTTTATTTTGACAACGAGAATTAATTTTGAATTACTTTATGCCACTTCTGTGTTTTGAATTTGGAAAAATGGATTCAATATTTGGAATTAGGAGGTTCAAATTGTGTTAATAGGTAACTTTTATTTTTATACATTATGACTATTTACTTCAGTAAATATTTTATTTACCATGGTTAAAGGTTAAATATGGTAAATAAGGGTAAAAAAATATTATTATAATAATATTAAATTACCCAAACATGTGAAATATTCCTATTGGTTGATACATGTCCGACCATGGTCATCCTTGGGTCTATGTTGAGACCCCATAGAGCCACTAGGGAGTAATAATGACACTTTATATTAATTAATTTAATGTAAGGGAAAAAATAACAGAAACATATATCTTTTAGTAAAACAATTTTATAAGGGGTTATATTAGTGATATCTTCAACTGTGAATATTAATTTGAAATATAAAAAGATTTAATACATAATGGTATTTTATTTATAATTTTTAGACATCAAATAAATAAATTTATATATGACACAATGATGATGTAATGATTACCTCATTAATGAATGTTTTAATTAAATGAGATTATAAATGTTAAAATAAGTTTATTTTGAAACTTTTTATTCCATCCTAGAATTTTAGGGATTCTTATGACTTTTTATCTTTGCATTTTTATAGGTTGTTCTAAAGAATCAAGTTATTATATATTTTTAAAAGTCTTGATATGAATAGTATTTAAATTGACATAAATGAGTTTTTAAATCAATAAATATTTTATTAAATGATATAATAATCCTAAAAATATAATACTAGGCCAAATTACTTATATAAGGTTTATAATTTCATTAATGATCCAATTTTTGTTCTATTTTCATTTTATGGTAAATATATTAACCATATAGTATGAATATATAAGAGAACATTGTAAAAGTTAAATAAGTTAACAAAGGGTTAAATAAAAAGGATAATGATTAAAAATTATCCAATACTTGTAAAATTATTATTGGATGATTATATTTCGACTTATATGCACGTTATCTTTGAATTGAATATGCATTGGAGCATTTGGAACTGAAAATCAGTTTATAATAAAATAATATTTTCAAACATTCCAAAAGAGCCACTCCTCCCTCTTATAAAATGCCACCACCTCTAGCCCATCACAAACCCCTATCATGCCCATTGTCTCATCCAAAATATATTAAAATAATCCCCCCACATCCCTCTATTACTCCTAGAATCCTTAACTTAGTCAGAAATCACTTCAAGAAATCCTTTTGGTTCATACCAAAGGGAGTTACCCGATTTAATGGTAACGTCTTCCCCCAAGTTCTCTTCTTTTATTTTACTTCTTCACTCCCAATAATCTTTTTACTATTTTTTTACATAAAAAAATAGTATGATAAATATACAAGGTTTTTTATGAGAAGTATTAGAACTAAACTTACACACGCCACCATCTAATGGGTATAGAACATAATGTTTCTGTGGATGGCGAACTACCACCTCGCGCAACGATGATTGTTCAATCTTCTCCTACCACCTATTATGGTGGACATTAGGATGGAACAATAATTATATATGATATATATGATATTTATGTTATCTCCATGCTTCTTTAATTCTCTTTTATAACATAGTTTTATGATTTTTATGTTTTATAAATATGATAATTTAATTTGAGGAAGTACAGACTACCGCCCCTTAAAAGTGATATGACTCGTTCATACCATAAATGAAATGTATAAAGTATTGTGTTAATGAACTTAAGTTACGTATATAAAATATGATATTATATTGGAATAATAATATACTTATGTATCATTAGTTTTTTTGAATGAAAAAAATGAAATTGAAGTAGCATTCATGCGTACGTACGGCTTACCATATCCATGAATGATGCATTTCATTTTCATATATCCAAATGATATGGAATACTATAAATACATATATAATGGATATATATGATATATATGATATATAAATCATGAATATCATTCTAGAGATAACATAAATTTGACCACATGGACAATTTTTAATTATAACAAGTTCATTTTTAACTCATGTTCCAAACATTGAAAAAATGTCCAATATAGACTCAAATAATTAACTAATTATTATAGAAAGTTAATAAGTGATATAAAAGGAATAATAAAATAGAAAAATTTTATTAAGAAATTAGAAATTAACTTATGTTTATTATTCCAAAAATTAAATAATGAACGGGTCAGGTCGGACATGAGGTAAGGGACTTCATCTCAATCTCCTTTCATTGAGGCATGTTTTGATAATATAAACCTCCTTCTTTTATACAGTATATACTAAACCCCTTTGAATTTTAATTTAATTCAAAGGGAATATTTTTTCTATGAATCATTTTAATAAATGACAAAATTAATGTTTTTAACCTTTGCAGCGACAATGACCTCTTCGCCACCGTAATCGTTAATTAGCGTCCTTTACAAGCCTTAATGTTTTTAAAAGGAAAATAAATCCCTTATTACCTTTTTGGGTATTTTTGGTATTGAAAATGGTTTTTGAAAAGGATTAATTTTTTCAATATCTTGAAATGATTTCTTGTGATTGAAAATGAAATGTTATTAGTGAAATGCAATATTTTATGTGTTTTGATTTGGTAATTGTACTTGGACATTTGACAGGTGGTTACATGATAAACCAAATGACGGGTGGTGCTATGATAAACTAGGACAGGTGGTTATGTTATAACCTCTAGTGCATTGGGTATGGAAGTCGGCCATATGGCTATTCCATTTAGTGATATGTGTGGAAGTTGACCATATGGTTATTCCATTTAAGTATATTTATGTACCAAGTTACCTTTATATGTTATGTGTTATTTCTATGGGTTTTATGGTAATATTTTGGCTACAAAGGGTAATAAATGATCTTTTATTTAGTGAAGAGTATTTACTACTTCATAAAGGTAAAAATTATTACTTATGATAATGTATTCATGTTTTAATTGTTATTTTGAAATTCTAATAGTTTTTTTTCTTTGTGTATCCCTTACTGAGCTTTTTTATGACCATCCTATGTTTTTTGAAATGTTTTTTACATGACTTAATGATGAATAGGGTCAAGGATGGGAGAAAGGAAAAGTCATGATGTCTAATTGTTATATATATGTTACGATCTAATTATCTAAAACTCTAAACTTAAAAAGATCCTCAATGTGAATTATTAACTTAATTTAATATTATGTAATGTTTATGGTCGGGTCCTTATAGTTGGTATCAGAGGTCAGTTTAGACAACTTTAAGAGTTAGGGTATTGTTAAATTAATATCCATAATTTAATTTATTTTAAGATTGAAATGATATAGCACTTATAGATTACCGTGTTTCTTCACCTAAGACATTTCTATGTTCAGAATGGTTTTTCATAGAGGAAACATGGAATTTGTGATTGGAAGGCATATAGAGAAGAATAACCTTCCAAATTAGCATCCTGAGATGGTCGTAATCAGGATTGAATATTTTGTTGCAGTAATGGCTCAGTTTTCTCAGGTGATAAATGGTGGTTGTGTTAATTGATGATATTTTTGTTTATTCTAAAAGTAAAGAAGAATACTAAAGTCATTTAAGGGTTGCCTTACAAACCTTAAAATAAAAGAGACTGTATGGGGAATTCATCATGTGTGAGTTTGGTTACAACACATTTATTTCTTGGTCACAGTGTTTCAAAAAACGGTATAACTGTTGATCCTGCTTAAACAAAAGTTGTTGAATAATGGAAAAGACCTACAAATATCACAGAGATTCATAGTTTTCTTAGTTTATAAGGTTATTACTATATTTTTTGTGAAATTTTTTCATATTTATCTATCCCAGGACTAAGTTAACTCAAAAAGGGGTTAAGTTCATTAGGATAAAATAATGTGATGATTGTTTTCAGGAATTGAAAATAAGATTGGTGAATGCTCAAGTATTGGATTTACCTTCCAGAGATGGTGAATTTGTTATCTATAGTGATGCTTCATTTAAAGGAATTGGTTGTGACCTAATTCAGAATGATAAGGTAATTTCTTATGCTTCATGTTAGTTGAAACCTCGTGAGTTAAATTACCCTACACATGATTTGGAATTAGCTATTGTTGTTTTTGCTTTAAATTTTTTGTGGTATCATCTGTATGGAGTAAAATGTGAAATATATATTGAACTAAAATGTTTTAAGTATATATTTACTCAGAAGTAATTAAACATGAGACATAGGATATGGTTAAAATTAATCATGGATTATGATTTCACTATCCATTACCATCCAGGAAAAAAAAATAAAGTGGCTGACGCTTTGAGTTGAAAGAGTAATGCTAAGTTAACCATTCTACATTTGGAATGAGATCCGTTGGTTTTTGATTTGATGAATTTTGGATTGGAAGTTATTGGTTCAATAAATTACTCTATATTGTTTTAGGTTTTAGTATAATAATCCCTAGAAGATAGAACTAAGCTATCTTCGAAGGATGTAAACATGTTCTATAAAAAGGAATAATTGGTTCAGAAGGGTAAGTTACCTGAGTATAATATTGATATGGACTGTGTTTTGAGGTTTGGAAAGAGATTATGTGTGCCTTGTGATTCACAGTTGGATAAAGAGTTGTTTTGTGAAGCTCATAGTTATCCGTTATTAGTTCATCCGAGAAGTACTATGATGCACAAAGATCTTCAGGAGTATTACTGGTTGGATGGAATGAAAAGATATATTGATGACTTTACTATGAGGTGTTTTACTTGTGAACAGGTTAAAGAAGAGTGATAGTTACCAAAAGGGATTCTTCAGTATTTACCCATGCCATAGTGAAAATGAGAAAATATATCTATGGACTTTGTTGTGGGATTACCAAAGACATCTCGAGGTAAAAATTCAATCTGGGTTATTGTTGATCAATTGACTAAATTTACTCTTTTCCTTCCTATTCGAGATACTTCGTCTCTAGATCAACTTTCTCAGTTGTATATTAAATAGATAGTCAGGTTTCATGGATTTACCCTCTCCATTGTATCTGATCGTGATCCCAGGTTCACTTCTTACTTTTGGAAAGGCCTTTAAAAGTCATTGGTACTGAATTAAATTTTAGTACATATTTTCATCCACAATCCGATGGGCATTCAAAACAAACAATTCAGACCTTAGAAGATATGCTAAATGCTTCTTTAATGTATTACTAGTGAAGTTGGGACCAACATCTTTCTTTGGTTGAATTTTCTTATAATAACAGTTTTCATTCCAGTATATAGATGGCTCCATTTGAGGCATTATATGGAAAACGGTGACAAACTCTAGATTTTTGGGATGAAGTAGGTGAAAGGAAGCTGATGGGACCAGAATTGGTAGAAGAGATGGAAGAGAAAGTTCAACTGATTCAGAAGCACATGAGAACAACACAGAGTAGGCAGAAATGTAATGCAGATTACTAGAGGAAGGATCTTTATTTTGAGGTACGTGATCATGTCTTTCTCAAAGTTTCTCTATGGAAAATTGTGATGCGTTTTGGAAAGAAGGGGAAGTTGAGTTTGAGGTTCATTGGACCCTATGAAATCCTAAAGAAAGTTATATCAGTTTCCTATAGAGTGTCTTTACATCCATGTTTATCCCAGGTACACAATGTTTCTCATGTTTCAATGTGGAAAATGTATATTCCAGATCCATCTCATGTTTTGAGTCCGGAGGTAGTTCTGTTGGGAGAAAATATTTCTTATGAGGAACAACCAGTCCAGATTCTTGACCGAAGAGAGCAAGTTTTGCGGAATACTATAATTCATCAGGTAAAGGTTTTGTGGAAAACCCACATGGTTAAAGAGGTAATGTGTGAATCTAAAAATTCTATGAGGGATAAATACCCCCATTTATTTTATAAGTGAATAAAATTGTGAGGATGAAATTTCCAAAAAGAGAGACGGATTTAATATCCCAGGTAAATGAAGAGTAATACATTTTCATATTTATAATATTTTTGAATTAAATATTAATTTTTCTTTAAAGGGTATTCTATGTTCGATGACATACCAAATACACAACCACGAGTTTCCTTGAAATCTTACATTGCACACAATGTTGAGTTATACTGAAAAATAATAATATATTATTATTATTTTAAATGTTAGTTAATTCATATCCATTTTATTAGAGGGAATGAATAAAACTAACTAAAATATGATTATACATGTTTATTAAATGTTTTTTTACATTTATCCAATAAAATTTATAAGCATAAAATGTGAATGAATCCAATTTTAAGCATAAATACTCTAATATTATTTAAAAGGTCAATTTGACGCCTTTTGATGGAGAACCATTTTTAAAAATAGTTTTTATCAATTTTATATGTTATATTTGAAAAAATAAACTTATTCTTTAGAACCAGGACATCAAAATTTACTTTGGGTAAAATTTTGTTATTTTTTTTGATAAAGTTCACTTTTTAATGAATAGTGAAAATACTATATTTTAATTCAAAACTACCTTTTAATCTAATTTATTTATATAGTTAGGTTATCTTTCTAATTGGTTTTAATGTTTAATTAGATTATATTTTTACCATTTAATCCAATGTTGGTCATTTAAAGTAATTTCACTTTGAAATTGGACATAAAGAAGTGTTAATCTTATAATGGTTATTATTTGTTAAAAACCTGTTTTTACAACAGGAATTAATTTTAAATTAATTTCTTCCATTTCTGTGTTTTGAATTTGGAATAAATGGATTCCATATTTGGAAATAAGAGGTCCAAATTGTGTAAATAGGTAACTTTTATTTTTATACATTATGAATATTTACTTCAGTAAATATTTTATTTACCATGGTTGAGGGGTAAATCTGGTAAATAAGGGTAAAAAAATGATCTTTTAATAATATTAAATTACCCTAACATGTGTCATATTCTTATTAGTTGATACATTTCTGACCATGGGCAGCCTTGGGTTAATTTTCGGACCCCATGGAGCCACTTGGGAGTAATAATGACACTTTATATTAATTAATTTAAAGTAAGGACAGAAATAACATAAACATATATATTTTAGTGAAAAACTGTCATATGGGGTTATATAAGTGATATCTTCGACTATAAATATTCATTTGAAAGATACAAATATTTCCTACATCACGGAATTTTATTTACAATTTTTAGAAATCAAATTAAAAAATTTATTTATGAGACAATGATGATGTAATGATTACCTCATTAATAAACGTTTTAAATAAATGAGATTATAAATGTTAAAATAAATTTATTTCGAAATTTTTTATGCCATCCATGAATTTTTGGGTTGAGTATGAATTTTTCTATTTTCATTATTGTAGGTTTTTCGAAATAATCAAGTTGTTATAGATTTTTTAAAAGTCTTGATATGAATAGTATTTAAATTGTGATATATGAGTTTTTAAATCAATCAATATTTTATTAAATGCTATAATAATACTAGAAATATAAGATTCTTCAAAATTACTTAGATAAGGTTTATAAAGTCATTAATTAACCACTTGTGTTTCTATTGTCATTTTATGGTAACTATATTAACCATATAGTATGAATATATAAGAGAACATGGTAAAAGTTAAATAAGTTAACAAATGGTTAAATAAAAAAGACAAGGATTAAAAATTATCCAAAACTTATCCAATTATTATTGGAATCTTTTATTCTGACTTATATGCACATTATATTCAAATTAAATAAGTTTTGGACCTTTTGAAACTGAAAATCATTTTATAATAAAATAATATTTTCAAACTTTCCTAAAGAGCCTCTCCTTCCTCTTATAAAAGGCCACCATTCTAACCCATTACTCACACGTCTGAAGCCCCCTGGATCATCCAAAATCAGCTCCAATAAGCCCTAAGCATCCCTATATTCCTCTTAGAAGACTTAAATTTGGCAGAAAGCAGTTCAAGAATGCCTTTTGGTTCAAACCAAAGTTAGTTACCCGATTTAAAGGTAACATCTTCCCTCAAGTTCTATTTTTTATTTTACTTCTTCACTCCCTATGCTCTTTTTATTATTTGTTTACAAAAAAACACTAGTATCCTCAATATACTAGGTTTTTGTTAAGAGATGGATTCAAACTACACTTACACACACCTCTAACTAATGTGTATAGAACATAATGTTTCTGTGGATTGTGAACTACTTCCTCATGAAACGATGATTGTTCAATATTCTTCTAACACCTCTTATGGTGTCCATTATGATGGAACTATAATTATATATGATATTTATTTTATCTATATTATTCTATAATTCTGTTTTATAACATAAATATTTTCTTTTCATGTTGTATATATACGATATTTTTATTTTAGGAAGTACGGACTACCGCCCCCTCAAAGTGACATGACTCGTTCATACCATATATGGAATGTATAAAAGATGGTGTTAATGAACTTATGTAACATATATAAAATATGATATTATAATGGAATAATAATATACATATGTATCATCACAGGAGACACACTCGAATCCCGATGAAATTTGCGGAAGAGATCTCGACGCCCGGCTCGAAAGTGCCCCTCATAAACCCTAATCCGCTGAAAACAGAAGAGGATTAATGCTTCTCCCTCACAATTCCCTTGCCATGGAATTCTCGAATCTCATTTGGGAACTTCACTCAAAGGAAACAAAGAATATGAATAAAGATGAACCACTACAAGCAACAATTTCGAGGGTAAAGGGTATCTCTTTCCATGAAGATTTAACGGGTTCTGAGCATGCAACGACAACATCGATGAAGTCAACAAGGATTAAGAAACCCGATGATGGTAGTTTTTGTGTTGAAGCAGATCCAGCCGCGATACAACAGAGAGCTTAAATCTATAAGTTTTCTATTATGGGACATGTCGCGTATCTTAAAGGTGATAAACCCTGGTCTTTCTCCTATTTAAAACCTAGAATTGCTTCTTCTTGGGGTTTCTCTAACTGGAAATTGGGACCGCTTGGTAAAGGCTATTTCCATATCATTTTCTCCTCACAATCTGATCTTGATAGTGTCTGGAACACCAGAAATATTAACCTGAATCCAGGACTTCTTCACCTCACAGAGTGGGACTTTGCATTTAATCACAATTATCATAGGAACAGTTCTTCTCAGGTATGGGTTAGGTTTTACAACCATAATTGGTTCTTTTGGCACCCGTAAATTCTGAATGATCTCTCTGTTTGCATTGGTACACCCTTGAAAGTTGATCAAAGAACACTAAAAGATGAATTAGGTTTGTATTCTAGGGTGATGATTGAAGTTAACTTGGAAACTAAACCCCATCATTCGATTACCTTCACTGCTAATGATTACAAAACAGTTGTGAACCTGGAGTATGAAAGACTACCCCCTTTTTGTGAGTTGTGCAAAATTGATGAGCTCATAGTTCACAATTGTAGGAAAGTTGATAAGAAACCTCCCCAACCAAACTATACTGGATAGACAGAAGTTAAAAAACATCGGAGGGAGAAGTAAAGTATCTTTGATAAACCTGAAATATCATAGAAAAAGGAGGAAAATGGTTTGTCAAGACCAACCCCTTTAGACTATTAGAACCTGAAAAAGGCAAGGCATGGGCTGACCTGAATGAAGAATAAGAAATGGAAAGTATTGATCAGGATATTAGAAAATATATTGAAGAGGATTTCCTAGGTATTATATCTCACTCACAACCTGATTTGGATCCAACAGGTCCTACCTCTTAGGATTATGATCCTTTGAACCCTCTTCTGAATGAATCAACACTGATTCATCTTATCAAGATAATAAGACTCATGACCTCTCAAAAACCACTAATAAAGAGCATAATCCTCCCCCTGATAACCAAACCTCCTCCCCTGAAACCACCATCCTTGATTCCATGCCCCCTCTGAAAAAGAGGATAGTAATAGGCAGGTTGATTATAGGGCTTCCCTTATATCCTCCCCGAGCAGCAAGGATAGGATGCAAGAATGCATGTAATCCCTCGCAGAATAGCCTGGGAAGATGTGATCTGCTACATCCTCTCCACGATGTCCGATTCCCCTGGATATGAAACCTGCTGCCTTACAAGATGCCAAAGGTCACCGAGCAGGTTCTCCTTCAAACACGCATTCTGCCTCGGACACTTACACCCAAGGTGAAAATATGGAAATTGTTTGTGCAATGCAGATGCTTCTAACCATCATTTGGCCCCTCAGTATTTGAATGCTACAGAGAGTTTTAATCCAAGGGAGGCTTCTTCTGGAATCTCAACAAGGTCAATGACCACGTGATCCAAAAAGAAAGGGGATAGCCCCTCCAAAAAAAGCTACAAATGAATTTGTTATACTGGAATTGTCAGGGGATTGCCAACCCTGACACCTTTAATGTTTTAAAAAGGTTTATTAATAGGCACTGCCCTAAATTTTTTTCTATTGTTAAACCGAAATTCAATTATTCCTCTAGATTCAAACATTCATCCCCCTTTGTCTACTCTTTCGTAGGGGCTTGCAGTAATGGTAGATCTACTGAATCTTTATGGTTATTTTCTCACTCTTCTATGCAGAATGTTAATGTCTACAATAGCTCGAATCAAGCTATTACCTGTCATTATATTTTTTAGCATTCTCATGTTTATACTAATTTTGTTTATGCTTGGGATAGATACCATAATAAAAGATATCTTTGGAATTATCTCACCCAACTTAGTAATACTATCCACAATCCTTGGTTTATAGTTGAGGACTTATGCTATTTTAGCTCCTAGTGAGAAAATAGGACCTTCGCATGACTCCATCTCCACTAGGGATTTTAAAGCTTTCATTGAGCTCAATAACCTTATAGAGGTTAATCTAATGGGTGATAAATTCACCAGGTATAGAAATCATTATAATAAGATGGTGGCTAGTAAACTTGATAGGGCCTTCACAAATGACCATGCCTTGGATAAATGGGACAAAATTTCTAGTATCACTCTAAAAAATATTTCTTCTGATCATCATCCCATCTTAGTTAGCTATTCCCATAACACTAAAAAACCTAGGCCCCCTTTCAGATATAACACTGCATGGTCCTTGGACCCTGAATGTATGAATATCATCAAAAACTCTGGGGCCAATATACATAGTCAGAATGATGCATTTTCCTACCCAGTAAAATTGAAAATTCCTAAGAAAGTTCTCTAAATATAGTGCAGTTATAAAACAAATGAAATAGAAAATAAAATAACCCTTATGGAAATATAACTTTTTAAAATTCAAAAGGATAGAACCTCCTCTAACTTTGCTCAAGTCACCCAACATGAAATCATAACTTCCTCTAAACTTATCTCTCTGCTCAACTTTAAGGACAACCTCATAAAGAAAATATTTAAATCCAAATAGATTAATGATGGGGATAGGAATATGAAATTCTACAATGCCCTCCATAGAGTTAGAAAATCCTATAGCCCTCTTTCCTATCTTAGAGAGGGGGATCAAATTCTTGACATTGAGGATAACATTGCTAATCATGTGATATCTTATTTTCGTAATATCTTCAATGGAACTATGATTGATAAAGATATTATGTCTGATTTCATTCCTACACTGGTTACTGAGGAAGTGAACTCTTTTCTTAATAGTATCCCTCTTGACCAATAAATTAAAGACACATTCTTCAGCCTAAATGCTGATGGTGCTCCTGGTCCAGATGGTTTTAATAATGGTTTCTATCAAAAACATTGGGATGTGATTCAAGATGATGTTTATCGCATGGTGAAGACATTATTTTCCACAGGCATTCTCCCTCATGGATTAAATTCTCAATTCCTTGTCCTCATCCCTAAATCTGAGAATTCAGATGAATTATACCTCTTCAGGACCATAGCTCTCATAAACTCTCTGTTCAAGATCATCACTAAATTAAATTGCATATAGAATCTCTGCTATTATCAACAGAATTGTCTCCTGGAACCAATTTGGCTTTATTAAAGGAAGATCTATTCAAGACTGTATTTGTCTTGCCTCTGAATCCATGAATCTCTTAAACAGAAAAAAAACAAGAAGGGAATGTTTCCATTAAACTTGACATTGCAAATGCTTTTGATACCATCAATTGGAATTTCATATATAAAGTCTTTATGCAGTTCGACTTCAATGATAAATTCATAAACATAATTAAAGTCCTCTTTAATTTGATCCATATTTCCATCCTCATTAATGGCTATCCTAAAGGTTATTTTAATTGTTCCAAGGGAGTTAGACAAGGTGGCCATCTTTCAACTATTCTTTTCTCCATTGCGGAAGACTATCTAAGTAGACTGATTACGCAATCTATAGAGAAAAGTAACATTAAATCTATCTCTGCCTCTAAAAACTTGAATTACCCCTGCACCTTCTTTATGCCAATGACATTATTATTTTTATTCAGGGGGACAAAAGAAATGTGAATAATCTTAAGGCCATCCTTCTTCACTACGTAGAAGTGTCTGGTCAACACATCAACTTGCACAAATCCTACATTTACATTGGCAAAGACTTTCCCCCCTATAGGAAACTCAATATCACCAATACCATAGGTGTTGAGGAGGGCACATTACCCTTCACCTATCTTGGTGTTCCCATATTTTGGGGTAGACCCAAAGTGTCTTACTTCTCCCCCATCATTGATAAAACGCTTCGACACCTTTCTTCTTGGAAGGGTAAGAACCTCTCGATGGCTGGGAGAATCTGTCTTATTAAATACACTATTGTCTCCAAGTAGGTTTGCTCAATGAAGATTAAAAAATTACCAAAGAGTATCTTAAAGCGCAATAATGTGGCTATTAAGAACGTTTTTTGGATTGGGAGTACTCTAGAGAGAAAACTAATTACTATCCCCTGAACCACTTGCTACAAACCGATTCATAAAGGGGGTATTGCTATTAAAAACCTTTCCTATTTTAATGAATCTATTATAGTCAAGCTCATATGGAACCTCATTCATAATAAATTTCCTTCCATGGATTTTATTGGGGTTTGTTTCCTTCAGAAACATAGAAATAATCAGTCTCACTTTCTCACGTCTTCTATTTGGACTACCATTAAAAACACCTTCACTTCCTTTAAATTCTAGATAGATGTCTAGTAAAGATTCAATTTTAATTTTTTGGTTAGATAACTAGACCGTCACTCCCTTGATCTCTTTAATTCCCAATAACCAACCTCTGCTCCAAAACAATGACACCATAAAGAAAATCATGCATTTCCAAAACCCGTGTTTACCTGAGGACATCAAACACATTGTTGACAGTTTTCCTACACTAATATGAATGCTTTTCTTATTTGGGAAACCGATCACAATGGGGTGCTTTACTATAAAAATTACTATAATAATTTATTCAACAATGAGGACAACAAATTATCCTTGTTGAAAAACTTAAATAAAGCCAGGTTAAAACCCTCGAGATTCACTCTAGTCTAGCGTATCACCCATGGTAGAATCCCCACAGATACCTGCTTACAAGATTTTGAGATTAATATTTTCTCTTAATGCTTTATATGTAACCAATATCGAGAAGATATTAATCACCTCTTTATTTCTTGTGATACGGCCATGACTCTTTGACATTATATTTTTGACATTTTTGAGTGTAGATGGTTGTTTTGTAATTCTATAACCTTGCAGATTCAGCGGTGTATGGACCAACCTGACTCCCAACAGATCAAGAATCTTTTTGTTGTAGTTGTACCAGAGCTCCTTCATGTGATATGGTATGGTAGAAATGATCTTACTTTCCATAACAACTCATTCAATCTTAATGCAGGTAAAATGAAAATTCTCATTGCGATTCGGGAGGCGGCTTCGATTCAAAAATATCTTTGCAGTAACTCAGTTCGGGACCTTGGGATTCTTAGGCATATTGGGGTGGAGGGGAATTACCCTCGACCTAGATATACTTTTGATGTTTTTTGGAAACCCCCTCCCCCAAGATGGATTAAAATAAATGTGGATGGTTCCTCTAAAGTAAACCCTGGACCAACAGGTTGTGGAGCGATCTTCATAAATCAACTCGACTAGACACTCGACTGCTTATATGGATCTTGCGGTTTTGCTTCATCTTTGGAAGCTGAGATGATGAGAATTATCCATGATATCTCGTTCTTCAAGCTTCACAACTGGAAATATATCTGGATTGAAAGTGACTCCACTACTATTGTCCAGGCCATCTAGAATGGTACCATTCATCTTGCTTGGACGCACACTACGCGCTAGATGGACTGCCTAAACTCTCTTTCAGATATCAAATTCATTGTCACTCATATGTATCATGAATCAAACATGATCACTGATGGTCTTGCTAATATGGGGTTCCTCATGATAAGATTTGGAGGGATGATCTTCCTCCTGAGTTAATATCACTTTATGTTAGGGATGTGAACAAAACTCCTTATTTCAGACTTGTGTAACCATTTATTTCTTTCAATAAATTTTGTGTTTTGGTCATTCACCAGAACACTTCCTTTAAAAAAATATATGTATCTTTTGTTTTTTTTAAATGAAAAAAATGAAATGGAAGTAGCGTTCATGCGTACGTATGGCTTACCGTCTCCATGAATGATGCATTTCATTTTCATATATCCAAATGATATGGACTATTATAAATATAGATATATACAATATATATGATATATAAATCATTAATATAACTCTAGAGATAATGGAATTTCAACCACATGGATAATTTATAATTATTACAAGGTCATTTTTAACTCAAGTTCCGAACATCGACAAAATGTCCGATATGAACTCAAATAATTAAATAATTGTTATAGCAAGGAAACAAGTGATATAAAAGGAATAATAAACTTGAAAAAGTTTCTTAAGAAAGTATAAATTAAATTAAGTTTTTTATTCCGGAAATTAAAGAATGAACGGGCCATGTCAAACATGAGGCAAGGGTATTCATCTCAATCTCCTTTCATTGAGGCATGTTTTGATAACATACACCCCCTTCTTTTATACGGTATATAATAAAACCATTTGAGTTTAAATTTCATTCAAAGGGAATCTTTTTTCTATAAATTATTTTACTAATTGAAAAAAGGAATTTTTTTAACATTTGCGGTGACAATGACCTCTCCACCACTATAATTGTTATTTGGCTTCCTCTATAAGCCTTAATGTTTTTAAAAGGAAAATAAATCCCTTATTCCCTTTTTGGGTGTTTTGGAATTTAAAATGGTTTTGGAAATAGACTGATTTTTCAATATCTTGAAATTATTTCTTGTGATTGTAAATGAAATGTTATTAGTGAAATGAAATATTTTATGTGTTATGATTTTATAATGGTACTTGGACATTTGATGGGTGGTTATGTGATAAACCAAATAATGGGTGGTTCCATGATAAACCAGGATGGTTGGTTACATTATAACATCCAATGAATTGGGTGTGGAAGTCAGACATATGGCTATTCTATTTAGTGATGTGTGGAAGTCGACCATATGGTTATTCCATTTAAGTATGTTTACGTACCAAGTTACCTTTATATGTTATGGGTTATTTATATGAGTTTTATGGTAATATTTTGGTTAAAAAGGGTAAGAAATGATATTTTATTCAGTTAATATTATTTAATACTTCATAATGGTGAAAATTTTTACTTATGATAAAGTATTCAAGATTTAATTGTTTTGAAAAACTAGCAATTTTACTTATTTTTGTATCCCTTACTAAGATTTTTATGCTTATCCCAAGTTTTTTAAATGTTTTTCATAGGACTTAAAGAAGAATAGGGTTAGGGATGAGATCATGGAAAATTCATGATGACTAAAAATGGAACTAGATATGACTCTTTTTCAAGAGTTTTTATTTTATGAAAAAATAGATATTGAGTAGAAGTGTCTATATGTAATATTCAAATTGTTATGTATATTTTTTGATCTAATTATCTAAATCTCTAAACATGAAAAGATACTCAATGTGAATTCTTAACTTATTATAATATTATGTATTGTTTAAGGCTGTGTCCTTATAAGAGATCAGTTGAGAGTTTGGGGTGTTTGTACGTGCCAATCATACAACTTCATGTGGTACGCGTGATGATAATATAATACCATGAAGATAATTACACATCATAGTTGTGGAGAGGTTTATATGAGGCCTTAATAACCTAATTATATATGATCACAATGTATCACCCCTTGGAGGATGTCCAATATAAGAGAACCATCTAGGTTTTAGAAGGATGTTTGAGAGATTATATGTTGGTTTTTAGTAAGAGTTGGGAGGATCACTTATCATTGGTGAAGATCACTTATAATAGGATCTATCACTGTACTATCTACATGGAACAATTTAATTAACTATATGAGATACCATATAGGCCACACTTATGTTGGTCTGAGTTTAGTGAGACATATCTTGTTGGGCTATAATTGGTGAAGGCAACTTCATAGAAGGGTTTAGGTGATCCATTATTATTTAAGGATTGCTGAGTATCAAGATAAATCTTAAAGAGACCAAAATAATATAACTTTTTAGGTAGATAATGGAGTCAATTACTTCTTGAGAGTCACCCCATAATGAGGAATGATGAGTTTTGGTCAGGAAAACAAGATATCCCCAAGGTTTAAATGGTTATTTTATATCTTATAGAGGGTTGGTGTGATTTATTACTACTCAAACTTTCCTCAAAGATTGACCGAGTACATGAAATATTTTATGTATCCTAGATAAGGATATATGTGCATGAAAAATCAATCGTTATTCACCAAGGTGAGCTAGACATTGAGTATGGATTCTTCTTCTCAGAATACCCAGTGATGATTGAGGATTGACAGGAGAAGATCCTATGTTGATTGACCATTCCTTTGGTTTGAGTAATTTGGTAATATAGGAGCATGCATGAGACCTCATGGGATAATGATATCTAGATACAGACTTAGTACCAAAATATTTTTTGTGCAGCTTATTATTTTTAGGGTGAAATTCCTTGATGGAGGGGATAATGTGACAACTTCTATTTCTATAGTTTGATCCTTTGAATATTTCTACATATATCTCTGACATTTTCCTTGGATTTAGAACTGAGTTTTGGGCATCACATGACCCCGTAATTAACATATAGATATAAATAATATATATTATACCATTCATGCACATCTTTTTGGAATAAATGGTTTTCCCATTGATCCAGACCTCATATGGAAAATATGAGATCACAATTTTTTCTAAGATTTAATGTTTACCCTTGGTGCAACATATGGTTTGTTAGCATCAGATGTTTTGTGGAAGTAAATAATTTGTGGGGTGTGTTGAATAAATTGAATGATTAATTTTATTTAAATTTTTAAATGAGAAAATATTAACCCTATACTTTTTAATATTCAATTATAGAAAATCTATAAGGTTATCCATATAACCCTAGGAGATTAAAGAGTATAGGGAGGATACACCATTGGTAGTGATGAGATTGGGACTATGTATCAATGATGAATGAAATGAAAAGAATCACGGGATGAGTGAAAAATATTGAAGAATTTTTAATTACATCACTAAAAAATGTGTTCTCCACCAAAAATCAATTTTTTCTCAAGGTATAGATCATTATTTATGGATTTTCTCAATTTTGATTTGATTTTTTAAAATGGATTATTTATATGATTAATTATTAGATTTTCTTTCATCACATGATCTAAAAATATAATCAGTATTCTTAATTTTGGTTATTTTTTTCATTTTTTCCATGATTCACTCATTTTAGTTTCTAAAATTATGGTCATTTGATGGGGTAGAATCAACCAATTATAATTATTAATTTTTTTCCTCGCTCGTCCTTGTTCTTCACATTCTTCATTTTTTAAGCATAGGGTCTACGATTTTACTTTTACATACCAGTTTGAGCATGATTGAACCTTCATATTCATGAAAGTTTGATGAATGACCATGGGATCAATGACTTGTGAATGGATTGTGATGGTGTAATGGTTTGTGGGTTATGGTGTTTGGTATCAGAACCCTTTTATAAATATTGGATTCATAGAGTAGGTGATGAGAATCAATGATCAAAGGATTTTCCATTATTTTTGAAAGATTGGGAGAGTCAATGATAGAATGAAGTTTATTTTTTTGGGTATTGGGACTTCCTTTTTAGTGATAGGAGACATGAAGGACCTCGACCAAGACAATATAAGTGCCATTTTCTGGCTGTTGGAGACCAAAAAATGATAACGGATGGATTTTCATTCTAGACTAGGGCTCAGGTGGAGTTTTAAGAGAGTTTGGTGGAGTTTTTGAGAAGAAAGGAAAAAACCATGTTTGGTATGAATGCCCCTATTACACATCAAGTAATCTAGAGGAAGACATGCCATGTTTCACATTTTCTCATAAAATATAGGGTTTTAGGATACTATAAATATCACACACCAAGTGGAATACCAACGCACTCTGTGACCATGGATGGGTAGCCCATCCTTGTTGTTTAAGTACACACTTAGGGCATCTATGTGACCTATATTCCATGTTACTCAGTGTACACCTTTGTGCACCCTTAGTGAGAGAACCCATGTTCATTCAGGAACACAACTTGAACCATGGGTGGTTTCACATTCCATGTCACCTTGATGACATGACATGTATAGTAGTTTTTATATACCAGATTTAGCAGTAGAAGACATCTAGGATCCAAATTTGGAGTACACCTCATTAACCCTAGAAAAACACAACATGTATTTTTCCCAATATCTTCAACCTTGCATATATCCTTTTATAGGACTCATATTTGGACCTATAATTATCCTATCCTAATTAGTTTCCCACATTGTATGTTATGGTGTCATATTTTTATCATAAAATATATTTTGTAAGGTGATATGAGGGGGACACTTATTCAGGGGTGTTCAACAAAAGTCAATGACCAGGTTTTATCATCTGAGAATTACTGGAGTTGATAATCCCTTGATGCACCTGGGTGAACATCCCCCACACTCTTTATATAGGTATAGTAGATACTCCCACACATTATAGAAGGTGAGAGTCCTCTCTCTATATATAGTGTTACTCCCACATCATCTAGTTCCATTGGAGAGACGGTTCTCTATTGGAGTAGTTCTCCCTTGACTATGTAATTTAATGGTGAGGAGTTGTCCCTACACCCAATTTCATGTAAGGATATGTGTGTCTTTTGGTATCAATGATGGTGCCTTGAGATCCAAAGTAAGACTCATCATTCTTAGTGTTCTATGGATATTTTTTCTCCTCTCCTTTTTTTATTAGAGTTTTAGTATGATCATATTTGACATGGGGCTTATTTTCCCTATATAAATATGGGTTGATTTGACAATTTAATTCTATTACTTCCATCATGGTTTTTGGGGAATCCTACAAGGTATTCATATTCTCACCCCTATGTGGGTTTTCCCACATGTTTCATGTCCAATGGGGATTACAAACAGATTAGTGATTACTTGGGTGGACTTAATATCAGTGGAGCTTAGCGGTATGTGGTGTCACTTACCATGTTTTATGGGAAATGTCTAGGATCTTATGTCAGTTATCCCTTTATTTTAACTTTAAATTTGTTTTCATTTTGTTCTTTCCCTTATATCTCTAGTTGGGAGTTTATTTTTACACATATACTTTTGTATTACCTTTATACACTTTGATATATATCATAGAGGTTGTTGCATACATTTCTTACTCTCCAGAGGCTACTTATTTTTTATGTCTATACACTATTACATGGAGATGAGTGTGTGTGTATACAAGTACTTTAGTCTAAGGCATACCATTTCTATGTTATACCAACTTGGTTCTTGTCTCCAACCCCTATCCTATTTGGTTAGGCTTAAGGTTTCTCTCTTAGCTTACTGGCATCCTAGGTGGGGTTTCAGCGGGTTGGGTCATGATAAAGGTTTTGTGATATATAATGATTCATTAAGTAAAAGACCAAGATTTTTTCTTATACAGAACAATATAGTGATATAATATGCCTCTTTCCAATTGAAAATTCATGATCAAATTTACCTTAATCATGACATGGAGTTAGCAGTGGTTTTATTACATTGAATATATGGAGAAATTATCTTTGTGAGGAGATGTGTGATATATATACTGATCATATAAATTTAAATTATATATTTATCCAAAAATACTTGATTATGTTCTAGAGAAGGTAGTTGGATTTAATTAATGTTCATGAGTACACAATACCATATCACATTGTGAAAGAAAACAAGGTGGCTAATGATCTATGTAAAAATGCCCATGCTTTATTATCAATGATGAGGACCACAAAAGATCAAATATTAATGGATTTGAAAAATATAGACCCTGAAATTTTGATGGAAGGGGAGAAATATTATCTTTCTCAAAAGAGTATTCAACCATCTATCCAAGTGAAGACTAAAGAGAGGAAAAAGGAATATGTAGAGAAATAAAACAAGGTAATAAATGTTCATGAGTTGAACATTGATTATGATGGAATGATTTTGTTTAGGAATCAATAACATTTCCTTCTAACAATAGACTGAATATAGAGTTATTGTATATAGTTCATAGTTCGTAATTGTATATTAATCCTAGAAGTAGGACAATGTATAGAGACCTGAAAGTGCATTTATAGTGGCATAATAAGAAAATGGATATTACAGGGTACGTATATTGGTGCTTGGTGTACCAACAAGTTAAGGCCGTGTGGTATAATTTTATATGTATGTAACAATAATTACACATACCAGTATAGAAATAGGAAAATTTTACCTTGTATTTCATCATAGGTCTCCCCAAAACATCTAAAGGGAATCATTCTATTTGTGTTGTAGTCGATCACCTTATCAAGTAAGAACATTTCACTACTATTAGAGAATATATATCTCTTGATCAAATTTCCATAATATATATTAAGGAAGTGGTAATGTTAAATGGAGTACAACGTTATTTTTTATCTGATCATGATCTATGGTTTATCTAAAATTTCTGGAGAAGGCTTCAGAAAGATATGGATATAGAGTAATATTTTAGTAATACTCTAGGGTCATGAAAAATCCGCAAAGGAGAATGAGAATTCCCTTTTAACCCAAGAAATATCATACCCAATTTTCCCCAAAGAA
The DNA here is from genome assembly GCA_963277665.1 of Viscum album. Lineage (NCBI taxonomy): Eukaryota > Viridiplantae > Streptophyta > Magnoliopsida > Santalales > Viscaceae > Viscum > Viscum album. The sequence continues at coordinate 539,165,981 of OY728120.1, read as the reverse complement.
TTGGGGAAAGTATGAATAATAAAGGCACAAGACTAACCAGTCCGCAGACCGGTCCAAACAAGCACGTGGCTGGTTCTGCAAAGCACCCCCTCCGCGAACCCTTGTCGTTCTTGGAATGGAGGCGGATATCCTCTGTGGGCGCAAAGAAGGGTAGGAGCCGAACCGGTTCACCATCATGAACCGCCCCCAGCTATGGACCGCGTCGACCGGATCAAGCCACATCCACTACCATTCGTAGAATGGAGGCGGAACCCTACGTGGCCGTGAAGCATTCCCCGAGCTCGTTCGGTTCACGGGGGAGATGCGCTCAGTGCCCACCGTGAGTCACAGATTGACCAAGTCAGCCGTAAACTGGGATTTCGTTCATGGGCCTCCGCAAAAGGTGTCACGTGACCATAGATACATATCTTTCCCCACTCTATAAAAGAGACTGAGGGGGAAGAGGGAAGAGGAGGATTCAGAGGAGATAAATCAGATTCAGGTGGAAGGATTTTGAAGGAAGGCTTAGGATTTCAGAAGTTCCAGTTCGCAAACCAGAGCAGGTATGAACCAGGGAACGAACTAATAAGGAACCAAAAATGCATAATAACTTGGTGAACCGCGAACCTAAAATAACAAATAAGAGAAAACCACGAACCATGGACCCTCCGCGGATGCACTCCCCACAGACCAGGGAATATATGCCTCTTTTCTGATCCACCGCACCGTGTAGCACCCTCCTACGCGAGTGAAGCCTCGACCGATGATCCCCCGACCAGCGCCGCACTTGGCTGCTGCTGCCCGCATGGAACCCTCCGCGAACCAATCTAGTACGCAGATCGAACCCAAAGCCGCGAACCACCGTGGTTCGCGGGATTCCCATCAGTCCGCAGACCACCCTGGTTCATAGATGACTTCTCCAACCACGTAGCACTTCCCTACATGAAGGGAGCCACCACCCATGCCCATGTGTGGCCTGCCAAACCCTTCAGAGTTCCCATTCCCCGAGCCAGGTAAAATCTTTCTGATCCAGCCTGATCCTCCGTGACTCCCTCACTAGACTACTCATCGTCCCTGAGACGAGGCCTCCACCAGAGCCTCCAGATCCGTGTGATGTAACCCTCAGGCGCATTGGTGTGCCGTTTTGAGTTCACATACCCACAGTAAGCAGGGGCGAAGGGTTTGCCCCGATCCTTGAGCAGATTCCCGAAGCATTCCTAGGTTCACATTCCCATGGTAATATGGAGTTTGAGCTTGGGAGTCCTCTTTCTGCCCCTCCACTTGTTGGGGCTGGGGCACTTCTCCCTTCTTCGAGGGGTAATAAAATACCCATCATAAGGAAGCCCCCATGAACTTCTGTACTTCCCCCGGGAACAAGATAGGTGACAGGCACAACAACACCTCTTTACCTCTCCCACTGCGCTTTGTCACCACAGGCATCCATCCCGGAGTAAGACCCGACTTTTTGGTCTGCCCCCACGCGTAAGTCCCACTCCACTTCTCACGGATGCACCTTCCGCGACGTGATCATCTGGTTCCTGCTGCCTCTTGTTTCTCACACCGAGCACGACTCACGTGGGCTTAGAGTAAGAATCGACCATGAAATCCTCTTCTGGGCCTCCTCAGAGTGTAAGCCCCAATCCATTACTCTGGGCTACCTCAGAGCGTAAGTCCCAAGTCAGTACGAACTACATGGACTTTGATCCCTGCCTCCTAGGCAGGGTATGTAGGAGCCTCCAAGAGGTTCAATCCCGATCACCATCGGACCTTGGGTCCACATTCACGTTGGTTCTCCGACACTCCTAAACAAACTACGCGGTCTTTGATAACTATCTCCTAGGAAGGGTACGTAGGAATTCTCCCTGATGTTAAATCCAAACAACCGATCAGTTTGACTATCTTCACGTCGGTTCTCCGCACCACCCCTAGTGCCGCCTCAATGAGTCCAGACTCCTCGGGGTCATTAATCAAACGAGGGATGGTAAACCTCGGGCATAAATGATTCTGAGTCCCCGTGTTCATCTGACCATTTCCAACCAAGAGAAATCCATGGATACTATGCTTGGGTATACACCAAAGATTCAAGAATAAATGAATATGTCTTAAATCTATAAGAGAGTCCTGTAATAGGGAATAATTCCCCCCCAAAGGGTGCGATGATCCCAACTTCCCATCCTCTCGACCCATGTGAGTTCTTAAGCATCGATGGCCAAACCACCTAGCGGATTCCTACCTTTGGAATGCAGGTCCACGTATTGTTGGATATGGAACTGTTGGGAATTTCGAAACAAAGACCAGTGTACCCAACTTTAGCAATCGAGCGGGGCTCAACCTTCCGTGAGATCGACAGTCGGGCGCGTTGTTCCTCCATCTCCATGAAGGGAAACAGTTTGAAACAAAAAATGGTGAACCCGACGTGAATCTTTAACCAAGTATGACAGATTTAACCTAATACCACCCTATTCCCCCTTATACTCTCAAGGAGGGCCAAGCAAGGTCATTAATTATGCATGGGATCATGAGATGCTGCTTTGACAGGTTTTCTGTTTGTATTTGTTAAATTGTTTTTCAGGTACCACACAGAACTCCCTTCGATCCAATTGTGTCACAAAGGAACTCGCAAGTGTTCCCTTTAGGCTATGCGATGACTGGGTGTCCTCACCAACAGAGGACCCCATCACCCACCCAGCGTCTTCAAAACTGTGTCTCAGACGTGTTGATCCGAGAGTACCATGTGAACGGTACTATCCCAATGGTGGAGGCATCTATGCACGCCCTCCAATCCATCAAGACTCGCCGGTCGCCTGCCCAGCAGTGGCCACAAAGGTAGATCCAGACAGCCCCTGTTACTGTCTCCAACTGTTTCGGGAGTCTATCCCTGGAATGCGACAATGTGTACCTCCCTTATCTTAGGGAGGCGGATGAGGTCGACACTGAGGAATTCATCCCCACCGAACGGGGGTTCCACTCCAAGGCCCCACCAGAATATGTCATCGCGGTCATGCCGTGACTCAACATCCTCACACTGAGGAGGATATAGCCCCGAGGATCCAGGCCCACGCTCCCCGAGCTCCGGACCCTTGGACCGCCCGTCAAGGGTGGAAAACTTAGAACCGAGGACCAGTCATCACCCCTGTCCCTGAGGAGGAGATCCACTGCCCAGTCTCGAAGAAGCATCACGAACTGGAACATAAGCCTGTTCACCCCTCCAAATCCCACCATCCACACATGGCGGCATCATCCGAGCAGGCGCACATTCCCACCAAGCTCCATCAAGCTTGTCTCTCACAAAGGACGACACTTACCAGGCATGCACCTCTCCCTACCTAGGGCCGTGAAGCCCACCAAACTGACGTGGTGGTGAACCAACGCCTTTAGGACCAACTCCCAACAGGACCTATTGATGCCTACCATCCCGGCATGGTGATGATCAACAAATCCTGCCACCCAGATGTGGCGAAAACTCATAGGCCGACATGTCTCCATTCCAATAAAGGCCACAAACTCAATATGGTGGGAAACCAATATATGCAGGGCCGACTCCCTATGGATGCAAGTAAAGTCTTCCATCCCGATGTGGTGGAAAACAGAGAGATAAACCGGCATATCTCGGTACAGGGGAAGATTCGTTCACCTGCCCCGACATAGGATAATTGTTAGTACCCACTGACCACCAGAGGACCAGAGTAGGATATTCCTACTCCGACACCGGAATGGGCCTTCATACCCGTTCCAGCCAAAGATGTCTCTCTGCATATCCTGTCAATGATGGAGGAACATGTATCGATCCCAGATCATATCTTGCAGACTTGCCAGAATGTAATTTCATCAGCGACAACAATAAGGATTCGGGCCCGTGAGCCCGTCTCCACAATTGAGGCGACTCATTTAAGAGACGAGATAGACACCTCGGTGCAGATCTTCATCCCTAATTCTTCCCAGGAGGGTCTCCAGCTATATTCCGTGATGCAAGGGTAACCAGATTGAGCAACTTCACTTGTTCCAACAGGGGGACACCCGTCCATCACAGTGGATGCTCTAGAGCAGGCATATATCCCTGCTAAAAGTCAAGATGCTCATCGACATATCCCGAAAGCATCACGAGACCCAATTAGATAGGGAACCAATGGTGAAGGTCATTGTCAATAGCAGACGGTCCCCACTGCTCACAAGAGAGCGCCCCGAACACGCCAAAGGCATCCGTAAAATAAAGAGCGGGTTCATGACTCCACTCCGCTGGAAGCTGGGGTTCCCAAAGCCACTAAGCACACATCACAGGCTCAGAACCCTACCCACTCATTACCATATTATGGGAGTGGCAGTAGCAGTTGCGAAGGTCCTCCCTGCTATGTTGCTACTAGCAGCTCTGAAGGTCCTCCCCAGAGCACCCATGGGGGCCTCCCGCACAGGCATATAACGATCAATCACAAGAGCTCCTCTTCTAATGCGAGTCACGAAATCCCTCCACGTGACCAGAAGATCGAGCAGCAAGAAGGTCCTCCACTTGCTGCGGTCAACCCATAATTTCCTCCCCGAGGTATATGTTGCAAACACTCTCTATGCAGTGGGACCACAGATTGTGATAGTATTCCTCACTATCATAGTCACAACAACGGAGGCCCTCCCCATAGTGACGTCTCATCATGAAAAGAAGGCCCTCCCCTTATCGTGGCCTTCCCTAAAGGTCCTCCCCAGGGGCTACGTTGGAACGACACTCCGCGTAGTCGGGCATCAGATCACGATGGTAGTCCTTTCCACCCTGATAATGGAGGTCCTCCCCATAGAGACGTCATGCAACAAGAAGGCCCTCCCCTCATTGTGGTACATCCTGAAGGCCCTCCCCAGGGTGTTCCCCGCAGATATTCTCCCTACCGTAGCTGTAATGGTAGTCCTCGCCATTGCCACAACTGTGATAGTATTCCTCACCACCACGACCGCCATTGCGAAGGTCCTCCCCGCATTGGCCCCAAGCAACAAGAAGGTCCTCCCCTTGTCGCAGTGTGTCCTAAAGGTCCTCCCCAGGATGCACATCGAATTTCAATCCATGATGATCATCCTCACCATGATGGTAGTTGTTGTAAAGGACCTCCCTGTGATGACTCTACTCAGCTAGAAGGTCCTCCCCTTGTTACGACATGCCTTAGAGGTCCTCCCCAGGGTGTGCACTGCAAAAGTTCTATATGCAGTGAAGCATCAAGCAGTAATGGTATTCCTCGCCATTACAGTCTCCATTGCGAAGGTCCTCCCCGCGATGACATACCATATAGATAGGAAGGTCCTCCTCCTTCCGAATGAAGCATAGAAAAGCCCTCATATGCTGAGGCACTCAGAAGGACGGGATCGAGCATGTCAGATTCCCAGCTAGTCGCTAAGGACTCCCTTCTTCGATCAGGAGACGGTCCAGGGCCGCGTTCATCTTCTGAACCACCTCGGAATCACCCACATGAAAATTCAATACCTACTGGCCCACTGCCTCTGATCACACTATTAGTGAGCGCCTCAGTTGGGCTGACCAGGTAGAAGAATCACTGGCAGAGGAGTATGCCGACTTGTTTCACATGAGGAAACGACTGGCTAGAAATGATATACCGGTCATGTTTTGGCCCACGGCCACCTCTCAGTTCGACATACCCAGAGAGTTTTCGGAAGAATGCATGTTCGACATCCACCATAATATATGGACAACCCTCCGTCGACTAAAATCAAGCTTTCTTCCCTACGACGGGTATGTAGACCATGTCAAGACGATAGGAGACCTCTTGCATCACATTGACCTAGAGGCCCTTCCTTCGGCGTGGTGACAGTGCCCAGAGAGACGTAAAGGAAACATGGAGATAGCCTTCCTCCGTGCACTGCACCAGCTATGCCACCTCATCGGTGACAGACCAACGAGAGTCCATATCAGGGGATGGGGGGAACATTGATATCTTCATTTCACTCCTCTCCAGGCCCAGAAGAACCCGTTCAGCATAGTGTCTTACAACGTCATCACGTCAAGACGACAATCGAGTGGTTTCCTTGTTCAGGAAAGGCAACACACCCAATAGAGTCAGGCCTTGAGTAAGTCCCAGAAGCGTCAGGCCTAGTAGGAACAAGCCATTAAAGAACTCTTGAATCAGGCCACCGAGAGCACACAACAGACCTCTCATCTAAGAGAGGCCAATATGCAGTCATTGTCTGCCCTCCCAGAAGGGATTGATCCCTAGATGAACTCGGCATCAAGCCCAGTTCACCCCCGAATGGGGGCATGCAAGATCAGGCAGGTAGCGATAGCTGCAACCACTGCCAAAATCCAGGGTCAACCCTAGCTTGTAGGGTTGGGGGCATTTTTAACAACACATTCCCTCGTAAGACCAATAAAAATGGGAGGAGACTCAACGTCCAAAGAACATATCCAACCCCAGCCCTCAGGGATGGGGGCATTATTACTCCCTCAACAAAAACATCCCCCATGAGAGTCACAATTCTCTCGTCTAGGTAGGATAGTTAGAAGAGGAGGTTTCCATCCTATCTCGTCATTTGAATCATCATCCCCTCCAAGAGAAAGACGCACCGTTAGGTCGCATCAAAGAACTCTCCGCGTCACCCTTCGTCAAGGGGTCCAAAGGCCATCCTGGGACATGAAAAGGAAGGCTAGTAAGAGACGCAAGATATCCTCTTCCCATTGAGAAGATGAAATCTTCTCCGCCTGGCGATATGTATCCATCAACGCCATAGAGGCTAACCCCACAGGTGATGCCGGAGATGATGCAAATCCGGATGGATCAGGAGATTATGGTTCCGGTCTGGCTGTGACTCACAACGAACCCCCAGGTGTGCACACCCGGAACCATAGGGCCGCCCCAAATATGGTCGTCCTTCCATCCAACCTCCCTCCTCCTACCCAACGAGCTTCCAATAAGGATAAGAATAAAGGACTGGTTACCCTTAACCCACCTCCTTCTCTCGACAAAAAATGATCCACTCACGCTCGAAGAGAGATTCGCTTGATAGGAAGAGGAGATGAAAGAATTGAGGCGGGTTAATGTTGAGCTACACTAGAGGAACCACCTTATTGAAAGTGCGTCCTAGGAAGATCCACATCATGAACTCCGAGTAAGTGCACCTCAAAGACTAAGTCTTGCCCCGACAAATGAAGCACGGTCAGGGCTCCCATCCAATGAGGCGCCCAGCCCTTCCAACTACGTAAACGTAGATTCATATGAATAACAATACTTCCCTCCACTCCGAAAGAAACTGGAGTGTGTACGCCTGAACCCTCCTAAGGTGTCACAAACGGCATACGCACCCTTGGTGCTGGCCAATCCGGATCCCTAGGCAATCCCTCGGGCTACGCCTGCCTAGGATCGGGCCCAACATGATGTAAACCAAGGTCTCACCAACACCATTGAGGCACTGAAAGCTCGATTTGGAATCAATGGAAGGTCGACGTGCTCCGATACAGCCAGAGCTGAAGCCCTACCCAGATTGGGTAAGCAACACGCCTCCCCACCCAATTTTGGGAGCCCTATATTCCCTATCTTCAATGGATCAGGCGATCTAGAACAGCATTTGATGCATTGTGCATCTTATTGTGACCCTATGATGGGAACTCTGGAACAACAAGAAGCAGTGAAACTCAAATGATTCGTGCGGACCTTACAAGGATCCGCCTTTTTTGGTATTCGAGTCTACCAGTCCAGTCAATAAAAAGCTGGGAAGACCTTCGACAACAATTCCTATTCCACTTCAGCTCGACGTTGCCGAAAACAACAGTCAGCGACCTCATAAACTGCAAGCAGAGGGAGAATGAAAGGGTCTCAGATTTCATCAATAGATGGAAAGGTCTGACCTGCTCTCTAAACAAGCCAATGCCTCAAGACGAGCTACTTGCTATATGCATCGATAATCTTCGAGATGAGCTGCGAACACCGCTCATACCAGTGGAGTGCACCACTGGATTCTTCCATCTCTCGGCCATTTCCCATAGAACTGTGGACTTCCCTCAGCAGACCAATTTGATGTCCCGAGTGGCCCCACAGGCTCTTGTAAAGAGAGCAGCTAAAGCTGAAGCATCCTCTGTCACGCTCAAGCCGGCCCCTGTGCCTACTCCACCACTCAGGCCTCCGCGAAATCGTCAGGGGCCCCCTGTACATCAGCGACCGCCTTCGCCTAGGTGGGACGATCAAAGAGGATCAAAGGGGAACCATTTTGAGTAATGAAGACATAAAGCATACTCATTCCAAGAGAACCAAGTCCGCGACTACTTCATCGCTTCCATGAACTGCAACTTGCTCCGCCTCCCGGAGCCGAGGAAACCTGAAGAAGTCAGCCGTGATGATAGGACATATTACTGTCCCTACCATTGGATGTTGGGGCACAATATTCAGGAATGCTTCGTCTTCAAAGACCTCCTACAAAGGATGGTAGACTCTGGGCAGGTCGATCTGGGACCACCCCCAGCACATGGGACATATATTTCTACCACCGAATCCGACAAAGGGGAGGGGTGGAAGGAGGTCACCAGAAAAAAGGGGCCCAAATTTTATAACTAGATGACTCAGAAGACTATCAATAGAGCCCAGGTCATTCTACAAGCTCATCTACAGCAGATGGTGTTGCTGCCAACAACCCCTGAAACCGCACAGCTGACAGTATCGACCTCAAAAACCTCCATGATTTGGTCATTCGGGCGTAGTCGAAGAAGGAAGAAACAATCGCAAGAGGAGAATTCTGCAACGGGACCAAAGTTTGTCCTGGCCCTGGAGGATTATATGCCCTTGAATTTGGCGCCACGAACACCGACCCACCAAATAGCACCATCAGGGACAACCGACCAAGTTGACCTTTCAGAGGATGAGGAGCCAATCTTTGGTTCCATCAATTCCATCCATCTCATGGAATCGTCCCCTAATGAAGGGTACGACTATGAACCCGAGCCCCCAACACGAGGAGATGGGACAAGGAATCGCAAAGGCAGGGGATATTAGGGAAGGCGCAGTCGCGACCAGAACCAACCTTATGGTTGGACCTCAGCCCAAACTATAAATATCACAGAAACCCATGGGAGAACCCTTCAACGGACTCAAAAGGAGAAAGAATACCCCTCCACCTCTACAAGCATCCACTCCATCCCCATTATTCTGCGATACCCATCAGAGTAGGAACAAGCATCTAGTTGCCTAGTGCGCACAAATAGACTAGTCGGGCTAAATCCCCAGAACTTAGGGACATCATCGGCAGCCGACCCCACAACTGGTCCCTCCTCGTCACGTACTCCATCTCCCAATCCTCCTGTTAGAACTCTCCCGCCAGCAGAGAAGCGTCAACCTCTAGAGAAAAAATACGATATCCTTAAGCAGCTGGCGTTAGTACCATCCAAGTTGTCAATCCTAGATGCCTTGAGTTTGTCAGCTGACCTCAGGGAGGCGCTTATCGAAGCCTTGCTTAGCCCATAGGAGTTTCAAGCCGAGGTAGATGCCATCGAGATTTACCAGATGGAGACTGGCCTGGCTGAATGCAATGCAATGATTTCTTTCACTGAACAGGATGAAGATGACATCATGCAAGGACACATCAAACCACTATATGTGTCTGGAACACTGAATGATGTCGAGATCCGTAAAGTCTTAATCAACAAGAACACTGGAGTTAACCTCCTTCCCCTACAGACATTCCATAATTTGGGCTATAGTGAGGATGATTTAGTACCCTCAGCCACAACTCTATTGGGTTACGACAAGAGAGAGCAGAAGCCAATGGGAAAAATTAAGCCAAAGACCCATTTTGGAGACCTCGTGGCCTACTCGGAATTCCTGGTGGTATGACAGAACACAGAATTCAATGACCTGTTGGGAAGGCCATGGCTATATAAGCACATGGCCGTTCCTTCATAATACCACCAATGTATTAAGTAATGCATTAATGGGAAAAGTGGGATGTTGTACACTGACAAGGATGTTGGAACCACTTTGTGTATACGGTTGTATTTGTTGTCAACAGTTGTCAATGAAGATCAAAATGAAGGAGATCAAGAAGTACTCCAATGAAATGGAGGAATGATAATTCAGACGATTGGTGTACTGATCATAAGTTTAGAGAACATGGGTCAAAGGTGATAAATTGTTTACAATAATGAATAATGTGAGGTGTAATCCAACTGAGGATGATTAAATAAGAATGGGGTTTTTGGATGAGGACCATGCAATTCCTCCTTATTGCATGAGAACCATGGGTTTTAATGAAGACCATTCAATTCCACATTATTGCATGAGAACCATGGGTTTTTGAGGAAGACCATGAAATTACTCATGATTTCATAAGAACCATGAAAGATACTTCTTGACGAATTGAATCATATGGTTTGCATGAATTAGATCATGACGGTTGATGAAGAAGACAATGTGCAAATTATTGGAATGCTAAGATGGTCGTGTGGGGATTGGAATTATGAGATAGCCATGCACATCACATTGTCATAGAAGATGATGATGCTAAAGCTATGCATTCAAAGAATACATATCACAATAGTGGATTTTGTGATAAAAGAAGAAGAGTTGCTAAAGGATTCAGATCACCAAGAAGAAGTGTTTTTGAGGTGATTGTGGTTGTTGAAAAAAAAAACAAACGACATAAAAATTTATTGAAAAAAGGAGATTCCATGGTGGCATGTCGAGTTCAAGGACTATGGATAATGATCCATGTTTTATTAAAGGAACATCGACAAAGGAATGGATGATCTGGAGGTGGACAAAAAGAGTAGATACAAGGTGGAACAATTTCCCAGTGTTTGCCAAATTTTTGGGCCTGAAAATCGACAAATAAAGAAAAGTGTTTTTGGAAAAGGGACTTGTGCGCTAAGGTCTTGGAGGATAGTAAACTTGCGTGCCATATGTTTTTGAAGATCAGATCATCAAAATATGTAAAAGGGATAAGGGTCGCGCAAGTTTTGGTGAGGTCGTGCAGGTGACTTGCGCGCCGTGAAGATACTTGCACACTGATTCTTTGGAAGCTTGATAACTTGTGCGCCTATGGTTTTTCGAGATCATAAGATCAAAATTTGGCAAAGGAAAGAGGTTTGCGCATGTTTGAAAGTTGGTCGCGCAAGTGACTATCATGGGAAGAGAGCTGCACGACGAGACTTGCGCGCTGATGGTTGACTTGCGCGCCGTCGCGCAGGGTGGTCAAATTGCCTATAAATACTAGAACACCCCTCCTCATTCCCCATGGAGTTCAACACTTAGAAAAATCAGAGCTCCCGTCGCGCAGGTGTGGAAGTCGCGCAAGTATTTTGCGTGGTCGCGCAGGTGGACTTGCGCGCCAATATTTGAAGTTGTGCGCCGGTTGTTGGTTGCACGCCCAAGGTAGTTTGGGAGAGAAAGGAAGTGAGATGCACAGGTTAAGAGTTTAGGAAGGCAATGTCGCAGAAGTTGTTTGGTGAGACCTGTGCGCCAGTTTGGACCTGCGTGCTGAAGACTTTCGCGCCGTATTGAGACTTGCGCGCCGGGCTTGGAGAAGCACGCCATGTACTATTGAAGCCCCCCGGTCCTTTTTGGAGCTTCACGAAAGCTGGGAGATTGCCCGATACATTCGGTGCAAAGCGAGATTGAAGAAGAAATCTAAATGATACATGCATGATCTCATGCATACATGATGAACTGATTCTGTCAATGCCAAGTAAGCTGAGAATAATTTATTGAGAAATCACATAAGTGATTGTGATCCAGGCTAACGAAGACAAGGGGACCTAGTTCATTCATTCATTGCACTAAAGAAGAAGGATTGAACTGAAAAGGGCATCAACTCTGAACCCTGATGCAAGCAAAGTCTCATGATGAACATGAGACAAAGAACTTAATGTTTATCTATTGAAGAGACCTTTACGTCTATAAACTGAGTGGGACTTCTCCAACGGCAGTGAGCCAGGGGGAGTCAACAAGAGTGACCCGAGGGATGTAGTGAGCTATCCCTAAACATTTGTAAAGGCAGTGAGCCTGGGATAGAGTGACTGTACCCGAACATTTGTAATCTACAGCTAGTGAAGCATAGTGGATTTTGGTACGACAGACAACTTGTCGGCATATGCTCCTTGGACGTAGCCCTTAGTGGTGAACCAAGTAAAAATAGTCGTGTCATCTATCTGCATGTGAATGTTTCATTACTGATCATATCCATCATACAGGTTTAACGAGTTCCTACCAATGTGGGAACAAGATCCAAAACATTAAGAAGAAAAAGTTGACACCTTGATTCACCCCTCCCCTATCAGGGTGTCCCGGGGTCCTACAAAGGCCCCTTTCGAGCTCTCTGAGTCACACTACATTGACACAGGATTTTATGAGAAAAAGAAGAAGAACCCTTTGGCCGATGGTGTTGACTGGATCCCCACTCCCAATGGTCTAGAAGTGGTTTTTGAAGACCCCCCAGGCAGCTTGGTAGAGACTACGTACTTCCCATCCACCATATTGAGAGAAAGGGTTCAAGTTTGGACATACACTCTGATGTCTTCAGGACATCAGCCACAACGGTCGAGCATGATGATGCGAGGATGTCTGCTAACCCACAATATGGGGATGAATACTCGAGCAGAGATTCCCATGATGATTCACTCTCACTTCCGGACTCCTAAGAACCTGCGCTGGGAGCTCTCCTCCCATAGGATCAAGAAGACGAGGATTTGGAAGAAGAAGAAGAGGAAGATCTCAGGGATGCACCTCCCGCATTTGAGGAAGGTATCTCCACCACAGTGGATGAGCTCAGGGAAATAAACCTGGGTACCGAAGAATATCCAAGTCCTATTATCATTAGTGCAGCCATATCCCCCGAGGAGCACGAGGTATATACCTCTTTCCTGAAGCAACATCGGGATGTTTTTTCTGGGAACTACACAGATATGCCGGGACTCGATCCCGAAGTGGCGACACACCGTTTAGATCTTCCAGAAGACCACCGGGGCTATAAACAAGCCACCAAAAGGACGCACCCCGCACATGATTCCAAAATAGATATTGAAGTCGATAAGATCATTAAATAAGGCTTCATACGGGATTTCCAGTACCCCATCTGGTTGGCCAACATTTTCCCTTTCAAGAAAAAGAATGGTGAAATCCGTGTCTGCATCGATTTCAGAGATCTCAATCGGCATTTCCTGAAAGATGACTTCCCAGTCCCGATCACCATGTTATTAATTGATGCAACGACCGGGTATGAGGCTCTATCCTTCATAGACGACTATTCTGGGTATAATCAAATTAGGATGGCCTGAGAAGATGAAGAAGCCATTTCCTTCAGAGCCCCCCCAAAGAGTATTCTATTACATGGTCATGTCCTTTGGTATTAAGAACGCTGGCGCCACATACCAACGTGCCATGCATCGTATCTTTAAGCCATTACTGGGGACATTCATCGAATGTTACGTAGATGACTTGGTTGTTAAATAAATACAACACTCAGATCACCTGTCAGACCTTGAGACCGTCATCAACAAACTTCGACAGCATAGCCTGACGATGAACCCCTTGAAGTGTGCCTTCGGGGTTACCTCAAGGAAATTCCTTGGCTTCGTTGTACGCCATCATGACATCGAAGTCGACCATGAAAAGAAAAAATATATCCTTGACCTTCCACCTCCCCAAAATCTCACAGAGTTGAGGGGATTACAAGGGAACCTGGCCTATATCAAGCGGTTCATAGCCAACTTGGCAGGCAAATGTTTTCCCTTTACCAGGTTAATGAAGAATGGAGTCATGTACCAATGGATAGATGACTGTCAAGAGGTGTTTGATAGCCTGGAGAAGTATCTCTTAATCCCACCGGTGATCATGCCCCTGGTCGAAGGAAGGCCACTCATCCTATACGTAACCGCTCTAGAACGGTCGCTGGGAGACTTCCTCACACAAAAAAATGACACGGGCAGTGAAAACAGTCTCTATTACCTCAGAAGAACCATGATTGATGTTGAGAATCGATATTAAAATATCGAGAAGAGTTTTTTTCCTTGGTATTCATAGTTCAAAAGTTTCAACATTATCTGCAGCATCATGAAGTCCATTTGGTTTCGCGTAATAACCCGCTCAAACACATCCTCAGCCGCCCAATGCTGACCGGGGGCCTATCCTGATGGGCAGTCATCCTGCACGAGTTTGACATCCGGTTTGTGCCTCAAAAGGCCATCAAGGGACAGGAATTAGCAGACTTTCTGGCAGAGCACCCCTCAACAGGGACCGTCGTACCGGATGTCGAGCTACCCGATGAAGATATCTTCTCGGTTCAGGAGGGGTTCCTAGCATGGGAAATGTACTTCGACAGCGCATCCCTAAGCCCAACTGGGAAAAGGTTGGAAGATCCCAAATTTAACAAGGTGGGTTTGGGGATAATACTCACGACCCTGTAGAAGGAAACATTTCCATATTCCTTCCTCCTGTCAGAAGGATGTACGAACAATGAGGCGGAGTATCAAGCCCTCATTGCAGGCTTGGAACTCGCACTCCAAGCACAAGTACAATGCCTTAAGGTAAAAGGTGACTCGGAAATGGTCATTAAGCAAGTCAATGGTGACTATGAAATTAAAAATGAGGATATTATCCCTATATTTGACCATGTTCGAGGGTTAATGGAGGAATTTTCCATTGAACCAACATTGACCTATATTCCCCGGTCTCAGAATGCCCAGGCTGATGAATTAGCCAATGCGGCGATAGCCCTAGAAAAACCAGACTGGGATGAAACATTCAACAGTATTGCTCACCGCTGAATGGTCTTTCCATATGTTTAGACCAAGATGGAGGAAATCCATGAATTTAGACATGTCCCTGAGCCATATGCTTCTGCCACCGGCTGGATGACCCCCATTTAGAACTACCTTAAATGGGGAGAACTTCCATCAGATAGGGATGAACGAGAGAAAATAAGGATAAGGAAAATCAACTTTTTCATATGTGGCGGTGCAGTTCAAAAAGAGGTCCTCTACAAATGAGGCCTCGACGGAATCCTCCTCAGGTATATTGATGGAGAAGAAACCGCTGCCGTCATGGCTAAAGTGCATGCCGGAGCATGTGGAGCACACCAGTCATGGTCCAAGATTTCCCACCAGGTTCGAAGGCTTGGATACTATTGGCCCATAGTGGCATGAGATTGCGAGCGTTTTACCACAAAATGCCACTCATGCCAGATTCATGCCAACTTCATTCACCAGCCCCCAGAGTTACTTCGTCAAGCTAAGTACTATTGGCCATTTTCCGTATGGGGAATGGATATCGTGAAACCGTATCCTCCCACCATAGCAAGACAGTTGAAATATATCCTCACAACAACCGACTTTTTTTCCAAATGGGCAGAAGCTGTACCCCTTAAGGAAGTTGGGGCAAGAAGCGTTGTCAGCTTCGTGAAGGCCAATATCATCACAAGATTTGGTGTCCCTCATACTATATTGATGGATAACGACACCAACTTCTGCTATGATGAATTGGAGAAACTATACCAAGAGTATGGTATCAAGGCTAACCACTCATCCCGCTACCATGCGGCGGCCAATGGATAGATAATGGCTTTCAACAAGACCCTTTCCAACATTCTCCAGAAAATGGTGGACAACGACAAGAAGTCATGGCCGGATAAACTCCTCCATGCATTGTGGGCTTATCAAACCACAATCCGCACTGCTACTCGGGCTACCCTGTACTCATTGGTATACGACACAGAGGCGGTCCTACCCATTGAACTCCAACTTCCCTCACTCCGTGTTTCCATCTGTGATCAATTATCCGATGATGAGAAATCAAAAAAGAAGCTGGGTGAATTGGAACAGCTAGACGAGAAGCGGATGCACACTTTTTACCATCTAGAAGTCTACCAGAATCAAATTTCACAAGCCTTCAATAAAAAGGTTTGTCTCTGGTCTTTCTTGGAAGGATAATTGGTGTTGGTCCTCCGGAACCCAATGATACCTGGAAGGAAACCTCCAAAACTGGAGACCAAGTGGGAAGGACCATACATTGTACACAAGGTCTACTCCAACAGAGCATATACCCTGATCTCCATGGATGGGAAATTCACCACGGCTCCTACCAATGAGAGATTCCTAAAGAAGTATTTCGCATAGGGACCAGGTGTATTCCTCATCCTTACCGCACAACATTAAACTACATGGATAATAAGAGTTAAGAATGCTCCCTCCCCCCGTGTATGGAACAGACCTGCACGGGGTGTATTCTTCGTCCGAGCTGCATGACGTTATACTACTAAGTACCCAATGGTCCAAAATCTATGACCTTAAACTAAGATCATTTCATCCTCACCGCATGACGTTAAACTGCACGAACAAGAAGTTTTAAAAATTCCCTCTCCCCCCGTGTATGGACCGGACCTCCATGGGGTGTACTCATTTCAGATAACTACGCACGGCTTGATTCCTACCCTCGCATGATACGTAGTGATGCCAGAGTCCCCAATCCTAGCCCAACCATCCCCCCCAAAAAAGGTTTAAAAATTCCCTTTCGCCCAGTGTACGGACGAGACTTGCACGGGGTGTATCCTCGTCCTCACCGCATGATGTTAAACTGAACGGATTTTAGAGAACTATGTGCGGCTTGATTAATTCCCTCGTAGGATACATAGAGATGCTGAGGTTCCTCGTCCTGGCCTAGCCACCCCTGAAATAAAAAAAGGGAAGAAAAAAATGCCCCCTTCCCTCATGTATGGATCAGACATGCACGAGGAGTACTTCAAAGAGAACTATGTACGGCTTGATTACTGCCTTTGTATGATACATAGTGATGCCAGGATCCCCTATCCTATCCCAGCCATTCCTAGGTGGGATAAAAAAATTTAGGTCCCCTTCCCCCGTGTACGGACCAGCCCTACACAGGGTGTACTTCTTTTAGAGAACTACGTATGGCTTGATTCCTTCCCTTGCAGGATATGTAGTGACTCCAGGGTTCCCCATCCTGGCCCAGCCACCCCCAAATAAAAGTTAAAAATGCCTTCTATCCACGTGTACACACTAGACCTGCATGTGGTGTATCTCTCATCCTTACTGCATGACGTTAAACTGCACGGATAAGAAAAAAAATGTCCCTTTCCCCCGTGTATGGGCTAGACCTGCACGAGGTGTATTTTTACGTCCTCTCCGCACGACGCTAAACTGCATGGATAATGAAAGTTAAAAATTCTACTTTCCCCCGTGTATGGACCAGACATGCACGGGGTGTACTTCAAAGAGAACTATGTATGGCTTGATTCTTGCCTTTGCAGGATACGTAGCCATGCCGAGATCCCCTATCCTGGCCCAGCCATTCCTAGGTGGGATAAAAAATTTCAGGTCCCCTTCCCCCGTGTACGGACCAGCCCTGCACGGGGTGTACTTCTTTCAGAGAACTACGTAAGGCTTGATTCCTTCCCTTGCATGATACGTAATGTCGCCAAGGTTCCCCATCCTGGTCCAACCACCCCCAAATAAAAGTTAAAAATTCCTTCTTCCCCCATGTATGGACCAAACCTGCACGGGGTGTATCCCTCATCCTTACTGCATGACATTAAACTACAAAGATATGAAAAAAATGACCTTTTCCCCTGTGTACGGACCAGACTTGTACGAGGTGTATCATCCTTTAAAGAACTACGCTCGGCCTGATTCCTACATTTGCAGGATACGTAGCGCCGCCAGGGTTCCCCATCCTGGCCAGACCACCCCCCTGATAAGAAGTTAAAAAAGACCTCTTCCCCTCATATATGGACTAGACCTACACAAGGTGTATTCCTCATCCTTACCGCATGAAGTTAAAATGCATGGATAATAAGGTTAAAATTCTCACTTTCCCCCGTGTATGGACTAGACTTGAACGGGGTGTATACTTCGTCCCTATCGAATGACGTTAAACTGCACGGAAGTCATCCTCACTGCATGACGTTAAACTGCACAGACTTCGTCGTGACCCATCCAAGATAAAAGGCGAAACAATATGGGAATACTCCTTGCACATTTGGGTGAATCCTCTCCATAAATCAGACTCTATGACCTGGATAATTGCGAATCTTCATAACCATCCATGGCCATTAGAAGCGGAAAGTTATCGACCATTGGACACCTTTTCATGACTATGCATACCATGCCCTCACCGGCTATGCATATTGATAGCCCCTGGACCATCTACCAAAGGCAAGATTTCCTTGGGCTTCACTCTTCCTAGCTCTCTATGCTCACTGGCCTTAGATCCCCCATATCATATCTCCTGATCCAAAAATTTATGGAGCAGTGGTTTACACGTTCATTCCCCTTTTCACATCCAATTTTTTCCATGGTACCCCTACCCGGTTGGCCTATATATCTGACCATGGTTCACATGGAGACCTGCATCAACGAACATCAAGACATAGCTAGGCTACTTTGGCTCAACAGGCAATTGCAGTGAAGATGTTTCTTGTATGCTCGGACACCCTTATCCCCACATACTGAACTCTGTACTATGAGAAATCTCAGATTTTCATAATCATTCATGGCCATCAGAAGTGTAAAGTCATCGACCCTGGGACACCTTTGAATGACTATGCATAGCATGCCCTCAGCAGCTCTGCATATTGATAGCCCTTGGCCCGTCTACCAAAGGCAAGATTTCCTCAGGAGACACTCTTCCTAGGTCTGTACGCTTACTATGTAGAGACCCGAAACTTGACGTACATAGATATTACATTACTTTTGCGGAATACTTAATACATAACAAAAACAGACACACAAGGACCGTAATAGTTTAGTGTCTTTGGAAACTTGGAACGTAATCTTCTAATCGTGGTGAAAGATCTTCAACATCTCCCATAAAGATCTTCCACTTTTTGTTTCCTTACCTAAAACATTTCTTTTAATACTAGGGGAAAATAAAACATAAAAAGGGTGAGCTAAAATGCTCAGTAAGGGTAATCATGGATAAAATAAAACTTACCATATATATTTGAACTTAAAAACATGAACATAATGTTTAAACATCAAAATCTTGAGCAACAACATAAAACATTGAAGTACATAAGGCATAGATCATAATGGAACATAAATCATGATAAAATATCATGGGAATAAAACATGTAATCGTGGAATCCATTAAGCACAGGTAATGATTTCCATAGTATCCAAGACATTGCGGCCAAGACCATCTTAGTGGACAAAGTCCCTTTCTGAATCGAGTTCACTCATCGTTCCAGTCCTGTAATACTAAACCGGATTAACTTACCGTTCCAACCATGTCTATCTCATGAGATATAAATCTTTACCCAATGCATTGGAGGGAGATATAGTTCCCACCCATCTCATAATTAAATCATTCTTACTTGTGCCACAAAATAAACATACATCATTCATAATAACCCAACGAATAAAATGGGTTTCATAAACATAATCCCATCATCACATAATCCATATAAATAAATGGATATAATTTCATAATAAGAAAAGTGAAACCATGTAAATCATAGAGACATTATACTTGAAACATACACATATGAAATAATGTCATCTTAGATGAAAAATGGTTTTGATAAAACACTTGAAATGAATTCTCGAGGAAAATATCCTTTCTTCTTAAAAATAATTTTCTTTTCAAAAAATTCCATGCAATTTTAAAAGAATAGGATTTTGTTTAAAATAGTCATGAAATATTTTAGAGGATGCTTCATGAAAATAAGGCTTTATAAAACCGTAAAAATCCTTTCATGACTTATAAGTTAAAAAAACATTCTTCTCGTACTTTTGCCGGAAAAGTCAAAAAGAACCTCGTAAAATAAAGATTCCTTACACACCATATAGTAAAAGTCAAAAATGGGTAAAAAGGACTATAAACATACATGAAAACATTTTTATAAAACTTGGACATGGATGATAAATATAACCCCAGTAAATACTTACGTATAAGCAATCTCGGATAGAAAACAATTGAGATTGCAACATTATCCCTTACCTTAGGTCCGATATGCTTTGTACGTATCCAAAACTCCTGTATAATGAATTAAATAATGTCATTGACTTATTACAGAATCATATTCATTGTTATTATATCATATATGGTTCACTTATGACTTTATATTACCCGTTATTTTGTAAATTCATGTTAAAGTAGCGTTTTGGGTAAAATCGTTTTATTTTTCGTTCGTGTTTTAACATGTAATTAATCATATGATTACATAGATCATGATTAATTACATCCATAATTTAAAACATGATTTATATATAATATATGTTCAGAATATACATATATATAATGGATTGATAAATGGAAATAAATACACCGTTCATGGAGACGGTAGGCCGTATGTACGCATGAACTCTGTTTTCATTTCCTTATTGAATTGAATGGAATTAATTAGATGACATAAATATATAAATACATAAATCCAGTAGAATTATTATTTCATATATTTCATGATTACTTATTATATATACTTTATAATCATTCTTGAATGGTTATCATAGAGAGTGAATCTCATCACGTCGTGGAGACGGTATTTCGTACGTACGCATGAGCGATGATATCATTCCCATGATCGTGGAATTGTATTAAAGTGTATGTATAATATTATATAATCAATATTACTTTAAAATAATCATATATATTCATTACTTTCACCATTATACCCATCCAAGTAAGGTGGTGGTGGAAAATAGATTACACCACGGCATGGAGACGGTATTCCGTACGTACGCACGCGCGGTGATTTCGTTTTCCGTAGGATGGATAGATGGTGAAATATGGTTGTTTCATACTTATAATAACATATCAGTATATTAGTTATATTTATGTTATTACTTCATAATTAAACAACTAAATAAGAAGAAGTGGTAGAAGAAATAAAGTTGAAAGAATCGGTAATGGACATTACCTATTCTTTGAAGCGCCTCTTTGAGACCTCCTCTTAAGGAACTAAAATTGGTCTTTGAAGAAGACCAGGACCTCTAGAATGTTTCTAGGGAAGTGGAGAAGAGAATTGGGCAGGGTTTGGCCGATATTGAAGGCTCAAAGTGGTGTGAGGAAGAGAGGGAGGAGGTGCCCTTTTATAAGGGAGGAGAGGGGCACCTTTGGAATAACTAAAAATATTATTTTATTATAAAGACATATTCAGTTTTTAATAGATCCAAATTGAGTTCTTTCTAAGATAAGGTGGGGATGGGTCTAAATCCTCTCATACAATAGAATTTAGATAAGTTTAGGTTTCTATTTTAACCTTATCATTTAGATTTAACTTTAAGTTAAATAATTTTTCTTTTACCGTGTCTTCTTGTTTTCTTACACTATATGGTTAATAAACATACTATAACAAGCCAAAAGAACCCCAAGTTGTTTATTATTAATATATATAACCTTATCTAAGTCATTTGGCCGAACCTCAGATTTTTAGGAAAAAAATAACAATTAATAATATAATATTTGTTTTAAAAACTAATTTATGTCAATTTTGACACTATTTGGTAATTGATTTTTGTGAAAATTATAACAGAAATATTAGTTCGAAAAAAGTTAATTAAATAAAAAAAGATATGTAATATTAACCTATAAAATTATTTTAATTCATAAAAAGTCTCAAAGTACATATATTTGGGTATTTATAACATCAATTATGTCAATATTTCATTAATAAGATAATTACTGCATCATCATTGTGTCATACATAAATTAAATTATTTAATGTCTAAAAATTACAAATAAAATACCATTATGTAGCAAATATTTTTATCTTTCTAATGAATATTTATAGTCGAATTTATCTTCTGTATAACCCTATATTAAAAATGGTTTAGTTATTAAACATTGATTTTAACTATTTTAACCCTTCTTTAAATAAATTAATAATAAATGTCATAATCTAATCCAAGTGGGCCTAAATGGTCATATTTTATTCATAAGGTTGTTTTTGGTCGCATTAAATTTATCCAATAGAATTAGGACATGTGTTAGGGTAATAATAATATCATTTTACCCTTAATTACCCTATTTACTTTTAACAGTGGAAAAAAAAGTAAAAAGTTACTATTCACAAAAAATTATTTTCATCTCATTGAACCCCATTTTAGTCATTGATATTAACCGTGTCTCTCAGATTTTCGAAATTCAATTCCCAGAAGTGGTAAAATTTCATTTAAATGAAAAATTCAGTTTTTAACTACCACTAAGTGGTTTCACTATTCATCGAAAATTGCAGTTTTTCAGAAAAATACCAAAAATTAAGCCTAAGAATTATTTGATATTCCGAATTCAAAATTGATGTCTATTTTTACAAATTAAAAACATATAAGTGTCATTAATTAATTTTAAAATTAATTCCCGTTATCAAAACAAATAGCATGTTTTTTAAGAAACAATAACTATCAAAAGATTGATACTTGTTTATATCCAATTTCAAAGTGAAATTAATTCCAATGAACATCATTGGATTAAATGGTAAAAATATATTCTAATTAAACATTAATCCCAATTAAAAGGATAATATAATATTATAAATTATTACGATGAAAATAGTTGTTTTTAATTAAAATATAGCGTGTTTTTACTATTCATTAAAATATGAAAGTTATCAGAATAATATGAAAAATTTATCCAAAGTAAATTTTTATATCCTAATTCCAAATAAGAATTTTATTTTATCAAAATTAACTTATAGACATGTCAAAAACAAGATTTAAAGTGGGTGCGCCATCAAAAGGCGACAAAACTACATTTTTTGAAAAATACTTATTTTACTCGAAAAATTGATTTTGTTTTCATACCATGTTCTAGAAATTGTGTAAGATGAATAATAATGTTATAAAATTCAAAATTTAGTTGATACTATTCATAACGGCTAGTACATAATAATATTATAACAATATATCGTTGTTTAGTGAAACCTGGTATTGCGTACAACACACGCTACCGAGGAAGGTCGCGATTGCGTGTAATGCAAGCCAAGTCTGGGTTGCGTGTTGTGCAAGACTCCTCCGTTGTTTCATATAACAGAATCCAACCATATTTCATTTATAAACTGAATATATATATATATACACTCAATGTTTCTTAGAATAACTAATATCAAAATTGTGTGTAACATGATCCAAGAACAGTGTTGTGTATACTGCAAGCTCATTCGATGTTGTGTATAGTGCAGGAGAATCTTGTTGTAGCATACAACATAAGACATCAATGAAATTAAAATAATATTTTTCATAAAATCTCAGGGTGTTACATTCTACCCCCCCATAAAATGAATTTCGCCCTCGAAATTCGTCGGGGTTATAAATCATTTACTATTTATAGAAACCCACACCCTAAAAAGGAATACTAAAACATAATTTTAAAAACTAAAGTATGAAATGTAACGATTACCCAAAGTAACTCATCACTGGGTTTCCATATTGGAGAACATAGGTGAAAATATGGATATGGAAGAAAAATCTAACCATCAAGTTCTGATGAAGAGTGGTAGAGAACATGGCTATGAAAAAGCCATCAATCACAAAGCCATAGATTTGTGATGATCTAAGGTACCATCTGATTCATCGGATATAAGAGAACTAGAACAACAGTTTTGGTTTTCAAGATCATTTCCCTAAAGTTGATGAAATTGGAATTAGAAGAAATACTTTCGTGATTTTGGTATAGTCTCACTGTTGGTCGTTCTTTGGACAATTTCCACTTCATCTCTGAAATGATGTTGAATTTGTCATTCGTGAATTGTTAGAAGATCATGTGATATAATTATGGGTCATTCCATCTCTCTCAAACAAAAGGTTAGAAAAGTTATCAAAAATACATAAGTCCATCTATTGTGAGATTAATCATATATGGTTCCTAAAATGGACTTATACTTCATATATCATACCGCTTAATAAAATAATTCTAGTTTCTACTAACCATTGACTTCCTGTAGGACAGTGGTAGGCGATAAAGGCCAGTCACATTTCGGTTGTGGGTTTGATTCCCATAGCCTTTTCCGACGCGATGGGCTGTCGCCTGTCCTGCAGGTCGTCCTTTTTTCTAAAACTACATTACTATATCATCCCATCAATAATATTGAAAAAGTTCTATCCTTAAAAAATACTAACTTATGTCCAACATAATCCATTCCAATATTTAGGCGTATCTAAAATACTTCGGTCCAAGCTCATAGTATAAAGAATATGATTACCTGAAATGTCACATAACAATCACGTGAATGCCATCATTTATCCCCAATATATCATAAGATATATATTGTTGGTCAAATTACAGACATGTGAATACCTTAATCATATATTCTCTTGAAGAATGAATACCCATTGAGCATTAGTGAAAACATGAATGTTGGTAAATTTTATCACTTTCCACATACCAAAATCCCAAATATTCTATATACTCAAACCATAATATCACTTAGTCCTTATATCAGTCATGAGCTCATGAATACAATCAAACATCTCATTATCTTCTTATCCCTTAATTATGTGCATATCATCTACTTTCCAAAAAATATCTGAATAACCTTTCATGGTTACCGTTACCATATACTTTCTAATACTTTAGGAAAAACAATAGTGTAACAATCCTTAGAGGATTCTTTATACAACATAACTCTTGATAAACATACAATAATTCCACTACCTTCTTAAACCACTGAACGAGCTTCATCAATTCTTTCAGCTCATATTTCATTTGTAGTCTCTTCTCATCATCCACATAAGTACTACTCATATGACCATGCTGATTCTCTTCATGAGATTTTCCTTTAGGGAATTGGTTTGCATAATGCCCATACATTCCACATTTAAAACATCTAATCATTTTTGATGTCGTAGAAATACCATTATCCTTGTCCATGGTGTTAAATAAACCTTTTCCTTTGCACTTACTGGCTTTGTGTCCTTCTTTTCCACACCCAAACCATCTTTCGGTTCCTTTGAAACATTCTCCTTGATTTTTCTTCCCACATGATTTACATAGGGGAAATTGAACTTTCTTTCCTCTATGATCATCATGAAACTCCATCTTTCTCTTATTAGCTGAGTCAGGAAACTTAGCAAATTTGAGTTTATTGATCATATTATGAGATTGCTGATTCGGCATAATAATGATGTTTGGACTTCCAAATCCCATTTCATTTGGTTGCTCATGAAGAATATCATTCCATTGTCCATCATACCCTCCATTATTGTAAATCATCTTGTTTCCAGCCATTTTCTAAAACCCAAAAAGAATAGTGTGAGAGACAAAAATCATAATCAAGGGGGAGTAACTTCAATATCTAACATCTTAGGTTTAATTCTATGATCGTTACCATAATTCTAGGACTATAACCCATACTTATACTTAACCTTAGGGACATCCCTAGACATACCTTAGAAATATCTCTAGGGATCTCACTAAAGTTTTCGCATCCTAGTTTCCAAATATTGACTAAAACTTTCCTCTGATACGAATTGTAGAGACCAAAAACATGACATACATAAATATTAAATTACTTTTTTGGAATACTTAATACATAAAAAAAACAGACACACAAGGACCGTAATAGTTTAGTGTCTTTGGAAACTTGAAAGGTAATCTTCTAATCGTGGTGAAAGATCTTCAACATCTCCCATAAAGATCTTCCACTTTTTGTTTCCTTACCTAAAACATTTCTTTTAATCCTGGGGGAAAATAAAACATAAAAAGGGTGAGCTCAAATGCTCAGTAAGGGTAAGAATGGATAAAATAAAGCATACCATATACATTTGAACTTAAAAACATGAACATAATGTTTAAACATAAAAATCTTGAGCAACAACATAAAACATGGAAGTAAATAAGGCATAGATCATAATGGAACATAAATCGTGATAAAATTGCATGGGAATAAAACATGTAATCTTGGAATCCATTAAGCACATGTAATGATTTCCATAGTAGCCAAGGCATTGATTCCAAGACCATCTTAGTGGACAAAGTCCCTTTCTGAATCGAGTTCACTCCTCGTTCCAGCCCTGTAATACTAAACCAGATTAACTTACCATTCCAGCCATGTCTATATCATGAGATATAAATCTTTACCCAATGCATTGGAGGGAGATATAGGTCCCACCCATCTCATAATGAAATCATTCTTACTTGTGCCACAAAATAAATATACATCATTCATAATAACCCAACGAATAAAATGGGTTTCATAAACATAATCCCATCATCACATAATCCATATAAAAGAAATGGATATAATTTCATAATAAGAAAAGTGAAACCATGTAAATCATAGAGGCATTATACTTGAAACATACACATATGAAATAATGTCATCTTAGATGAAAAATGGTTTTGATAAAACACTTGAAATGAATTCTTGAGTAAAATATCCTTTCTTCTTCAAAATCATTTTCCTTTCACAAAATGCCATGCAATTTTTAAAGAATAGGATTTTGTTTAAAATAGTCATGAAATATTTTAGAGTAAGCTTCATGAAAATAAGGCTTTATAAAACTATAAAAATCCTTTCATGACGTATAAGTTAAAAAACATTCTTCTCGTACTTTTGCCGAAAAAGTCAAAAAGTACCTCGTAAAATAAAGTTTCCTTACACACCATATATTAAAAGTAAAAAATGGGTAAAAAGGAATTTAAACATACATGATTTTTTTTTATAAAACTTGGACATCGTTGATAAATATAACCCCCAGTAAATACTTACATATAAGCAATCTCGGATAGAAAACAATTGAGATTGCAACATTATCCCTTACCTTAGGTCCGATATGCTTCGTACATATCCAATCCTCCTGTATAATGATTTAAATAATGTCATTGACTTATTACAGAATCATATTCTTTGTTATTATATCATATATGGTTCACTTATGACTTTATATTACCCGTTCTTTTGTAAATTCATGTTAAAGTAGCGTTTTGTGTAAAATCGTTTCATTTGTCGTTCGTGTTTTAACTTGTAATTATTCATATGGTTACTTAGATCACGATTACTTACATCCATAATGTAAAACATTATTTATATATAATATATATTCAGAATATACATATATAAAATGGATTGATAAATGGAAAGAAATACACCGTTCAGGGAGACAGTAGGTCGTACGTATGCATGAACCCTGTTTTCGTTTCCTTATTGAATTGAATGGAATTAAGTAGAAGAAATAATTATATATATACATAAATCCAGTAGCATTATTATGTCATATATTTCATGATTACTCATTATATATACTTTATAATCATTCTTGAATGGTTATCATGGAGAGTGAATCTCATCGCGTCGTGGAGATTGTATTCCGTACGTACGCACGAGAGATGATATCATTCCCATGATCGTGGAATGGTATTAAAGTGTATGTATAATATTAAAAAATCAATATTAGTTTACAATAATAATATATATTCATTACTTTCACCATTATACCCATCCAAGTAAGGTGGTGGTGGAAAATAGATTACACCATGGCGTGGAGACGGTATTCCGTACGTACGCACGCACGGTGATTTCATTTTCCGTAGGATGGATATATGGTGAAATATGGTTGTTTCATAATTATAATAACATATCAGTGTATTATTTATACTGATGTTATTAATTCATAATGAAACAACTAAAGAAGAAGAAGTGGAAGAAGAAATAAAGTTGAAAGAATCGGTAACAGACATTACCTCTTCTTTGAAACACCTCTTTGAGACCTCCCCTTAGGGCACTAAATTGGTCTTTGAAGAAGACCAGGACCTCTAGGATGTTTCTAGGAAAGTGGAGAAGAGAATTTGGCCGGGGATTTCCGAGCATGAAGGCTCAAAGTGGTGCGAGGAAGAGAGGGAGGAGGTTCCCTTTTATAAGGGAGGAGAGAGGCACCTTTGGAATAACTACAAATATTATTTTATTATAAAGTCATATTCGGTTTTAATAGCTCCAAATTGAGTTATTTAGAAGCTAATGTGGGGATGGGTCGAAATCCTCTCATACAATATAATTTAGACAAGTTTAGGTTTATATTTTAACCTTATCGTTTAGATTTAACTTTAAGTTAAATAATATTTCTTTTACCCTGTCTTCTTGTTTTCTTACACTATAAGGTTAATAAACTTACTATAACAAGACAAAAGAACTCCAAGTTGTTTATTATTAATATATATAACCTTATCAAAGTCATTTTTCCAAACCTTATATTTTTAGGAATAAAATAACAGTTAATAATATAATATATTTTTTTTAAACTATTTTATGTCAATTTTGACACTATTTGGTAATTGATTTTTGTGAAAATTATAACAGAAAGATTAGTTTTAATAAAGTTAACTAAATCAGTACTAATATGTAATATTAACTTATATAATTATTTTAATTCATAAAAAGTCTCAAATTATATTTATTTGGGTATTTATAACATCAATTATGTCAATATTTCATTAATAAGATAATTACTGCATCATCATTGTGTCATACATAAATTAAATTATTTAATGTATAAAAGTTACAAATAAATTACCATTATATAGGAAATCTTTTTATCTTGCTAATGAATATTTATAGTCGAATTTATCTTCTGTATAACCCTATATTAAAAATGATTTAGTTATTAAACTTTGATTTTAACTATTTTAACCCTTCTTTAAATAAATTAATAATAAATGTCCTAATATAAAAGATAATATAACCATATAAATAATTGGATTAAATGGTAAAAATATATTCTAATTACACTTTAATCCCAATTTAAAAGATAATATAACCATATAAATTATTACTATGAAAAAAGTTGTTTTTAATTAAAATATTGCGTGTTTTTACTATTCATTAAAATATGAAAGTTATCCGAATAATATGAAAATTTTATCCAAAGTAAATTTTTATATCCTGATTCCAAATAAGAATTTTATTTTGTCAAATTTAACTTATAGACATGTCAAAAACAAGATTTAAAGTGGGTGCGCCATCAAAAGGCGGCAAAACTACATTTTTTGAAAAATAATTATTTTACTCAAAAAATTGATTTTGTTCTCATACCATGTTCTAGAAAATGTTTAAGATGAATAATAATGTTATAAAATTCAAAATGTAGTTGATACTATTCATAACGGCTAGTACATAATAATATTATAACAATATATCATTGTTTAGTGAAACCTGGTATTGCGTACAACACACGTTATCGGGGAAGGTTGCGATTGCGTCTAATGCAAGCCAAGTCAGGGTTGCGTGTTGTGCAAGACTCTTCTGTTGTTTTGTATAACAGAATCCAACCATATTTCATTTATACACTGAATATTTATATATATATATACACTCAATGTTTCGTATAATAACTACTATCAAAATTGTGTGTAACATGATCCAAGAATAGTGTTGTGTATACTGCAAGCTCATACGGTGTTGCGTATAGCGCAAGGAAATCTTGTTTTAGCTTACAACACAAGACATCAATGAAATTAAAAGAATATTTTTCATAAAATCTTGGGGTGTTACATTCTACCCCCCTTAAAATGAATTTCTCCCTCGAAATTCGTCGGGGTTATAAATCGTTTACTCTTTATAGAAACCCACATCGTAAAAAATAATACTAAAACATAATTTTAAAAATTAAGTATGAAATGTATCGATTACCCTAAGTAAATCATCACTGGGTTTCCATATAAGAGAAAATAGGTGAAAATATGGATATGGAAGAAAAATGTAACCATCAAGTTCTGATGGATAGTGGTAGAGAACATGGCTATGAAAAATCCATCAATCACAAAGCCATAGATTTGTGATGATCTAAGGTACCATCTGATTCATCAGATATAAGAGCACTTGGACAACATTTTTGGTTTTCATGATCATTTCCCTAAAGTTGATGAAATTGTAATTAGAAGAAATACTTTCGTGATTTTGGTACAGTCTCACCATTGGTCGTTCTTTGGACAATTTCCACTTCATCTCTTAAAGAAATGATGTTGAATTTGTCATTCATGAAGTGTTAGCAGATCATGTGATAGAATGATGGGTTATTCCATCTTTCTCAAAAAAAGGTTAGAAAAGTTACCAAAAATACATAAGTCCATCTATAGTGAGATTAATCATATATGGTTTCTAAAATGGACTTATACTTCATATATCATACCGCTTAATAAAATAAAACTAGTTTCTACTAACCAGGGACTTCCTATAGGCCAGTGGTAGGTGATAAAGGCCAGTCGCATTTCGGTTGTGGGTTCGATTCCCACAGCCTTGTCTGACGCGATGGGCTATCGCCAGTCCTGCAGGTTGTCCTTTTTTCTAAAACTACAATACTATATCAATCCATCAATAATATCGAAAAAAGTTTTATCCTTAAACAATACTAACTTATGTCCAACATAATCCATTCCAATCTTTAGGCTTATCTAAAATACTTCGGTTCAAGCTCATAGTATAAAGAAAATGATTACTTGAAATTTCATATAACAATCACGTTAATTCCATCATTTATCCCCAATATATCATAAGATATATCTTTTTGGTCAAATTAAAAACATGTGAATACCTTAATCATATATTCTCTTGAAGAATGAATACACATTGAGCCTTAGTGAAAACAGGAATGTTGTTAAATTTTAACACTTTCCACATACCAAAATCCCAAAACTTCTATATACACAAATTGTAATATCACTTAGTCCTTATATCAGTCATGAGCTCATGAATAAAATCAAACATCTCATTATCTTCTTATCCCTTCATTATGCACATATCATCTACTTTCCAAAAAAAATTTGAATAAACATTCATGGTTACCGGTACCATATACTTTCAAATACTTTTGGAAAAACAATAGTGTAACAATCCTTAGATGATTCTTTATACAACATAACTCTTTATAAACATACAATCATTCCACTACCTTCTTAAACCACTGACTGAGCTTTATCATTTCTTTCATCTCATATTTCATTGGTAGTCTCTTCATCATCATCCACATAAATACTACTCATATGACCATGCTGATTCTCTTCATGAGATTTTCCTTTAGGGAATTGGTTTGCATAATGCCTATACATTCCACATTTAAAACATCAAATCATTTTTGATGTCATAGAAATACCATTATCCTTGTCCATGGTTTTAACTGAACCTTTTTCTTTTCACTTACTGGCTTTGTGTCCTTCTTTTCCACACTCAAAGCATCTTCTGGTTCCTTTGTAACATTCTCCTTGATTCCTCTTCCCACATGATTTACATAGGGGGAATTGAACTTTCTTTCCTCTATGATCATCATGAAACTCCATCTTTCTCTTATTAGCCGAGTTAGGAAACATACCAAATTTGAGTTTATTGATCACATTAAGAGATTGCTGATTCGGCATAATAATGATGTTTGGACTTCCAAATCCCATTTGATTTGGTTTCTCATGAATAATATCATTCCATTGTCCATCATAGCCTCTATTATCATGAATCATCTTCTTTCCAGCCATTTTCTAAAACCGAAAAAGAATAGTATGAGAGACAAAAATCATAATCAAGGGGGAGTAACTTCAATATCTAACATCTTACGTTTAATTCTAAGATCGTTACCATAATTCTAGGACTATAACCTATACTTATACTTAACCTTAGGGATATCCCTAGACATACCTTAGAAATATCTATAGGGATCTCACTAAAGTTTTCGCATCCTAGATTCCAAAGGTTGACTAAACCTTTCCTCTGATACCAATTGTAGAGACTCGAAACTTGACATATATAGATATTACATTACTTTTTTGGAATACTTAATACATAACAAAAATATACACACAAATACCGTAATAGTTTAGTGTCTTTGGAAACTTGGAACGTAATCTTCTAATCGTGGTGAAAGATCTTCAACATATCCCATAAAGATCTTCTAGTTTTTGTTTCCTCACCTAAAACCTTTATTTTAATCCTGGGGGAAAATAAAACATAAAAAGGGTGAGCTCAAATGCTCATTAAGGGTAATCATGGACAAAATAAAACATAACATATACATTTGAACTTAAAAACATGAACATAATGTTTAAACATCAAAATCTTGAGCAACAACATAAACCATGGAAGTACATAAGGCATAGATCATAATGGAACATAAATCATGATAAAATAGCATGGGACTATAACATGTAATCGTGGCATCCATTAAGCACATGTAATTATTTCCATATTAGCCAAGGCATTGCTGCCAAGACCATCTTAGTGGACAAAGTCCCTTTCGGAATCGAGTTCACTCCTCATTCCAGTCCTGTAATACTAAACCGGATAAACTTACCATTCCAGCCATGTCTATCTCATGAGATATAAATATTTACCCAATGCATTGGAGGGAGATATAAGTCCCACCCATCTCATAATGAAATCATTCTTACTTGTGCCACAAAATAAACATACATCATTCATAATAACCCAACGAATAAAATGGGTTTCATAAAAATAATCCCATCACCACATAATCCATATAAAAGAAATGGATATCATTTCATAATAAGAAAAGTGAAACCATGTAAATCATAGAGACATTATACTTGAAACATACACATATGAAATAATGTCATCTTAGATGAAAAATGGTTTTGATAAAACACTTGAAATGAATTCTTGAGGAAAATATCGTTCTTCAAAATCATTTTTTACACAAAATTCCATGCAATTTTAAAAGAATATGATTTTTTTTAAAATAGTCCTGAAATAGTTTAGAGTAATCTTCATGAAAATAAGGCTTTATAAAACCGTAAATATCCTTTCATGACGTATAAGTGAAAAAAACATTCTTCTCGTACTTTTGCCGGAAAAGTCAAAAAGTACCTCGTAAAATAAATATTCCTTACACACTATATAGTAAAAGTCAAAAATTGGTAAAAAGGACTTTAAAATACATGAAAACATTTTTATAAAACTTGGACATGGATGATAAATATAACCCCAGTAAATACTTACGTATAAGCAATCTCGGATAGAAAACAATTGAGATTGCAACATTATCCCTTACCTTAGGTATGATATGCTTCATACGTATCCAAACCTCCTTTATAATGATTTATATAATGTCATTGACTTATTAAAGAATCATATTCATTGTTATTATATCATATATGGTTCACTTATGACTTTATATTACCCTTTCTTTTGTAAATTCATGTTAAAGTAGCGTTTTGGGTAAAATCGTTTCTTTTGTCATTCGTATTTTAACTTGTAATTATTCATATGATTGCTTAGATCATGATTAATTACATCCAGAATGTAAAACATGATTTATATATAATACATTTTCAGAATATACATATATATAATGGATTGATAAATGGAAAGAAATACACCGTTCATGGAGACGGTAGGTCGTACGTACGCATGAACGCTATTTTCATTTCCTTATTGAATTGAATGGAATTAAGTAGATGACATAAATATATATATACATAAATACAGTAGAATTATTATGTCATATATTTCATGATTACTTATTATATATACTTTATAATCATTCTTGAATGGTTATCATGGAGAGTGAATCTCATCACGTCGTGGAGACTGTATTCCGTACGTACGCACGAGAGATGATATCATTCCCATGATCGTGGAATTGTATTAAAGTGTATGTATAATATTAAATAATCAATATCACTTTACAATAATCATATAGATTCATTACTTTCACCATTATACCCATCCAAGTAAGGTGGTGGTGGAAAATAGATTACACCACGACGTGGAGACGGTATTCCGTACGTACGCACGCGCGTGATTTCATTTTCCGTAGGATAGATATATGGTGAAATATGGTTGTTTCATACTTATAATAATATATCAGTATATTAGTTATACTGATGTTATTACTTCATAATGAAACAACTAAAGAAGAAGAAGTGGAAGAAGAAATAAAGTTGAAAGAATCGGTAACGGACATTACCTCTTCTTTGAAGCACCTCTTTGAGACCTCCTCCCAGGGCACTAAATTGGTCTTTGAAGAAGACCAGGACCTCTAGGATGTTTCTAGGAAAGTGGAGAAGATAATTTTTCAGGGTTTGGCCGAGCATGAAGGCTCAAAGTGGTGTGAGGAAGAGAGGGAGGAGGTTCCCTTTTATAAGGGAGGAGAGGGGCACCTTTGGAATAACTACAAATATTTTTTTATTATAAAGTCATATTCGGTTTTAATAGCTCCAAATTGAGTTATTTAGAAGATAAGGAGGGGATGGGTCGAAATACTCTCATCCAATATAATTTAGACAAGTTTAGGTTTCAATTTTAACCATATAATTTAGATTTAACTTTAAGTTAAATAATTTTTCTTTTACCCTGTCTTCTTGTTTTCTTACATTATAAGGTTAATAAACTTACTATAACAAGAAAAACGAACCCCAAGTTGTTTATTATTAATATATATAACCTTATCTAAGTCATTTTGCCAAACCTTATATTTTTAGGAATAAAATAACAATTAATAATATAATATTTGTTTTAATAACTATTTTATGTCAATTTTGACACTATTTGGTAATTCATTTTTGTGAAAATCATAACAGAAAGATTAGTTTGAAAAAGGTTAATTAAATCTGTAATAACATGTAATATTAACCTATATAATTATTTTAATTCATAAAAAGTCTCAAATTACATTTATTTGGGTATTTATAACATCAATTATGTCAATATTTGATTAAAAAGATAATTACTGCATCATCTTTGTTTCATACATAAATTAAATTATTTAATGTCTAAAAGTTACAAATAAAATACCATTATGTAGGAAATATTTTTATCTTTATAATGAATATTTATAGTCGAATTTATCTTCTGTATAACCCTATATTAAAAATGATTTAGTTATTAAACTTTGATTTTAACTATTTTAACCCTTCTTTAAATAAATTAATAATAAATGTCCTAATCTAATCCAAGTGGGCCTAAATAGTCATATTTTATTCCTAAGATTGTTTTTGGTCGAATTACACTTATCTAATAGAATTAGTACATGTGTTAGGGTAATAATAATATCATTTTTACCCTTAATTACCCTCTTTACTTTTAACCGTGATGAAAAAGTAAAAAGTTACTATTCACCAAAAATTATTTTCATCCCATTGAACCACATTTTAGTCCCTGATATTAATAGTGTCTCTCAGGTTTTCTAAATTAAATTCACAGAAGTGGTAAAAATTCATTTAAATGAAAAAGTCAGTTTTTTAACTACCACTAAGTGGGTTCACTATTCATCGAAAATTGCAGTTTTTCAGAAAAATACCAAAAATTAAGCCTAAGCATTATTTGATATTTCGAATTCAAAATTGAGGTCTATTTTTCCAAATTCAAAAAATAGAAGTAGAATTAATTAATTTTAAAATTAATTCCCGTTATCAAAACAAATAGCGTGTTTTTTAAGAAACAATAACTATCAAAAGATTGATACTTGTTTATATCCAATTTCAAAGTGAAATTAATTTCAATGAACATCATTGGATTAAATGGTAAAAATATATTCTAATTAAAATTTAATCCCAATTTAAAAGATAATATAACCATATAAATTATTACGATGAAAAAAGTTGTTTTTAATTAAAATATTGCGTGTTTTTACTATTCATTAAAATATGAAAGTTATCCGAATAATATGAAAATTTTATCCAAAGTAAATTTTTATATCCTGATTCCAAATAAGAATTTTATTTTGTCAAATTTAACTTATAGACATGTCAAAAAAAATATTTAAAGTGGGTGCGCCATCAAAAGGCGGCAAAACTACATTTTTTGAAAAATACTTATTTTACTCAAAAAATTGATTTTGTTCTCATACCATGTTCTAGAAAATGTTTAAGATGAATAATAATGTTATAAAATTCAAAATGTAGTTGATACTATTCATAACGGCTAGTACATAATAATATTATAACAATATATCATTGTTTAGTGAAACCTGGTATTGCGTACAACACACGTTATCGGGGAAGGTTGCGATTGCGTGTAATGCAAGCCAAGTCAGAGTTGCGTGTTGTGCAAGACTCTTCTGTTGTTTCATATAACAGAATCCAACCATATTTCATTTATACACTGAATATATATATATATATACACTCAATGTTTCGTATAATAACTACTATCAAAATTGTGTGTAACATGATCCAAGAATAGTGTTGTGTATACTGGAAGCTCATACGGTGTTGTGTATAGCACAATGAAATCTTGTTGTAGCTTACAACACAAGACATCAATGAAATTAAAAGAATATTTTTCATAAAATCTCGGGGTGTTACATTCTACCCCCCTTAAAATGAATTTCGCCCTCAAAATTCGTCGGGGTTATAAATCGTTTACTCTTTATAGAAACCCACATCGTAAAAAATAATACTAAAACATAATTTTAAAAATTAAGTATGAAATGTATCGATTACCCTAAGTAAATCATCACTCGGTTTCTATATAGGAGAACATAGGTGAAAATATGGATATGGAAGAAAAATGTAACCATCAAGTTCTGATGGATAGTGGTAGAGAACATGGCTATGAAAAATCCATCAATCACAAAGCCATAGATTTGTGATGATCTAAGGTACCATCTGATTCATCGGATATAAGAGCACTAGGACAACATTTTTGGTTTTCATGATCATTTCCCTAAAGTTGATGAAATTGTAATTAGAAGAAATACTTTCATGATTTTGGTACAGTCTCACCATTGGTCGTTCTTTGGACAATTTCAACTTCATCTCTTAAAGAAATGATGTTGAATTTGTCATTCATGAAGTGTTAGTAGATCATGTGATAGAATGATGGGTTATTCCATCTTTCTCAAAAAAAGGTTAGAAAAGTTATCAAAAATACATAAGTCTATCTATAGTGATATTAATCATATATGGTTTCTAAAATGGACTTATACTTCATATATCATACCGCTTAATAAAATAAAACTAGTTTCTACTAACCAGGGACTTCCTGTAGGCCAGTGGGAGGTGATAAAGGCCAGTCGTATTTCGGTTGTGGGTTCGATTCCCACAGCCTTGTCTGACGCGATGGGCTTTCGCCAGTCCTGCAGGTTGTCTTTTTTTTTCTAAAACTACATTACTATATCATCCCATTAATAATATCGAAAAAAGTTCTATCCTTAAAAAATACTAACTTATGTCCAACATAATCCATTCCAATCATTAGGATTATCTAAAATACTTCGGTCCAAGCTCATAGTATAAAGAAAATGATTACTTGAAATTTCACATAACAATCACGTTAATTCCATCATTTATCCCCAATATATCATAAGATATATCTTGTTGGTCAAATTACAAACATGTGAATACCTTAATCATATATTCTCTTGAAGAATGAATACCCATTGAGCCTTAGTGAAAACAAGAATGTTGTTAAATTTTAACACTTTCCATATACCAAAATCCCAAAAATTCTATATACACAATCAGTAATATCACTTAGTCCTTATATCAGTCATGAGGTCATGAATACAATCAAAAATCTCATTATCTTCTTATCCCTTCATTATGCGCATATCATCTACTTTCCAAAAAATATCTCAATAACCTTTCATGGTTACTGGTACCATATACTTTCAAATACTTTAGAAAAAACAATAGTGTAACAATCTTTAGATGATTCTTTATACAACATAACTCTTGATAAACATACAATCATTCCACTACCTTCTTAAACCACTAACTGAGCTTCATCATTTCTTTCATCTCATATTTCATTTGTAGTCTCTTCATCATCATCCAAATAAATACTACTCATATGACCATGCTGATTCTCTTCATGAGATTTTCCTTTAGGGAATTGGTTTTCATAATGCCCATACATTCCACATTTAAAACCTCAAATCATTTTTGATGTCGTAGCAATACCATTATCCTTGTCCATGGTGTTAACTGAACCTTTTTCTTTTCACTTACTGGATTTTTGTCCTTCTTTTCCACACTCAAAGCATCTTCCAGTTCCTTTGTAACATTCTCCTTGATTCCTCTTCCCACATGATTTACATAGGGGAAATTGAACTTTCTTTCCTCTATGATCATCATGAAGCTCCATATTTCTCTTATTAGCCGAGTTAGGAAACAAACCAAATTTGAGTTTATTGATCATATTATGAGATTGCGATTCGGCATAATAATGATGTTTGGACTTCCAAATCCCATTTCATTTGGTTTCTCATGAATAATATCATTCTATTGTCCATCATATCCTTCATTATCGTGAATCATCTTGTTTCCAGCCATTTTCTAAGACAGAAAAAGAATAGTGTGAGAGACAAAAATCATAATCAAGGGGGAGTAACTTCAATATCTAACATCTTAGGTTTAATTATAAGGTCGTTACCGTAATTATAGGACTATAACCTATACTTATACTTAACCTTAGGGATATCCCTAGACATACCTTAGAAATATCTCTAGGGATCTCACTAAAGGTTTCGCATCCTAGATTCTAAAGGTTGACTAAACCTTTCCTCTGATACCAATTGTAGAGACTCGAAACTTGACATACATAGATATTAAATTAATTTTTCAGAATACTTAATACATAACAAAAACAGACACACAAATACCGTAATAGTTTAGTCTCTTTGGAAACTTGGAACGTAATCTTCTAATCGTGGTGAAAGATCTTCAACATCTCCCATAAAGATCTTCCAATTTTTGTTTCCTCACCTAAAACCTTTCTTTTAATCCTGGGGGAAAATAAAACATAAAAAGGGTGAGCTCAAATTCTCATTAAGGGTAATCATGGACAAAATAAAACATAACATATACATTTGAACTTAAAAACATGAACATAATGTTTAAACATCAAAATCTTGAGCAACAACATAAAACATGGAAGTACATAAGGCATAGATAATAATGGAACATAAATCATGATAAAATAGCATGGGACTATAACATTTAATCATGGAATCCATTAAGAACATGTAATGATTTCCATATTAGCCAAGGCATTGCTTCCAAGACCATCTTAGTGGACAAAGTCCCTTTCTGAATCGAGTTCACTCCTCATTCCAGTCCTGTAATACTAAACTGGATTAACTTACCGTTCCAGCCATGTCTATCTCATGAGATATAAACCTTTACCCAATGCATTGGAGGGAGATATAGGTCCCACCCATCTCATAATGAAATCATTCTTACTTGTGCCACAAAATAAACATACATCATTCATAATAACCCAACGAATAAAATGGGTTTCATAAAAATAATCCCATCATCACATAATCCATTTAAAAGAAATGGATATCATTTCATAATAAGAAAATTGAAACCATGTAAATCATAGAGACATTATACTTGAAACATACACATATGAAATAATGTCATCTTAGATGAAAAATGGTTTTGATAAAACACTTGAAATGAATTTTTGAGGAAAATATCCTTTCTTCTTCAAAATAATTTTCTTTTCACAAAATACCATGCAATTTTAAAAGAATATTATTTTGTTTAAAATAGTCATGAAATATTTTAGAGGAAGCTTCATGAAAATAAGTCTTTATAAAACCATAAAAATCATTTCATGACGTATAAGTTAAAAAAACATTCTTCTCGTACTTGTGCCGGAAAAGTCAAAAAGTACCTCGTAAAATAAATATTCCTTACACACTATATAGTAAAAGTCAAAAATTGGTAAAAAGGAATTTAAAAACACATGAAAACATTTTTATAAAACTTGGACATTGATGATAAATATAACCCCAGTAAATACTTACGTATAAGCAATCTCGGATAGAAAACAATTGAGATTGCAACATTATCCCTTACCTAAGGTCCGATATGCTTCGTACGTATCCAAACCTCCTGTATAATGATTTATATAATGTAATTGACTTATTACAGAATCATATTCATTGTTATTATATCATATATGGTTCACTTATGACTTTATATTACCCTTTCTTTTGTAAATTCATGTTAAAGTAGTGTTTTGGGTAAAATCGTTTCATTTGTCATTCGTGTTTTAACTTCTAATTATTCATATGATTACTTAGATCATGATTACTTACATCCAGAATGTAAAACATGATTTATATATAATATATATTCAGAATATACATATATACAATGGATTTATAAATGGAAAGAAATACACCGTTCATGGAGACGGTAGGTCGTACGTACGCATGAACGCTGTTTTCGTTTCCTTATTGAATTGAATGGAATTAAGTAGAAGAAATAATTATATATATACATAAATCCAGTAGCATTATTATGTCATATATTTCATGATTACTTATTATATATACTTTATAATCATTCTTGAATGGTTATCATGGAGAGTGAATCTCATCGCGTCGTGGAGACTGTATTCCATACGTACGCACGAGAGATGATATCATTCCCATGATCATGGAATTGTATTAAAGTGTATGTATAATATTAAATAATCAATATCACTTTACAATAATCATATATATTCATTACTTTCACCATTATACCCATCCAAGTAAGGTGGTGGTGGAAAATAGATTACACCACGGCGTGGAGATGGTATTCCGTACGTACGCACGCGCGATGATTTCATTTTCCGTAGGATGGATATATGGTGAAATATGGTTGTTTCATACTTATAATAACATATCCGTATATGAGATATACTGATGTTATTACTTCATAATGAAACAACTAAATAAGAAGAAGTGGAAGAAGAAATAAAGTTGAAAGAATCGGTAACGGACATTACCTCTTCTTTGAAGCACCTCTTTGAGACCTCCTCTTAGGGCACTAAATTGGTCTTTGAAGAAGACCAGAACCTCTAGAATGTTTCTAGGAAAGTGTATAAGAGAATGTTTCAGGGGTTGTCCGAGCATGAAGGCTCAAAGTGGTGTGAGGAAGAGAGGGAGGAAGTTCCCTTTTATAAGGGAGGAGAGGGGCACCTTTGGAATAACAAAAAATATTATTTTATTATAAAGTCATATTCGGTTTTAATAGCTCCAAATTGATTTATTTCGAAGCTAAGGTGGGGATGGGTCAAAATCCTCTCATCCAATATAATTTAGACAAGTTTAGGTTTCTATTTTAACCTTATCGTTTAGATTTAACTTTAAGTTAAATAATATTTCTTTTACCCTGTCTTCTTATTTTCTTACACTATAAGATTAATAAACTTACTATAACAAGCCAAAATAACCCCAAGTTGTTTATTATTAATATATATAACCTTATATAAGTCATTTTTCCAAACCTTAGATTTTTAGGAATAAAATAAAAATTAATAATATAATATTTGTTTTAAAAACTATTTTATGTCAATTTTGACACTATTTGGTAATTGATTTTTGTGAAAATCATAACAGAAATATTATTTCGAATAAAGTTAATTAAATCAGTACTAATATGTAATATTAACTTATATAATTATTTTAATTCATAAAAAGTCTCAAATTACATTTATTTGGGTATTTATAACATCAATTATGTCAATATTTCATTAATAAGATAATTACTGCATCATCATTGTGTCATACATAAATTAAATTATTTAATGTCTAAAAGTTACAAATAAAATACCATTATGTAGGAAATATTTTTATATTTCTAATTAATATTTATAGTCGGATTTATCTTCTGTATAACCCTATATTAAAAATGATTTAGTTATTAAACGTTGATTTTAACTGTTTTAACCCTTCTTTAAATAAATTAATAATAAATGTCCTAATCTAATCCAAGTGGGCCTAAATGGTCATATTTTATTCCTAAGGTTTTTTTGGTCTAATTACACTTATCCAATAGAATTAGTACATGTGTTAGGGTAATAATAATATCATTTTTACCCTTAATTACCCAATTTACTTTTAACCGTGATAAAAAAGTAAAAAGTTACTATTTACCAAAAATTATTTTCATCCCATTGAACCACATTTTAGTCCCTGATATTAACCGTGTCTCTCGGATTTTCGAAATTCAATTCACAGAAGTGGTAAAAATTCATTTAAATGAAAAAGTTAGTTTTTTAACTACCACTAAGTGGTTTCACTATTCATCGAAAATTGCAGTTTTTCAGAGAAATACCAAAAATTAAGTCTAAGAATTATTTGATATTTCGAATTCAAAATTGAGGTCTATTTTTCCAAATTCAAAACATAGAAGTGTAATTAATTAATTTTAAAATTAATTCCCATTATCAAAACAAATAGCGTGTTTTTTAAGAAACAATAACTATCAAAATATTGATACTTGTTTATATCCAATTTCAAAGTGAAATTAATTTCAATGACCATCATTGGATTAAATGGTAAAAATATATTTTAATTACACTTTAATCCCAATTTAAAAGAGAATATAACCATATAAATTATTGCGATGAAAAAAGTTGTTTTTAATTAAAATATAGCGTGTTTTTACTATTCATTAAAATATGAAAGTTATCAGAATAATATGAAAAATTTATCCAAAGTAAATTTTTATATCCTTATTCTAAAGAAGAATTTTATTTTGTCAAATTTAACTTATAGAAATGTCAAAAACAAGATTTAAAGTGGGTGCACCATCAAAAGGGGGCAAAACTACATTTTTTGAAAAATATTTATTTTACTCGAAAAATTGATTTTGTTCTCATACCATGTTCTAGAAAATGTTTGAGATGAATAATAATGTTATAAAATTAAAAATGTAGTTGATACTATTCATAACGACTAGTACATAATATTATTATAACAATATATCGTTGTTTAGTGAAACTTGGTATTGCATACAACACACGCTATCGAGGAAGGTCGCGATTGCGTGTAATGCAAGGAAAGTCAGGGTTGTGTGTTGTGCAAGACTCCTCCGTTGTTTGGTATAACCGAATCCAACCATATTTCATTTATACATTGAATAAATATATATATACACTCAATGTTTCGTAGAATAACTACAATCAAAAGTGTGTGTAACATGATCCAAGAATAGTGTTGTGTATACTGCAAGCTCATATGGTGTTCCGTATAGCGCAAGGAAATCTTGTTGTAGATTACAACACAAGACATCAATGAAATTAAAAGACTATTTTTCATAAAATCTCAGGGTGTTACATACTGGCCTCAGAGCCCCCACACCACGTCTCCTGATCCGGGAAAACTCAAAGTTACAGTTTACAACCTTCACCCCCCACCTTGTTCCAAGTATATCAGAGCATGTTGACCTAGTTATCCTTCGAGTGACTGCAGCAATAGTCACCCAATGGTCTGAGCTCTATGACCGCTAAACTAGGAGTACCTAGTCCTTACCCTATGACGTTAAACTGCATAGGAGTGAAGGTACACCCCCATTCCCAAGATAA
The DNA here is from genome assembly GCA_963277665.1 of Viscum album. Lineage (NCBI taxonomy): Eukaryota > Viridiplantae > Streptophyta > Magnoliopsida > Santalales > Viscaceae > Viscum > Viscum album. The sequence continues at coordinate 539,122,838 of OY728120.1, read as the reverse complement.
ATCAGCGTAGGGAGCTCTCTATGATTTAATAGCAACCAGGGCCAAACATGCCCGACATGTACAAATATTTTCTTACAAATGACAGACTTCATGGCCCGGACGATCACAGATCCTCATAACAACTCACGGCCATCGGAAGTGGAAATTTGTCGACCCGTGGACACCTTTGTATGACTATGCATACCATGCCCTCAATGGCTCTGCATATTGATAGCCCCTGGCCCATCTACAAAGGCAAGATTTACTCAGGTGATACTCTTCCTATCCCCGTATGCTTACCGACCACAGATCCCCCATATCATTTCTACTGATCCATGAAACCTCGGAGCAGCGATTTACACCATCAACCCCTCGGCATGTCTTGGACATGCCGAGATGTTCAAGCCCAGTTGCATTGTGATCAAGGGAAGCCTTCGCAACTACGTCCTTACCACATGACGTTAAACTGCACAGAATCCATCCTTACCGCATGACGTTAAACTACACGGAAGCCGTCCTTGTCACATGACATTAAACTGCGCGAAATTTAAATGTTCCCCCATCCTCACTACATGACGGTAAACTACACAACACCTTTAAATAATGATCCCCGTCTTTATCGCATGACGTTAAACTCCATGGTGAAACATGTAATGGGTTCAGTAAGGAATAGAGGCTTTCCTCTGTCCCTCAGTGCACAGGTCAGACCTGCCCGAACCACCATCTCACACCAACGTGAGCGAGAATTACTTCACCTATTCTCGGGAAATTTAGCCTAGATGCTTCTCCCGTATTCAGGAAACCTCTCCTCATGAACCACACTATGTACTCAGAAAAATACGAACTCTCATAAACAACCCCTGGTGGTCCCGAATCCCAACTTCCATAAAGTTGCTCGGCTATCAAAAGAATACAATAATTGACCTAAGGAAACCTTTGCAGGACTATGCATACCATGACCTCAGAGGCTCTGCATATTGATAGCCCCTGGCTCGTCTAGCAAAGGCAAGATTCCCTTAGGAGATACTTCTCTCCGTACACCTCTTGGACCTTGAGCCCCTATGTCCATCCTGGGATTCAGAAACCCTCTGAGCTATAGTTTACCAGCCTCTTTCACAACCCTACCTGAATATGGTGGAACGTCTCTAACAAGATTACCGAGGACTAGGAGAAGCTGTTCCATTCTCGATAAATCCCCAGCTGCATGACGTTAAACTGCACCAAGATCCAACCATCCTTTACGCTAGATAAATGCGTAGGATAGGAACCTTGCTTCCACACTCCTGATTGATACAGATGGTATCAAAACCTTTCAGACGTCACATACCCTTTCCAAGCAACCCTCGGTGGTTTTCATAATTCTCCAAGCCACCCATGGTGGTCTCCATAAACTGGACTTTCATGAAGTCCTATGGCCATTAGAAATAGAGATTCATTGACTTGGGGAAACCTTTGCAGGACTATGCATACCATGCCCTCAGCGGATCTGCATATTGATCTCCCCTAGCCCGTCTACCAAAGGCAAGATTTCCTTAGGCGATGCCCTTCCCACCTCTGCACGCCGGTACGACTCCCATGCATTGAGACATGCCTTGCATGTCGTTCAGATCTAAACACACTCCCTTCACATGCATATGAAGGACATCAAGACATCTTTTAATCAACAAAACCTCATTGGGACCTTTTCCCCACTATATTTGGTCAAATCTGTTCGACCTAAAAAGTCAGTAATGATAGTCTTGACGGTGATACTTTAAACCGCTCGCAAAAGAGGCACAAAGCATGTTAGGACGAAAACCCGAAAAGGGCGACCTAAGCAAAAGTTGGGCCATACCCGCTGGGTCCACACTAAATGGGCCCAATAAAAATTAGGGCATTAAAAGAAAAGACAAAAAGTTTGTGGGGATTTTCTATAAAGCCCTAGAAATAGTCAAACTATGCTCGCTGAATCCCATGGTCCAGGCAAAAGTTAGAGTTTTTTTCCTGAGTTATGATTAATTCTGATTCAGTGAGTTGTTATTTACACAACAATTGTTCTAGTAACAATCAAATTTTACAGCATCCAAAGATTGACAAGGATTGTATTCCATTTGAAAAAAATGGGAGGACGCCCACATGGTGGGGTCCCTCCCTAAAAAAAAGAGAGAAGTTGGGCAAGAAAAACAAAGAGTACAAGAATGGCTCCAATAGTAATAAAGGAGCCTGATTCACTCTCTCCATCAGATCGGCAACTATTCGGAGAAGGTTGATGCAAGTCTTCTCTAGCATGGCCTTCTCCCTAGCCTCAACCTCGACCATCGAACGGGTGTGCTCCACTGTTGTTTGGAGATCAGTGATCCCTTTCCTGGTGGCTTCAAGGTTACCAGTCAGAGCTGACAATTGGTCCCTCAACATCGCTGCCCATACTTCACATTCATGCAACTCAAAAGATAGGACGACCGCTTGATCTCGAGAGCTCACCTCTTGTTCTATCATCTGAGGGAGCTTTATCATGGATCCCTCCAGGGTTCGGGTCCTACAATGAGAACCAGTAAGGTGAGAAAGTTTGCACTCACCATCAGTAACTTCCCCACTGGCAATGACAACCTACCAGGCGAGAAAATGAAACTACTAATAGTCAAAGCCACCCGACCCCAAACCTAGGAATAGTTGTCGGAGTGCTTCAGTTTTAGTTTCCATTTCGGCTAGAGGAGTTTCAGTGACAATCTTGCAAATCTGGGGCCAGGACCACCTGCGCACTGCTCGATGATCCGCCATGACATGAGGATCTTTGGTATCCTCGCTATACGGCATGAAAGAAAAGTCTGGCATTGCAACCAGTGCATGCACGTGCATGCTAGATGATGGTTCAGAAGTTGGAAGACCTGAATCTTCTAACCCCGGTTCGGGTTTGGGAGTCAAGTTTCTATGTCCGGTACCTATCGACAAAACTTTAGGAATTGTCTCGCTAGGACCCAAAGCTACAGGGTCATCCTCATCTGTGTCCAAGAAGGTTGGGTCTGTTCAAACTTCGGTCATAGAGGGAATGGGAGAGGAAAATCCCATGAGTCGCTTTGACCGACGAGCCATCAGTCGGTCCTCCGTCAGAGCCGATGAGGAAGGTGCAGTAGGCACAATAGCTGCAATGACTCCTGACTTGGGAACCTGCCGGATAGCCTTACCCAGGGCCCCATTGGGGTAATATTTTACCCACATCCTTGTGTACTCTAAGGATAGGCTGGCAGCTGCTCCCATACCAGGAAAGAGAATGCTTGCGTCAGATCCCTCCCACATCAGCATCAACCACAAATGATGTAGAGTGGCTTGGTACAGTCCTCTACCCTAAGGAGGAGGAAGAGAAACTTGGATTTGCATACACCCAAACCGGCGGGACAAATGATGTGGGGAATACAACTTGCATAGAGAAACCCTATCAATTTGTGCGGACAAAAAACCCATCCCACAGTGAAATCAGGTAAGAAAGTTCTTTAAGGCTCCCCCTACGGTTGTCAACCACGACGCCAGAAGGGGTAGGGTGGGGAGTGAAAGCAAACTGGGAGAAATCACTCAGAAGCTCGATGAATTCATTAGAACCAAGGGACTTTAGATGAAACCTAGCTATATCAAGTAGGGTAGGCCAAAAGGTAGTAAATGGGATGACTCTGTTATGAAAATACTCATAGCAGTGAAAATGATTCGCTATCCAGCTGTATAATAATTGAAATGGCCCACTCAGACGGTAGGGTGGACCTCCCTCCTGCACGTGGCTCAATAGTTAGTAAATACGAGCCAAAGTGGGCACGACCAAATTCACCGGATGGCCCTCTGCCAACTCGACTGCCATCATCAAGGTGCAGGCCGTGACACCTGGGTTGATATCCCGAGAAGGGAATAGCCACCCGCTCAGAAACATAGCAAACAAACCAGCCAGCCGGAGCATAGGCGGAACATCGGGGCACACCTCGTAACCCCATTAAAGGTAGTCGCCCACCTCTAGAACGACCCAGTAGGAACCTGAGATGGTTCGTGACTATTGATAAGGATGAGTCCTGGGGCACTTGATCTTCGACATAGGACCAGTGGTGTTCAGAAATAACCCTATCCAGGTGCTACAGGGAATGAGAGAGCGGGATCGCAAGCCCTGACCCAGTGATTGCTCCGCCATAACTAGAAGATCCCTCTCCAATAAAGGCACTTGTTTGATGTCGTCCCATGCGTCAGGGGTGGGAAGAAACTCTTCATACATCTCGTCGATAATCGGGAGCCCTCCCAATTGATAGATATCCCACATACTAATTCCAACTTCACCATGGGAAAGGCGGAAAGTATTAGTGCTTGAACACTAGCGACTGAGCAGGTCAGGCAAGATCAAGGATGGTGGGTAAATAGAAAATTGGGAATCCCACACTGTAGATTACAAATTGACTGCTTCCAGTGACTCGGGAGACTTTTGGCAATAATGATGGACCCAGAAGGCCCAGGCCCAGTCGTTTGAGAAGAGCCCACTGGATCGAAGATCCCACCTAAGAATCCACCCCGCGTTAGGATCCACTCGAGAAAGGTTGATAATGGAGGGGTAATTATTGGAGACAACTTCTTGAGAAAAGTCATGAGCGCACTGATCACTTTGGGTCTAGACAGAGCCTCTCAAAATTAAAGTGTCATTCAGATCAGAATCAGATGTTATCTCCCCCAATGGGGTAAGGTTCTCCTGAATTCACTTTGGTAACACCTCCAAGCAAGGAGATGGAAGAACTGAGAAATTAGGGGGGATAGGGACGTCATCCTGAAGACCGAAGCTGTAGAGAAGAAGTTGATTTGATAGTGGATAACTCAAGAGCTAAAGAGAGAGCAAGTCCTTCAATACACCATCGTCAAGAATGATGGACCAACTACGGTCCTCTTTAATGCTCTCTGATCTACGAATAATGGCTAAACGTCTCCCTAAACCAATTGGGAGAGGCTTGGCAGGAGTTCTGGGTGCAGGGTGAGGGGGAACCATTTTTTCTCCCTGCATCATGAAGACCAGGCAAATGGTTAGTCTAGAATAATAAAATCTGGACAAAAATACCAGCAATATGGAAAGGGAGTCGAGAAGCCTTCATGATAAGGTCTACAAGCATGCCTCATAAGGTGGTTCACGATGACTGTATCCCGCGAACCAGCCCTTTACGGAAGGGGTCTTCGGTACTCTGGCCCGCAGAGCATTGGCTAGAAAACTGTGAACCAGATTTCTCCATGGAATCTTGATCCTAGATTTAAATAATTAGGCTCAGAAGAATTAATAAAATTTCAAAGTCCAGAAGATTTCAGTTCGCGGACCATCAAAACCGAAAAGCGAGTTCCTCCGCGGCCTGTCATGACTTACTTTTTAATTAATTAAAAGTATTGATTCACAGTTGGGAAATTGGTCCACAGGTGAAGGCAATCGTGAAGGAGAAATGGTTCGTGGAAGTGGTAGCTGGTTCGCGGAAGAAGCATCTCGCGAAGGAACGAGAACACGCAGACAAAAACGCAAGAGTGCTCTGGTTTCACGAAGAATCTGGAAAAGGAAAAATGGAGGCCCCCCCGTATTTATAGGAATGGTCCCCCACAAGGTCCACTCCCCTACCGCAAACCATCCAAGTTTCAGGACCACTCTACATCAGAATGGCCTCCTGTTTGTTCCGATCAGACCCTATTCCGATGGGGGTCATTTGTAGGGTCCTGAAAAATCTTCAAAGGAGAATGAGAATCCCCTTTTAACCCAAGGGAAATCATACCCAATTTTCCCCAAAGAATTGGGGAATGTATGAAGAATAAAGGCACAAGACTAACCGGTCTGCAGACCGCTCTGAACAAGCATGCGGCCGGTTCCACGAAGCACCCCCTCTGTGAACCCTTATCGTTCGCGGAATGGAGGCGGAGATCCTTCGTGGGCACAAAGCAGGGCAGGAGCCAAACCGGTTCACCATCACGAACCACCCCCAGCCGCAGACCGCATAGACCGACTCAAGCCGCATCAGCTATCGTTCGAGGAATGGAGGTGTAAACCTATGCAGCCATGAAGCATTCCCTGAGCTCGTTCAGTTCGCGGGGGAGATGCGCTCAATGCCCACTGCGAGTCGCAGATTGAAAAAGTGAGCCATAAACCGGGTTTTCAGTCATGGGCCTCCGCAAAAGGTGCCGTGTGGCCATAGATATATCTCTTTCCCCACTCTATAGAAGAGACCAAGGGGGAAGAGGGAATAGGAGGATTCAGAGGAGATAAATCAGATTCGGGTGGAAGGATTTCGAAGGAAGGATTAGGATTTAAGAAGTTCTAGTTCACGAACCAGAGCAGGTATGAACTTGGGAACAAACTAATAAGGAACCAAAAATTTATAATAACTTGGTGAACCGTGAACATAAAATAACAAAGAAGAGAAAACCGCGAACCATGGACCCTCCGCAGATGCACTCCCCGCGGACCAGGGAGTATATGCCTCTTTTCCGATCTGCCGCACCGTCTAGCACCCTCCTATGCGGGCGAAGCCTCGACCGACAAGCCCCCGACTGGTGCTGCACTTGGCCGCTACTGCCCGCATGGAGCTCTACGTGAACCACCCTGGTACGCGGATCGAACTCGAAGCTGCGAACCACCATGGTTCGTGGGATTCCCATCAGTCCGCGGACCACCCTAGTTCATGGATGGATTCTCCAACCACGTAACACTTCCCTACGCGAAGGGTGCCACCACCCATACCCCTGTGTGGCCCGCCAAGCCCTTCAGAGTTCCCATTCCCCGAGCCAGGTAAAATCTTTCCAATCCCGCCTGATCCTCCGTGACTTCTTCATTGGCCTACTCATCGGCCCCAAGCCGAGTCCTCCACCAGAGCCACCATATCCGTGTGATGTAACCCTCATGAACATCGGCGCACCATTTTGAGTTCACATACCCATGGTAAGTAGGGGAGAAGGGGTTTCCCTGACCCTTGAGCAGATTCCCGAAGCATTCCTGGGTTCACATTCCCACAGTAATGTGGAGTTTAAGCTTAGGAGTCCCCTTTCCGCCCCTCCACTTTTTGGGGCTAGGGTACTTCTCCCTTCTTCAAGGGGTAATAAAATACCCATCAGAAGGAAGCCCCCATGCACTTCCGTACTTCCCCCGGGAACAAGAGAGGTAACGGGCACAGGAGCACCTCTTTCCCCCTCCCGCTGCTCTTTATCGCCACGGGCATCCATCCCAGAGTAAGCCCCGAATTTTTGGGCCGCCCCCACATGTAAGTCACACTCGACTTCTCACAGATGCACCTTCCACGACGTGATCATCCGGTCCCTGCTGCATCTTGTTTCTCACACCGAGCATGACTCACGTGGGCTTAGAGTAAGAATCGACCATGACATCCTCTTCTGGGCCTCCTCAGAGTGTAATCCCCAATCCATTACTCTGGGCTGCCTCATAGAGTAAGTCCCAAGTCAGTATGAACTACATGGACTTTGATCCCTACCTCCTAGGTAGGGTATGCAGGAAGCCTCCAAGAGGTTCAAGCCCGATCACCATCGGACCCCCGAGTCCACATTCATGTCGGTTCTCTGAAGCCCCCGAACGAACTATGTGGAATTTGATCCCTGTCTCATAGGAAGGGTCTGTAGGAATCCTCCCTGAGGTTCAATCCCAACAACCGGTCGGTCCGACTATCTTCACGTCGGTTCACCGCACCACCCCTAGTGCCACCTCAATCAGTCCAGACCCCTCGGGGTCATTAATCAAACGAGGGATGGTAAAACTCAAGCATAAATGATTCTCAGTCCCCGCGTTCAGCTGACCATTTACAACCAGGAGAAATCCATGGATACTATGCATGGGTATAAACCAAAGATTTTAGAATACATGAATATGTCTTAAGTCTATAAGAGAGTCCCAGAACAGGAAATAATTCCCCCCAAAAGGGTGCGATGAACCCGACTTCCCATCCTCTCGACCAATGTGAGTTCTTAAGCATCGATGGACAAACCACCTAGTGGATGCCTACCTTTGGAAAGTAGGTCCACGTATCATTGGATATGGAACCGTTGAGCGTTTAGAAACAAAGACCGGTGTACCCAACTTTAGCAATCGAGCACGGCTCAACCATCCGTGAGATGGACAGTCGGGCGCATTGGTCCGCCATATCCTTGAAGGGAAATAGTTCGAAACAACTACCTATCATCCTTAGAAAGATTGTTAGTTTTAAAATAACATTTAATCCTAAGAAGATATGTTGAGATTCTATTACATAAATATCAAAGGTTGTTGGGATCAACAGATTTCTTTGGTTCAATTTTATTACAATAATAGCTTTAACTTAAGAATTTAGATAACTCCTTATAAATCCCTTTACAGAAGAAACTGTAGAACTCAAAAGTGCTGGGATGATTTATTATCAATTAGAACTTCCACTAAATCATTCCCAAGTTCATTATGTGTTTCAATTATTTCTCAACATGAAGTACATACCTGATCCTTCACATGTACTAAACTCACAGGTCTTTACAGTAAATCATGATCGTTCCTATGAAGAATAATTAGTATAAATCATAGATCACAGTGAAAATTTTCTACGGAACAAGACTAATCACATGGATAAATTTATTTAGAGTGCCTGGAAATTCTAGGAAGCTACATGAGAACCTGAGGATGTGACAAAAACGAAGTATCATCATTTTTTTGCATCATAGTGATATAATTTCAAGCGGAAAAATCTTTTTAAGGGGGTCCCAATGTAACAAATGACTATTTTAAAATATATTTATATTTAAATAAATTTAATTTTTTATAGCTTTCTTTACACACAACACCGATTTTAAATTAACCGTGATATACTATTGAAAAATTATATTTTTAATGTGATTGTTATCACCTAACCATGATATTTGAGGGAATTAATAAGATAAAATAAAATATCAAAAATATTTTTTACACATGGATAAAATAAATTCATTGGTTATTAATTGTATATGAAATAAAATAAAAGCATATGAAGGTTAGAATAGATGTTTTTCTAAAAAAACTAATTTTATTCATGTAATGTGTTTATCTTAAAAAATAAAATTAATCTCTATTTAAGAATTATTTTAATGAAATTTTTAGATAATATAATAAATAAAATATATTTAAATTCATTAAATTATTGTTATTATTCATTGAATTATATTAAAGTTATTTTATGCTTGAAAAATAAATTTACTTCAAAATGGTTTTGTTGTATTTATTGTGGGAATATTATAATTAAATTATTTTGTTTTTATAAATTTTATTCTTAAAAAATGATATCATTTTTTAAATAATTATTTTATAATATTCTGAGGTTATTGTGTTTTGGATTTTTTTAAATATATTTATTTTTGAGAGAATAGTGAAAAATAATGATTTTTCAAATATTTTCTATTTTATATCAATATTATGATGTAAGTATGAATTAATAAATTGTAAAAACTTTGGAACAATTTTTTTTAAGTAGAAAAATAATTAATTTAAAACATTATTTTTAATTTAGTAACCTAAGCTCGACATTTGTGAATAGAAGTTATATTTTATTAAAATAAAAACTATTTTTCGATATTTTTCTTTAATGCTATGGTTGAAAGGTTCCATTCTATTTTGGGTTGATCCAAAAGTCTAAACACCTTTATTTTTATTAAATAACCAAAGAAATAGTGGAAACCAACTTTTTTACCTGATTTCAGTGTAAAAATGATTTTTTATAATGTCTATTTTTTTAATTACAATTATTTTTTTCATATAATTAATTTGTCATGGTAAAAAGTTTTGTTATCATGGTTAAGGTTAAAATGGGATTATAGTGGTTTAACTTGGTTATAAGGCTTAAAATGTCCCCAAAACCTATATAAATGTGATGGGTTTAGTTTATTTAGACATTATCACATATTATATTCTAAATTTGGGCACCTCTGTTCTACTTTAAAATATTATTATATATATTATATTTAAATATTTTACGTAATTCTAAGTGTGTGCTTTACCTCACTTATAAAAGGGAACCTCCTCTCCCTTATTCATAAATTTGAGCTAGATAACTCAACCAAGATCAAACCTATTATGTTCATATAATCCTTAAATTTATCATTGATCTTATGTTATTATCCTAATAAAATCACAAGAAGTTTTAAGTTGTAATCCAAAGGAAGTCTCTCAAAGAATAGGTAATCATCTTACCCAACTCTTTTAAAGTTTATTTCTTATTCTACATACTCTAAATTTATTTTATCCATCATAACATAGTGAATCTAGTATAAATAATATAATATGTTATTATTATGATTATGAGAAAACCATTTTCACCTCCCTTTTACCAAATGTATAATGAAAGTATCACTCTTATGTATGTGCATACTGCCTCCTCCACATAGCGATGTGACTCATTTCCCATCACTGCATCACAATGTTGGTTATAATGTTTGATTTAATGAATATATATGATTTTAATGATAATATTATAGTTCTTTAAAATATAATTAATTTTTACCTTTATTTTCCTTCCATCCATCAAAAAGTAGAAACATTACTCGTGCACACATACGCACTATCATCTCTATGATGTGATGTAGTTAATTTTTCCTCACCGATTCATATAAATATTTATATATATTTATATATTGAATATATATGATATTTATATCCTGATAAGAATTATTTATATGATTAAACCATGATCAAAGTGATAAGACCATAACTACCAAACTAAAACAAACTTAAAAAATGAAGTAGTTAACATATGAAATGATGATGATAATGAAACATAGTTAATGAATGGGTGATAAGATGTTATAACTAAACCTTGTATAATATTATAATTAGGAATATAATTCTATTATAAAATTTTAACAAATTTAAATTTATTATAAATTATTTTAAAATCCCATGTGATGGAATTCAGACTTGAGGTAAGGGTTTTATGTTAAAATCGTTCCTTTCATTTTCCCCACAAACTACTCAAAAGTTTGAAAGAATGCTTCTAAGGAGAATATAATTTATTTCAATCTTCATATGAGATTATTTTACTATATTTCCATATTTCCTTTAAATCTTTTCAAGAATGTTTTTAATTTTCTCCAAATAATTATTAAATTAATTTTTATCCATATTTTAATTTATATAAAATGTTTTAAAAGGAATCTACTTATTATTTTATGAAAGCGGTGATTTTTTATAAAAGGAGTAATAACAATATTTATTAATCATACACATCATTAATTAATTCTCCCACCATCATGACTACACTTTTACTTGAAGATTACTTTACAAATTTCCAGGGTTATTTTAAAATAAAATATCTTTCTTAATATTTTAGAGATTTTTGGATTTTAAATAAGTGATTCTAAATTGGAAAGGGTTTTTTCCTCCCAAAATGTTCCAGTGATATTTTAAATTTATTCTAAACTATGAAAAAATCCATTGATGTTACTTATTATTCACTAGAAATATGATATAATGATAACATATTTAGTCATTCTCTGGACGATTTATGATTATGATGATGAGATATTGATGAAACCCAAATTATTTTACATTGGTTAAGTTATAATAAAATGATAAATGTTTTTAGGATCTTGTGGAATATATATGAAAGTATTATGTGATGGTTGAGTTGATTAGATCCCTATAATGTGTTTTTTAATGATTAATGTAATGAGATCAAAGTGTACATAAGAGGTTTTCTCAAGCCTAAAAGAATTCACACAAGAGGATATCCTAATACCAAAAGAGGGAACATATGAGGTTATCCCAAGCCTAAAGTATAAACACATGTGGTTAGTCCAAGCCTAACAGGTGATGAATATATTTCTAGGTAGCCTTGACATAATATTTTTATGATTATGATTATGATAAACTTTTAATTTTACTCTTTCTGACATGTTATTATGATTGTGACATGCATGTAACATGATCTTTGATTATGATTCATTTATTATGAAATTCCAAATCCTCATGTCATAATTCTGATATCTAAATTATTGGTTATGAATTTAAAATGTTAATATCATGTTCTCATACCCTTATTCTCATGATATTCTTATATATGATCATTTATTGATATATCCCATGTTTACCCATAATGATAATATGAGCTCACCATTTATTATATTTAATTTCACTAGGTTTTAAAGAAAGGTTTTAAGTAGAGTATGTCTAAGAAGTGTTCTATGCGATAAATTGTTCTTGAGAGATATTAAATATCTTTAATGAAACAATATGATTATGTATCTAGTCTTAAAAGAGACTAAACCTTTATGGTTCAAGTTAATGTATTATTATGAGATGTATTGAATATTAATCTAAAATGATGTAATATTTATGTATGTAATGTTCATGTCACCTCACTTTAGAAGAATAATATAGAAAGTCATTAAACCGAATCAAAAACTCCCACACAATGGCGATGAATTTACAATGATAAAGAGAATCCATACACTATGACTATATCAATATTGAGGAAGGGAACTCAAAATAAAAATAAATGCCTAACTTCACCCATGATATATTTTAATCCTCATGATAAAAAGGAAAAAGATCTATCAATGGTGAACTATTCCCATTAACAAGATAATAAAAATAATAATTCAAATATCCATTATAATATGAATGACATTAAGTGTAATAAATTTCTCCTCTAGCCATGTCTATATCATCTAATAAAATAATGTACCTTCATAATTTGAAAAGATATGTTACAAAAATACACAAAACATCTTTAAGTATTATCTTCCTTAGGGTTAACCATTGGTAAAGAAGAGAATCCTACTACACCACTCCCACCTAAAACACATGTAGGTTCCTTCCACCATCTATCTCTAAAAAATTAATAATAATTCTTAATTCTAGGATTATAAAATTTATTATGATTATTTAATTAAATTCATTTTATTTTTTAAATTTTTTCAAATTCAAATAAAATCACTAAAAATCGTGATATTTGTACCAAAAATAGGTCTCTAAACTATAATAAACATTATATCATTTATTATATCCAATAATATTAAGGTATTTTATTATATCATAGGGGGACCACTCATGTGTGTTCCACCTGATCTACCTTTCCTACATCATATATTGAGTTCAATCAATGCTGCCACTCTACTAATGTCAAGTAGTACTTACTAGAGGATAACTTAATAATCTATCCTAACACTCAAAAATATCTCTAATAAGAATCTACCATGACCCATCCCCACTAGAACCCATCCTAGGTCGGTAAAAAAGACACGTGGGATCCCTAAATCCTCGCTATAAAAGTTAATGATTTGGAAAATAATAAAAAGTGTATAAAACTAAAACATGGGAGTAACTACCCACATAATTTCCCAAGAACATAATAAATTAACCACTAATATAATTAATAAAATAAAATAAAGTAAAATAATACCATAATGATTACAATGTAATACATAAAAAAAATGCCTCCAAATGAATAACCAACATAAGAAAATCCTACAGAAAAAACTCCAAGAAACTAGATAACTCCACATCATGAGCTATTAATATTCATCCAAATCCAAAAATCCCTATAAATATTAAAAAATAGAATATATCTATAAATTATCATGATCATATTTGTATACTAATTAGGGTCCTCTCTAAAACCTCCTATGTAAATTTAGAAGAAGTATACTAATTCCATAACGAATAAACAATGAAACTAACTCGTTTGCTAGCATGGTCAACTATCATCCATCCCAACCAATGATCACTCACCTAATAATGAACACTTTAATGAACTCAACCCTAGTAACCCAGAGCAAGTGTATACTTTTTTACATTATTATAAGATACACATAAGCAAATCCCAAATGAATGATTATTTTATTGGTCTTGGTAAACTAGATACATACATTATTCACATATTAAATTTGAATATAAAAATTACAACAAAAATATTTTTAAATAATATCATTATTCCCTCTAGAATATACTTCCATATCATTTATATTACACTACTTGGATTCCAGTAAAAGGAAATAAAATAATAGTGATCTCAGATGACCAGTAACACACATTCTATTTAATCAATAACTTTACTATCATTATATATTAGGAATAAGTAATACAAAAAGGAAAATAATTAAACACATATTCCCTTTAAAAAACATGAACATTATGAATAGATAATTAATAATCAATAAGGAAAGGCAAAAATTTGAACACACATGCTATTTAAATAACTTTAATTTCATTAATAGATAAGGAATAATCAATATGGAAAGGTAAATAACTCAACACACCTTCCATTTTAATAACATGAATACTATTAATATATAAAGAATAATAAATATGGAAAGTTATATAATAGGAAATGCATGAAATTTAATCAATAAATAAGAATGGAATGAATTGATAGATAATATCATTAATAAAATATCATGAATAATAATAAATGAATTCTTAAGAAAGGAAATTATTAATTATTGGATGTCATGATCTTAGGAATCATGATATCTCTATTGTCAAGACATTTCACAAGATAATTCAAAACTGAGGGAAAAAAACCCATTTATCTCTAGATTATCGATTCACTTCATGATAATACAAATATATTTACGATATCTATAATTATTGGCCACACCCTTTAATTTATGCTTAAATCATTCGTCATATATTAAATAATCAATTTAATTCTTAAACAATGAACCTTTTCATTAAATATTTATGTTGAGTAAAGAACTTGGATTTATCAATATTTCCCTAGATAATCAAATGTCTTTCAATGAATAAAAAAATATATAGAAATGCTATATATTTTAATAAATAAATACATCCATGATAAATAATATGTATATTTACGGAAAATATAATCTACAATGATCACGGGAGAGTGAATATTTCAAATGAAAGTTAATGACTACAAAAAATGAATCAAGAAAGTGAATGTCAACACTTTATTGGGTCAAAATAATCATAAACCCATCCATAGAAAGAATAATTATGGTATCGATATAATATATCTTTAGTGGAGTATATTTAAAATAAAGGATTGTTATCATTGATGAATATAAATACCATAACAAGATCTTTAAAACATTATTTAGGAAAATAAACTTTTCACTTTGAAAATATATTTTTTAAAAAATAAATGTTTAAAAAATATTATGAAGAAAATTGTATTTAAAAAAAACTTTGAAAATTATAAATTAATCCTTAAAACATTGTTCGGTAATGATGGTAAGAAATTGTATACATGCTGTACACATTAAAACAAATATTACTTTCACATTTTCAGTAGAATCTAAACTTTCCTTACATGGAAAACCATATGAGGATTAATTTTTATTTGTATAAAGTAAAATATGGGTAAAAATTTATTTAATAAATCATTTTTATAATTTTGAAAAATTTATGATTTTTTTTATAAAAAATGATTTTGGAAGAAAAAATATTTTCAACCAGAGAGAGAAATAAAGTCGAGTTTTTATAAAAATATTTTTTGAACAATTTTAAGTACCAATGAGTGGAAAAATGGTACAATTAATTGAAAAATTCGTTGATAACAATATTATAAAAAATTAAAGGTTTTTATTTTCCAATGGTTAAATAATTTTCATCAATATAAATTAAGGCACAAACAATGCTGATTAAAATTAGATTGTGAAATAAACCCTCACATTGATCATAACACTATAGTGATATTTAAGAAATGAATAGATCATGTGTATCAAATCTAAAACCAAATAAAACAAGTTTAAATGAAACATAATCTAATAAATATTCATTACACATAGAATCTTATAATATCAAAGATATTTAAGAAGTAATATAACCCTATAAAAGGAAATGAAGTTATAAAATTATTTACCAATTGGAAAATTTCAAGAAAAATACCCTTAGATGAAATAATTAAAATTTAAAGTTATAATACCATTAATTATTAAATAATAATTATATTTAAATGTAAAAGTTAGAAATATATACATCATATGAAAGAATTCAGGGGAAGAACATTTCAATATGCCTCAATGGATGTGAATTGAGATGAAGTTCCTTACTTCATACTTACTTTTGGATGAACATGATTTAACCTCCTATATAATGGTTTTAATAATATTATTAATTTATAAAAGAAACATATTCATATTTACAATATCATAAATGGCCTTTTATGACATTTTACCATTGGTTTGTTAATAATATTTCACTATTTTCATTGTCTTGTGTGTTAATTTCCTTGTTTTCTCATGCGTGTGTTTTCCAGGAAAGTTATGGTTCTTGAATATTTAATATAGTTAAATAATATATATAATAATATTAATTTTATAAATATTAATTAATTTAATTATATAAATTTTTATAGTCATTATTAAAGTTTGAACATGGAGAATGAATCATATCACTGTGTGGAGACGATAGGCCATACGTACACACGAGTTACATTATCATTCCCTTAATGGGTTAAAGGGTAAGGAAGTGTGTGATATATTAATTTTATAGTATAAATATAATTTCATTTATATCCAATATATTTACTAAATTTATCCATATTACCTTCTATGGAAATTGTAAGTGAAAAACAAATCACATCGCTTTGTGAGGTGGTACTCCGCTGTACAAATGTGCGATTCTTTTGTATTTTAAACAAAATGAAAAATAAAATGGTATATATGATATTAAAATTATATAAGTATAATAATATAATAAATATAATATTAATGTGTTAAATCTATAATTATATTCATCCTTTAAAGGCAATGGTTGATAATGAATTACATCGGTTCATGAGGTAGTAGTTCATCACACACATGATCAATAGTTTCATTTCCCATTTGATAAAATATGATATAAATATAGGTAATGAAATTAACATAAAAAAATAAAAATACATGTAATATAATGAGTTTATTTTATGATTATGGTTTAATAATATTTTAAGTAGGTGGAATAAGAAACAAAATTAAAATGATTGTTTAAGAATGTTACCTCTTATTCTGAAAACTTATTTAGGTTTGCACTAAAATATTTCCTAGAATTAATTTATGATAAAACAAAGGATATATGGTGTTGAGAGTGGGGTCATTATGTTATTTGAGAATTTTTTTTCTAAAAAATAGCTTTGTATGTGTGAGGGGGGATGAGAGGTGGTTTCCTTTTGTAATGGGGGGAGGATACACATGAAATTTTTGAAAAGAATCAATTACAACAACATTTTTATCATAAAAAAGCCAAATAAATGGGTAATTATAGACCATTAGAGGTGATAATTCTGAAAAATGGTAATAAAATGGGTGTTTTACAAGTTTCTAGTTCATTTTAACCCATATATTTTTAGTTTACCCCCTGTAAATCAGTTTTTACCATAACTGTGATAATTAATTTTTACTACTTTTACTATTCATAATGGAAAAAAATTAAGTTAAAATAATTAGATAATATAAATTATTCTTATTAAAAATATAGAATCTATATTTTTAAATTAAATTCAAATAAGTGGAAGAATTTATTTTAGAATTATACCCACTAACACGACGAATAAGAGAATTTACAAAGAGAAACTTCTCATAAGTATAGAATGTTTTATTATCAAAATATAATTTGAAATTTATTAAAATTAAATAAATTTGTTAAATTTTAAAACAATTGATCTAATTTTACTTTAAATCAAATTTAAAATAAAATTTACCCTTTTTAATTATTTAAGGAAAAAAATAGTTTTAAATAAAAATCAGAATTTTCACTATTCATTAAAAAAATGTATTTAAAAAATACAAAACAATTATCCATAAGATAATTTTTATATGATGATTTCAAAATTTAATTTAATTTTTTAGACTAAATTTTCTAAAAGTGGTAAAAAATAATTTTAAATTATGTGTGCAAAGCGCAACTAAACCATTTTTAGAAAAATACAGTTTTACAAAAAAACATTATCTTTCTTTTAAATGTTTTTATTTTATTTATAATCAAAAGATAACCATAATTTTTATAATTTATTTATTAATATTTATATCTAATAATTTAATGTAAATTTTATAATGATATACTATATTATTGTTCGTTTAGGCCTAGGGTTTTAGGATCTACAATCTATCAAAGAGATTGAATTTTAAAAAATATATTTCAAGGGTTATTTAAGCTCAGTGTTAAATCGGACATACAATATAAAATACAATGTTCTTATTTTTAAAATATCAGGGTGTTACATTCTTCCCAACTAAAATAAATTCCATCCACATAGTTTTATGTTCATCTTGGTAATCAAATTTTTGACATTTTGAAATACCATTTTTGAAAATCCGAGATCGTAAATGGGTTAATAAAACATCCTCTTGATAAGAGGGAAAGTGAAATACTAAGGTAATTTTTAATAACACATAAATATATTTTTGAGTAGGAGAAAAGTGGTGTGATGTGAATATATAGACATGAAATAAAATTATAAATTATTAAAGAGACTGATAGTGGAAATCAATCACAAAAAAGTGAATGATAAATGGAAATAAAAGGACTTAAAAAACATAAATCTATAAGGTTTTAAAAGACAATTTGATTCATCATATATAAATGGAAAGGGTTAAAATTTTCATTTCAAGATCGTTTCCCTAAATTTGAGGAATTATTTTACTATCTAAGAAAATAATTAAATATACTTACTTGATATATTTCTATTTTATAAGCACAAATTTATCCTTTGGTTACCCATTGATCAATTTCCAATTCATCACTTACTCAAAGAAATGAATATCCAAAAAAAATTCTTTATTCTTGAATCACCAAAATTAAAATTTAATGGATCATAAGATCCATAAAAGAGTGAAAATTCTTTCTATCTATCTCTAACTATATTCCAAATCCAATATGGTTAACAAAAGTTATCCCATATAATATATTAATCTCCAAACCCCAATAGTAACAACAGTTTCTTGTCCTTAATATTTATTCATCAAGTTGTTTTAGTAAAAAAAGAAATATTAACCAAAAAATATTATAGGCTAGTGGTGGGTGTTAATCCCTTATCACCCTTCGATTATGGGTTTAAGCCCCGTGAACTTTCTAGATAAGATGGGTTGTCACCTGAAATATTGGTTATGATTTCTCTAGAACAATATTAATATAATTCCTATAACATTCCCAAAGTAAAATAACCCATAATTACCTCAATATAAAAGATAAGATAAACCATAAAGGTTACAAAGACCTTTAAACTTATTCCCATAATGTTATGTGGATTCTTACTTAAATAACCTTACCATTAAAACATATACTAAAATAATGGGTTGTATCTCAATAAATTCCTCCCAAAATATCCTTAATATTATTAGAATCTCATCACATAAAAACTAAAAATGGGTGTTTAATACTTTGAACTTGTGATCAATCTTAAACTAATAGACCCATGGCGGTATCCATAAGTCTTAATTTAATAAAGACAAATATGATTCTAAAATTTAACAAAATCCTTATATGTTTCATGATTATTATAAAATAATACCATTGATAAAAATACTTATACAATATAATTCTAGAATACAAATGCATAAATACATCATCCATTTTATTTCAACATAGGTCCTTACTTGTTATTGGGGTTAACCTTTATAATAATTCATTGACTGAGATAATGACTAGGTTCCCCATATTTAATAAAATGAACTACAAATGGATCATTTGGATGATATTTATTTCCTTCCATAATACTCTTCCATTTTCCTCATAAATTCATTTATTTATACCCTTATTTTCCAAACATAATTTTTTTACCATTTCTTTTAAGAAACTTCCTTTGCTTTTATTTCCATATTTCAAACAAGAATTATATCAATTCGTTTATCCTCTATGGTCTCCATCACTCGAGTTATTAGCAAACTCCGTACTTCTCTTTTTTGGCGAGTTTGAGAGTTGGTTAAGGTATAGGTTGTTATTAATGTTTTGGGATAAATGATCAGGCATAATAATGAAATATTTCAATTCATTTATCATCCCATTTGGTTTCTTATAGTCACTACATTATCCTTTATATTCAATTTAAACATTATTACTTCTGGTTCCATCTATTGACTAAAACAAAAAAATATTGTGAAAACAATAATCATAGAGGAAAAACCATATAATAATTTATAGGAATTCTAAATAATGACACTTCATTTTCAATATAAGACACCTTAGGTTTAACCTATTTTATTCATTCTAATTATCTATTCATATAATTTATAATGGTTTGTAAAGAAATTGTGAATTATTTAAATTATATCCCCTGGGAGTGTCCGAATAGGTGTACAGTTAATCCGATTGTCGTGTACCAGGTAATGCATGAGTCAAACCCGACACACATTTTTTGGAGTTCTTAACCCTAGGTACATCTTTTCCATAACCACATCCACTAGTAGTATCCATACAAGGATGCATTAATAGAAAAAACCACATGATCTATAGCTTTCAAAAACTTTAGTATGATGTTTTATAATTGTCCTATAATTCTATCATAGGGTTATATTTCCTAATATATGTTTTCCTAAATCTACTTCCCATGGTTTCTACTAAAATCCATTATATACCAACAGTAATGAACCCGACTCTAGTAACCCAATGAATGCGTCTACATTATTATATTACTATAAGATATGGGGAATCACATACTTATGGAATGAATGATTTAGTAGTCTTGGTAAACTAGATACATATATGATTCCAATATTAAATTTGAATATACAAATCACACCATTTTTTTTGAGAATATGATTATTCCATCTAGATAATAATTTCATATTATTCATAGTACCACTAGTAAAAATATTCCATGTAACGTCAAAAATTTGATGTTAGTTTTTTATTAAACGATGGAGAATATGTTTTTGGTGATGTTTTTTCCATTAGGTTTTAATGAAACTGATGCCAAAAAGTTAAAAACCATTATTTTTGGCATTTATTTTAAAATATAAATTCCAATAATAAACAAATTACTGTGTTTTTGAGAATTTCCTATTATTTGATTTGAGTGGTCATTGAGTTAAGATGGAGTTACAAATTAAAATTTATGGCCTTTCAAAATTGGAATTCTTCAAGAGAAGCTTGTGGAAACTTTTTACGACAATTTTGTTTAAATTCGATTCCAAAGAGGGTTTACATTGATTTTTTATGTAATTTTTTTAAAAATTTATGCCAAATATATTTATCAGGATTATTTTGGAATTGGTTTTTAAATAAAATGACATTAAAAAGTTAAAAAAACTAATTTTGGCATCGTTTTTTTGTAAAAACCCATGCTAATAATAAAAAATACTATATTTTAGATCATTTTCTAAGATTTTATTTCAATGGTCGTGAATATAAAAAAGAGCTATGCATTAAAAGTTATGGACATAGAATTTTTAAATTCTCTAAGATAAGTCTGAAAGAAGCCCAATATTAAAAGGCCATAAATTTTAATCTATAACACCGTTTTAGCTCCATGACCAGTTAAAAAAAAGATTACAAAATTTTATAAAACATAATATTTTTTTATTATTAGAATTATTTTTTTATTAAAAACCGACACTAAAAAAAAATTTAGGGTATTTATGGCATCAGTTTTTTTTAAAAAACCAACATAGAAAAAACAAATGTAAATTGTCTTTGATGTTAGTTTTAAACAAAATTGATGAAAAAAGTCTCCATAAATACACAGGATCAGTATTTCAATATTTATCACAGTGTTCATTTCACTTTTTAAAACCCATGATAAATTTTAATACAATGACATTGAAACTATTTTTAGTTATTATATATAAATCCATTTTCTCTTTTGTTTATTATTTTCAGCTTCATCGATTTTATCAAATTTTCAACATGGATTTAATCAATGATTTGGACATAGTATCTATTCCAATAATTTAATTTAATTTTCATTATTTTAGTTTATTTCTAAAAATCTTGATAATCTTTTTTATAGTGTTGATTTATTCTTATGACTGAGTTACAAATATAAAAACCCCGATGAGATTTACCAATCAAGGTGAAAAAGTCATTATCGATCACCATTTTCTTTGCTTCTTGAGTTCTACCCTAAAATAAAGAGATATGATGATAAACAATATATCATTTTGAAATAAAGACCTAAAATAATTTAAATACTTTAAAATACTTATGTTTATTTTATTTCATTTGGTTTATGTAATTTTCATTCATGTTTCACAGGTTTTCTTTGAAACGAGTTATATGAATCAAAACTTTTAGAAGTTTAACTTATAACATCTATAACTTTTGATCCATAACCCTATTTTAGCTCCGATACTTTTCAAACACAAGCTTAGTAAATTATATAAAACATAGTAATTTTTTTTTATTTTTATTATTGGCCTCTGGTTTTGTAACAACTAATGCAAAAAATAATTTTTTATTTTAATTTTTGGCATTAGTTTTTTTTAAAATGAACGGAAAAGTACAGTTTTTTAACTTTTTGGAACCTATTTCTTTAAAAAACAATTCCAATAATGTTACTGATGGTTATTTTTGTCATTGATTTTGTAAAAAAAATATGCTAAAAAACAAATTTAAATAATTTTTTTACATCGGTTTATAAAAAGCGACGCCAAAAGTCCAATTTTTTTTACTTAGGTGAATTCAATGTTGGTTAAAAACAAACATTAAAATTTAAAACCACCAGCATTAAATACCATTTTTCTACAAGTTTACACTTCTAATATTCTTGGGAATGAAAAAAATAAGGGTGAGCTTAAATTATTCATAAGAGTTATGTAAATTGGAGGCTATCATGAGTAAATGAAAAATAATAAATATGAAATAATCAATATATAAAGTTAAATATCTAAACACACATTCCATTTAATTAATAACTTGAATATCATGATTAGATAAGGAATAATCAGTATAGAAAGGCAAATAACTAATCACACATGCCATTTAAAAAACTTGACTATCATGAATAGATAAGGAATTATCAATATGACAAAATAAACAACTGAACAAACATTCCAGTCAAATAATATTACTATCATGAATAGATAAGGAATAATCAAAATGTAAAGGTAAATAAATGAAAACACATGGCATTTAAATAACATGAAAATCATGAACTAATAAAAAATAATCAATATGTAAAGGTGAATAAGGGAAAAAATATTCCATTTAATCAATAAATAAGAATGAAATGAATATATAGATAATAAAATTTAGAAAATATCTTTGATTATAATAATTAAATTCTTAATGAGAGAAATTTATAATTATAAGACATTATGATCTAAGGAATTATGATACCTTGAATGTCAAGACCTTTCATAAGTCTATTGAAAACTATTGAAACAAATCAGTTAATTCCACATTAATAATTCAAATCATGAGACCACTGCTGCATAAAAGGTCTATATAATTCTAGGCCCTACCATCACTGCATTTCCAAATAATTCCTCATGCATCAAATAATTTATTTAATTCATGAATAATGTGTGTTATCATCTAATATATGTATTGAGTAAAGAAAATAGATTTATCAATATTTCCATAGATAAAAAAATAAAATTCAATGTTGAACATTGTATGTATAAATTATATAAAATTTATGAAATAAATATATCCTTGATAAATAATATGGATATTTAGGGTAAATTTAATATCCAACGATCACATGAAATAGAATATTTTAAAGAAAAGTTAATTACTTCCACAAATGAATCAAGAAAGTGAATTTAAATACTCTCCTTGTTCAAAAAAATGATATTTCATACATGGAAAGAATAATGATGGTATTAATAATACATATATCCAGTGGAATATAAGTATAATAAATGGTTTTTGTCATTAGTTAATCAAAATACCATAAGAATATCTTTAAAAACTTTTCTGAGGAAAGTATACTTTTCAATTTGTAAATATACTTTTAAAGGTAAAACGTCACAAAATATCTTGAAAATAAATTTCTTTCAATTTTTTTTTGAAAATTATAAATTAATATTTAAACATTGATTGTTCATAGTGGTAGAAAATTCCATACATTCCATACATTTAAAATAAAAATTCCTTTCACATTTTTACTAAAATCTAAATGGGAATTTATTGGAAAAAGATATGAAGATTCCTTTATTTTTTTATAAAAAGTAAAACATGGGTAAAAATGTCTTTAATAAATTATATTTAGGATTATAAAAATATTTTAGAGAATATTTTTATAAAACATAGTTTTGGAAGAAAAATGATTTTTGACCGAAGAGAGAAATGAAGTTGAATTTTCATAGAAATATTTTCTCAACAATTTTAAGTTAAAATGAGTGAAAAATGGTACTATTAATTTAAAACTTTATAAATAACCATAGGATAATAAAATTATATGGGTTTATTAGAAAATGATGAAAAAATTTCCTGCAAAGGAAATTCAAGCATAAACAATCCTGATTAAAATGATATTATGAAATACACAATCATAAATATCACAATGTTAATGTGAGAATTAGTTAATGAATAAATTATATGTATCAAATTTAAATAGATATAATTTTTTTTAAATTCAACATAATATAATCCAATTTCATGAAACTCATTATCATATAATATCAAAGACAATGAAGAAGTAATATAACTCATTGAAAGGAAATTGAGTTATAAAATTATTTTACACTTAGTAAATTTTATGTAAAATAAAATTGGATTAAATAATTATATTTTAAACATAAAATACCTTTAATTATTAATAAACCATGATATTACATGTCAAAGTGTCATTATATACCCCATATAAGAGGAATTTGGTGATTAACATTTCAATATGCCTCAATGAAGGGAAATTGATATGTGGTCCCTTACCTCACGCTTCCTTTTGGTCGAATGTTCTTTAAAATAACATATAATGGTTTTAATCATGTAATTAATTTATACTATAACCATATACATATTTATAATATCATATATTCCCTCCTTATGATATTTTATCACCCGTTTGTTAGTAATATTTCATTATTTTCATTGTTTTGCATGTTAATTTCCTTGTTTTATATTGTGTGTTTTGTCATTAAATTTGTAGTTCTTGTGAATATTATATAGTGAAATCATATAAATAATTATATTAATGTTATTAATATCATTTTTCATTATATATAATTTTATAAACATTATTGAAATTTGAGCATGGAGAATGGATCACATCGCTTCGTAGAGATAGTAGGTCGTACGTATGCAAGAGCGATGTTATAATTTCCTTAATGAGTTAATGGTTAAGGAAGTGTGTGATATATTAATTTTCAAGAATAAATATAATTTCATATATATATATCACATATATTCAATAAATTTATCCTTATTACATTCCATGTGTAGTGTAAGTGAAAAACAAATCATATCGCTTCACGAGGCGGTAGTCCGCTGTACACATGAGCAACATTATCATATTTTAAAAATAATGTAACTTAAGAAGGTATGTAATTCCCCAACCCAAGTTACCCTGAGTTGGGGAATTATTACATTACATTTGAATGATACAAGGAATCATGTCTCGAAAGACAGATTAGTTTAGTAGCCTTGGAAGTACTTGATACATACATAAGTTTTACATTAAATCATATAATGAAAAAAAAACAAAATTTTCTCCATTGACCACATTCATATCCCTTATACTATCCCTGAAGGTCAGTCATAATATAATTCTTCACATCCATGGAAAAATAAAACATAGAAAGTTGTGAGCTCAGAAGCTCAGTAAGGATAACAATATAGCGAAAACTTTCATAAATAAGCATAAAAATTTAAGGCAATGTATAAAACTAAAAAAATACTTTTAACCATAAACTTCATAATAATATGGAAAAGATAAATCCATTAATTCCATTTACTTATTCACTTGGATATTCTACTAGTCCAATAATCACATGTAATATCAATAGCTAATTTTATAATGATGGAATGCACAATTCCAGACATCATGACCACATAGTTAAGGCTTTGTTCCAAGACTACAAATAAGATTTTGTCGAGGCCTTATGCCAAGACACTATTTTGTCTCATGAGACCTACCGATGCATCGAGGAGCTATAGCAGGCTCCACCCATCACTTACTAAGTCAAATTCATTCCTCATGTGAAAAAGTTTAAACATAACATAAACATTCGAATTAAAACTATCATATGAAATGTTAATACATTAACTATAAATCATGTATGGTATAAAAATAGCACATCCATAGTCAAACATATCACAAAACCTTCAATATAATACAGAATATTTGTATCATAATAAATCAACTTCAAAAAAGTATAAAATCCATTAAAGGATATTGACATAGATGAAATCAAAATTATTTGAGAGGAATCTCTCTTTATATTTTGAAATCATTTAAAATTCATGTAATTATAAAAGAATACATTTATTAAGAAAATATTTATTTTGAAAATATTCTTCTAAGCTAGTAAGGGAAGCTAAAAAGGTGTTATAATGGTGGAGAATACCTTCCCCCACTGTATAAGTTCAAAAAAACATTCTTACCATAATTTGTTGAAAAGGTCATAAAGTACCTTGTTTAGAAAATGACGGAAAGATTCCTTTCAAAACATTTTATAAAAAGTTAAATAAGGGTATAAATGACTTTAAACCATAGTCTAGTAAATAGTAAAAATTATTTGAAATATATTTTTAAGAAACATGGTTGTGGATGATAAAGAGGTCCCAATAGATACTTACGTAAAAACTCCCTCGGATAATAAAGAGATTGTGATATTAACCCTTACATTGTACTTTTCCTCAGTCGAGGGTATGTTAAAATCCTGTATAATAGTTAAATAAATGTTATTAAATTATTCAGGAACCACATACATTAATATCATATCATATATGATCTTCTAATATTTCGTTGTTAATAATATTTTAGTAGTATCATTGTTTCAGGTGTTAACTGTTTCGTTTTTCCTTTATATGTTCTGTTATGTAAGACATGTTTGTTATGGATAGGATGTATTTGATTCATATCCATAATTATATTAAGTTCCTTAAACATTATTTTTAATAATCAAATAAAAATTATTCTTGAATGGTTATGATGGGGAATGAATCTCATCATGTTCGTGGAGATGGTAATCCGTACATACGCACAAACGCAACTTCCATTTCATTTTCATTATTTTAAATGGAAAGAAAACCAAATGATACATAGGTATATTATTATTACAGTATAATATAATATTTTATATATGATACATAAGTTCATTAACATCATTTTTTATACGTTCCATGTATGGTATGAACGAGTCATATCACTTTGAGGGGTGGTAGTCTACCCTTCCTCAAATGAAATTATCGTATATATACAACCTTAAAAGAATAAAGGTATACTATAAAAGATAATTACAGAAGATTATAGATAAAATTAACATCACAAATATAATATATAATTATAGTGCCATCATAATGGCCACCATAAGAGGTGGTAGTAGAAGATTGAACAATCATTGTTTCGTGAGGCAGTATTTCACCGTCCACAGAAACATTATGTTCTATACCCATTAGATGGAGGTGTGTGTAAGTTGTTTTCAAATAATTATCATTAAAACAACCTATTATATTATGGATACTGGTTTTGTTATAAAATAATGGAATAAATAGAGTTTATTGGGTTGGAGAAGTAAAATAAAAGAAAAGAACTTAAGAAGAGATGTTACGTTTAAATCGGGTAACTCCCTTTGGTTTGAACCAAAGGCTTCCTTGAAGTGAATTATACATAAGGTAAGGGTTATAAGAGGAAGTGAGGGATCTAGTGTGCTTAATTGGGAAGAGTTTGGAAGATCCAAGGGGCTTGAGAGGTGCGAGAAATGGGTTAGTGGTGGGGGCTTTTATAAGGGGGAGGATGGCCTCTTTAGGAATGTTTGAAAATATTATTTTATTATATAATGATTTTCTACTTATAAAGGTCCAAAACTCATTAAAGTTGAATACAAGATTACTCATGTTTTAAATAAAATCATCCAATAATAATTGTAGTTGTTTTGGATATTGTTTTAATTTTTATAATCCCATTTATTTAATTCATTCATTAATGAGGTAAACACTACATCATTATTGTGTCATAAATAATTTTATTTATTTGACGTCTGAAAATTATAAAAAAATACCATTATTTAGGAAATATTTTTATATTTTAAATTAATATTTATAGTCTAAGAGATAACTTATTTAACCCCATGTAAAATAGTTTTTACTAAAAGATACATGTTTATGTCATTTTTGTCTTCACTTTAAATTAATTAATATAATGTGTCATTATCACTCTCAAGTGGATCCATGGGGTCCCAAAATAGAAGAAAGGATTCCAATGGTCAGGAATGTATCAAAAAATAGGAATAGTACACATGTTAGGGTAA
This sequence comes from Viscum album, assembly GCA_963277665.1. Classification (NCBI taxonomy): domain Eukaryota; kingdom Viridiplantae; phylum Streptophyta; class Magnoliopsida; order Santalales; family Viscaceae; genus Viscum; species Viscum album. Next base: position 539,094,602 of record OY728120.1, on the reverse strand, counting down.
TTTAATGTTTTTATAATAATATTTGTTTACCCTTATTTACCAGATTTACCCTTTAACTACGGTAAATAAAATATTTACCGAAGTAATTATTCATAATGTCTAAAAATTAAAGTTACCTATTTACACAATTTGGACATCCTGATTTCAAATATTTTATCCATTTTTTCAAATTCAAAATAAAAAAGTGGCAAAAATGAATTTAAAATTAATTCCCATTGTAAAAACAAAAAACATGTTTTTAAGAAACAATAATTATCAAAAGACTGACACTTGTTTATGTCCATTTTAAATATGAAATTACATAAAATGACCTAAATTATATTAAATGATAAAACTATAATCTAGGGGTACTTAGAAACCATTAAAATATATAATTTAACACTGTAAATTATTTCGATTAAAAAAGTTGTTTTTAATTAAAATTTAGTATTTTTCACTATTCATCAAAAATTGAAAGTTTTCAGAAGAGTACCAAAAATTCACCTTAAGCTAATTTTCATATTTCAAATCCAAAAATGAAGTACATTTTGAGAAAATATTTTTAAAAAATTTCATAAAGTAGGTATTACTATTCATAACGACTAGTTTGATTGGTCATGGTGTTTTAAAATCTCAAAGTTGCGTACAATGCAAGCTATTGCATTATTCAAGGGGAAACGTACTGTGGAAGCTTGGGGTGTTACATTACCCACTACTTCAAATAATTTCATCCTAGTAATTTCTAGAATATTAATACAAAAAAAGATTCTGGTGGTTCTTCCACATAAGTTCTTAAGGTTCCCACGTTTCCTCTTCCATCTTATGATTTCTCCATAAAACTTTTACCAGATGAGTCATACAGTTTCTCAGCACTTGTTATCTTATATAAAGAATATTTATAGGCTCTTCAAAATAAGATAGATCAAGTTCTAGTTCTATTTATTTATATGTTAGTACATGCGTTGGGTCAGGCATGTATTTTCTCAACAGTGATACATGGAACACATCATGAACTTTGGAGAGACTTGGCAGCATTGCCAAACGATAAGCTAAAACTCCAATTCATTCTAGAATTTCAAATGGTCTGATGTACCTGGGACTTAATTTTACTTTATTACCGTATCATATAATATCCTTCCATGGAGATACCATCATGAAAACATGACCACCTACCAGAAATTCCAAATATTTCCTTCAGTTATTGGCATATCTCTTTTGCCTACTTTGAGCTATTTTGATGTGTGTTTGGATAAAATTCATCTTTTCCATTGTTTCCTCAACAAAATATAGGCCTATGAGTTTTCCTTTACCAACATCACCCAAAAGGTTGGTGTGCGACATCTTTTTCCATATAACGCTTCATATTGTTCCATTTGAATACTTGAATGGAAACTATTGTTATAGGAAAATTCTACTAGAGGTAAATATTTATCCCACATACCTTGAAAGTAAAGTGAGTGAGATCTCAACATGTCTTCTATGTTTTGAACTGTCTATTCTTATTGTCTATCAGTTTGAGGGTGGTGGGCAGTGCTCAAATGAAGTTCAGTATCTAAGGCCTTCTGAACACTTTTCCAGAATCTTATTGTAAAATGGGTATCAAGATTAGAAACAATCAAAAGGGATAATACATGAAGTCTTATAACTTCATAAATATATACTCTTGCAAAATGTTCAAGTGTTAAATCATATATTATAGCCAGAAAATGTGCTGACTTACTAAAATGATCAACAATAAACCATATTACATCATTTCTTCTAGGAGTCCTCGGTATTCCCAAGACAAAGTCTATCATAATATCATCCCATTTCCAATTAGATATGGGAAGAGGTTGCATGAATCCTCTAGGATGTTGTCTTCCAGCTTTCACTTGTTGAAAAACCATACATTTTAACACATAATCCGCAATCTCTCTCTTCATGTTGTGCCACAAAAAATGTTCCTTCAAATATCTATACATTTTAGTACTAACAGGGTGTACAGAGAAATTGGAGCTATGAGAATCATCCAACAATTCCCTTTTTAGATCAGGTATGTTAGGATAACAATGCCTCTTCCCAAATTTCAAAATCCTATCTTCATATATGAAGTTGATCAATCTCCCATCATTCACAGCTTTAATTTTCTTTTGAAACTCCTCATCATCAGTCTAAGAACTTTTTATCCTTTCTAGTAAAGATGGTTTAACATGATTTTGAAAAAAGTATTGATGTTTCATCTTCCATGATTATTCCCATATACATCATTACTAGATCCATGAACATAGGATCCCTTTCAACTCTCATATTGTTCAAAACTCCATGATCCTTTTAGCTCAAAGCATCTTCCTCTTTATTTGTCTTCCCCATGTGGTAGTGTATGGTGCAATAATAGTCCTTGAGTAGTTAGATCCATCTCCTTTACATCATGTTGAGTTCTTTTTGTGAGAAAATATACTTCAAACTCTTGTGATCAGTATAAATATCACACTTTCACCATAGAGGTATTGTCTCCATATCTTCAGAGCTAAGATTACAGCTGCTAACTCAAGATCATGAGTGGGATAGTTTTTTTCATTAATTTTTAGTTATCGTGATTCATAGGCAATAACACTATAATCTTGCATAAGTACACAACCAAGTCCTTTCTTTGAAGCATCACTATAAATAACCAACCCATAATTCCCCAATGGTAGAGTCAAGATAGAAGCATTGAATAATCTTTTCTTTAGTTCTTCAAAACATTCTTGACACTCTTTTTTTCAAACAAATTTAACCCCTTTACGTGTGACCTTGGTTAATGGGTTAGCCAATCAAGCAACATTTTGGATGAAACACTGATAATAAACAGCTAAACCAATAAAACTACATACCTCAGTTATACTTGTTGGTGCTGGCCATTCTTGGATTGCCTTGGTCATTGATGGATAAACAAATATTCCATCCTTATATAAATTGTGGATAAGAAATGACATTTCCAAAGCCAGAATTCACACTCGATGAACATACCATATAATTCATTTATTCTAAGAGTCTTTAGAATAGTGCACAAGTTATTTTCATGATCTTCATAGATTTTGGAGTATACCCAGATATCATTAATAAATTCCACTACAAATTCATGAAGATATTCCTCGAAAACTTTGTTCATTAGATCCATGAAGACATAGGGTGGATTAGTCAGTCCAAAAGGCACTACTGTAAACTCATAAGGCCCGTACCTAGTTCGAAATGATGTCTTTGGAATGTCTTTCTTCTTCACACACAATTGATAATATCCAGGTCGAAAAAAAATCTTTGAAAAATAATGAGATCCATGAAGTCGATAAAATAAATCATCAATGCGAGGTAGGGGATATTTGTTATTTATTGTTATAACATTGATCTCCCTGTAGTCAATGCACAACTTCATAAATCCATCAATCTTCTTAAAAAAAGAAAAGGGGATCCCAATAGAGAAACACTAGGGAAAATAAATCCTTTATTACTCAACCCCTCTAGTTGTTTCTTTAGCTCCATTAATTCCACAGTGGCCATTCTATAAGGTGTCTTATTTATGGGCCTTGAACCAGGAATTAAATCAATGGAAAAACCAATTTCTCATTCTGGAGGATGTCCAGGTAAATCCTATGGAAATACATCAACATATTCTTATACAATAGGTATATCCTCTATTTTAACATTATTTTCCTCACCCATAGTTATTTAACTCCCATCCTCCCCAAAAATTGAATTTAGTAGAGCTACAGGGTTGGATCTAGATAAGGACCAAATGGTGACGTTTATGCTCTAAAGATAAGGTATTCTTTTTCATTATCAAAAATTGTAACCTCCTTCTTCTTACAATAAATATTTTACATCATGGTCCAAAAGACAATCTATAATGAGGATTATATGAAATTAAATCATGGTTATGATGATGAGATCAGTGGATAAAGAACATTTATATTCCCTAATGGGGACTGATTCACAAAACTTTGTTGAAATGATACTTCCCTTAGGATATTTGAATGATAACTCCCTTATTAAATTAAATTGGAAATATCTAATTTTCTTCATAAACTGGGAAGATATGAAACAATACGATGATCCTAAATCAAATAAAGCATTGGCTAAACTTGAGGAAACCATTAAATTACTTGCCACCATGTCTTTCGGAACATCAACCTCAGTAGTAGTTATCGCATAAGCTTGGCCTTGCTCCCTTGTCCTTTTTTAGGTAAGTTTCCTTGGAGATTAGGACATTCGTTTTCATAATTCCCCATTTTTTACAATTGTATCATTAAACATTGACAACCTCTTTATTTCCGTTGCAATCACGAGCTTGGTGAAATTTTTCACCACACTTGGAATAGACTTCCCTTACCTTCAGGAAAGTACCGGGGTGTTTCTTACCACATTTAATGCATGATGGATATTCAACTTTTTTACTTCTTCCACTTATTTCCATTTCCAAAGTGTTTATAACATCTATTATTCCCTTATATTGCATTAATGTCTTAAGACTTAGAGAATTGCATTTCTATCTTGATAGCACATGAGACAATATCTTCATATGATGAGAAGGATTGTGAGACTAATTATTGAATGAGAAATGGTTTTAAACCATCAATAAATAAATCATTATTACTCATTGGGTTACGTATATAATTGGAATCATGCCTTGCTAACCTTGTAAAGTTAGCCTCATACTTTGCGACATTCTCATCTTCATTTTGCCTCAGACTCAGAAATTGTATTTTCATATCTGATCGATGGTCACTAAGAAATTATTTTTATAAGAAAAGATCTTTAAACTCCCTCAATTACATATTCGATAATTTTTCATCCTCATTCATGTTTTGAATTAATTACCACCATTGATCTACATCTCCTGTGAGGTGATAAACTACCATGACACCGTTTTCCCTCTCGCTACTCCCTAAATCATGAAATATATTCTCTAAGGAACTTATCCATTGATTAGCTACAAATGGATTTGTTTTCCTGTTGAATGTTGGTGGTTGTTTCCTCATGAATTAGTTTAACATTGATCCTCCGCATTGTGGATCAAGGTGCTCTATACAGGTAAGGTTATTATTTATAACTTGAGTGAGTTGTCCCAGTATGGTGATAAGATGATCTGCACCAGTTGCATCACCAGCTCAACTATAATTATCTTGAGTAGAAGGGAAATCCATACATGGATTACGTGCATTGATATAATTCCCATTCCTTCAACTAGGTGACATTTCTAAATAATGGCATACACTACATTAGTTTATGAATCGTAATACATAATTCAAAACTTATAAAACGCTTAATTTAAATTGAACAATTTATGAATATAATCCATAATCATAAAAAATTTTTCTTTGAGGAGGTATACACTCATAAATCTATCATAACGGTTTGTAAAGAAAATGTGAATTATCCTAAGAATATCCCCCCGGAGTGTCATAACCAAGAGTGTAACAAGACCTGTTGTCGTGTACTAGGATACCCCGAGTCAAGCCTAGAACTCCTTGTCAGAGTTTTCACTCCTAGGTACATCTGTGCTAGAGCCGCCTCAACCTAATCATATCCAGACAGGGAGGTACTGCTTGGAAAATACACAAAATCTCTACATTACCAAAATTCTATGAAGTTCTTCTATACTTATCCTCAAATTCTATCTTAGGGAAATGTTCTCTAATCAAGGTTTATCTAAATCTAGTTTCCAAGGTTTGTACTAAACTTCCTCTGATAACAACTATAACGCACTGACCCTAATTACCCAGATTCGGTGCATTATTACATAACATTGGCATGATAAAAGGAATCATGTCTCGAAAGACTGATTATTTTAGTATCCTTGGAAGTACTAGATACATACAGATGTTTTACATTACATTATAAAATAAAAAACAACAACAAAATTGTATCCATTGACCACATTCATATCCCATAACCTATCCCTGTAGGTCAGTCATAATATACTTCTTCGCATCCTGGAAAAAATAAAACATAGAAAGGGGTGAGCTCAGATGCTCAATAAGGATAACAATATAGTGGAAAATTTCATAAATAAGCCTAACCATTTGAGGTAATGTATAAAAATAAAACAAAAGCCTTTTTAAACATAAAATTCATAATAATATGGAAAAGATAAATCAAATAATTCTGTTTACTTATTCAAATGTATATTCTACTAGTTGAATAATCACATGTAATATCAATAGCTAATTTCATAATGATAAAATGCATAATGCCAGACATCATAACCACATAGTCAAGGCCTCGTGCCAATACTACAAATGAGATTTTGTCAAGGACTTGTGATAAGAAACTAGTTTGTATCATGAGACCTACCAATACATCGAGGTGCTATAGTGGGATCCACCCGTCACTTACTATGTCTAATGATTTCCACATATGAAAAGGATGAAACATAAAATAAACATTTGTATTAAAACAAGCAAATGAAATGTTAATATGTTAACTATAAACCAAGAATGGTATAGAAATAAAAAATCCACAATCAAACATATCACAAAACCTTCAATACAATATGAAAGATTTGTATCATAATAAATTAACTTCTAAAAAGTATAAAATCAATTAAAGGATGTTGACATAGATGAAATCAAAATTATTTGAGAAGAATATCTCTTTCTATTTTGAAATCTTTTAAAAGTATTGTAATTATAAACTAAAACAATTATTAAGAAAACATTTATTTTGAAAATATTTTTATAGGATTGTAAGGTAAGCTTCAAAGGTTTTATAACAGCGGAGAATAACCGCACCCGCCATATAAGTTAAAAAAACATTCTTACCTTATTTTGCCGAAATGGTCATAAAGTACCTTGTTTGGAAAATGATAGAATGATTGCTTTCAAAAACATTCATAAAAAGTTAAATAAGGGTATAAATGACACTAAACCATAGTGTAGTAAATAGTAAAAATGTTTTGGAAAAATATTTTTTAGAAACACAGATGTGGATGATAAAGAGTTCCTAGTAGATACTTATGTAAAAAAAATATCAGATAATAAAGAGATTGTGAAATTAACCCTTACATTGTAATTTTAATTGGGTGAGGGTACGTTAACATCCTGTATAATAGTTAAATCATTGTTATTAAATTATAAAATAACCAAATACATAAATATGATATCATATATGATCTTCTAATATTTCTTTGTTAATAATCTTTTAGTTGTATCATTGTTTTGGTTGTTAACTGATTCATTTTTCCTTTATATGTTTTGTTACGTAAGACATGTTTGTTATGGATATGATGTATTAGATTAATATCTAGAATGATATTATGTTGTTTAAAATTTTTTTTAATAATCAAATGAATATTATTCTTGAATGGTTTCGATGTGGAATTAATCTCATCGTGTTCGGGGAGACGGTAATCTGTACATACACACGAACGCTACTTCCATTTCTTTTTTTATTTTAAAATGAAATAAAAGAAAATTATACATAGGTATATTATTATTCCAGTATAATATAATATTTTATATATTTTATGTAAGTTCATTAACACCATCCTTTATACGATCCATGTATGGTATGAATGAGTCATATCACTTTGAGGGGCGGTAGTCCGCACTTTCTCAAATGAAGTTATCATATATATACAACATGAAAAGAATAATGTTAGGATATAAAAGAGAATTATAAAAGCTTATAGATAAAATTAATATCATAAATATCATATATAATTATAGTTCCATCCTAATGGACACCATAATAGGTGGTAGTATAAGATTAAACAATCATCGTTTCATGAGGCAGTAGTTCCCCGTCCTCAGAAACATTATGTTCTATACCCATTAGATGGAGGTGTGTGTAAGTGTTGTTAAAATATGTATCATGAAAACAACATAGTATATTGAGGATACTGTTTTTGTTATAAAATAAAGGAATAAAGAGATTTTAGGGGGTTGAAGAAGTAAAAAAAAGAAAATAAATTAAGAGGAGATGCTACCTTTAAATAGGGTAACTCCCTTTGGTTTGAACCAAAAGGCTTCCTTGAAGTTACTTATCCATAAGGTAAGGATTATATGAGGAATGGGGGGGGGGGATGTAGGGTGATTAATTGGGCCGAGTTTGGACGACCCAAGGGTCTTGAAATGTGTGAGAAATGGGTTAGAGGTGAGGGCTTTTATAAGGGGGAGGAGGGTCTCTTTAGGAATGTTTGAAAATATTAGTTTATTATATAATAATTTTCGGTTTCTAAAGGTCCAAAAATCATTAAAGTCGAAGTTAAGATGAATAATGTTCGAAATAAAATCATCCAAAAATAATTTAATAGGTTTTGGATATTGATTTAATTTTTATAATCTCATTTATTTAAATCATTCATTAATGAGGTAAACACTGTATCATTATTCTGTCGTAAATGATTTTATTTATTTGATGTATAAAAATTATAAAAAAATAACTTGATATATGAAATATTTTTAGATTTCAAATTAATATTTATAGTCTAAGAGATAACTTATATAACACCGTGTAAAAATTATTTTACTAAAAGATACATATTTTTTTCATTTTAGTCTTTACTTTAAATTAATTAATATAATGTGTCATTATCACTCTCAAGTGGCTCCATGAGGTCCCAAAATTGACCAAAGGATGGAAATTGTTGAAAATGTATCAAAAAATAAGAATAGGACAAATTTTTGGGTAATTTAATATTATAATAATAATATTTTATTACCCTTATTTACAAGATTTATCCTTTAACCATGGTAAGTAAAATATTTACTGGAGTAATTATTCATAATATCTAAAAATAAAAGTTACCTATTTAAAAAATTTGGACCTCTTAATTCCAAATATGGAATCTATTTTTCCCAATTCAAAACACATAAGTGGAAGAAATTAATTTAAAATTAATTCCCGTTGTCAAAAAAGCATGTTTTTAAGAAAGAATAACTATCAAAAGATTGACACTTGTTTATGTCTTGTTTAAATGTGAAATTACATCCAATGACATAAATTATATTGAATGATAAAATATAATCTAATTGTTCTTAAAAAATATTCAAATTTATAATTTAACACTATAAATTATTTTGATTAAAAACGTTGTTTTTAATTAAAATTTAGTATTTTCACTATTCATCAAAAATTGAAAGTTTTCAGAAGAGTACCAAAAATTAACCGTAAGGTAATTTTCATATTATGAATCCAAAAATGAAGCCCATTTTGAAAGAAAATTAAAAAAATTTAAAAAGTGGTTATAACTATTCATAACGGCTAGTTTGATTGGTCGTGGTGTGTTGGAATCTCAAAGTTGCATACAACGCAAGCTATTGCATTATTCAAATGGAAACATACTATAGAAGATTGGGGTGTTACAAGGTATATGTGATAATTAAATTAAATAATAATAATATCATAAATATCATATAAATGTGTTAAATCCATCATTATATCTATCCTGTAAAGGTTATGATGGAAAATGAATCACATTGGTTCTTGAGGCAGTAGTCTGTCATACACACGATTGATAGTTTCGTTACCCATTTTATGGAAGAGGAGATGGATATAGATCATAAATTTAACATAATAAAGTATTATTATATGGATTATACCGAGGTTATTATATTAATATGGTTTAATAATATTTGAATAAGGTGGAATAAGAAACAAAATAAAAATGCTCATTTAAGAACGTTACTTCTTCTTCATACAACTTCTTTACATTTTCAAAAAAAGCCTTACTAGGTTGGATTTATGTTCAAAAAATTGATATATGATGTTTTTAGGGGAGTAAGTAAGTGATTTATTCAGGTATTTTCTGAACCAAAATTATTTTCAAGTATGAATATAGGGTGGCCTTTTATAATTGGGGGAGGGCACAAACATGGAATTTTTTAAAATAATCTATTAGCACAATGTTTTTATCACGATAAACGCCTAAAAATGGGTCATTATAGAACCTTATATGTGATAAGGTTTAAATAATCCCATAAAATTGGTTTTAGACAAGTTGGTAGTTCATTATAACCTTTATCGTTTTTAGATCAACCCCCGGTAAATCAGTTTTTACCTTCACCGCGATAATTAATTTTTATGTTTCTACTATTCATAATGGTAAAAAATCAAGTTGAAATTATTATATAATATAAATTATTATGATTCTAAATATTGAATATATTTTTCCAAATTAAATTCAAATAATTGACAGAATCCAATTTAAAATTATACCCAATGGCGCGATGAAAAAGCGGGTTTCCCAAGAGAAAATTCCCATAAGTATTGAAAGTTAAATATCAAAATTCAATATGAAAATTATTATAATTAATTAATTAATTTAAATTATATTATAATGGAACTAATTTTACTTTAAAACCACATTTAAATATTATTTACCCTTTTAAATTGTTTAAATTATAATTCATTTTTTAATAAAAATCATTATTTTTCACGATACAAAAAAATGGAACTTTTTAGAAAAATAATAAAAAATCACCCTAAGATAATTTTAATATGATGGTTTAAAAAATTAAGATCATTTTATAAAGTAAAATTTATAAAAAAATTAAAAATTAATTTTAAATTATATGCACAAATTACAGTTAAACGGTTTTTTAGAAAAATATTGTTTTTTAGAAAAAAGTTATTTTTCTTTTAAATGATTATTATTTTATTTATAATAAAAATATAACCGTAATTTTAATAACATATTTATTACTATGAATATCTTATAATTTATTGTCTAGGTTATAACGGTATACTATATTACTGTTCATTTAGGCTTGGGGTTGTGTGTTTTGTAAGCTATCAAGGAGACTAAATTTAAAGAAATATATTTCATGGGTTTTTTATGATCAGTATTATGTGAATAATATGATATAGAATAAAATGTTATTATTTTTAAAATCTTGGGGTGTTTTACATAAAATTAAGGTAATATAATATCAATAATAAAAATAGGTAAAGGTACTCTATATCCACTCCCCCACTAAACTTGTTCCCCTCATGGCCTAAAGATATACTTAATAGTGCTCCTATCCCCACCATATATACATAACCAATATTGACATCACAACCAAAACTATATAAATATTGACATATCAAAATAATCATACCTCCAAATCATTACCACCTCCACATATCCCATCATTGAAGGGAGTACAAACATGAAGTACATAAACCTCCCATCCTCCTCCCATGTACACCTACACTTTTCCCCCATGTCATAAAAATAATATATTATACTATAACATCAAGATATCATAGTCTATAATTGGAGTAGAAGATATAGTAAAGAAGATATAGTATTCATCCATCTGTTTCACTTCAATGTTGGTTTTTGAGGTATACTCCAAAAACCCAAATCCCCATAAGGGTTTTTATCATGTTACCAGACTTGGGTGGTGTTTTGTATGAAATAATAAAATTATAATTAATTTATAAATGTAAAAAATCCCATCTTATGGGTGACTTACCTAATGTATAAAAAATAAAACTATTACCATCACCACCAAAAATCAACATCACCACAACCTCTTCCCATAACAAGAACCAATTCTATCACCACTAAACAATTAAAACATAATAACCACACAACTTCCCTTTGAGGAATCCTCATAGAATTTAATAACAATAAGTTCCACACACATTTATATTTAGTTTCAACATAAAATTTATAAACCAAATTAAATTCATTATACCACATTTATATTCATCCAAAACTATTACATATAAAAACATCCATTTTAATATTATTAATTCAATTACTACAATCCATTAATCCACATCTTCACATCATTTATATTTTATATACCACATTTTATTTATTCATTACATTTTTTATGATATCAACACATAAAAACCCATCCCACTTTAAATTTAAAATTCATATATTTGTTTATTTTTTTAAAAACCATTTATATTATTGTTTACCTTACACATTCATAATTTCATTAATTCTAGAAATATTCTATTTTCTAGGAAACTATGACAGAAAATAACAAAACATCTCTTAAGAACACAATAATAGAAAAACATCAAACTATATATCACTATGACAATATCTAAACTAACCCATTCCAACAATCAAAATATGAATTCAACTTATTTTATATCATCATCATTTCTTCTCCCACATCAACCATATAAATCACTGCCACAAGAACAATATATGATGATTTCAATATCCACCATAATAAACTAGACATAACAAGATCTCTATAACTATAAAAGTGATAACCACAATATATACAAAAGTAAACAAAAATAAATACTATAGTAAAAAAATAAAATACTTTTATTTGTATTTTGATACTTATTCGCCTTTTATTTCATATTCAACATCAATATAAATTATAGATTTCCCTAATTACCATTTCATTACTAAATTTATATGAATTAACCAAATTTTTATATGATAAAGAATAAAAAAAATTATATTATAATAAATATTATTAGTCAACATAAGTATTTATACAAAATAAAGAAAAATATCATAAAAATAATATAAAGTACATGAGATTCAATTTCCTCGTTAATTTTATTAATCTGTTTCATTATCTTTATTAAAATAATTCTAAATATTTACTCAATAAAAACATATGAAAAATAGTTTTACTTTTATAAATACTAAATTGAAGAGATAAATTGAATCTTATACCTATAATATAACATTAACAATCATTGTGAAAGAATAATCAGAAGAAAAAAAATCAAACACCAACAAGATACAACGTCCCGGACCCGAATTCCACTAAAAGGTTCCCTGAGCCCAGTTGGTCACATGACCTGCAGTGAATCTACCCTAATTACAAAGGTTACTAACTAGTAGAAAGGTCATAGGGTGTGTCTATGGGGAGGCTATTCCCTCTTATCAGAGTGTAACATAGATATAACAATCATAATGATCAATGACGATTGTAGTACAACAAAAAAACATGAGGTAAACATCCAAAGAATGATATGTACAATAATACTAGAGTTAATATCATATAAAAAATTATATGTCATGCTATGTGTCTATAAATCATCAAAAATAGGTATAACAACAATAGTATAGTACATGTATAAAAATACCAAGAAGACCAAAAAGAAACTATACCAACTAGAATCATGAGTCTCAACCTGGTCCTGAGATCCTCCACTCCTAAGCATAGTACAATGTCAAGCATCAAATTTTAGGCGCTTTCCCTGATCCCTACCTATATCTAGATTGTCTATTTGGGTACCCAACGATAGCCTAAATAGGGTGTTAGATACAATACCAGTAAGTCACCACCCATGATGTCTATAAAAAGTACTGGATGTGTAATACAAGCTATAGAAAAGTGCATAATATAACAGTTATAGAAGTAATGAATTTAAAGTACTAAAGGAAAAGTGACTAAACAAGTGATACTATACATACATACAAGGATCCATGTAAAAAAATGTCAAGACCCTATTACATGGTAGTATTAATGAAAAAGGAGGTAAACACCACAACCTTTCTCTATACAAAATAGCTCATATCATCCATGAACATGCCATATAACCTATGATATCATATTAACCATGGCCATGCTATATAATCAATCATGTCACATTTACCATTTCTAAGATATATATTCAGAATTGTTATATTTACCATGTTCGTGTCTTATAACATAAGTGGCTAACCCCTCGAGTCTAGATCCAAGGTGTAGTGAACTAAGAAATTCTTATCGAGTGTTAGGAGCATCTCAGTGGAAAATCAATAAGACTTTAATTGGGGTTCATGGAGAATTTCAACCTAAAATATCCACTATGATCCCAAAAAAGCAAGATCTAAGGGGTATGAAGGATGAAGGCATCCCCTAAAATCAAAATCTATGGAGCATACACATCCAAGGAATTATCTACCATTATCATGACCCATGGTGTATCGCACCCATGATGTCCTATGGAATCATTAACTATTCAATTAAATTATCAATTCCAATTTCCTAAAATTTCATAATCCGTGAGTTTACCCACCAATATAACAATTCCATATAAACCATTTAATCAAATGAATTAACCTGAAAATGAAAAAAATCATCTCCAAAATAATCAATTCAATTCAATTCATTTATAAATGGGTTTCCTCTAACTACGAAATCTAAAAAACTCACCCCATGGGTGGTATACCAATTTTAAAAGGTAAGGGAATTCATAAGTCACACCCCATGGGTGGAATAGGTTGGGGAAATTACCTCCAATAGTCATAATAAAATAAAGGAAATCCCTAACATTTTATAATACATTCAATTAAATTATTAAATTCATTTTAGGGGTGATGATGGAAAATTATGGAGTGACAGAATAATGGAAACTACCTCTATAAAGCATCAAACCAATCTAGAAAAGTATATACCAACTACCGTAGGTCTGTAGTAGAGTTCTTTTCCAGTATCAGCTTCTTATTTGATTTTTATTATAAGAAAAATGTATAATAGATAAATAAGAAAGAAATATTTCATACTATGTTTCACCTAAATAACTCTATAAATACCCAAAAGAAAAAAGAAAAAAACAAAAATAATGGAGTACTCATTGACATGAGTCTAACAAGATGATCGATGATCAATTCTAAGTTTAAATGGAAGAATGAGAGAAAATCATATGCAATGTATTCTACATGGAGATATCAATGTGTGATATACCCAAAAAGGATAAAGAAAATAAATTTAGGGTTTTAATTGAATTTAAGGGAAATTTTGTCATTTCTTTCTTTTTAATTAGACCTTACAATTTGGCTGTTCGGTTTTCTAAACCACATATCAACCGTGAACCCTCTAATATGCTAAAGGGGAACCCATAATGTCATTGTTCATGGTTTGAATAACCATGTGAAAGTATGAATTTTGGATCTACTAAAGATTTTAGGTTCCCCACATAGGTGTGCACCTCAATCTGCATGGTTTCCTCATACTTTGTTGGATCCTCTTTCACTCTACCTAGGACTCGCGCTGTTATTTAAATCATGTGTCTTATCCCACACATTTCTACTAATAATGCAACCTACCTTATTTTTATTAAAAGTTTGGTTCCAGGATCTTAAAAAGACATGGAAACCCCTGATACCCCAATTAATTCAAAGGGTATACACATTAGGTTGTAAAAAATAATTTAACCAAAATTAATGAGATCCTTGCCTCATAAGAAGACCCAGGTTATTACAATATTCCCATGTTATAGAAATTCACCCCTGAATTTCCATCTCAAGGGTGGTCAAGAATCACCTAATAATAAATCTTGATGTTGGGCATGTATGTTCACCTCTCACTCCTAAGTATCATCCTACAAAAGGTCTTGTTTCCATAACACACATACTAGAGGAACTAGCAAGCCTTAAATAACCATCATGCTCTTGCCAACGACATCAGTTAGATTCTCCTAAAAGGACACATCTAACTATAAATTCACCTCATAAAGCTTCATATTGTGAGATTGGTCTGAGTGAAAATGTAACTAATGAGATATGTGGAAGAATTCATGGATGGACCAGTAACTCTAAGGTAACTACAACAGATAGGCTACTAGCCCAAATCTCTCTAGAATATCAAATGGCCCGAAATATCACAAGAAAGATTACCCCATTTCCCAATCCATCTATATGCCATCCTTGGTGAGATATGTAAAAGGACATGATCCTCAACCTTAAACTCTATAGGTCATATTTAGTGATTGGTGTAATATTATTGTCGTGACTGTGCAATTGGAATCCACTTTCAGATCAACTAGGCTTTCTCAAAAGTCTTATATATGAGCTGTGGTCATAGTAAAGCTACCTCACCTACCTGTAACTAGAACACGAGTGATCGATATGGATTATCGTACAAAGCCTCATAAGAGACCATATGTATAGTCCTATGATAACTATTATTGCATGTGAACTCAACTAGGGGTACATGCCTCTCCCAAGAGCCCCCAAATTCTGGGACGGATGCTCATAACATGTTCTCAAGCACCTATATCATATGATTTGATTAGCCATTAGTCTGAGGCTAGTATGTTGTACTCAAAAGAACCAGTGTACCCAGAACCCAATGTAAACTCTTTTATAAATGATACATAAACCGACCATACCTATCTAAAATGACAGTACAAGGGACCTTGTGAAATCATACTATCTCATGGATGTAAAATCTCCCAATATCATCAATACTAAAGGTTTCCATGATTGGAAAGAAATGAGAATCCTTCATGATCCTATCATTAATAACCCACACAACAACACTACCATGCGGTGAACTCGAAAAATCGGTCACAAAATCTATCATGAAATCATCCCATTTTCACTTGGGAATAAGAAACTATTGTAAGGTTGGTCACTGATGTTCCACCTTCACCTGATGACAGGTGGAACACCTTATAACAAAATCGGGTACCTCAAATTTCATACCTAGCCACCAGTATTGATGCAATATGTCATTATATATATTGGTGATTTTGGGATGTATTTCCCAAACCGAAGAAAACAAATCCTACATAATCTCCTTGTGTATGACCACTATAACCAAAATATGAACATGGATATGAATGGTCCCATCCTTTCTTACCATCCAACTCAAAGGTGGTTTCTCACCTGCAATACTCCCCCATATGAGTATGACCTAAATATCCAATAGCTTCCTCATCATAACTCTATCCATTTCAGTAGAGTTCATAGTTAATGATAAAAGAAAAGTCAACACTTAATTGCAATTTTGTTCCAAGTTCATCATAGAGAATGAATCCATAAGACACCACCCACTACTGGCCTCCTAAACTTCTAGTATCTGAGTCCTCCTGCTCATTTCATTAGCCACTGCATTTCCCTATCAAGGTGTATAGGTAATCAAAATGTCAAAAGACTATAGGTACTCAAAAAACCTTTGTTTCCACATATTATAATCACACTATGTAAATATATACTTGAGGATTTTTTTGGTCTGTTTACACCACAAAACACCCTCCTAGTATGTAATTTCTTCAACAACGCAAATAATGGACTACTATAGCCAACACAAGACCACACATTAGGTAATTCCTATAATGTGTCCCCAAATGTGAAGATATGTACACCATGACTCTATCCCCCTACATTATAATTTCTCCATGATTGATGCCTAATGTGTTGTAGTACGTAATGTAGCTTTTCACTAACCAAGAAGAATCAGGACTGGTGCTGAAGTCAATCTTCATTTTATCTCTTGAAAGGAAATATCATAGGTATCTATCTATAAAAACTCCACAACCATCTTAGTCAAGACCATGAGAGGTGTTGGTAAGTGTGAGAAATTTTTTATGAGATTCTTTTAATATTTAGATATCCCAAAGAAACAATATATGTAAAAGAATAATCAGGACGGGTTCTACCATGCTCTTGAAGAATTAGGAACAGTGCTAAAGTCAATCTTCATTTTAGCTCTTGAAAGGCTATCTCACATGTATCTATTTATAAAAACTTCACAACCTTCTTATTCAAGCCCTTAAGTGACACTATTATGTGTGATAAGTCTGGTATGGGATGCTGGTAATATTTAGCTATCCCCAAGAAACTCTGTAAATCAAAGACACTCTTGGGTTGCTCCTAGGAAAATATAGCTCTCACCTTCTCTGGGTCAACTAACACTCCTATATATAAGCTAATATGACCGAGTAAGTGAATATTATCCATCCAAAAGTGTCACTTTGTGAGATTAAAATATCACATATTCTTTCTTAGTGTATCGAAAATTATCTCAAGATGTTTGGAATAGTTGTGTCGATTGTGAGACTAAACCAAGATACCATCCATGAAAACCAAAAAAATGAATCTAGATAAGGATGGAAAACAAAGTTTATCAATTCCATGAATACCATTTGTGTTTTCATAATACCTAAATACATAAATAGATACTCATATAGACCATACATTCTATGAAAATCTATACAAGGTATGTATACAAGTCGAACACGCACCTGATGATATCTGGATCTCAAATGAATTTTCAATAATATTTGAGCTCCTCAAAGATGGTAAAAAAGATCATCCATTTTTAGAAAGGGATACAATTTCATAAACAATTACTAGTTAAATTTTTGGTAAGATACACATATCCAAAGTGAACCAATTTACTTTTCGTGAAAGGACCAATGAAATCCATAGAGAAGTACTGGGTCATATAAAACCATTTTCCTATATATCCTCTAGCTGCCTATTGAGCTCCTGAAACTCCACTATACCCATCATATAAGGGGGAATAGATGCCAGTGTAGCTCCTGGAAATATATTTATTGAGAAATAAACCTATATATCTTTCGATTTAAAGTGAAAATTCATCTAGGAAGACATGCTTGAATTGATTAACCATTGGAGGAATGTCTACCTGACGTGCTCCTAGAAAATGTAGATACGAACTTTTAATCTAGGAATTCATCCCATCTAACCCATGATGCTATAGTACATCTTGGCTTACCTAGACCTCCCATTAATCCTTGTGAGTATAAGAATCCCACTTTGGTTATGTGAAAGTCACCCTCTAGTGATAACAGTCAACATAGGACTGATAAGCTACTAGACAATCCATCCCGAGTATGACGTCAAACCCGATAATATCAAGTAAAAAAATTCTAGATGATGTTACACCCACCAATATCAAGGTATAAATCCATAAAAAGATTTACATCATCCGTTTTGATCCACAACGAAGTGTTAAGAATCATAAAATCCTCATAAAATAAAATTTTGAGCCCAAGGATCTCAATAACAGGTACATATCTAAAACTATGTGATGCATCTATTTCAAAAAGAAAAGATACAAGAGTATATTCTACTAAGATTATATCTCTTATCGTAGAAGACTGAAACCCTACTCCTTAGGGGTAGTATATAAAAAATATATCTAGCCTAAACCATGTCTTGTGACATAAACTCAATACCCAGATCAAGCCCACTCTACTATCTTGGCACACCTAGTGCTTGGCTGCATCAACCAAAACCACCACCACCTCGGACTAAACGAACTATATTTCTCCAACTCCGGGCTTGATGTAGAGTTTTGAAACATGCACCAGAACTTTTTGTTGTTGATGATAACCCCTACCACTCACTGTTGGAGGGAAGGTCCTACAAAAGAAATGCACATGGCCCATCTTTTTGTAATATCATCACTTGAATAGGTTGCGACCACAATAATTCATCATATTTCCCTATATAAAACAATTATGATAAAAATTTATTTTCCAACACTAACATCCTGTCTAGTAATCATTTCATGGGAAGTCTCAAAACATCACATCCATCCTTAAGACACTTAACCACCAGGTTGAGAGACTTCACTACTCTTCTATATGACCGCAACTTCCCTCAGGTTCTAATATATAATTAGCACCTAAATTACTACCTCAGTAATAATTTTCAACCTAAAAACATTCACCCAATATCGAAAAACATTTGAAATACCTTCCTTGAAGCATCCCACCCTTTATATATCATTAATAAGGTACATCGGTGAAAAAAATGTAGCTCTATAAAGCATTCTAAATACTCCTTAACTATCTTGTAACCCTACTCTAGACACATGAATTAACTAGATCACCCTCCTATTAGATTATTGGGGTAAAATAATTTATAAAATCAGGTTTGGAAGTCCCTTCAACCCATATTTTGTATCAAGTAATCTTGGTTTAAAACATCCCCCTAGCACTTTGATACTCCTGGAAGCATGTATGTTAAGATATTCAAGATTCTCTCAGGAGGTGTCTCCAAACTCTCAAATATCAAAAAACTAGTTCAAATAAAAAACTCAATATCCTATTGAAAACCATCCCCTAAAAACATTAGAGTACACTTATGATGGAACACACACATCAACTTATCTATAGAAAAGGAAAGCTGTGATGCTCCCTAAAAAGTCTTCCTAAAGTGGGAAAACCCCTTAGGGAACTATCCTTCAGCACCTGTGTCCTGAGAAACTACTGCTGATTCATCTAAAACTATAGGAGGACCCACTAGTAACCTATGTATCACCACCTCTAGAGCATGGTTTTTTCCACCTTTCTGGCATACTACTAGAGTTCGTTATGGTGGAATGCCTCTACAATACCAAACACATGCCTAAAAAATATCATCAGAAAAGTTCACATATAAAAGATTAGTTTAGGTTAAAAATTTTCTATAAACACATATTACTACACATCATACTCCTAAATCTAGAAGTGGTAAAATGAAACCACTATAAAGGTCACTAGATACACTGCCTATTGCCCACTCAAAAGATGGGTCTAGGTTGAGTTTTCTATTTACAAGTCCAATTTCCACATGATTTCATGTCCATTTCAAATTTAATTTTAAAATTTTGAACCAAATGGTTCACCAATTATGATCCATATAGTCCCATAATCTTTAAGAACCAAAATATGGAATCCACCTAATCTACATGATAAAACATTCTTGTCCATGCGACTCATGGTCTATGACTCAATGTGCTACAATTGGATACTTAGGTTGTCTACAATAACCTAATCAGGAAAACAATATTTTGGTTATGGTAGGAACTCTATGTATGAACCATATTCCTCCATACCCTATAGAAAATTTCTATCACAAAAAAGGTATATCTATCATGAAACCTATCCCAATATCATGAAAATATTGAATACAATCTATATGGCAAGGCATACTTCATGGCAGGTGATTCCATTAAAGTGACTAAAATGATTCATGAGATGGTATAAACTCATCTCATCAGGTTACAGAAAAATATAACCCTAAATCATATCAATGATAACATCGAAATTGAATTTCTTCACCCAATAGTGAAATCCAAATCAACTATAATAGAAAAAATATAGAAACAAAAATTTTAATTTAAGGTATTTTGGATTTTCCCCATACACAGGTTAACTACACCCAAGAACATCTCATTACCAAATTCAAAATCCTTATTATTCCCCTTTATACTATTGTAAAATAGTAAGTAAATAAATGCAAAAATCTGTGATACCACTTTGTAACATCCCAGCCCTGAATGCAACTAAATGGTACCGTAAGACCAGTTGGTCACATGGCCTCAAAAAATTCTCCCTAATTGCTAGAGGTTGTTTACTACAAGAGAGGGACTATGAAATGTCTGTGGGGGGACTATTCCCTCTTACTAGAGTGTAAAATTGTGGTATAAATCATATATACAAATAAAAGAATTAGTATAACAACATAAAATGAGATAAACTACCAAAGATATATTTGTAAAACAATATCAGAATTAGTCTCATATACAAAATGATATGTCATCTCATGTGTCTAGAAAGAATACATAGTAGGTATACATACATATTTACAATATATGTATTAAAATACAAAAATTCTAAAAAGAAACTATCCAAAATAGCATCATGAGCCTCAGCCCGGTCATGTGATCCCCTACTCCGAAGCATGGAACAAAGTCAAGAATTTAACTATGGGAACTTTCCCTAGTTCTTACCACCATCCAAATAGTCTATTTGGGTACCCAAAAAAACCCAAATAGGGTGTGAGATACAATAACTATAGGTAACCACCCATGATGTCCATAATAAGTCTTTTCTATGAAATATGAGCTAATTTAGAGTTCATAATAAAATAAATATGACAATATTAAAAATAAATTTCCTAAGGAAAAAGTAACAAAACAAGTGATACTATACATCCCAATAAGGCTCCATGCCAAAAGAAATATCAATCTCCTATAACAAGGAAGTAGTAAATAAAAAGGTGGTAAACAAAAAGACCAATCTATATACAAAATATCTCATTCCATCCCTGAACACACCATATAACCTACAATGGAGTATCAACCATGACCACACCGTATAATCATGTATGTCACATTTACCATATCTGAGCCATATAATCATAATTTTTAGATTCACCTTGGTCGTATCATGTAAAAAAAGTGTCAAAACTCTTGGTTCCAATTTCAATGTGTATTGAACCAAATCATCCTTATCGAGCCCCATGAGCGTCTTGATGGAAACATGGATAGACTTGAATTGGGATCCAAGGAGCAAGTCAATAGAACATTTCCAATATGATACCAAAAAATCTAGATATAGGGGTAGTAGGGCCCAAGGAATCCCACATAATCAGAATCCAAGGAGTATATAGGTCCATGGAATTATCCACCACTATCATCACCCATGGTGTTGCACACACATGGAATCCTATAGAATCATTCACAATTAAATTCAATTATCAACTCACATTTCATAACATTTCACAATCCATGAGTTTAACCACTCAAATAAAAATTCCATAAAAACCATATAATAAATTACATCAACAAGAAAAGGAGTCAAACCATTTAAAAATCAATCAATTCAATTGAATTCATTTATAACTAGGAATCCTCTAATTATGAAAACCCAAACACTCACCCCAGGGGTGGTATAACAATAGGAAAAGGCAATGGAAATCACAAGGCACACCCAATGGGTGACCTAGGTTGGGTAAACAACCTCTAATAGTCACAAGGACCTAAAGGAAAACCCAAACATGTTTAAATATATTCTATTTAATTATTTAATTCATTTAAGGGGTGATGTAGGAAATGTTTGGTGTGTCGGCACAACTGCAACTAGCTATATAAAGCATCAAACCAATCAAAAAAAGTATATACAATCTACCATAGGTTTTCAGAGTAGTTCTTGTTTATTATTAACTTTTGCTTTGATATAGATAAAAAGAAAAATAAATAACAGATGAAGAACCTAGAAATAGAGCATATTATCTTGCATCTAAATAACTCCATCAATACAAATATGAATGAAAAACAAAAATAAATAATTCTATTAATCATTGATGTGAATCTCACAAGATGATTAGTGATCAATTCTATTATTTAATGGATGAACGGTAGCGATGCCTATGAAATGGATTCAAAATGGAGCTCTTAACATGTTCGACTTACCAACAAAGAAAAAAGAAAAGAGATTTAGGTTTTTACTAGAACTTTAGGGTAAATTGGACATTTCCTTATTTTTTACAGGGTTTTATGGTTTGGCCCCATGTTTGGAAAAATTGTACACAAATCATGCACCTTCTTATGTGCTAAGGGGATACCCACATAGTCACTATGCATAGTTGGAATAACTGTGCACAAACCATTCATTTTGGATATGTCAAAAATTATAGGCATCCCATATGGTCATGAACCTCCATCTGCATGGTTTCCTCAAACTGTGTAGTCTCATCTTTCCCTCAACCATGGTCTGGAATAGAATGTTAAACTATGTAGCCTATCCCGCACAATTTATACTAACCCTACAACCAACACTATTTTTCAAAAAATCTTGGTTCTGGGCTCCAAACTGGCATCTAACACCCTCGATACCTCCTTGAATTCAAGTGGTATACATATAGGGCCACTATAAATAATTTTAACTGAAATTAAAGAGATCTGTACCTCATTGGAAAACCCACGATCTTACATAAGATCCCAAGATAATCCCTAAAAAACATATATCATACCATCCTCTATAAAAAATGTGAAAAAATCTAGGAAAATAAAATCCAAAATCCTTAATATGAACTCAAGGGAAGGAAGAACATGTTAGAATATAGTCAAATAGAATAGAAGAGTAGAAAAAATAATATTGGGAACCTAGGACCATAAAAAATCAATCACATAAATCTAAGGATCAAAAATCCAAAAAGATACATCCAAATAAACCCAATACGATCCACAATAGGACTTGGGTTAAAGGAAATATAAATAAATTTAAGTTGATATGATAAGATCCCCATATTTATTTTAAAAATTTAGGGTCACAAAAATCACGGAATGATTTTAGGAATTATAATACAACATTGGTCAAATTTTATAACCATGGAGAGATATCCCAAACTCATGAGGAGATAAAACTAATTAAAATTGATAAAAATAATGAATATCACATAAAAATAGACTGTCAAATTAAATAATTCTAAATAATCAGGAATAATGATACAAACCTCAACCTCCCAAACATGAACCTATCACTAGTCCTTGAAAAATATGGTGTAACCAAGGACAAAAAGATGAATCAATCCCAAAATAGAGTGACACAAAAAATTCAAAGTGAAGGCCTTAATGGTGTAACTTTGAACTTCACACTATAATCAAAATAATTATAACATAATGGAACCTCCATACCTAAATAGAGAAACAAAAAAATATTATATATATATTATTAACAATTCAACATGATTAATGAATCTATAACACCATGTATCACTATAAAACCAAGACATATCCTCTCATATAACTCTATAGGATACATAATATTAGCATAACACCCCCTGTCATGTTGTCACTTGTGCTACCAGCTGAAATATTTTCTAAAAATCTATCTCCATTATACCATCCATCATCAAACACATCCCAAACACCCCCAACACCCCAAATCTATAACATAGAGGAATAATATAAATATAGGTCTCTATATGGATCATTTTATAGAAATTTTTTGAAGATTAAATTATTACCCTTGGGAATATTAGATAACCCCAAATGAAAAATATAATTGAAAAATGAATTAGGAAAATTATGAAAGGTGTGATCATAGTGATAATAGAAATAAATATTAAAAAATATTTTCACATGATTTAGGTATAAACTTATAAGTTAGTGAAGTTAGTTATCTTAACAACTACATTTGTTGATATATTGATGACCTTATAACATTGAATGATTTCAACAAGTCAAAAAAATAGATTTTTCATTGAGTGGTGGTTGTTAACTAATATTAAAAATATATCTTTATCATTTTGTGAGAAATTAATATTTGTTAAGAAACATGTGTTAAAGTTTGATACTTAAACAATAAATAGTAAGGGTATCCTTGAAAAAATCCATTTTAATGTCTCAAAACCACTAGTTATATAAGGGAATCAAACATGATAATCAATATAGGAAGTTTAACCAAATGATATCCAATATCATTTCACATAATTATAATGACATAGAATGAATAATGAGAAACCAACACAAACCACATCATGATGAATCTCACCACATAATGGTTTATTATTTATTTCATATTTCTAATATTTTTTCCTTATAATCGATTTAATATATTAATGTTTATGACATGAAGTACTTTCAATAAATATTATACCCCTATATGGTAAGGGATTTCCATAGTGGATTTAGTTTTTTATCATCTAGGATAGTTTGTTCCTCATGATATTTTTTTACCATTACCTTGGATGAGATCCTTATGATTTATTATTTTTGATTACTATCTTACTTCACTTTAGGGATTAATAATATGACTTAACATTGTACAATGAGTATGGTGCCACCCATGTGCTACTACCACTATTTATAAATGATTTATTCTATTTATATTAATGTTATTCCTATCTATGAACTTTTTTTCATTATATGCATTCATTGTAGGTTTAGATATAATGTTGTTTCATGAATCATGGGATTGAGTTTCATTATATTTCATGAAAACTAACCTAAAAATCCATAATATTTTTATGATGAGAATATTTTGTCCATTAGATAGATCCAATTTTTTTATACACCTATAAACCTTATTTTTTTGTTTTATATAAAAATATATATTTTAGGATTTAGTGGGAACCCTAAAAAACATTTCACTTATAGTGGTGAAAGGTCAAAAAAACCAGAGGCCAAAAGTACCCATGAACCTCCTAGAACCACAAATACCAGCCTAAAAAAATCCATAAGTCCTTAGTAATAAACCTACCTTATGATCCTTCATTATCAACACTCGTTTCAGGACCCTACATCACTATTTGCATCAGGACCCCATGCCTTCTTTGCATGTTGGGAAACACTGAGAGCTACTTCTAGACACCATTGATCACGAGAGATATTAGAAGAATGAAATGATATAATTGTAACCACCATGAAATACAGATAATAATAATATAGATATAAAGGAGTCATAGGTTTTGGTGAAAAATTTGGGGAGCCTATACCATGTATGTGATTCGTGTTCCACTATTGTAGTACGTGCATGAATTCAACACCCCCACACACCACACCTCCCACACTAGAGGACCACGTTTTTTTATCAATAGTGGATGAAGCAAGAAACATATTGAAAAATCAAACATGGATGTATCTTCTAGTATTATAGAACACTTCAGATATAACATAAAGGTCTTTAAAATACACACTTTCATCCAAAAAGTGTAAAAAAATATGCAACACCGCAATTCTGAGAAGAAGGTACTATCGAGGAAGGATGATTGAAAAAATAATCATCACTGACTGAACTACTAAATAGAGATGAAAACTAGGAAAAGGGAACTAAGGACCACAAAATATTGAAAAAACCCCATAAAATTTTATAAGGGGGTAGGTGGAACCACCAGAACATGGGTGGATGTGAGCACGGATGTGAAGGAGATTAAAATTAGAATACAATAAACTACTAATCCAGAAACAATCAAATAAGGTTTAATTATATGATATTATTAATCTAAAGTTATTCCATGCGATGAAACTGAGACCATGGGTATGACATGACCATCAGGATGAGAAAAGAACACCACACCAAATTGATGCTCACCAAAGAGGAACTAAACATTGAAATCTCTATGAACTGATGGAACAAAAGGTCAGATTAAGATTGAAGGAACTGATAAATTTGTCATGAAAAGACCTAACCCACTAAGAGTGATAGAACCCCTAAGACTACATCATACCCTAAAAAATAATATTGTATACTCATCCATACACGTGAACCATATGAATATACATATAGTGTTGTTAATTGAGATATTGGTAAGGGAAACATCCTTTTGGTGGATGAAGAAAATTATAATGAATTGATCTGGATCACCTAGTCCAAACCAAATTGGGTCATGACCTCGCATGCTCCTCCTAATTTCTATAGGCTACCATATATACTCATAAATAAATATAATGACATAGAAAGTGATTTTCCCCAATGTGTAAACTAAATAACAATGAGAAACACAATTCAAAAATATACGAGATAAGTATAAAAATATGTTTGATAGAAGCTGAGAAATATACCTAGATTTAGAATAAAAATTATATTGGATATGTTATATAATAATAATAATATTCATAATTAAAATTTTAGGTTAAAAATATATATACAATATTCAAAAAGTTATGATAAAAACCACATAAATCCATCTCTATAGGGGACATGCCTAACAAGATCTAAACTAACTTGAATCTTATATCAATAAACTATCAACCTTTATATTTTTTGACCTTTCCATTAACTAGATCTTGGATAATAAGATCAACATGAAACCCAATGGACATGTGTAAGATGTGAGTACAACCTACTTAGTAAGTTATCACCAACCAAATTCTAGCTATTTATCATAAAATCATTTGTATTCACCAATTACACAACATATAAAAGTAATCAATTTTTATAAATAATAAATCTATAATTTAAAATATTGAAATAAAATGAAATTTTTTTTAGGTGTTGATCTTCATGTGCAAACTAGGCCACCAAATATAAAAATCATATCGACTTCAAGCAATGTCCAAAATCCAAAATGATGTGGATATATCCTCATAAGATAAAACACGAGTGAAAGGAAACATATATCCTCTTTTTTTAATGAAAATAACCATATATAATATATACATAATCCACAATTTATTTGTGTGAATAGACTTAGATATAGAATTAATTTTTAATCCACCTTACCCATGGTTCAAGGTACCGAAATAAGAATTATACAATAATATCGATGTGACATATCATAAATATCACATACAAAAACATATAGGTAAAAATTAATAATGAAAATAGGCATGTGATGACTCAAGAAATCACGATAGAGAAAGATACAAATCAATACAATGAGAACTGGTAGTTTGTTTTTAATTTGAAAATAATATTATTTGAAGATAGGTTGTTAGATATAAAAGCATATCTCAATATTCCCAACAACACTATTAATAATAAAACTGTAATAGTATGTAGTAAATAATGTATTACTGTTAAAATAACCTATAATTCTTAATCCAAAAGATGGTAGGCAAGAGATTCCCCCACTATGATGGATTTCAAGAACCTAAAATCATGAAGATTATAATTTTACTTTTTTTCTTAAGAAGATATAAAAAATATGGGATAGAAGATGATAAAAATAACTTATCCTCCAAAAAGGATAAATCTATTAGAATATTGTAAAATATCAAAAAAATATAGAATAGAAAGTCACTTTTTCAGATAATATGGAGAAAGAATAACTAAATGTAATAGCTTTGTATGAAGATAGATGAAAAAATTCTAAAGGAACCTATTATGAAAATTTTAGACTTTTAGTGAAATTATAATTTTACTAATGTTTTAAAAAATACATATAGTTCCTATAAGGTACATGATGAGGGTATACTAGACACTTTACACTTGTTACAAATACACTAGGTACTTTTGAATAATCTATAATATTCTAAAATTTCTAATCAATACCACCACATTCCCAAGACTTTCAACACCAAAACGTAATCTTCTTTTAACCTAACCCCTTACATTACTTCTTAAAACAACCTTAAAAAATTAATGTATTGGTTTAAAATAGAAATATCCAAATATAAAATAAAATACTAACATGAAAACATTTCTTGTTACAAAATCCCTTCGATTGGGGTTCTTATCCCCAAGAAGAATCATCAAACTTCTCTTGGAAAAAATTCAACCCATTTATATTTAACTTTATTGTCTCACTCCCATGACTAATAAAAATGATGAAAATGATATAATTATAATAAAACTAGTGTAATAATGTCCCCCCATAAGGCATTCTAAATTTTATTGATGATATAAAATAGTTTTTTCATATATGAACCATTTACTTCAAACTCTATATCATCAAAACAAATATCAAGAGAAAGATCATTAACTTATATTATTAATTTAATCACATTGAAAAAATTATCCATGGTACTAAAACAATTAACTTGAGCGAATATGTTCATATTTAACCTGATATATCCCAAAATTTTAACCAGTTCAATGAAATAATTAATTAGTTTCAGTTGTTTTCCCATTTCATCTCTGAACTAACCAAGGGGAAACTAGAAAAAACAAATTTTCCAAGAATTAAAATTCAAAATTTCATCATTTAGGACTGATATAATATTTTTATTATCATTTAAAATTAATGAATAGTTTTTGAATCAATTTATCCGGCTCAATCATTTCATGCACTATTTTGGGTTTAATCAATGATGATTCACTAATTTTTTTCCAATATAGGAAAGAAAAGAATAGACTAACATATATATCTTTAAAATGATCCATATTAATATATTAATTATCAAAATTATTAAAATAAAACTTTACTATAGATATATAATCTTCCAAAGAGTCACCCCAATCCATAAAATAGAGATAAAACATATCCTCTAGAACATTAATGGTCCACTATGATTCACCATCATCCTATGGGTGGTATGATATACTTAGTTTTTCATGAGAACTAAGAGTTATATTTATTCCTTATAAAATATAAAAAATACTTGGGTCATGGCCTAAAATAATTTTCATTGCTTCTCCATGAATTTTATCAATTTCACATATATATAATTTTCTTAGTCTATCCATGAAATTATATTCCCTAAAAGAGAAGAAGTGAGATTTCATTCTTATAGGATTTATTATTAATGATATTGTATCATAACCTATTAGAGATACTGGTAAACTAATTATGAATCCCATAATCATTTTTTCCATTTCCATAATGGTATAGGTATTTGATATAATTCACATATAGAAATCTAGTTTTCATTATTTATTTTTTGGTATGTGAGACAATAAAAAACATGTTATATCCTACTTCATCCTGAGCCACCGAAATTCCCTTCTAATATCTTAGCAAATATTTGAAATGATTAGGTAAAAAACCTATTTATAAGAATTATAATATCTCATGATTTCCTTAATTATACAAGTGGGGACCAAAATTATTCCAAAACACAAATAATGATTTTTTAATCTTGAAACCAAAATTTAAAGATCTCCTCTCCAATGAGTTTCTCTTAAATTATAATACATTAATGATATATATTTTTTATTCTTTTACCTATTTCACAATTAATGATTCAATATCAATATGTAATAAACATATCCCAATATGATGATAAATTATATCCAAATGAATCTCACTTGTAAGATACATTAATCTGAACTCTTCCATTTCCAATAAAAAATTCTATAATTAAGCTTTTAAAATAAAGGAATTAGAAACTAAATCCCATTTTCTAGGTGTATAAAAGGTTTTAAAATAAAATTTTTTTTGGTATTAAACCCACTAAAATTTACTTAAACTTATGTCTCGTTAATTAATGATATATTTTAGGATCTTATGATCAATGCATGACCCAAATCATTATCTAAAGAGAAAATTCTTATAACATTTCTTGTCATGCACTATTATAGTTAATTATAAATTTTGGGTCAAATAATTATTTTTATGAAGTGTAATTTTCCTAGAACCCATGCCAAAAAATGATTTTCTTATATAATCATAAAATCAAGAACCCATATAGACACATAAAAATATACCAATTTTTTTACTTTATTCTATAAGGATCAAAATGGGATTAATTATAAACCTTTTATTTGAATCTTAAATATTTTCCCCATATTGATAAGGCCAAATGAAAATTTACACTTTCATCATCAAATATATCATGGGATAATCTATTTTAGAGAAATAATGGATAAAATTAAAATAGTATCTTCATGTTATAAGAAACATAATCCCTTAAAAACACCATTGGGTACCTCCCAAGACATTATTATCCATAACTTTTAAGTATGTAAAACAAATTTGGCCTCAATACCACATTCCCAAGGAATTCAACTTCATGAATCTAGGGGATCATTTTTAAATATTGAAATAGAGCTAATGATCTTGTAATCCCCCCAATATAATTTGAAGATGTTTTCTATTTTCCTCCCAGGATACCAAGTATATGATTATATAACCCATAAAATATAACCACAAAAGAGTCAAATAATGGATGATAAATTCTATTAATAAAGGCCACATAGACAGTAGGTGTATTCATTAATCCAAATCCCATGAAAATGTATTCAAAGTGACTATATAGGATTTATAAATCTATCTTTGGAATATAATTTACTATAAATGAGAGTTAATGGTAACCATAGTGAAGGTAAATATTTGGAAACCATTTATTTTTGCTTCAATAGATCAAATAAATCCTCAATTTACTGAAAAAGATAATGATTCTTGATTCCTGCTTCATTTTATTTTCTATATTATATATTTAAATATAGAATCGTATAACCTTTCTAGAAAAAATAATATGGGTTCCCCATAGGTAAGTGCTCCATATAATGAATCCCTCATCCTCAATAAGATGAAATTTAAAACACCTTAATTCAGTTATAACCATTCACTATTGTGGAATTGAGATTGGTTTGTTTTCAAGAAACAACTCAATAATGAAATTCATATCTTATTTAGTTACTAATCCTCAATAATTCTTAGGGAAAACATCAGGGAATATGTCAACTATAGGAGGTATTACCCTTGAATGTAAAGACCCAAAATTTTCATACATATGTATCAAATTTTAATAAATAGATATTCATTACATAACATAATTATCCATTCAAGAATCATTTAAGATTAGTGCCTTTGGAAAATTGGACACATAAATAAAAGGTCTACAAGTGATCCACATCATCTCCCACTAATTTCTTCATAAGTAGAACACTTTTTATACATATCATACATAATACCTTTGATCATAACCTAGGGAAATGGGACATAATAATGGGTGATATTAGATGCTTAGTAAGGGTAAAAAATGGATATGTCAACATAACATGTGCGTAAGAGAATGATAAAATGAGAATAATGTTTTGAAAACATAACCTATAAAACATAGACCAAAAAATATTCATGGAATAAATATTGGTAGTTTAAAAGACATGAATTATAAATTAATCAATAAACATAATAAATATAAGCATAACATTGGCATAAAACATGGAATTGTATCATATACATAAGAATATAAAAAATTTCCTTCATAGTTAGAACTCATTGGAAAATCTATTATAGATTAATTCTTTCACTCCTCAAACTATCATTGTAATCGAGGATGACTCCTAGGGAAATTATAGTGGAAAAACTAACTTATTAAACTGTGTTCACTCCCCATTCCATTCCTACTCATGTCATGATATATAAATATTTACCCAATGCATTGGAGGTATATAGATGTCCCAAACATCACATAATGAAAACAATACATACATGTTCCAAAATATAATAAAAAATTCATCATATAAGAATCCATGAAAAGAAATTGGTTTGAAAAACAATTAATCACAACATTACTGGGGGAAAATAAACAAATTCCATAATCATTTCCTTATTTCATCATAACATAACCCATGTATCAAGAGTCAGGTTTTATAATACTTTTATCATGGTATAACCCATGGATGAGAAATGAGTTTCATAAAAATCTTTTCATCATAAGAAAAAACCATTTAGATAAAAAAATAAGATCAGTATCCTTGGATCATATATCCATTAAATCAGAAATAACTTAAAACGATGTCATATTATATTGAAAATGGATTCTAAATATCAATTAGAAAATTTCTTGGGGAAAATATGTATTTCTAATTTTAGAATCACTTTTCAAAACTAAAACATCAATAAACATTTACAAGATCATTTTATTTTAAAATAACCTTGAAAACTTATAAAGGATGTTTTATAGAAAATTTGGAACATTTCACGAGGAAAATAACCTTTTTAGTTTGAAAATATATTTTTTAAAACTAAAATTTCACAAATAATTATGAAAATAATTTCATTTGGAAATAACCTTTGAAAAGTAGAAATGAATCTAAAAAAAATTGTGTGTTATTGATGGTGGAGAATTATGTTCATGCTGTACACGTTAAAACAATGATTCTTTTCACATTTTTGATAAAATACAAAGGAATGTTGTTTTAAAAAACATGAATATTATTTTTAAGTTTTTTTAGAAATTTAAAAAGGTAAAAAATAATTTAAACAATCATATTGGAATATTAACACATTCTTGAATAAATTTTTAAAAAACATATATTTGGATGAAAATGGTTTTCAACGAAAGAGGGAAATAAATTTAGTTATCTTTAAAAACATTATTTTTGAATCATGAGTATAGAAATACAGTAAAATTAAGGTAAAACATGAAATAGAAATATTATAAAAAAATAAATTTGTTTATTAAGAGGTATATCATAATTTATCATCATCTAAAGCTAAATCATAAACATCCTCGATAAACAATGAGATTATAACAAAAACCTTTACCACATGGGTATCTTATGAATCATAATTCACGTGAAAGAATAAATTTAAATAAAACTTTAAATATCATGATAATAAATAAATTCACGAGATAAAATTTAATAGGGTCTACATATACACCTCACAAATGAGGATAGATGCATAACATAATAGATTCCCCATTGAAGATAAATTGAGACCAAATTCAATTACCTTAAGCATTGAATACATTCATACACATCCTAACATAATATATATAAAATATAGTTTTATTATAAATATATTAAAGAAACATACCCAAATGTATCATACTATATATGAATTAATTATGAACTTTTATTACTATTTTATTAACAATTCCTTATTAAAATCAAGTTTTGGCTAATAACTTATTTGTCTTTCGTGAATGTTTTAGTTTGATATTATATCATTATTTTTTGAACATATTTATATCATATCAATAATTTTAACCAAGATATAAATATATAATATATTAATTATATTTTTATTTTTTATAATCCATAAAAGTTAGATATTGAAAATGAATTACACTGTTCATGAAGACGGTCAGTCGTACGTAGGCTTGAATGTTGTTTAAATTTTATCAATAGAAGAAAAAAAGAATGGTAAATAATATATTATCTTTATAGAATCATTTTTATGTTATACAGATAACATATATTCATTAAATTTACCCTTATTACCTACTATGTGAAGTGTATGTGAAAAAAATCACATCGCTTCCCGAGGTGGTAGTCCACCGTACACATAAGTGATGTTATCATATTCCCATAAAACAGAAATTAAGATAATATCTATGATATTATAATCATAGAAGTAAAATAATATCATATAAATCATATAAATTTGTTAAAGCCTTTATTATATTCATATGTGAGAGGCAGTGGTGGAAAAAGACTACATCAGTTCGTGAGGTGGTAATCTTCCATACAAACAACCAATAGATTCATTTCCCATTTGATTTAAGAGGATATATATATAGGATATTCCATAAAAAATATAACATCTATATATATTTTAGATAATTGTGTTAATATATTTTTATTTTCGGGACATTAAAAGATATGGAAAGATAATATGTCAAAAGAAAGAGATTAGTGAAGACAATTACCTGTGCTTAGAAAAACCTCAATTAGATCGCTTATTAAGGACCCTAGTGTTGGTATTTTGGGATAAAAATTAGATCTTTAACATTGATAATGTTTTTGGAGAGATTTATTTTTTGGTTTTTTTCAATAAAAATGACCTATTAGGTGTGAATATGTGAAGGGAGGATGTTCCCTTTTTTAATTGAGTAGGAGGGACATTTTTTTAAATACTAAAAAATATTTAATAATGGGAAGCTGATCCCACCAAAAGATCCTAGTAAATCAATAAACGATAGATTTTAGGTATTATATGGTTGATATAAACCTCCAAAATCAAAAAACACATGTTTTAAACATTTTATTACTCATATTTTAAGTTTACTTAATTTTACCATTTTAGTTTTCACCATGGTAACTTGTATCATTTTATTTATCTTGGTAATTTATCCTTTAAGAATAAAATTTAAACAATAATTATTATATAATTTTTTCCCACTTATTATAAATATAAAATAAAATTTATTTTATAAATATATTATTTTTTGGAGAATTAATTTTATCACAAGAGCATGTACTGCACAAAACCTCGTTTTAACCTCAAACGTGACAATTATTTTTTATTATGTTTATTAATATTCATGAAAAGAAATTAATTTTAATTATTATATTATATAAATTATTATTATTAAAAATATATAATATAATTTTTAAAATTTTAATCATAAATGTGATATAATTTAATTTAATATTAATCCCACAAATGCGATGAAAAAGCGGTTTTCCAAAAAGAACATTTTAAAAAGATTAAAAAGTTTATATATCAGAATTAAATATTAAATTTATTAAAATGAACTATATTAGATGAATTATAATTTAATTAATCTAGTTTTTTTTTAAAAATTTAAAACAAAATGGAAGCTTATATATTTTGTAAAAAGATAGTTTTCAATAAAAATAAGTAGTTTTCACTATTCACCATAAAATTATTCATTTCCGAAAAACCCAAAAAATCATTGAAAAGTATTTTCTAAATGTTTATTCCAATAATTAGCTTAATTTTATCTAATAAATTTTATTAAAATGTAAAATATAACTTATTATTTGTTCACAAAAATAAATAAAAATTATTTTTTTGGGAAAATGGTATTTTCGAAGTATACAAAGACTTCACAAATAAATTAATGCTTTTTATTTATATGTTTTCTCTATATATAACCACTATTCTTAATATTTTAAAAGTATTTATTCTTATTAAAAACACTAATTTTAATTTATAGGTTATAATAGTCTTATTGAAACAATAATATCCTTAATATATCATGGTTTGTTAAAACTCAGTGTTGCATTAAACACAAGATATCGAAAAAAATTAAATTTATTTGAAAAAAATATTTTATAAAAATAAATGATGATACATTACACACCCTTAAAATTAATTTCTACCTCATAATTCATTACTCCAATACAAAAAAATTAGGATACTTTATCTTTATCACATCCTCTGATTCCCACATAGTTTAATAAAACTGGTGGTTTTACCACAAAATGTTGACCAGGTGAGTGGTATTTTTTCATATAACTTTATCTATAGAATCCATAATCTCCCAAAAAAATTACTCATAGAAAATATAATTCTATAGATGTAAAACCTTTAATTTCATTACATTTTAATTATCAATTACGTACTTTCTCAGGATAGATACTTGGAACACATTGTAAACTTGGGAGAGGTTCACTGGAAGCGATAAAAGATATGATATGGCCTCAATAAGGTCATTAATTTAAAATGGATGATATACCTATGTATTAGTTTCCATTTCTTCCCAAAGATAATAACTTTATTCCATGTATAAATTATTAGACACAAATTTTCATCAAATTTAAATTCCAGATCACACCAGTGATTGTCAAGATAATATTTATATCGGTTTTTACTACCCTTATGTGTTAGTGAGTTGATATAACCTTCTATAATTTTTTTTCATCCATATTACGTCCCAATAAATTTATTTCTTCTACTTAATTCTAGTACATTGTAGCTTTATACTTTTTATATAAAGGGATTTATAAGGAACCATCTGAATGTTTGAGTGAAATTTATTGTTGTAAGAAAACTAAACTAGAGGAAGGTGTTGGTATCTACTACCTTTTAAATCCATAGAAAATGATATCAACATATACTATAGGGTTTGAATTCTTATCTCATAATGACCATTTGTTTATGTTTGATTCGAAGTGCTAACACTCAAAATAACTTACGGAATACTTTTCCAGAACATCAAGGTAAACCATAGATCTAGATCAGATACAATGGAGTGTGTTACTCCATGCAAAATTACTAATTCCTTAATGTATATTCTGGAAAGTTGAGAAAGAGATATGTCTTCTTATATAGTGATGAAGTTTGATATATTTTTAATGATGTCATCTTGGACACAAATAAAATTATACCCTTCAAAAGTTTTGGGGAGTCCAATGAAAAAATCTATGTTGATGTTTTCCCATTTCCATTCTGGTATGGGTGATGGTTGTAACATTCCATTTGGTATTTGCCTCTCCACCTTAACATTCTGACATACCAAGCAATGAGATAAAAAATCTATGATATCATTCTTTATTCTATCCCCTCGGAAATACTCTTTCAAATATAAATACATCTTTATACTCCAAGATGAATATAGAATAATGAACTATTATCATCTTCTAATAGATCCTTCAAATCGAGTATGGATGAAACACATACACTATTCATTAACCTTATCATTCCATCGTAATCAAGGATAAAATATGGAATATTTCTCACCTTCTTCTACAGCTCTATATCATCTTTATGTTCCTGTTGATTCTTTATTTGGATAAATTGTTGAACACTTATTTGAGAAAGATAAAATTTATACACTCACTTCAAGATTCCATGATATATTATTTGAAAATCAATAAATACTGGATATTTTGGGATCATAATCTTGGAAAAACTATCCCGATCCTCTTATGTAAAAGAACTAAGCACAATTTTTTCTTTCCAATGGTGGTAATGTATTGAGAAGTCATAATATTTAATCATCTCTAACCATCTCCTCTGGAGCATGTTCAAATCCTTTATTGTGAATATATACTTTAAACTTTTATGAATAGTACATATATCACTCCATTATCCATAAAGATAATTCCTCCATATAATGAATGAAAAAATTATCACATCTAACTCCCAAGAAGTATTTGGGTAATTTTACTCATTAAACAACAATTATCTTGAGGAATAAAATCTTACTATGCCATTAAGTATGAGAAAAGACCCCAATTCCTTTTTGTATGAATCACTATAGATTTCAAAACCATATCCACTATGATGGAATATAATTACCGGTTCACTGAATAATATTTTATTTTGTTCCTTGAAATTTTACTCACACTCATCTATCCATAGGAACTTGGATCACTTCTAAGTTAACTTGGTGAGTGGATTAGATAGTCATGATAAATTTTCTACAAACCATTTAAAATATCTATTTAAACCAAAAAAATGTGGATCTAAGTCACCATGGTTGGTCTTGGAAAATGCAAAGTAGACTCGATCTTTGATGGATCTATAGATATACCCTCTATTGAGATCATATGATATGAAAATAAAACCTTTTGTAACCAAAGTTCACACTTATTAAATTTTGGAAATAGTTTCTCCTTCATTAGGGGTTTTAGTGAAATTATCAAGTGATCTTGATGCTCTTAATTTATCTTTTAATAAACAAGACTATTTTCAATAAATACTAAAAAAAACTAATCAAGGTAATCTATAAGACTATATTCATTAAATCCTTGAAGATAGTTAGGTAATTAGTATGATTGAATGGAATCACTATATACTCATAATGTCTATACCTTGTATATAATGTGGTCTTGGGTATATCCTCTGTCTTTACCAATAATTTATGGTATCTATAATGAAGGTCAATCTTGGAAGGTAATGACTCCATGTAGTTGACTGAAAAATTCATAAATACCCGGTAGAGGATACTTTTCCTTGATCATGATCTTGTTCAACTCTCAATAATCAATGAAGATTCTCATCAATCCATATTTTTTTAACAAATAGAACAGGTGCACCCTATGGTGACACACTTGGAAAAATGAATCCCTTTTCTAGGTTCATTAGGAGTTTCTTCTTATGTTCCTACAACTCAATTGGGGCTATTCTATAAGGAGTTTTTAAAATAGGTGTAAAACAATGTAAGATTTCTATTGAGAACATAACTTCATGTTATAGTGGAGGAATATGAAACTCTTTTTTAAAGACATGAACAAACTCCCACACAATAGTAATAACATTAATATTGAGGTTATGCCCAACCATAGGAGATAAATTCCCCTTTTAATGGGAATCAAAATCCATACAATGGATATAATCTGCATTAGAAGTTCATATCTATCATCACACTGATATATGATCATAGGTTGGTTTAAAATATCAAACATGACTTCCATTCCTAGACACTTTATGTGGGTTTTATGTTGATAAATCCAATCTATGCCTAAGATAAGATAAAATTCATCCATAGGGGGAATAAAAAGAGTTTTAGGATACGATTCCAAGAAAATTCAATAGGAGAATAATCATAGGTCTGAGATGCGATCATCACACTATTAGGTTTTTTTACTTATAATTCAATATCTAATCATTGAGGTGGTACTTTGACACCCATATAAAATTATTCAGATATAAAAAATTAGGTACATCTGGAGTCAAGTAAGAAATTATAAATTCCAGATTGAATGGTAAGTGTACCTTTCACCATGTAATTATTTCACCCCTCATTAGAAATAGTGATAACATGAGATTTCCTTTTTTATCTGAGCTTAAGAGGTTATTGAATTTGATAATCATAATTAACCATTGGATTTTAGAACTGGTTATCATAATTCCAATATTCTTGGAATTTGAAACACTAGAGTGTGATTAGTGCATTCTATAGATCTTTGTCTATATTCGCATCCTCAAATAACTTATTCCCATAACCATTTAAATTAATTGCTCGATGAAGTTACTTCCCAAAATTATTTTTTTCTAGTCCCCTTAATTCAATTTACTCCATGTTTTCTAGTACACAATGAGCATGAAATAAATCTCATATTTTATCTCTATTGGTTTTAGAATTTTTTCTAGAATTCCAAATTTCTTTTCTTATCAAAACCAAGTGATTGATGAGTAACCCCAATATATATTGAAACCTTGATAGAACAATGAAATATTTTCTTATAGATATTGAATTCCCTTATACACAATTCCCTTTAGAGACATGGTTTTGAGAAACCCAAAACATAATTTAAGGTTGGATGAAATTATTAGTAGAATACCTCATAAGCCTTGTAAAACTTTCCTCATAGGAACCAATTTATTCATCATAATTTAAATTGAACCCCATGAATTACTTCTTATTTTGGTTCATAGAATTAAAGGAATGTACTTATTCAAAATAAAGTTCTTAAACTCATCCCATTCAATAGATTGTACTTAATATTACGGAATCATATTCTATATGATATTACATCATTGATCTGCTTCACCTTCCAAATCATAGACAAAAAAAATGGAATTTTCATGCTCTGAACACTGGATAATAGAAAATATCATTTCAATGGTATTATTCCATTTCTCAGTAACTAGTGGATGAAAAAAATTCAAAAAAGAGGTTTGATGTTTCCTAGAAAAGGACTCAACATAATTTTGTTCCCTCCTTTTCTCTTTTATAAATTCAATACGGTTCATATGTTAAGAAATTTGGGTGGGCATAGAAATGGTATTTTTCATTCTAACAACCATAATATCTAGTTTATTTGGAGGACAACCATTTCATTGTTCATCACACTCAGAATCAATGTAGTTACTTTGGGTTCCATCCATTTAATAAAACCAAAAATCATAGTGTAAGAAACAATAATCATTAAAGGGAACCACATAATCATGAAAACTAACTTATAGAATGTTTTAATCATGGAACCATATTTTAAATCTATGAAACCTTAGGATTATCTTTGGTTATTCATGGTCATTATTAAAATTGTTCTTGATAGTTCATAATGGTTTTGTGAACATCCAAATCATATACCCTATGAGTATCAAACAAAGTCTTTATCAAGGCCTATTTTTGGGAACTAGGTGATGATCAATTATAGCTAAATTCACACTTTTTATAGTAGTTACCCCTTGGAATCTCTATTTCAAAGCCACATCCACATATAGTATTCAAACAGGGATATGATATCTTAGAAACCACTTTCCACATCCTTTACCAATATTTTAGGACATTTTACTATACTTTGAATCATCTTTAGACTTATACTTAGAAATATCCCTAGACACATCCTTAGATATAGCGCTAGTTATCTCAATAATCATTTCTCATAAATGTTTCTAATGGTTAATAGAAAATTTATCTTATACCAACTTCAAAGAAACAAAAGTCTATCTCCCTCTCTTTGACTCACACACACACACACACACACATATACCACATTTTAATTGATTAATATTCATTTTATAACATAATGATCCAATCTAGAATCATTTAGGTCTAGTGAATTTGAAAACATGGCCACATAAAGAACTAGCACGTAAGTGATCTACATTATCTCCCACTAAATTCTTCACAAATAGAACCCTTCTTAGACATATCATACATAAAACCTTTCTTCATAACCTAGGCAAAGGATACATAATAAAGGGTGAGCTTTTTTTGGGCAACAATCCCTCAAGGTAATATTGCATCATTTTTGGGTTGATTATGTTTGTTGATAAAGTAGGTTTCCATGGTGAATTTTTGATTTCTAGAGATTTTGTTGACAATCCATGTTGACAAAGAACCACAACAAATGAATGGATGATCTGGAGGCAGTACAAAAAGAGCAGTACAAGGTGGTGCCGTTTTCTAGTGTTTGCGAAATTTTTGGGGTCCAAAATTTTGAGTTTGGTGAGCATCGTGAAAATAGGTTTTCCTTGAAGATCTAATTTAAATATGGAAAAGGCATGAGTTTTGAGAAGACAAGATTCATGGATTGGATTTCACAAAGACCAGAAGAATGTTGATGGTGATGCTTCGCGATTATGTCAAGCTTCATGAACATCATAGTTGAAGAGCATTACGGCGGTGAAGGGAATTGTGCGTAAGAGATTCATGGTGTGTGGGTGGAGCATCGCAGAGAAGGCGCAATGTAAATGAAGGAACACTCCGTGAATATGACGAGATCTGCGATCAGAAAATTTCCATGGTGCTTTGCGATTTTGAGAGAATTTTGGTGGGAACTTCGGAGCATCGCGATTTGAGATGACATGGTGTTGACTTCACACGGAAGGTTAGAGGGTCAGTGGAATCACCTATAAATAGACCTAGACCCCCTAGAGATAAGTAGAAGACAAGAGAGAGTTTTTCAGAGAAAATATTTTTCTCTCAGTTCACAAAGTTAGTTCGTGAAGGTAGTGTGCTTCGTGAAAGAAGAGATTCGAAGCAGCTAATCTAGATCTGTGAATGTTGCGAGCTCGGCGTTAGATCAGTGAGCTTCGCAAGAGAAGTCACTCTGTGAAGACTTGAGCTTCGCGAGAGTGCTTTGCAAGAGTGCTTCGCGAAAAGGTAGAAGCTTCGCGAAGGCTTGTTTGAGCTTCACGAAATTGGGAGCCTCATGAAGTAGGGTGCTTTACGAAGGTTTTAACAAAGGAATTGGCCAATGTTCAGGGGAAAAGGAGTATTCATCAATGGATGAAAATTGGACATTTACAGAGAATATATCAACAGTTGAGGATGCATGTATTAATGAAAATTAAGATAACTATAGGTATATAAACTGTGAGTGGATCCCTTCCAAATGTAGTGAGAAAAGGAAGAGGAATAAGGTTATTATTTCTACCGACAGTGAGCTAGAGGGAGAGAAATAGGGAGTGACCCTTGGAAAAAGCAGTGAGCCGACCCTAAACATTTTAGAGGTAGTGATTCTAGGAATATAAGTTATCTATCCTGAACTTTGTAAACGACAGTGCGCTTTTAGTGGATTTGGTACATCAGTACATGGCCAGTGTATGCTCCTTAGACATATCCCAGTGAGGGTGAACCAAGTAAAAATACCTATGTCCTGTGCATTCTTTATTTTTTATTTATACTTTGCTGCAGGAAAGAGAGAGAGAAGAGATTCTTTCTTAATAGTGAGACAAGATCAATAGGAGTAGTTGTTTTAATATATCATACCCTGATTCACCCCCCTCTCAGGGTATCTGACCTAGTGGACCTAACAAGTTTGATGCTCAATAAGGGGGAAAAGTGAGATGTCAATATAACATGAGAATATGGGTATGTGAACATGATAATAACATTTATTATCTGAACCCTATAATTCATTTATGATAAAATTTAAGTCATGGAATAAATATTGTATGTTAAAAAGGAAAAAAATCATATAATGACCAAATAACTTAATCCATGGTTTCATAACATTATATTAAGACATGGAATTGTGGTATACATAGAATATTAGAAAATAATTTCCTTAGTATTCAAGGATCATTTCAGAAACTATCATAGTGGAACAAGTTTACTCCCTAAAACATTTTAGTAGTCACAGTTAACTCCTAATACTATCACATTGAAAAAATTCCCTTACTAAATAGATCCCACTCCCCATTCCAGTCATATTTATCTCATGATATATCAGTATTTACCCTATCAATTAGAGGGATATATAGTTCCCACACATCAAAAAATTAAAATCATACATATGTGTTATATAAGATCAAATAATATTAGTCATATCAGAACCAATGAAATGAAATGGGTTTCAGAAAAAATTTAACATAGCATAACCTGTGGAAAAGATACAGGTTTCATAATCTTTTGATCATTTTATCCTAGTACAACCCATGATAAATAAGAAAGTTTCATAATCATTTAATCATGGAATAACCCACTGAAGATGAATTAGTTTCATTAAAGTATTTTCATCCTAAACATAAACCATTTAGAGAAAGAATAATTTTAGTATATGTAGGGTCCTGAAAATTCTTCTAAGGGAAGAAAATTATCCCACAGTCGCTTTCCAAAAGGAAATAATTACTCCTACATGTCTAGACAGGTGAATGGACTCAAATATAGTAACAAAATTCAGAAGAAATTTTAAGGAATTCATGTTTTAAAAGGACTTCATATGGGTCGTGTACCATCACTGGGAAGGGTTCACAAACCACCTAGATCATGAACCACCAGTACGCAGAGTGATCCATGAGGCACTGGACCGTAGAGCGATTGTCAGTGGACCCAGTGGACTGTAAACCACATCGCTAAAGGAATCGTGTTCACAAAGGCCATACGCGTACCATCCTACGGACATAAATGGTTTGCAAATAAAGAAATCCGGAAGGTTTACGTGAACCATGATCATGAACCATAGCCTCCAAAAACCCTAGTTGACCGAGTCTTCCGCAGGTCAGGATATATCTTAATGGGCCTCCACAAATGGTGTTGCATGCCCAAAGATATTATTTCCTTGATGCTCTATAGAAGGAATAGAGAAGTAATTGAGAATGGATAGATAGAGAAAGATTGAAGGGGACCTAGAGGTAGGAAGAAAGAACTTAGGGAAGATTCTGACTTCACTCTTGAATACTCAGAGAACCTGAATTACAAACT
This sequence comes from Viscum album, assembly GCA_963277665.1. Lineage (NCBI taxonomy): Eukaryota > Viridiplantae > Streptophyta > Magnoliopsida > Santalales > Viscaceae > Viscum > Viscum album. The sequence goes on along the minus strand of OY728120.1, from coordinate 539,050,614 downwards.
ACACTCTCTATAGGTATTTCCATCCATGAACCCTGAAATGGGGGAACTGAACAATAATAATTGAATCTAGGACCTAATTGGAGAACCATGAACCACTTAATCCTCATGGATGAACTCCCCACGAACGATAATCCCCTGGACCCTCCATCAAAATGGTGTTTCACGTAGTGTATCGCTACATGGATTTAACCTAGCGCCACATACTATATCAGTACGCGAATGGAACCAAAAGTAGTGTGATGGACCGCGTACCAATGTGGTGCGTGATAGTCTATACCCATTCCCACATACTGCATCAATACGCGGATGACCCCTATGCCCACATTCCACTACAGTATGCAGTGTTCCTCTATCCTGCATAAGAAATCAGTACGCGGAATGGGGTGTTTTTAGGTATTATTTCTTCTGGTTCCAATATCGCTCCTCCATTACCATTTAGTCCTCCATAGTCCCTCCGAGAACTAGTCCCCCTACATCAGGACAAAGCCTCCTCTAAAGCCACCAGACCCGTATGATCAAACTATTGGTTGTATCAGCATGCCCCTTTGATTCTACGTACCCATGGTAAGTGGAGTCACAAAGTCTCTCCACACAATAGTTAGGGCTTCGGGAATGCTTGGGCGTCTACGTTCCCATAGTAACCCAAAGTCAAATCTTGGGATTCCAACATGAACATCCCTGTTCTAGGGATTAAGGGTGATTACATGATTTTCTATTCAATGAGGAATAGTTTTCAATCAAAGGAGTTATGTTCACTTCTCCTTTGACAAGGAAGAAACATCCCCCCTTCCCAGAATGCATTCTAGGGCCCTCCCATTGAGTTATGTCCCCAATCTTCCAATGTTGGGCCTCATGACCTTTAATGTCATCTCACATTAAAAGTTTTATTTCTCTGTGCTATCTCCCACTATCACCCCGACATCTTTCACAGTAGGCTCTCCCTCTCCCACCAATAGGAGAGGAAGCATGTGGTTGGTTAGATCTCTTGCATCCAATTGTTTCTCACACCGATCATGAATCATGTGGGCTTAGAGGTTTGTGATTATTACAATATTCACACTTTATAAAATAAAATAACTCTAATTCTTAATCAAACATGGATATGTAGGATGCCTACTTGAAGGTCTGAGCTCAAAAGGGGGCCCATCCCAGAGGGTTCACGCAATCATATCCCCTTAAATGGGTAGGTTCTATGCGTAAGACCCCAAAAATACAAACTAAATTTTTTTTATTCCTCTCATAAATATATATAGGAAACCCATCTTCAGGGTTTGATCGCAACATAACGTCATCTTTTGTCCCCTCAGGATGAAAATAAACTCCAGAGTGCCTTATTGTATGGCTAAAGTCAACATCACCTCTATAGCATTAAATATATGTATTCTTATGAAAATCCTACAAACTAGGAGTTTCCCATGGAAGCACTCTTCAGGAATGAACTGGGGATTCACTAACATATGAATATGATAGAAATTTATAAGAATGTACCTAAATAGGAAATAATCCTACCCCAAAAGGGTGTGGTGAGCCTCACTTCCCATCCTCTCAACCAACAGAGTCCTTAAGTGTCATTAGCTCAATAATAGTCCAAAGAGTGCCTGAATTTGGATAACAGGTCCACGAATGATAGATACTAGGGTCTTTGGGTGTTTCTAGCTCCTCAAATAAACCCATTGGAGACCATTCAAAGAAGTTATATCTAAGAAGGACAGATTTCATAAGTACTTGACCACATGAAATCTTCCATTAGGACTATCTGAATGTAGAATTTCATTCAAAATACAAAAAGGATAAGAAACCCAATCTACAAGGGGTTAATACAACATTCCTTTAAAATATAATGACACAGAATGGGTTGAAACAAAATAAATGGTGAACTTGACGAGAAACTATCTCTGGAAAAAGATGCAATTGATGATTCTCTTTGGACCATTTTATTATCACTAGAAAGACGCCACCTCAAAGGCATAACAAAAATGGTGAAATCGACGTGAATCCTTAACCAAGGTTGAGGTTATACCATAATTATAAAAATAACACAAGGATATTTCACGTCAGACCATTTTGTTCGCCCTTTTGCACCAGAAACGCGACACCTCAAAGGTGGAACAAAAATGGAGTAACCGACCTGAATCCTTAACCAAGGTGGTAGTTCTACCACAATGATAACATTTACAAAAGGATATTACATGTCGGACCATTTTTTTTCCCATATACTCCCAAAACATACCAACTCAGAGGTAGAACAAAAATGGTGAACCCGAAGTGAATCTTCAACCAAGGTGGCAGCCTTACCCCACTCAAGCCCCTTCACCCCACAACAAAAAAGAGAGAGGGGAAGGGGGCCATGATGAATCTAAAAATATGCATATATTTAATATAATTCTAAATTGAAGAGGATTTGTGGTCTGTATGTCATATATGTATATCAAAGGTTACTTCAGAGAAACCTTCGATCCAAATGACATCCAGATGACTGATTTAGACACACACATTAGCGATTCCATAAGCATATGGGGCCCCAATGAAGAGCAGGACCCCCTCAGCCACCCAACATCTTCAACGCTGGGTACCCAACACGCTGATCCAAGAGTACCACCAAAATGGTACTCTTCCCATGGTGGAGGCCACAAGACAGGACCTCCAGTCTGCAAAGACTCGCCAACCACCTCCTGATTCGTGATCGGAATCCTTGCACAAGGAAGCCCCACACTACTACAAAATTGTCCTAGATCAGTGCTCAAAATGGGCTTTAACAGCGCTAAAAGAGAGTTGTAAAGCTCAGCACTAATATAGGGTGGGGGGGGGGGGGGTTCCTTTTATCAATGCTCTGAAAAGCGTTGATAATGGCCCCTTTTATCAGCACTAAAAAAAGAGCTGATAAAAGACCCATTTATCAGCATTTTTAGCACTGATAAAAGTCAAAAAAAAAAGAATTAAATAATGTGGGGAGAGATTTTAACAGCACTTGACCCCCCCTTTATCAGTGCTAGGAGGTCTCCAGTGCACTTCCCTTCCCGCGCATCCTCACACGTGTGAAAACCTTTTCTTCCACCCAAAATCGAACCCCCAACCTCACCCTTTCGCGGATGTACCTTTACCACTAAGATATTTCATTTTATTCTCTATTTAATGATATATCTATATATATATATATATAGTTATATTTATTCGCATATTGATATAGATTCATATTAATATAAATATATTTATTCATATATTAGTATATATATATTCATTCGTATATTAATATATATTTATATTTATTTATTTATATATAAATATATATATATTTAGTTATAAATTTTCATATGTATATTTATTTTTATATTAATATATACTTATATGATTAGTTATAAATACATTTATGAAGTATTTTTTTATTTGTGTTTATAATTAATTAAATAAATAAATACATACATATATACAACACACACATAGACAGACACACACACACACAGACACATAAATATTTACGAATAAATACATATATATGTGTATTTGAAAATCCATAGAATGTTAAAACGATCATAACTTATAATCCAGAAGCCCGTTTCGAATCCACAACCATTCAAATCAAAGAAAATGGAACAATCTTCGATATAATATGTGGTACAGGGATAACATACATCCTTATCATAAGTTATACCTATTTTAATGTTAACAAATCTGTGTATCCCGACTAAAAACTCAGTTTGGAGGCCTTATGGGCCGTTTTTGACATCAAAAAATGTGAAAGAAGCTTCATTAGGTCACCAGCCCTTAGAGCTCATCGCAGGCTTCGATTTGATATGCTGTAGAGCTCGAACGGACACCCAGATCAAAATTTATGGACATTTTAAGTTTGAGTTACATTTCCAACGTATTTTAGATCTTTTATTAATTGTTTTGTATTTTTGTGTCTTCAAATTGTTATTAAATGATTTTTAATCGATAATAATTAGCAAATTATTAAATAATAATATATTTTTAAATATTTTAAATCCACTTTCACTAAATTTATTATATATTAAATTTAATAGTCTATTTATACGTATCTAAAAAATATTTATAAAATATATATTATATTTATATCAATATAAATATACTTATATAACAATTATTTATTTTTCAAATTTTTTATGAAACATAAAATTTATCACCATTAGAAAAAAGTGCTGCTAAATCTCCCCTTTATTAGTGCTACTAAAAAAAGCGCAGATAAAGGGTCCCCCTTTATCATTGCTTTTTTTAGCGCTGATAAATGGGTAGCGCTTACCTTGCCCATTTTTGTAGTAGTGCCAGTAGTCTTCTCAAAACATTTCAGGAGCTTGTCCCCAGAACGTGACAATGAGTACCTCCCATTTCTCAAAGAGGCAGATGAAGTTGATGCTGGAAACTTCATCTCAACTGCACAGGGGTCCTACCTACAGGCGCCCACCGGAGAACGTCGTCACCGACATCAGACGACCAAGCCTCCTTACGTTGAAGTGGACCTTATGTTGAGGGAACCTAATAAAGTCTAGGATACCCGAGGCCCTTGGGATTCCCACCAAGGTAGCTAATATATAATCAGGAACAAGCTATCACTCATGTTACTAAGGAGAAACTCTGTCGTACTAACATAATGGCATCCAACAGGTAGACATACAACTCTGTCCCATCCACTCAAGCCCACCACAGAAATAGGGTGGCACAATACGAGCACATTCACATTAGTTTTAATGCTTGTCAGTCTCACCGTGAAGACAGAGCAAATAACTATAGGTAGTTTCATATATCTACTAATGTACAATAAGCCTGCCAACCAAATAGGGAGACAACCAGCTACATGAAGGCACAAATACCTGATGACGCATTTCAATCCCACCATCCAAATAGGGCAGCAAGAAGATATGAACAGAGTCAAATTCCCGTGGATGCATAAAAATCTCATGAGACAAATATAGAAGCAAGAAATCAGATGAAAAGCCCCGCTCGTGAATATAAAGACCACTATTCAAATATGGTGGTAACCAAAGAAGGCAACCAGTGGAAGACTTGTTCCCCTGTCCCGACATAATAGATCTTCCAGTATCTAATGGAAAGTCATGGAGGACCGGAGCAGGAAAGAACTCCTGCCCCAATATCAGAATGAGCCTTCATACCCATTTTAGCCACAGATGTATCCCAAAACATCCTAGAAATTATGGAATATCATATGTTGATCCCAAACCATAGCATCCAAACATGACAAGACATTATTGCATCGGTGGAAAAGGCGAGAAATCGGGACCACAACCCGGTTTCCTCGAATGGAAAGACTCACTCACAAAATCAGTTAGTCACTCTAGAGAAATCATGCATTCCTGATCTAGTCCAGGAGGGTCAATGACAATATCCCACGATACACGAACAACCAGATCAGGTAAAAATACCCATTCCAAATGGGGGACGCAAGTCCAATGTGGTGGCCACTCCCGGGTAGGCATATATTCTTGCCAAAACTCAAGATGTCCATTGTTATATCTCGACGGCATCACGGGACCCAAGAAGACATGTAATCATATAATAAGGTCATTAACAACATAAGATGGCCCCAATTACCTTCAAGAGAGTGATAAAAAATGAAACACATCAAAGGAAATGGGAAAATGAAGAGCAACAACATGATCTTGCTCTGCTGGAAGCTGGAGTTCTTGACGCCATCAAACATATATCAATATAGGCTAAAGACTCTATCAGTCCATTACCCAGATATAAAAGTGGCCTTAGAAATTGTGAAGGCCCTCCTCACAATGTTGCCACCGGTATCTCTGAAGATCCTCCCTAGAGAACCCACATGGGCTCACTCTGTGGTCCAGGATTGATTGATCATGAGTGCCTATCTCTTGACGCGCATCGGGGTTGCCCTACCTTCGACCTAAAGAATAGAAAAAAAGAAGGTCCTTCCCATGTTGGAATCCTCCCTGATGGTCCTACCTAAGGTATATGATGCAGATATGATTCTACCTGCAGTCGGATGTTGATTCATGAGGGTAGTCAACGCCTTGATGATAGTCACTGAGAAGACCCTCCCTACAATGAAATTTGCTATGAAGGTCCTCCCCACAGTGAAATCAATCAATGAGATGGTCCTCCCATCATTGCAGTACATCTTGAAGGCCCTCCCTCAGATGATCACTATATAAATCCTCCCTGAAGCCAAGAATCAAGCTGTGATAGTAGTCATCTCCATCATAGAAGTAATAGAGAAGGTCCTGCCCTTAGTGACATCAAGAAGAAAGAAGGTCCTCCCCTCATTGTATCCCACCCTGAAGGTCCTCCCCATGGTATACACCATAAATACATGTCCCGTGGTCAGGCATCAAGTTGCAATAGTATCCCTCTCCATTGCAGCACCAATTGCGAAGGACCTCCCCTCAACCAAAAGTCATACAGGAAATAAGGCCCTCCGATTGTTGAAACAAATGCAATAAAGCCCTTATATAATGAGGTTCTTAGAAAGATGAAGTCAGATATATCAGGCACTTTTTCCATAATAAGTGTTATTCTTTCCCAACCAGAGGATGGTTTGGGGCCACACTCATATTTTAAGCCACCCCATGACATCTACAAATCAATAAGTCTCCCACCGTTCTAGTTTCCTAGAATGAAATTATTAAGAAGTAGTCGAGATGGGAATATCAAGTAGAGGAGCCTTCGAAAGAACAACAGAAAGATATGTTTCTTTTGAGAAGACCACTAGCTAAGGAAAATATACGAGTGATGAATTCACCCAAATACACTTCTCACTTCGACATGCTAGTAGAATTTTTTGTTGAATGTATGGATGAGATCACCTCAATATATGGATGACTGTTTGTCAGATGAAAGAAAAATTTCTACCCTATGAAGGGTATGCGGATCATGTCAACACGTTAGGGGAGCTTGGCTATCTAATCGACCTAGAAGCTCTCTCTTCCTCATGGCAGACACAATTATAAAGGCGAAAGAAAAAACTTTAACTGGCTTGCCTCCATGCACTGCATAAGTTGCATCACCTCATTGGAGATGCCCCAAATAGTGTTCAAATACAGGGATGTGGAGAACATGGAGCTCTATACATCACCCCACTTCCCATCCAACAAACCCTATTGGAAATTAAATCTTGCATTTTCATCACCTAATGGAAACAATCAAGTGAACCCCCTACTTTGGAAATATGGGATACTCAACAAAAACTAGACCAGAATAAGTCTAAAAAGTGTCATGACCAAAGAGATAAATCCATAAAAAATCTTCTTGAGTCCGGAAACCTAGAACATTCAGCAGGCTTCCCGCCAAAGGGAATCCAACCATCAAGTTTTGAATATGTCTTCAATAGACCATAGACTACATGCAGACCCAATTCCATACTTGGATCATACCCGCAAAGAGGTACGTGAAATTGAAAAGGTGGAAACAGTTTCAGTTGTCTTTGTGTTTTGGGAACAACCCCATACCACTATATTGGAGGAATTTTTAAATCAAAATGACCTTGTAAGACAAAAAAATCTTGGATGTAGCGCATAAAAAAAAGAACGGGAACAACCCCAACATGCAGGGCTGGGGGAATTTTTACCTCAAGTCCCCACACATTGGACATCTTTCTTCTATTGTCTAGGAAGAACGATGGACATAAGAGTCACTCATTCCTCCCCTTCTCAGAGATCACACACTTTGACACAAAGGTACATTAATAGGTTGGACCAGGGCTCCCTTTAGGAAAATCTTCGTGATGAAACCTAAAAATTATCATAGAATGGAAGGAGAAAATCCAATAAAGGATGCGAAAAGCCTTCCTATTATTCAAAACCGGGTACACCGCCCCCAATGCGGTATGAATTAGTGAACATGGTAAACGTCAACCCCATAGATCTCACAATAAATGGAACCAAGGGAGAGGAAGCAAGGGAAGATGGTTCCCTCCCAGAGGCATCCTACACCGAGCCTGATACTGTGCATACCTAGAAAAAGGGAGCGGTCCTAAACTTGGACACTCCCTCAGTTATTCCAACACTACGTCCCATGAGAAACCCTAAAAAGGAGAACAATAAATCAAAGGTCGGTTATGACCCATCTTATCCTCCCCTATAAATGTGTCCCTCATTATCAAGGAATGGTTTTATAATCAGGAGGAAGAAATAAAAATACCCCAGGTGAATTAATACTGAGCTACATCGAGGGAGCTACCTAACCAGATGTGTTTCCCCTGTGGAATGTTAACAGGTGCTCCTAGAAGAGGTTTTTTTTCCCACAGGCCCTCATCCTGGTGAATGAATCCAAGCTTGGAGGCCCGTTCAATCCAGCACCAGGACCATAAAATTACATAAACCCAGACACAGAAGGACATCAAGACTTCCCCCCACTGGGGAGACAACCAAAATATATTAAGGTAAACCCAAAAATGATACCTCTGGCTGGGTATCAACCTAAAACTCTAACTACACCGACACACCCAGTTTTGGACACTACCATACTATCCGAAGCTCAAGCCCGATGAGATATGCATCATGTTATCTTGACCAATGTCGAGAAATTAAAATGTTGACTAGAAGCCATGGAGGGGAGACACACTCTGATACATCAAGAGTGAAAACACTTCCCAAAGTGGGTGAGTAGTGTTCTACCACCACAAAATTTCAAAAACCTCATATTCCTAGTATTCAATGTCTTGGGGGACACGTAACAACATTTAATGAACTATGATTCTTAATGAAACCCCATGATGGGAACTCTGAAGCCAAAAGAAGTAGTAAAAATTAGGTTCTTCATACGAACCCTACAAGGCTCGGCTTTAGTATGGTATACTAGCTTACCAGCTAACTCAATCATAGGATGGGAGGACCTCCAGTGACAGTTTCTCTTCCATTATAGTTCAACACTACCTAAGAAAATGGTCAATGATCTCATGAACTGCATGCATCAAGAGAATGAAAGAGTCTCAGTCATCATTTCAAGATGGCATGACCTTACATATTCCCTGAACTGGCCGTACCCCAAGGATGCGATTCTCACCATGTGCATCGATAAACTTTGGGATGTATTGTGAACACCGCTCATCCTGGTGAAGTACACGAGTGGGTTTAGAGATTTCTCTTCCATTTCCCAAATAATATAAGACGCCTTAAAATAGATCAATATCAACTCCTGAGTGGCCCCATTAGCCCTAGGAAAAGAGTTGGAAAATCTGAAGAGGCTTCTGTCACCCTTAAGCCACCCTAACACTAGCTGCAGTTGAAAGGCCCCCACCGAACTATTCAGGACCCCCTGGATGCCAAAAACCACTCCCACCCTAGTAGGATGAGCGACAAGGGGGCTGAAAGAAAACAGTTCAAAAAATTAAGAAACATAGTCTACTAATTCTAAGATAACCAGGTACGTGGCTATTTCATAGCCTCCATGAATTGCATCTTGCTTCAGCTTCCAGAGCCAAAGCGAGCCAATGAAGCGGGTCTTGACCACTATCCAAATTATTGTCCCTATCACCAGATACTTGGACACACCATCAAAGAATGATTTGTTTTCAAGGATCTCCTATAAAAGATTGGGGGTTCTGGGTAGGTCATGTTGAGTCTGCGACCAACACAAGTGGCGTATGTTTCCACCTCTTAATCAAAAGAGGAAGAATAATGGAAAATAGTTTTTAGTAAGAAGGAGAAAAAGTTTTATAATTGGATGACCCAAAAGACTATCTACCGAGTCCATGGAATCCTCTAGGCACAGTTGAATAAACAAACCATGCCCCTAAAATCTCCCAATACAACCCAGTCATCCTCCTCATCTCTATTTCCCTCTACAAAATAGTAGGGAAACAATAAAGAGAATGAACATGGGCGGAAACTGATTCCAAAGTTAGTGTTGACACTTTCAAACTTCATACCAACAGACTTGGTACAATGGGACTAACCCCGGAAAATGGTAAAATGGGAACCGCCCCACCAAACAGTTACATCAGAAGGAGATAGATGGACAGAAAAATTGTTAGATCAACAACTAATATTTGGCTCTATTAATGTCATTCAATTAATCGAACCACTCTTTGAAAGAGACTATGTCCTCGAACCTGCATTCCTACGGCCAACCAGAGATTCGGAGGAAGAGGGCTCAGAGGTCGGAGGTTTTCGGGAAGGCATGATCATGGTAGGAGTTAAATTCCCAGCCACACCATAAGTCAAACTGTTAACATCATAGAAACTTGTGGAAGGACCCTCCAGCAGACACAACAAGAACCATAATTCTCTCCCACCCCCATCGAAAGAAACAAAAGCCAAATTATCTTGGAAAATACATCAAGTGAATAACAAATATCAAATCACCCAAGGCATTAGGGTGGACCAGTTCGACCAGACCAGAAAAGGACCGCAGAACCACCAGCTCCTATTATAGAGGCTGAACCATCTACATCCATAGACCAAACCCCTAATGTGTCTTTGAAAGCGCTACCTAGAGTTGGTAAGTACCGACATTTAGAGCAGAAATATGATATTATTAATCATATGGCTATAGTACCAAGAAATCTGTCAATCCTAGATGCATTACGCCTATCCACTGATCTTAGGGAGGCACTAATAGAATTTTTACTAAGTCCCCATGAATTTAAGGATTAATTAATAGTAGCTGTAGTCGATCGTGTTATGATGGTATGTCTGAGTATGATATACTCTATTATACCAAACGTAGGATTGAATTAAGAATGGGATTCTCATATACAAGAGGGTGGGGGTGAATTAGACCTTTTAAAAATTATTTTAGAACTTTTAAAGGTGGTTAAGTTTAACAAGGTTAAAGAAGATAATTCACAAGACCTCTAAAAGTTCTAGTTACTTGATAAATTCCAGAAAAGTGATTTCGGAAATGGAACTTCACTAATGTTTTCAAATATGAAGATTATACCTTAAAGCTTATGGAATCTAACTATATCAGAGTACAAGAGTAAGGAAATATAAGTTAGTTATACTTTCCTTAACAATACAAAATGCACAGTGGTAAACAAATTAGTAACACTACAAGTAAGAAACAATAGCTCTTTTAACCCAAAGAGAAGGGTATCCAACAACCCTGGATAAGAGGTCCCTTGATTTATACTTTCAAGAAAGTCTATCATACCCACACCAGGGTAATCCCTCGATACGAAGATCGGAGTCTATCTTGCTATTCCCGCAAACCCTCAACTATTAGGTAGTTGAGACCTCTGTCTTCCTATCCCTGGAAGCCCTCGATTGTACACAGCAACAATTGGAGTCACACGAAGCAAGTCTGCATGAAGTAAAGTTTGAACAAGCTATTGAAAATTTCTACATGAAGCGTCGGGAGTTTATAAGAGCCTCTCTCTCTAGAAATCACTTCAAAAACATGTAAACACAGATGTCAAAGTTGATGTCAAAGTTGTTTCGAGTCTTTTCAAATGAGCTCTTATTTATAGGCATGACTGAAATGGTCGGCTCCCTCCTCCAATGATCATATTTTTCCTTAAATTTTTGAGGGACCTATACACATGTCACTCAACCAACGGTTAGTTAGAAACAGAATAGATGACATCGTTTTAAAACAAAACAAGTATAAGAAAACATATAGTTATATAAGAAAACTCAAATATTCAGAGTGTAAGGAAAAAAAAGTTCGGAGTCTAATGAAAATATATTCGGAGTCTATAATGAAGAGATATCCAGATTCTGTTTATCAGAAGAATTTGGAATGATAATTGGTAATCAGATTTTGTCATCATAATTCGTAAAGAGAATTTGTAATCAGAATTCTTCATCAGAATTCATAATTAGAATTCGTAATCAGATTTCGTCATCAGAATTCGTAATGAGAATTCGTAATCAGAATTCTTAATCAGAATTCAGAATGAAAATTCTTCATCAGAATTCTTCATCAGAATTTGGAGTTAGAACTTTAAGTAAGTTCATAATCAGAATTCATATTTGAACTTCATAAAAGTTCGTAACAAGGAATTCTGAAAAGAACTTCATAAAAGTTCGTAACAAGAATTCCGATCAGAAAACAAAATGCTTCATATCTAAGTATTATATGATTCTGTGGTTTTAGATATGAATTCAAGTTTTATACTTAGAAAAATTATGGTATTAATGATGAAAATAAGGTAGGGGTAAATTTCCTTTGGGAAATGAATTTTCCTTATGGAAGTAGAACAGGGGTAAAATGAAATTTGCTTAAGGATAATGTGTTTGTGATTTTCAAAAAAAGAAGGAATGGAAAAGTCATAAGGAAAACCTTATTGACTCAACAGATCAGACGAAGACCTATCCTGAAGAATGTCACGCTGTCATCTCCTTCACATATAGGGATGAAGATTCCATCGTTCAATGGAACATCAAACCCATATATGTGTCCAGTAAGTTAAAAAAAGTGGCCGCCAGAGGATATTTATCAACAAAGGCTCAGGAGTCAATCTCCTCCCGCTACTAACGCTTTGTCGATTGGGCTACGATGAAGACATCTTGACACTCTAGTCCACAAATCTGATAGGATATAACAAAAGTCAGCAGAAGCCACTGAGACGAATCAAGATTAATACTTGGATTGTAGAACTCATGTTGGATTCATAGTTCCTAGTAGTATGGAAAAGTACAACCTTAAACATCTTGTTAGGGAAGCCTTGGCTACATTATCATGTTGTAATTCCGTCATCATACCATTAGTGCGTCAAATATTTTACTAATGGAAAAACAGTACATTTAATGACGATAAATCCCCATTTGAGTCCTTTGAGTCACATTATATCAACATAAGGTTCTATGAGTTGAAATGAAATCATCCATCAACTGATGACGTTGATTGGGTTACGACCCCAAATTGATTGGAAATGACTCCCACTGATCCCCTCCCTCGACTTGGAGAAGAGTACATATTACCCATCAACCAAGTTGAATGCATAAGTTCAAGTCTAGATGCAAACTCAATTGTCTTCATGACCTACGTTGTGGCCAATAAGTCCAAATATACAGGAGAATGGTCTAGATTCTGTGATGACAGAAAAATACCTTCCAATGATTATCCTAGCCTGTCCATGAGACCACAAACATCCCTTGGGTGAATAACTAAGTTAGAAGATGATCTCTCTCCCAACATTGGAGAGTTATTCTTGAGAATCCTATCTCCATCAGAAGAGGATGAAGAGGATGAAGAAGATAATGAAGATAAAGGAGAAGAAGACCATATAGATGCCCCTCCCATGTTCAAAGAAGGTGTCTCCACCATAATCGATGAACATAAAGAGATAAACCTGGGCACCGAAGATGACATGCGGCCCACTCTAATTAGTGTGGCTATACCTGTCGAGGAGCAAGAGGAATATACCTAATTTCTAAAGAAAAATAGGGATGTGTTTTACAATAATTACATAGAAATTCTAGGCCTTTATCATGAGGTTTCCACTTATCATCTGGGATTACCATAAAAGCACCAGGGCTACAAGCATGCAGCCAGAAGGACCCACCCAATGCATGTTTCCAAAATTGAGGTTGACGCTGACAAGATGATTAGAGCCAACTTCATACAGGAATTCCAATATCCAATATAGATGGCGAACATAGTCCCTGTCAAAAATAAGAATAAACATATTATAATATGCATTGACTTCAGGGACCTTAATCAGCATTTCCCAAAAGGCGATTTCCTGGTCCTAATCACAAAATTATTGATCGATTCAATAGCCAAATACGAAGCCCTCTCTTTCATGGACGACTATTTTGGATACAATATAATCTATATGGCCTAGGTGGTAAAATATAGACTAATTTTAGGGACCCTCAAGGAGTGTTCTGTTAAAATGTGATGACCTTTAGTCTAAAAAATGATGGCACCACATATTAGTATGCCGTGCATCACATATTCAATCCCTTATTGGGAAAGTTTTTCAAGTGTTATGTCAAATATCTGGTGGTTAAATCATGATAGTTCTCAAACCACCTAGTCAATCATGAAACTGCCTTTAACAAACTATTACTGAATTTTTTAAAGATGAATCCCCTAAATTAAACCTTTGGCATTACCTCTTGAAAATTCCTCATCTTCGTCGTACGCCATCACGACATTGAATTCAACCCTGAGAAGACAAATTACATCCTTAGCATGTCCCCACCTAACAACCTCACCGATTTGAGAGGTCTCCAGGTACAAATGGCCTATATTTGTCATTTCATAGCCAACTTAGTGAGTAAATGTTTACCTTTCACCAAGATCAGGAAGAAATGAGTTACATATGAGTGGGTTAATTATTACAAAGAATCATTCGACAATATCAAAATATATATCCTAATCTTGCTGGTTCAAATGCCTCCAGTTGATGGGAGACCACTCATTTTATATGTAATTTACCTGGAATGGTCATTAGGAACCTTCAACACATATAAGAATGATGTCAGCAGCAAGAACGACCTCTATTACCACAACCAAACAATGATTTATGGTGAAGAATGGTATTTGAAAATTGAAAATAACATCCTAGCCCTAATCTTTGTAGTTCAAAAACGCAGGCATTAGCTACAACACCATGAGGTCCACCTGGTCTTCCACTACAACCTGCTCAAATATATCTAAAATCATCCCATGATGAATGGATTCCTATCACAATGGGTAGTCATTATACAATAGTTTAACATATGATATGTGCCCCATAAGGCTATAAATGTATAGGAATTAGAAGACTTCCTAGAAGAGCATCCCTCAGACGAAAAAAACTGTTGGATGTCAAACTTCCACATGAAGAATTGTTTTCCATCTAGGAGGACCCCCGGATATAGAAAGTGGACTTCGATAGTGCTTCTAGAAGCCAGATAGAGAAATGGATTGAGGATCCCATGCTCAAAAAAAGTGGGGATGGGAATTATACTCTTAACCCCTGAAAAGTCCATCCTACCTTAATCTTTCCTGCTTTCGGAGGGGTGCACAAACAATGAACCAGAATTTCAAGCCGTCATTACTAGACTAGAACTGGCACTTCATGTGCAAGCCAAACACCTAAAGATAAACATTGATTTAGAGTTAGTCATCAAATAGTTCAGTGATGACTACTCCATTAAGAAAGAAGTATTGGCCCCATTTATAATCCATGTTAAAGAACAGATGGAAGAATTCCCATCTCAAACAACATTGACTTATGTCCCACGGTCTCAAAATGATCAAGCTGATGCTTTGTAAAATCTAGCCATGATCTTGGTCTATCCATATTTGGATGAAACAGTCATTAGCATTGCCCACCACCAGATAGTATTTCCATTAATCAAGAGCATTGCAGAGGAAATTGATGAAATTAGCCTTATTTCTAAGCCTTATGGTCTCACCACCGGCTGGATGATGTCCACTAAAAATTACCTTCAGAATGGGTAACTCCCACCAGATAAGGTTGGAAGGAAACATGTCCAAAGATAGGCTGTCAATTTTACCTTGTAGAATGGGAAAAACCAAGAAAAGGTTCTCTACTATTGGGACCTTGACAGACTCCTTCTCAGGTGCATTGATAGAGAAGAGGTTATTGCCATCATGAAGGAAGTGCACGCTGGAGCTTGTGGAGCACACCAATTTTCAACCGAGGTCTCTCACCAAATCTAAAGGCTTAGGTATTACTATCCCACTATGATATACTATTGTGCTATATTCACTAAGAAGTTCCATTTCTACCATGTTCAGGCCAATTTCATACACCGAACCCCAGAATTACTTCATACAGCTATGTACTCCAGGACATTCGCCGCCTCGGGGATGGATGTTCAGGGACCATATCTTCCTGCCATAGCCAAAAAATTCAAGTTCATACGCAGAACGACTGAATTATTTTCCGAATGGGCTAAATCCATACCCCTTAAAGAATTTAGGGAAAAAACATCATTAGCTTTGTGAAGTCCAACATCATCACCAGATTTGGTGTCCCTCATACAATACCAAATGATAACGACACAAACTTCAACTCTACTAAATTAGACATGTTATACAAGGAGTATGGGATCAAAGCCAACCGTTCATCCCACTACCACATGGTAACCAATAAGAAGATAGAGGTTTTAAATAAGAATCTGTCAAACATACTCTAGAAAATGGTTGATAAGTATAAGAAATCATGTCTAGGAAAGCTCCTTCATGCTTTGTGGGCTTACCAGACCACTACCCACACCACCACCCAAATGACCCCATACTCACTAGTATACAGGGTAGAGGCAGTTTTTCCTATCGAAACCCAAGTTCCATTACTTCGTGTGGCCATTTACGATCAACTGTCCATGGAAGATAAATCCCAGTGATATTTTGATTATTTGGAGCCACTACATGTGAAAAGACTGCACACTTTACACCATTTTGAAATCTACCAAAAATCGGATCGCACGAGCCTTCAACAAAAAGGTTTGACTTCGATCTTTCCTTAAAGGAGAAATGGTGTTAGTCCTTAGAACCCAGATGATACTCAAGAAGTATCTTCCAAATCTTAAACCAAAGTATTAAGGAAAATATATCATACATAGGGTCTATTCCAATAGAGAATACACCTTGATATCGATGGACGGAAAACTCCTCATGGCTCCCAAAAATTAAAAGTTTCTTAATTAGTACTTCACATAATAGTAATAACCTGAAGACATGGTATGAAATCTAAGACCATAAACTATGAGTCATATTCCTTTCCACATGATGTTACATATTAAGGAAATCATCCATGAAACATGACATTAAACTGTGACTCATGTCCTTTCTATAATATGTTAAACTGTATAACACACAAAAAGTCTTAATCACATGATAATAAACTGCATGATCTCTCATAGATCTACGCACGACTTGATTCCTTCCCTCACAGGATACACAGTGAGGCCTCGATCCTCAATATTTTCACATCCCCCACAAAAAGGCATATATCATATCCTCTATTTCCCCAAACTAGTGTAGGAAATCCTTATCACTCCTTGTCTCTCATATCTAGTATAACTCACACGATATTAGGATTAGTGCTGAGGATTTCTTTATGAAAAAAAGTAATAGAGATGTATGGTAGATCCAAAACCCATAGTGAATGAAAGAAAAATGTTTCTACACATAGACCGAGCCATATCGGTATGGGGAACGTTTAGAACAATGTGTGGCTTGATTCATTATTGCAGGATACATAGGGACACCCAGATTTGGCATCCTGGCCCAGCCATCATAAAAAAGGCCCTCACATGTCCTTACACATTGACTGATCCATATTAATATAGTTAATGATCAGAACTACGTGTGTCTTGAGTCCTCCTTTTCCAGGATACGTAGTGATGCTTGGATTTGGAATCCTGTCCCAACCATCATAAAAAAATACCCTCACAAGTCCTTACACATGGACCGAGCTAGATCAATACAGGGAATGTTTAGAACTAAGTGTGTCTTGATTCCTGCTCTTATAGGATACGTAGTGACACTTAGATTTGGCATCCTAGACCAACCACCATAAAAAATGACCCTTTCAGCAAGCATAGGTCAGACTTGTATGGGGAGTCCATGAATGTTCCTAACCGCATGACAATAATCTTCAAAATTCTCCAAGAGTTATGTGTGGACCAATTCTCAGTGTTATGGGATCCTGCACATTCCCCTCACTAATAATAAGTCAAAAGGTCTTGCTTACCCCTAGAAATATGAGTCAGGCCTATGTGGAAGCTCTAGTAGTTCACAGATAATCACAGTCTGGGTATTCTTTAGGTTCCCAGGAACATCTTTCCCATTTTCAACCTCCATATTCTAGGAAAACATGAATCCCCCTAATCATTCATGTCCATCTAATATGGAAGGTCAATGTCCCGTGGACACCTTTTTTTTGACTATGCACATCATTCCCTAGAGGCTCTACATATGTTTCCCTAAAAAATGGCCATCAATCAAAGGAATGTTTTTCCCCAGGAGAGTCCTTTCCTATCTCAGTATTCCCAATGTATTCCTAGCCTTGTAAAATCCCTATCAATTCAAGTTTCCCCTAGGACTATGGTTTCCACCTTCTATCATCACTCAAGTTTAAGGAACACCAAAACATCCTAATTGCGATTAAATCAAGTCTATTAAAGATCTTTACAAAAAAAAATCATCCTTGTTTCATGACTCTAAAATGAACAACATCATGTCCTCACCGCATGACATTAAACTACAAGGCCAAAATCATCCTTTCCGTATGATGTTAAATTGTATAGAAATGGTTGAATCCTAAATTTCCCTCTAATGTGGATTTTTCTATTCATAGGTATTGACCCGAAATCCTCATAATCCCTTTTTTCTCTCACCGATCATATCTCACGTGATATTAGAGATCTTAGCGAGAGATCCCCCATGACATTATGGAAAAACAATCTTGGAATTTGGTCTTAGAATCACGACCCTAAATGTAATGTCACGGTTCGCTTCCCCAAGAGGAACCCCATGTCCTGACCATGTGATGTTAAATGACTGGGTACCCCAAAGATGGGACGAACTCTTCACCTTTATTGTGAGCTATATCTACATAAGAGATACCTAATTCCATGAGAAAAATATAGACCAAATATCCCTAATATGTCCGAATACACTTTTTCCATACCTAAAAGTCCATGCTATGAGAAAACATGGATCGCCATAATCAGTCAAGGCCATCTGAGATGGAAGGCCAGTGTCCTTCAAACACCTTTGTTTGACTATGAACATCATTCTTTGGTGGCTCTATATAAATTTCCCACAAAAACAACCATCATTCAAAGGAAAATTTGTCCCTAGGAGAGTCCTCTCCAATCTTAGGATGCTCAATGGCTTCCAAGCCTCATTCAATCCCTCCGGATTCAAGGGCCCTCAAAGTCATGGTTTACATTTTCTCTATACACACATCCTGTATATATTAGAACATACGGGCCTGATTCATCTTCGGTCCCTTTTGAGGTTTCTAATTACACCCCTTCTATATGCGTGAAATTGATCAACATACAAAAGAATAATTCCACCTCTCATTTCTGAGTTTCCCAGAGAATTTCAGTTAAAATGCCCCATTTTTGGGTTTAGGTACACCCCTTGTCAAAGGTCAAATACTATATTAAAAAAAATTCAATCTCCAGAATCCTTCATAGCCATCGGAGATGAAAGGCCAATGTCCCGCAGACACCATTGTTTGACTATGCACATCATGCCCCGAGGGATCTGCATATATTGCCTAAAAAACGACTGTCAATCAAAGGAAAATTTTTTCTCAGGAGATTCCTTTCTAGTTTCCATATGCTCAAATGAAATTCAGGTCCTGTCACACCATTGGATTTGAAAAAATTCTAGACAACAACATACATACCTTCCTTTTCCAAATTCCCCTAACATAAAAGGGATTTCTAACATAACTAATTATTCAACAGATCTCCCTTACCAATGTAAGAACTTTATGGGAACAATTTCCCACAAAAATATGATATGAATATCCCTAATATTTTTATACACCACTACTCAGGTCATCCACCCACTATGGCTCCCAACATCAAAATAAATTCAATGTGTTGAATAACCCTACCAGGCTATCATAGTTTGAAGGCTAGTGTCCTGCATACACCTTTGTTTGGCTATGAACATCATGCCCCAGTGGATCTATATATGTCACAAAAAGAATGACCATCAATCCAAGGAAAATTCGTCCCCAAGGGAGTCCTTTCATAACTTCATATGCTTAAAAGGTCTCCCGAGCCTAAAGTATGTCCAAAATTCACCAATTTAGGGTAAAAAAATCCCAAATAAATGTTTAAAAGATATTAGAACATTCTCAATGGAAAATCCCGAATTAGGGCCCTGCCCCATTAAGTTTTGTCGAATATATTTGACCTAAAACATCTGTATTGAGTTTGATTAGCAGACCTGTGAACATCCATTGAAAAAGATGTCATACTTACCCCAAGGGAAAATCCGCAGAAGGCACCTCTGGGTAAAAGTCAAGTATCAGTTTATTAAAAATGTCGAACCATCAAAAGAAAAGTAAATATTTTTAGGTCAAAAACCTATGAAGGGCGACCTAAGGAAAAGTAAATTATGTTCACTAATCCCATGTCAAGAAGGATTAGGAAAAAATTAGGGTATTAATGAAAAATACATAAACGTTTGTGAGGTCCTCCGTAAAACCTCATCAACAGTTGAACTATGCCCACCGAGTCCTGTGGATTAGGAAACAATTAGAGTCCAAGTCGATTATTTCATTTTACAAGTCATGGTTTAAAATAAATACCTGATCGAAATGATGTTTATATGATTAACTATGATCAATTGACATGATTGGTAAAGGAAAATAAGAAGCATTCAAAGGAAAATTGGTGCCATCATATTTCATAAAAATATATGGTGGGCATCCACAGCCTCTGTAAGAACCCGATTCTTATTTTTGAGGTATGGGATTATTATTTTCTCCTTTACATAAGTGTTTTTGAGAAAATATGGAAAATGGGGAACAATCCCAAATTTTGAAAGTACACGTCGTGTACTTTTCCACACGCCGTGTACTTTTGGCCGTGTGGGATGAGTACATAGGGCGTGTGGCCATGCCAGAGATGAAGGGTGTAGGAACCAAATACACGCCATGTAGTGGTCCCTTACACGCCATGTAGTCAGTCGACAGACAAATAGTAAGGTGCTGGATAGCTGTGGGGCAGCACACGCCGTGTAGTCATGTCGGCAGGTGAACAGTGCCGCACTGGCGGGAAGCCGCCAGAGGAACAGTTTAAAAATAGGAAGTACATGCCATGTACTTGGAAGTACAAGCCGTGTACATTATTTTTTTCACTTAAAATGGGCAGTAGCCTCCCCTGTTCACAGGGAAGGCTTAGAACGGGAAGAGGGAGCTCGAGAGAGGAGGCCGAAGATTTGGAGATCCGCCGAGTGCACGTCAGGAATCCGTTTCCGCCTTAGACAATCTCGTTGGAACCGAACGGGTAAGCCCTCCACCCTTATTAATTAGTTCTTTCTAATTATTCCCCTAAAGAGAGTTATTTACGTTTAAGAGAGAATTCCATTACCTCAGATCTCTGGAATTCTTGGGCGTTTCTGGAATCAGTGTTCACATATATTGTTCGTTGGTGTTTAAGGTAGGTGGCTTGGTGTTTATTTCCAACTTTCGTGCATTTTTGAGCTACGAAGCCATATTTGGGGTGTCGTGCGGGTGAGGACGTGGATATTTTAAATTCCTAGAATTGTATAGGTAATTAATTGTGATATTAAAATGCTGTTTGGGATCACTTCTTGGATCTAGGACCACCCCGGGGGTGCGTTCCTCTGTTTAGTCGTTTGGCCAGGATACCCGAGGGTAGGCCTCTAAAGTAATGATTGTAGAATTGCCTTGATAGGAATTTCTTATGAATGTTTATTTACATGTTGGGCATGGTCGGGTTACCTGTTTAGCCTGAGGGTTAGTGTTTTGATTAGCCTATGGGAATTTTACTACTTAGCCTATGGGAAACTTCTTCTGTGCTTGTGGGAACCGGATTCTGTGTCTGTGGGCGACACTTCTTACGCCTGTGGGAAATATCCGTATTCCTGTGGGTAGATTCTCGTGTTGGATACTCTTTACCTGAGGGTAGGGGTTTACATGTCTAAGGACATTAGCTGTTTACTTAGAATATTCACTGTGGTGATATTTTAAATTAAATGATTAAATGGATATTAAAATGGCAATATAACTGGTTAAGTTAGTTACTTTCAGTACAGCTTACATTGTTGCATTTTACTACTGCACACTGTTGTTGCATGCTTTCACACATTTGGGCATGGGCCTTTGTTGGGTGCCAACTAAGATTTGTTTCTCACACCCTATTTGGGCCATGCTCTTCAACCGAAACAAATTATGTTTATGCAGGTGTATATAAGGGAAAGGGCCCTTATACAGGTACTTGATTACTTCTGGGGCATAGGAGAGCATGGGACCGAGCATTGGCTTGTGATGCTGCGGGCTGTTATGTTCTGCTTTCTGTACTTGTATTTCAGTTGTATTGTATTGTACTTCTATGTAACATGTTCTGGCTGTTTTCTTAGAATTTGAGACATGTTTCATCATATCTATATATATCAGGTTGGTTATATCTACTACAGTTTGTTATTTCAGTTTTGTATGGTTTACTATTTCCGTTGTTGCTATTTGTTTATTTTGTATTCCGATGTGCTAAACTTTGATGAATGAGGGCATATTTTCCCCACTATCAGACTTGGGCCCTCACTACTAGTTGGAAACCTCTAGCATTTGGGGAAATTCACTTGAGTTCATGTGGTGAACCGGGTTCGGGGAACCCGTTGAGTGGCACCAGGATCCGGGATGTTACAAAGTGGTATCAGAGGGGTTTCTTTTCTTTGACTTACTATTTGGAGCCTTGGTTAGGGAAATGACGAGAAAGGTAGTTGGTAATAAGCTGTGCCTGGGCGTAGCTAACCTGGGTATAGGGAAAAGCCAATTTACCTCGCATTGCAATTTTATTGATTTTTCAATTTACGGTTGATATGATTTTAACCATTGTGTGACACACTTGGATTGTGCTGTTTATATTTTACCAATGGGTTCTATTTAGTTGAAACCCGATGAGATGAGGGTATTCCATCTCATGCATCATATAGGCACATGCTTGAAATCACATGTCATGCATAGTCTCCATGCCATGTAGGTGCATTAGGAATTCACATGTTGTTGTGATAGTTGTTGTGCTAGAAAATCATGCTGTTGTGATAACTGTTTGATAAATACCTGCTATGTGATATGGTAATTTTATTTGAGCCTATTAAAAGAATGGATGCCAAAATTTGGTTTTTGTGGAGTATGGGCCCCCATTGAACGGAATTTGGTGGATCATTGACTATTTATATTGTTATAACATAGATAAGATGTCAAACTATGGTTCGTGGGGAGTATGGGCCCTCATGGATCAGAATTTGGCACTTAGGTGTTGTTTTATAGTGTTTTCTGGGTTCTGGGGAATTTTCTAAGCCATACTATCTAGAAACCCAGTATACACGCCATATAGTACCTTAAACATGCCGTGTACAGTCTTCTGCTTGGGAAAAAAAATAAAATTTTTAAGTACACGTCGTGTACTCTGAGTACACGCCGTGTAGTCTCTTCCTGTGTCACAAACCATGTGGGCAGCGAAACAGGGAAGGGATGAGCTTGTGGTAACATGCCGTGTAGCTTCTATACACGCCGTGTAGTGTTGGCCCGGTGTCCACCGTGTAACTAACAACACGGTCAGAGGAAACCTTAAGACATACATGTTGTTTCCACTGGGGAACACGCCGTGTAGTCCGACCTGGGATTCGGCCGTGTAACTAACAAACATGGGTCGGGGAAATCCTTTAGTGTACACATCGTGTGTATATAGAACACGCCGTGTAGGTTGAGCCGTGTGTCCGTCCGTGTAACTAACAACACGGGTCAGCGGAGCTCGTCTAGTACACGCCGTGTACCCGTGGGACACGCCGTGTAGTCTTTTCTGAGGACAGACCATGTAGAGTTAGCCATGTGGGTGGGAAACGAGATGATGTACACACCGTGTGTGGGTGTAACACGCTGTTTAGTGTCAAGACGAGTAGTCGGCCGTGTCAGAAACGACACGGGCAGTTGGAAAAATTACACCATACATGCCGTGTAGATGTTATACACGCCGTGTAGTTTTTGTTCAACGGGAGCCATGTGGATCAGCCGTGTATAAGGACCCAGGCAGGGAAAGAGAAGTCAAGTACACGCCGTGTAGTCGATATACATGCCGTGTATTCTTGTTTTGCAAATTTTTAATGCCTTCTTCCTCCTTTTCCCTTTTGTGTTTCTTCATTTTCGGTCATTATTAATATTGAATCTAAGGCGTGTTTTTGACCTTGTAGTGTCATGCCACCTAGCCAACCGTGCGTTATTTTCCAGGAGAGCGGCAGAGACTATACTCCAGAGATGGTGGGCCATGTGCTACCAGTAGATCCTCTAGCAGAGACAGATGCAGCGCCAGCCGTTATATCAGACACTGGCGCGGAGGTGCAGTTCTGTGAAGGCTATATGTAGTTCATGCAGACCTTTCAGAGAGCACCATAGGGTGCCACATCAATGGATGAGATGACTCTTATCTTCCAGCTACAGAATCCACCTACATTTTTAGGGGATGTAGGACCACAGACTGAAGAGTCTTGGATAGGATCGATGCATGATATTTTCGAGCATCTTGAGGTGCCTCCAGGGTGGAGGGTCAAGCTCACGATGTATATGCTGCGTGATTCTGCCAAGAGGTGGTGGGATGTTACCACCCAGTCAGAGAATCACAAAGACATGGCATGGGAAGATTTTCAGGCAGTCTTCTATGACTTCTTCTTTCCTGAGACGCTGAGGGCAGACAGAGCTCAAGAATTCATGAATCTGCAATAGGGCGCTATGTCGGTGAGGGACTATTCTGTTCGCTTTACCGAGCTTCAGCGCTTCGCACCTGTGCTGTTGGGTGATGAGACGTTGAGAGCTAGACGCTTCGAGGATGGTCTTCGTTATGACATCCGAGCACCGGTGAATGTTTTCAGGTTGCCTAATGTACATGCTATTATGAACCAGGTGCTGATTATAAAGAGGAACCTGCGGGAATCTAGTGGTGTGGGCCAGGGCGGTTCAACACTAGTTACTGGTACTATTCTTGCTGGAAAGAGGAAGAGACAAACATACTTCTCTCAGGGTGGTAATACCAGTCAGAAGAATGCTTCAGGTGGACATTTCATGTGTTACCAGTGTGGTAGAGAGCGACACAAAAGGTCATAGTGTCCACGAGACCCAGTGGAGTGCCGATCTTGCGGCAGGATGGGTCATCTGCAGCATTTTTGCAGGGCGTTTCCACTAATGGCTAGTGAGGGGGGTTCTATAAAGACTCCGTGTGCGGGAGCAGGACCAACAAATTCTTACCAGTCAGGGAACTGAAATACGTCTGGGCGTGCAGGCAGAGATGGTGGTCATGGTTGTGGTAGCCAGGCACCAGGATATCAGAGGTAGCAGGTCGGGATAGCTCAGGGTATCCAGGCTGTGTCGCAGGGCCGCGACACTGGGCAGGCATATGCAGTGGAACAGACCCAGCAGGAGCAGGATCTCAGACCTTATACAGTCAGAGGTACTATTCTTGTAGCTTCTGTTTTATCTTCAATACTTTTTGATATGGGTGCTACAAATAGTTTTATATCTGTACCCATTGTGGAGAGCCTTGGGCTCTGTGTTTCAACTTCTTCTGATATCAGGACGTTAGACACTCCATTGGGGACTAGAACGGCTGGTGCGCATCAGTGAAAGGAGTTCCCCCTTGAGGTTAGTGGGTGTCACTTCCTTTTGGACCTCTATGTCTTAGAGATGACAGCTTATGATGTCATTCTCGGGATGGACTGGTTGGTTCCCTTTCTAGCCTTTGTAGACTGCTATCGTCGTAGGGTACGTTTCACGTCACCAAAGGGTGGAAAGTTTCTATACTAGGGTGAATGGTATGTTCAGGCGAGTCGAGCTGGGCCAGAGCATCGTGGGTGAGGTGGAGTCACATCCCAGATTGCGAGCTTATATCTGGATGATCAGGGGAATTGTCAGATGGATTTCCCTCCAGTGGTTGATCGTTTTTGGGATGTCTTCCCGGATGAATTTTCAGGTCTTCCTCTGGAGCGCGAGGTTGACTTCTATATTGAGCTAGTTATAGGAGCAGCACCGGTGTCCATTCCTCCTTACAGGATGGCCACACCTGAGTTGCATGAGCTCAAGAGGCAGTTAGGGGAGTTACAGGAGAAGGGTTTCATCCGACCCAGTACTTCTCCTTGGGGTTCTACGGTCCTTTTTGCGAACAAGGTGGATGATACTCTCAGAATCTGTGTGGATTATCGGAAGCTGAACCAGTTGACGGTTAAGAACCAATATCCCTTGCCGAGGATCTATGACCTTTTTGATAAACTTCATGGAGCACGAGTGTTCTCGATGATTGACTTGAGATCAGGATATCATCAGCTATACGTTAGACCATCTGATATACCTCTCACAACTTTCAAGAGTAGGTATGGTCTACACGAGTATATGGTTATGCCGTTCGGACTCACGAACGTGCCAGTAGTTTTCATGGCTTTGATGAATCGTGTGTTCCATCCCTATTTGGACACTTTTTTGGTAGTATTTGTGGACGACATCTTGGTGTACTCTCACACTCGACACGACCATGCCACCCATCTTGAGATCATACTGAGTACACTGAGAGAGCATCGGCTATATGCTAAGCTCTCAAACTACCACTTTTGGATGGACCAGATTCACTTCTTGGGTCATATCATCACAGAGGCAGGAGTTTCAGTAGACCCAGAGAAGGTGAGAGCAGTAGTTTCTTGGGAGGAGCCTAAGAATGTGTTTGAGATATGATGTTTCTTAGGGCTGGCTGGTTACTACAGAAATTTCATCCAGGACTTCTCATGCTTAGCAGCGCTGTTGACGGGTTTGACTAAGAAGGGTGTGAAGTTTGTTTAGATAGAAGCTTGTGAGACAGCCTTTCAGGATCTGAAAGGAAGGTTTACATCAGCACCGATCCAAATACTCCCAGAGCAGGGGAATAGCTATACAGTTTACTGTGATGCATCAGGTATTGGGCTGGGAGTAGTGTTGATTCAGGGTGATCGAGTTAATGAGTACGGGTCTCGACAGTTGAGGCCACATGAGTGGAATTACCCGACACATGATCTCGAGTTGGCTGTAGTTGTGCATGCGTTGCGCTGTTGGGGACATTATGTGTTGGGAGAACGTTTTGTGGTTTTCACTGACCACAAAATTCTCAAGTATATATTTACTCAGTGTGACTTGAATCTGAGACATCGAAGGTGGGTCGAATACCTACAGTCATTTGATTTTGAGCATGCCGATACACCTGGTAAAGTTAATACAGTAGCTGATGCACTGAGCAGGAAGACTCATATACAAGCTGTGTAGGAGGCCAGTGGTGAGTGGCAGCTTATGGCTTTGTTCTCTGAGATGCATTTGGTGGTGCACGACAGTCAGGGGCAGACTTATCTTTGATCTTTAGCTGTGACTTCTACCCTCCTTGATAGAGTGAGGATGAGACTGCTATCTGATTCAGAAGGCCTAGTTCTACGGGAGTTGGTGGCAAGTGAGGACCCTCCTCCTGGTTGGACGATAGGCGATGATGAGGTTTTTCGTTTCCATTGATGGGTCTGGGTTCCAGGGGATATACGCAAGGAGCTGATGCGGGAGTATCATGCTTCATCTTGGGCGGTTCATCCCGGGGTTACCAAGATGTACCGTTACTTGAGACGTCAGTACTGGTGGCAGGGTATGAAGAGAGATGTGGCTAGTTTTGTTATAAGGTGTTCCACCTGTCAGTAGGTGAAGGCGGAGCATAAGGGACCAGCTGTACTATTATAGAAGCTACCCATTCCGGAGTGGAAATGTGATGATGTCATGATGGACTTCGTGACAGGGTTTCCGAGGTCACCTCGAGGCAATGATGCAGTGTGGGTTATTATGGATAGACTCACGAAGGTAGATCACTTTTTGCCGATCAATGAGACCTTCGACGATGATGATCTTGGAAGGTTGTATATCTGAGAGATCGTACGTCTTCATGGGGTCCCTCATTCTATCATTTCAGATTGGGACGCCCGTTTTACGTCTCGTTTCTGGTAGAGTTTTCAGAGGGCACTGGGTACATAGGTGCTTCTGAGCACAACATACCACCCTCAGACTGATGGCCATTAAGAGCGTACTATAAAGGTGCTTGAGGACATGCTGTGTGCATGCATACTAGACTTTGGGGGCTCTTGGGAGAAGCACATACCCCTAGTCAAGTTTGCCTATAAAAACAGTTTTCAGGTGACTATTGAGATGGAACCATACGAGGCTTTATATGGGAGGCCGTGCCGATCACCTTTATGATGGTTAGAGTCAGGTGAGGCAGCTTTAATGGGACCACATCTCATGTAGGAGACTTCTAAGCAGGTCCAGTTTATTCAGAAGTGGATGGCTACTGCACAGTCTCGTCAGAAATCTTATGCTAATCGCCGCAGACGACCATTGGAGTTCGTGGTCAGGGATCAGGTTTTCTTGCATGTTTCGCCGATGCTGGGACACAGATGGATTAGGAGATAGGGTAAACATTTACCAAGGTATGTCGGGGCCATTTGAGATTCTAGAGAGAGTCAGGCTGGTTGCCTATCGGTTGCAGTTACCGCAGCGGTATCGAGCCATGCACGACGTATTCCACGTATCTCAGTTGCACCGCAATCATTCAGACCCGTCTCACACCTTTCAGCAAGAGGATGTTGAGCTTCAGATGGATGGATCCTTTGAGGAGTATCTGATTCATATCATTGATAGGAGCACGAATGTTCTCCAAGGCTGGTCAGTTCCTCTCGTACGGGTTGTATGGCAGCATGGCCGAGTGCCAGAAAAAACCTGGGAGCAGGAGACCGACATTCGTGCTCAGTGGCCAGAGTTGTTCACAACTTCATCTTCACCGCCCTTGGAAGGGAAATTCGGGGACGAATTGCTTTAAGGGGGAAGTTTGTAAGAACCCAATTCTTATTTTTGAGGTACAAGTTTCTTCTTTTCTCTTTTCCTTAAGTTTTTTTTGAGAAAATATAGAAAATGGGGAAAAATCCCAAATTTTGAAAGTACACACCCTGTACATTTCTACACGCCGTGTACTTTTGTCCGTGTGGGATGAGTACACAGGGCGTGTGGCCATGCCGGCGATGAAGGGTGTAGGAACCAAATACACACTGTGTAGTGGTCCCTTGCACTCTGTGTAGTAAGTCGGTAGGCAAATAGTATGGCGGTGGCCAGTTGTGGGGTAGCACACACCGTGTACTAATGCAGACACACTGTGTAGTCATGTCGGTAGGTGAACAGTGCCGCGCTGGAAAGAAGCAGCTAGAGGATCAGTTTAAAATGGGAAATACACGCCGTGTACTTTTTTTTGCTTAAAATGTGCAGTAGCCTCCCCTGTTCATAGGGAAGGCTTAGAACGGGAAGAGGGAGACCAGGAGAGGAGGCCGAAGCTTTGGAGATCCGCCGAGTGCACGTCGGGAATCCTTTTCTGCCTCAGACGATCTCGTTGGAACCGAACGGGTAAGCCCTCCACCCTTCTTAATCAGTTCTTGCCAATTCTTTCACTAACAGGAGTTATTTGCGTTTAATAGAGAATTAATTTACCTCATATCTACGGTGTTCTTGGGAATTTATGGAATCGGAATTCGCGTATATTGTTCGTTGGTGTTTAAGGTAGGTGGCTTGGTGTTTATTTCTAACTGTCGTACATTTTTGTGCATTTTTGAGCTACGAACCCATATTTGGGGTGTCATGTGGCTGATGACATGGATATTTTAAATACCTATAATTGTATAGGAAATTAATTGTGATATTAAAATGCTGTTTGGGATCACTGCATGGATCCAAGACCACCCTGGGGGTGCGTTCCTCTGTTTAGCCGTTTGTCCAGGATACCTGAGGGTATGCCTCTAAAGTAATGATTGTAGAATTTCCTTGAGAGGAATTGCTTGTTAATGTTTATTTACATGTTGGGAATGGCCCAGTTACCTGTTTAGCCTTAGGGCAGTGTTGTGATTAGCCTGTGGGCATTTTACTACTTAGCATGTAGGAAACTTCTTCCGTGCCTATGGGAAACTGATTCTGTGCCTGTGGTTGACACTTCTTATGCCTATGGGAAATATCTGTATGCCTGTGGGTAGATTCTTGTGTCGGATACTCTTTACCTGAGGGTAGGGGTTTACGTGTCTAAGGAAATTAGCTATTTACTTAGAATATTCACTGTGGTGATATTTTAAATTAAACGATTAAATGGATATTAAAATGGAAATATAACTGGATAAGTTAGTTACATTCGGTACTGCTTACATTGTTGCATTTTACAACTGCACACTGTTGTTGAATGCTTTCACATAGTTGGGCACAGGCCTTTGGTGGGTACCTACTGGGATTTGTTTCTCACACCCTGTTTGGGTCATGATTTTCGGCCCAAACAGATTACGTTTCTTCAGGTGTAGATAAGGGAAAGGGCCCTTAAACATGTACTTGATTACTGCTGGGGCGTAGGAGAGCATGGGACCGAGCATTGGCTCGTGATGCTACGGGCTGTTCTGTTCTGCTTTATGTACTTGTATTTTAGTTATATTGTATTGTAATTCTATGTAACATTTTCTGGCTGTTTTCTTAGAATTTGAGACATGTTGCATCATATCTATATATCTGGTTGGTTATATCTACTGCAGTTGTTGATTTCAGTTGTGTATGGTTTACTGTTTCCGCTGTTGCTGTATGCTTATTTTTTATTCCGCTGTGCTACACTTTGAAAAATGAGGGCATTGTTTCCCCACTATCATACCTAGGCCCTCACTGCTAGTCGGCAGCCTCTGGTGTTTGGGGAAATGCGCTTGAGGTCATGTGGTGAACCGGGTTCGGGGCACCCGTTGAGTGGCACCCAGATCCGGGACGTTACAGCCTCGAGCCTCTCCTTGTAAGAAAGATATGATCTTTATAAGAGATGTTCGACAGAGTCACAAAGTTGGATCAATGATTGGTATGACTCAACAATGGATTGGAGAAGCTTCAATAAATTCACATTCTTAGACTCCGCACTCTCCTGTAGTGCATCTACATCCCTCATGGATTGGAGGCATGTCCTTTCTCCTTCTTGAATTTTCAATTACCCCTCCTCAATGGCGACTGTAGCCTGGGCCTGCTTCGGTTTAAGCCACTCCAGTTACAGGATTTTCTACTCCACTTCCTGGTTGAGTTGTTCTATCAATGAATCTTGCTTCATGAGTTCATTTTTAAACCTTTCAACTATTCCAATATTATTGGCAGCTTCTTCAATGAGAATTTTCCGTGTAGTAGAAAGATAAGTCGTCGATTATACCACCGAAATTTGAGATTCAAGAATACCAGTTGCTTCCCGAGTGGTGACCACCTAACTTAATATATAATTAATACCATGATAGTAAAATCCACTGAAACCCAAGACCACAAACTAGCGGTGTAACTTTGCAAATTTCACTGGAATCTCGACCAAGGGAGTCCGAGAAATTAATTTCCAAATATTCTTCCATGCCTTTTTCCGATTGGGACGAAGATCGACCCAGCTTTCTTGATCGGTCTTGGAGTCACTCCTTAATGATAAATAGAGTTGGGAATGAATGTCACAGAGAGGGACTAGATCTAGAAGCTACAATGCGGCTCGACCGTGTAACATTTTCGTATCTATTAATTGTAGTGGATGACAAAATGGGAGCATCCTCCACTATTTCCATGGCTTGTGGTTGTGAATATGAGGATAGGAATGAGACGGATTCAGTACATATTGACCCATACTAGTACCTCTATCTAAAATATGTGGCACTGCATCTTCAATCATTAGTTATGCTCTGTGGATATGCGGGAATACGAATGACCCAAGGCCATGCTCGGCCAAAACATTAGCCCCCAAGACAGACCTCAAAAAGTTTTCTAATTAATATAAGTCATATAAGGATAGTTATTCCAGATGAAGGTACTCGTCTCAGGATCCTGGCGGTAGAAAAAATAGCCCCTCTCATAACTGGAAACAAGGGAACAATAGCCTGCTCCAAATTCTCAGGGGTCAGAAAATCAGCCTCCCTGATTGTGGAATCCATGGAGCCACCATGAGTAGATAGAGTATAAATATCTAGAGTGAATCCCTCTATAGGGGAAAAATAAGTTTGATCAATATTTATTGGATCCATGATATTCAAATTCCCTCCATGATCCAGCAAGGCATGGGGCTCGCCACTAAATTCATCCCCCTACTATAAAGACCAACTTGTGTCTCTCTATGAGATTTATCTCAGCATGGTTAAGTGATCCCTCAACTCCCAGATGTCCCTCTATTATTGGATAGATATTGTTGGAGTTGAATCAGGCACACCTAAAAGGTAAACAAAACCCATGGTCTCTTTAAGTATCCATATTTCCATGTTCCGATTAGCCAAAAAATATGGAGTCCCTTCCTCTACCCTAAAATGGACATGAACTGTAAATGCTTGAGTGGTCATCTTCCAGTCATCAATAGGCCCTACATCGAAGTACTTACATATACCGGTGAGTTGGAAAGATAATGGTACTTGGTTTATTAAAAAGGTAAACAGACAATTACTCATGTTTCCACTCTGAATATGCTTTGATAGTTGGGAGGCTTGCTTACACTTCTTTGATTGTTGGGGGGATGGCTTCTAAATAAGATCTCCAAGAGGATCTGGAGGAGGAAACACCCTGGAAGGGACTGCAATAACCACTTCCATATGTTATTAGGATTTAGGGTATTCTTCCACTGTACCCCTATTATTGAGAGGGTGCACTCCCCAAACACAGTACCTCCAAAAGAATAAATCAGGGAAAAGGCCGTTCCCTAAGATCCTATAAGTCCCTGTAAAATAAAAAGGGGATGGCGGTGGCCCATTAGAATTTACGCATCAAAAGAACTTAAGGTCAAAGGATGCAGATTAGATGACCTCTCCCATCATCCATGAGAGTACTTCCATCAACACCATGTGATCCGACCCTGTCTATAAGATAATGGAAAAACTTTTCCATTTCATTCAAATAGGCAGCCACCTCCTCAGGCTCTTCATTGGCCAAAATTCTAGTAGGAGTAATGGCTTCCCCAAAGCTCAGAAGGTCGAAGCATCCATCCTGAAGAAGCCTCCATATGTGTTTATTTGAGTCATTCACCCTCAATTCATCCCAAAATCTCCAGGAATCCAGAAATATAGCAATAATTGTGATGGACAGTGCTGGAGTATTAGTGAAAGGATGTAGAGTGGGTTTCGACAACCGCAAATGTTTCCTGGGTGTCCATGCAAACTCAGGACCTCGATAAAAGGAAAGTTTACAAGATGATGAGAGAAATTAAGAATCTTTTTCCATGGTAGCAACAATAGGTGATCCAAAAATGTTGTCATCATCATCAATGGTTTCTAGTCGTAGCATGAAAAGTACCTGATGTGATTACATGCGGTGACCACTTCGAGAGTGGATGATGGTATCGAGGTCCTTATGGTAGTAACTCACTCTATCTGAATCCTCATCAAAAGAAACACCATCTGGTGCTGATACATAACCAATGTTAGTAAGAGATACCAACCTAGTTCAGAGTTCCTTCCATAAATCATGAGGGGAATGATCACGGGTAGATGGATGAACATTCAAAAGGTCAAATTGCCTCCAGGACACTGGAAAATCAGGCTCAGAAAGAATGGATGATGGACTCCCATTAGTAGCCTCAGCAGCTTGTTCGGCCACCCGTGAGGTCACAACCCCATATTTCAAAACATTACTGGGGTGGGGGGTGGGGACTAAGAGGCCTTCTGAGGACATTCCCCGGTCAAGGGTGCTCAACAAATCCCATTTTCTTCTCCTTTCACTCACCTTGGATTCCTTGGAAGTTATCACGATAGGAACCGGGTTAGCTAATTGGCCATCAAGATATGATTTAACGCAGGCCTCAACATCATTTTTAGTGAGGAAAGGTATGGAATCCCTTGGATCCAAAAGTCTGTCCTGGCACTAGGTTTCTTCTTCGGTAAAAATTAGCCATAGTTTATTGTGTATCGTCAGATGCTTCTCTTGATGAGAATTGTTGATAGATTGAGGAAAAATCTTTTAGACATAGTTAAATTTATGATTAAATTGGCATGGTTCAGATCCCTCATAAATAAGCTCCCCTATGATACAGGAAACTAGGATGTCTTCTCTCTGATAAATGAAGTAACCTCAGTTGTCAAAATCTTCAGATTCATTATTTGTAATAGTACTAGTAGGGGAATCGTACGGGTGATAATAGAAACATTCATAAATGTTGAGAGAATCCATTAAGTCATGCTCGTTCTTTTCAGTTTTCCCCACTTTCTTATCCTATGAATCCCAAGATGATGAAATGACTCTGCTAGTGCTCTAAAGATATGGTCGGAGGGTGGAATTTGGAATTGGTAAGGAATTAATGAAGGAATAGCCTGCTATGTGGGCTCCCATCCAGCCCCAAAGAAATTGGGATGTGCCAGTCATCCGGTAAGGTGGAACCCCTTACTAATTCGACCCAGTAGGTGGTAAATCTTGGCCAACACTGGGATATCTAAATTAATACATCTTCTAGTGGACAACTGGGTGGCCATGCTAAAAGTTGAGGATAATACACCAACAGATTACCGCACTGGTAAGAGCCACTTGCTCAGAAATTTACAGTAGACACCAATAGGTACTTAATACCCTACCACCGATACACAGTTCATTTTCTAAAATAAAACTCAATATCCACCCTTATCTCTTTAATTTATTCCTTAAAAACTTAAAACCCTAAATATATAATTTTAAGGGATATAAAACAAAAATTAATATAAAATTATAACCCAAA
The DNA here is from genome assembly GCA_963277665.1 of Viscum album. Classification (NCBI taxonomy): domain Eukaryota; kingdom Viridiplantae; phylum Streptophyta; class Magnoliopsida; order Santalales; family Viscaceae; genus Viscum; species Viscum album. The sequence continues at coordinate 539,016,253 of OY728120.1, read as the reverse complement.
TATCATGATTTATTATATAAATTCATTATATATTGATAGAGAATGCCCTATAAATTTACGTGGGAGTTAATGAATATTTTTATTCTTTTAATACCTCACATAAAAACCCTCTTTTAATAATAATTGGTTTTGGGACCATATTTTATATTATAGTTTTATATTTCATAAAAATACGAAACTATATAGAACCATCCAATGATTTGGTTTCTTATATGAATATTATTTTAGAATTTGATGATTCTTATCCCCTTTTAGAGAATCCTTATTTAGTATAAAAGTGTTTTGAGATAGCTTGGTTTCAAGACCCCTCATTCTAAAATTTCGATAGAATAATAATTATTTACTTTTGAGGGAAAAGTTTCTTCCAATAATTAATTATATATAATTGATGATTTTTATCATTATTTATTGATAAGGGTAACATACTTGAGTCCTTAGAAAAATTCTACCTGAAAAATATAGTCAATTCCCATGATAGGTCATTACAATATTGTAATAAAAAGTTTTTGTAAATGTAATACAAAGTACAACTAAGGATAGGAATGTTGAGACTATAAATATGTTCAAACACCATAATTATAGTTTATAGAGATGTTTTGAAGGTGGTTAAATGAGTTGATTTTTTTTATATTTATTGTGCTTGTGACAACCTATGTATCAATTTCATTCCCTATTAATATTCCTCAATTAAATTTCATAGAGGCACGATAATTATATGAATAATAATAAATTTCTCAATTTGAAATAAAATATATATATTCTAAATAAATTGAGTTTCATGAATTATATGGTTTTATTAAAAAGTTTAATTTACAAATTATGTAACTTTAAATTTTAAAAAATGATATCATCATTAATATTATAAAGTCAAAATTAGATCAGATTATTTTTTTGATATTTTTTTGAAAAAGTTTAATTTTGGGTAAATAGTAGAAAATACCAATTTTAATAAAATATATCTTTTATTTTCCTTTATTAACATAGTATAATATTTCTTTTATTGGTTTCAGAATTACATTATTTTCTTTTAATTATATATAATTTAGTTAATTTCATTTGGATTAACATTCAGAAAACTATTTTTCATCATGTTAAATGTTTTAATTTTACAATTAATTTATTCAACCTTTATATAATTAATAGAATATGTCTAATTTGAATTTAAATTTTTTAATGAGGCCAATTTCAAATATGTTCATTATTAATAATATATTTTGTAGAAAAATTCTTCTTCTATTATAAGAGTTAAAATAAATAAAAAGGGAGAAAACTAATATGAAAAGGGTAAAAAAGACCTAAAAACTTATTTAAATCACATTTCTAGTAATATTTTGACCCTATATAATATACTATTATAATATAATTCATTTTGATCCATTTTTAGTGATTAAGACATTAATATGATTTAATCTTTTGAAAAATTATATGTGTGTTCTCTCCCTCACTTATAAAAGGAAACCACCTCTCTTCTATTATACACACTCAAGAGCCACAAATCTCATACAATATATATCCAAATCCCTTAAAAATTATCCCCCATGACTTATAGGTTCCATTTTGATAAGAATATAATCATAATAAGGCTTCAGGTGAAACCCAAAGTGGTTGACCAACGAAAAGGTATAATTATTAAACAAGTGTTTTCTTCAAATTTATTCTTATACCTCCTTCAAAAATATCCTAACCATTATGATATAATAAAATCAATATAACCTATAAGATGAAATTTTATTTTTTTAAGGTATAAAACTTATTCATTAACTATCTATCTAATGGAAAATGAAAGCATATTTCAAGAGTACATGGAGATTACCACCTCATGAGATGATACATTTCTTATCACCAAATCATACAGATGATCATAATACATGATCCAAATGAAATAATATGATATATATGGTATAAATTTCACTATTTAATGTAAAATAAATATTATAAATATTTATTTATCATCAAGAAAAATAAAAACATCGCGTGTGTGTACATACAAACTGCCGCCTCGAGAACTGATGTATTTTATATTTTCATAACCACCTCACATGTCTGGTATATATAATTATATTTAAAGAAATAATATGATATTTTTAATATAATTATAATTTTATAAATATAAAACAATACTTTCCTTCTTTTCCCCATATTCATTGAAAAATGGAAATCTTACTCATGTATAAGTACAAACTACCATCTCCAAGTTGTAACATAATTCATTTTTCATAACCACCTTATATAGTTGGTTTTAAAAGAATAATTAATTTATATATATATGATAATTATAATATATTTAATATTTTTTAAATTATTTACTAATGATCTATATAACCATAGTCCACCTACCAAATTCATTTTAAATTATGAACCCAATATCCTAAAATATGTATGAAGTAAACAAAATAAATTAGGTCGTTAAGTATGGAATTGTAGTTAGAGAAATAAAAGGAATAATAAAAAGATAAAAATATTTAAAATATTCTTCATAAAGAAAAAAATTAACCCAATTTTATTATTCAAGATGATAAAGAATGCATGGGACAAGTCGGACTCGAGGTAAAGGATATTCTATCTTAAATCATAGTTTTAAAATGTTTTAAATATTTATTGCTAAGGTTTTCCCTCTAAGTACATATTTTTTATGAATATTTAAATATTTAAATAAATTAATTAAAAATTTCATTTTAATGTTAATTTACCCTTTTAAAATGTTTTTTGAATGAAAGCTTCTGGTATATTTCATATGTAATGTTAAAATTTACACAGTTAAAAAGGAATATTTTTTTAACATATATGATGTAAAAAACATTTACTCCTACCACAACCATTATTTAATATTTTCATTCCATTACAAGTGTCAATTTTCTATTCAAATAAAAACCCTTATTCCCTTTTTTCTTGGGTAGTTTATTTTTTAAAATGGGGTTTTAAAGGAAAGGGATATTTCAAAATCTAAAAATGTTTTACCTATGGGTTCAAAAGTGTATTTTTATGTGTATTATGACGAAAATGAAATATTTTATGTGATTAATGTAAGTTATGCCCCTCTTAAATTGTTTATAATTATGGTTGAACTAAATATATCTCTCAAATGCATTGGGTAATGATAATGGTCTCCGAATAATTATGTTGGAACTAACCAAGTAGGTTACTAAATTTCAAAGGGTTATTGTAAGGGTTATATGAATATGATGTCCTAAGGAACCTATATGAATTTTATATGCTTGAAAATGTATTTTCATGGAAATATTATTATTTTATAAGTTAATATAAAAATCTTTTGTTTAAAGGAATGATTATTCCCATTATGGTTAAAAGGTATGTTTTTATGAAGGGTTTTTTAAATGGGGTTTCATGTTTTATAAGAAATCCTCATGATTATGATTTTAATTTATGTTTTATTATAAATTATTTTATAAAGAAATTTGGGTAGTAAGTCAAGTTTCATAAAAAAGTAAATGATTATTTGCGTACATCATTTATTATTTTAAATTTATACTCTCTTATATGATCCCATGGTTTTGGAATGGACTAAAAAGTTTCTTTTCTTCTTTATATATACCCATTATTGATATTTTTGGGCTCATTCCAAATTTTCAAATTATTTTCAATGGGTTTAGAGATGAATATAAACATTGATGAAGTAATGTTGAAGATCAAGAATTTTTTTCATGAAAATAAAACAAGTTTCATTTTAAAAGTAAATTATTATTAAAAAAATAGTAATTGCATAGTACTTTCCACTTTTTATTACATGATATTTTTATGTAAGAGATATGACATAATTTTATAAAACTACAAAACTAAAAAGTTATTTGGGAATGAAATAAAATTAATTATTATCTAAAAATTAAATTATGGTTTGAATAAGGATCATGTCATTACAGTTGGTATCAAAGTAGGGTTAAGATAATTTTAGAGGATTGGATAATGTAAGTACCCTTAAGAGAATATAATTTATTTATATCATGAAATTTTTTTCAGATACCCATGTGTTTTATTATAATCTATGTCTATTTAAAATGGTTAACCATAGAGAAAATAGCGAAGATGAAGTGGGAAGGGCCTAGGAGGAAATTATCCATCCAAATTGATATCCTAGTATAGTTGTAATTAGAACTACGAAGCATGTCGATGTGATGAATTAGTTTAATGATGATGTTAAAAGTGGCGGTATCCATATTTGAGATACACCACAATATCCTTTGGGGAAAAATCCTATATTATTGAATTTCATGAAACCACACCCTCTATTATTTGGTGGACATTCTTACTCAGTCTTAGTTAAGGGATAGATTAATTTTTTGGATGGTAAATTCATTTTCAACGGTTTTTCAAGCATTAAATGTTATGTTTAGATATTTAATAATTTGAAGGTAAAGCCAATATGTGGTGGTAAAACGTAAATAATACAAAGTAAAGAGAAGATATTGATGCCTCATAATGGGATTTATTTTAGAATATTTTCCTCAGGAGATATTATATTATTGTTTTTTGAATTATTATGGATAACAAATTATTGGAATTAAGGAAAAAGGAGGAAGATTCAATGTTTTCTTATGATGAAAAATCCACTCAATTTTCAAGTTAGGCACCCAATTGAATCCAAAATATTTATAGTTAAATTAATTGGTTTTACTTTGGATTTAATCTAATATATAAAATGAAAATTTATTTATTTTTAATTTAAAAGTTATGAGAAATTTGTTTGATGTGTCGAGAAGGTAGAAATGGAATTTTTTTGATGATCATTTGTTCTATGAAATGAAGAAGAAAATGAGGTATATATAGTAAATAATGGGGTAGAATCCATCAAGGAAATCCAAAAGTAAGAGAATAATGTTACTTTATTATGATAAGTGATGAAAAAACACTCAAGAGAATGTATTATATAGCCTAGGAAGGGTTTCTGATGTGGAAGGTTTGGACATGTGAATTTTAGATGTAATGAAAAGGATCATGTTAATGATATGAAAAATAATGAAAAGTTAGTATTAAAATGTTTTAATTATAATGATATGTTCCATTATGTGAGTAATTTTTTGATAATACAAATGAAAGAGGTAATTTTACAAGATTATAACTAGAAAGGTAATACCAAATCCTTTACAACTACTTAAGAAAAAGTTAAACCATATAGTGATGTACTTTCAAGTACATTAATTTTTTTTTAGATTATTCCATTATCCTGATTGATTTGGGTCCTACACATTCTTTTATTTCTAATAAAATTTATGGTATATTTTAAATTTTATATCAAGAAATAAACCCCTAGATTTTCATAAAAACACATTAGGTAAGTATTAGGATAAAAATAAATTATAATAATATTCCTATTATTGTACGTGATAGGATTCACTTGAAAACCGCTTTATCTTATCCATTGGAGAGTTTGGTTCTATTCTATGCATGGGATGGCTTTTTGTTTATCATGATAAGAAAAATTATTATTCTAAATAAGTTTATTTCTTGTATAAGTTTCTATTTTTATACAAAAAGTAATTCATAAAATTGATAATATATCAAGAAGATAAGAAATTTATTCAATACAGAAATGAAATTTATCTTTCACATCTTTTTTAGAAGAAGGAAATTATTAAAACCAGTGATGTTCATATATTAAATTGACATATTAATGTATTAAATGATGAATTTATTTGAACTATACTTGATCACAATATTTAATTTACTATTTTTTTAGTTCCTTATTCTAAAAAAATATCAAAGAATTCTTATTAAATGACTCATGTTGAACTTTCAGAAATGAAAAAGGAGATATAAAATTTTCTTTAAAATGTATTCATTCAACCTATAACTTCACCATGGGATGCTCCTATTCATTTTTTTAAAAAAATGGTACCATTATCCTTTTAATTCATTATAGATATTTGATAATCACTATTAATAATAAGTATATGTTTCCATATATAAATGACCTGTATGAATAAGTAAGGGGAGATTAATATTTTTAAAAGTTTGATCTCAGGTCTAGGTATCATTATCCAAAGGTGAAGAAGGATGAAATTAAAGAGATAACATTTTTGACTAGGTATGGTCATTATGAGTTTTTGGTTATTCCCTTTGATATGATAAATGATCCAACCATATTTATAGACCTGAAGAATAGAATTTTCCACGAGTTCATGGATAATTTTTTGGTTGTGTTTATTTATTACATCCTGATATTTTATAAAAGTTTTGATGATCATGAGAAACATTTAGGGGTTGTTTTACAAACATTAATATAAATAAAAGTTATATAGAAAATTTAGTAAATGTAAATTATGGTTAAAATATATTTATTTTGTCTAAAATATTATAAATAAATATGGAATAACTTTTGAACCAGTTAAATCTAATGTCGTTGAAGAGTGAAAAAACATAAACATGTCACAAAGATTCATAGTTTTATTGTATTAATGGGTTAATATAAAATGTTTATTGACAAATTTTCTTGGTTATTTAGCCCAATAAATAAGTTAACTTGAAAAATATTTAAATACATATATATTGAATAATGTAATGAATGTTTCTATGAATTCAAAATAATATTAGTGAATGATCTTTTTTTGTCCCTACCGTCCAGAAATGGGGAGTTTTTTTATCTACAACGATTCTTATCTGAAGGGGCTTGGTTGTGTTTTAATGTATAATGATTAGGTAACTTCCAAATCTTTAAAACAATGTAAAACTTCATAAGATAAATTAACATACACATGAAATTTAACTAGAATATATAGTGTTTTCTTTAAAAATATAGTGACATAATTTATATAAAGTAAATGTGAAATATATACTAATCAAAAAATATTAAATTATATATTCACTCAAAAATAATTAAACATATGATAGAGAAGATGGGTGGAATTGATTAAGGATCTTGAGTACACGATTCATTACCATTCCGGAATATAAAATAGCATAATTGATGCTTTATGCCCAAAAAAATTCATCATTAACTTTGTTTCAAATAGTACAAGAACATTGTTTAATGATTTAATAATTTTTTCATAGAAAATGTGCAACCAAGAAATTTATCTATTTTTTAGTCATCAATGTAGTCATTATTGTTATATAAAATCACGTAAGCTTAGAAGGGGGATCATTATTTACCAGAAAAGGTAAAATTGGTCAGGAAAGGTAGATTTCCTGAATTTAATATTGAAAAACAATGTTTTTTGAGATTCAAAAAACTATTTTGTGTTCCATATGATTCCCTGTTGAAGAAATAATTTTTGAGTGAATCTCATAACCCCCAATTTTCCATTCATCCTGGCATCACTAAGATGTATAGGAACTAATAGGGAAATTTTGAGAGGGATGAAATAAATATAGATATTGATAATGTTACCATGAAATGTTTAACTTTTCAATAGATTAAAGTGGAATGAAAATTACTTAATGGGAAGATTCAACAATTTCCAATTCTTGAATATAAATGGTAGAAAATATCCATGGATTTCAGGGCTGGATTACAAGACATCTCAAGGTAATAATACAATATGGGTTATTATTGAATGTTGAAAAAATCTATGCATTTTATTTCAACTCAAGATAATATGTCATTAGATCATATTTATAGACTTTATATTAAATAGATAACCAGATTATAGAGAGTCTCTATTTTTTGTATCTAATCATGATTACTGATTCACCTTTATGTTTTGTAAAATCCTTCATAAGTCATTGGGTACTGAAATAAATTTCAATAACAACTTTCATCCTCAATATTATGGATAATTAAATAACTTTATTTTGACTTTGGAGGATATGAATTGAGATTTTTCATTAGATTACCAAGGAATTTTGGATAATTATATTTCAAAATTTGAATTTCCTTATAATAATAGTTTTCATTCAAGTATATAGATGGATCCTTTTAGGGAATTATATGAAAAGTGGTGTTGAAATCAAGAATGGCGGGACAAAGGTAGTGAAGGAAGGGTTTTGGGACCAGAATTAGTAAAAGGTATGTTAGATAAATTGAAGGTTATTCAGTAGTATACAAAGGTAACTATGAGCAGGAATAAAATTTATATGGATAATTAAATTAATGATCTTTATTTATTGGTATCCAACTAATATTTTCTTGAAGTATCTCATTGAGAATGTGTTATGTGCTTTAGAAATAATGGAAGGTTAATTCCATATTTCATTGGACATTATCATGTTTTGGAAAAGATTATATAAGTTTCTTATTGAGTGGTTTTAACTCAGAATTTATCTCATATAAATGATGTGTTTCATTTCTCATATTCAAGGAAGTATGTTCTAGATGCATCTCATGTTTCTGAGTCATGAATTTGTTCATTTGGCAGTTATCCTTTCTTATAAAGAATAGACTATTCACATTATTTACTATAGAGAGTAGGTGTTATAGTATAAGGAGATTCACCAGGTTACAGTTTTGTGAAAAAACCATATGATTAAATAGAAAACATGGGAATCTAAAAATTCTTTGAATGAAAAATATCCCCACTTGTTTAAGAAGTGAATAAAAATTGTGAGGATGAAATATCCAAAAGGGGGAATAATTTAAAAACCCAAGTAATAATAATAGATTAATTTTATTCTTTATTAATATTTATGAATTAAATTTCATAGATCTATATATTTAATAAAAATACTATGTAATCTCTTAGTTAAAAAGAAAATAGTTTTATTCTAATAAAATTGAGCTTCATCAATTATAAGTTTTTTTAAAAGATGAATTTAAAAATTAAAATATTTTAATTTGAAAAAATCATATCATTTTTGATATCATCAAGTCAAAATTATATTATAGTATATATTTTTTAATTTTCTCAAAAAGATTATTTTTGGGTAAATAGAAGAAAATATCAATTTTTTTAAGAAATCTATATTTATTTTTTTTATTTTAAATTTTAATTTTTTTTAGATTTATATTAATTAAATTTATTTATTTATGATTATATTAATTTAAATAATATCAAAATTATACATGAAATTGATATAAAAATATTTTTATACTTAAAAAGGCATTTATTTAAAATATTGTTCTTCATCACATTAGAGGTGTTGATTTTAAGAATTATTTTTACCCTATTTAGAGGTTTAATATTGAAAAATTTATTTCATATTTGGAATTATATTTTATATTTTTTAATGATTTCACTTTCATTTTTTATCATTATGAATAGTAAATTTATTATAAAAAGGTAGTTACATTGGTAAGACTTAAAATAGGTAAACATGGGTAAAACCTAAATGAAAAGGGATAAAATGACAAAATTTGTTTTCTAAATACTAATGTTTGATCATATTTCAAGATTATATCATCTTATTTTTGTATGTGATTCATTTTTGAGTCATTTTTCAATAGTAATTCATTAATATATTTTAATTTTTTGAAAAATTCAATGTGTCCTCCCTCTCACTTAAAAAATGACACCACATATCCTCTATTATCCACACATATATAGCATATTATATTGTAAAATTCATACTCAATTACCTTCTGAACATCCCTAATCACACCCTGGATCTCTTTGTTTAATAATAATACCACTATAAGAAGGATTTATGTATAAACATAAGGAGGTTGACCTAAGATGAGGTTCAATTGTAAAATGGGTGTTTTCTATTTTATTCCATCTTTTTCATCATTCATAATTATAATAACTAGTATGATATAATAAAAGAATTATATAAAATATACTAAAATGTAAAAATGTTTAAGTTATAAAAATTTTCATCAACTTATCTATTTCATGTAAATTGAAAATATCTTTCACGAATACCTGCAGACTACTACCTTATGAGGCAATGTATTAGATTTTTCATCGTCAGCTCTTATGGATAGTCATAATAATGGTTAACTATGAAATATTGTCATATATTTGTAATAAAAATTAATTATATAATCTTAAATAAATATTATAATTATTTCTTTAATATCTAATGAAAAATAAAAACTTCACCCATGTTTATGTGCGGACTGCTGCCTCACAAACTGATATATTTTGTTTTCTCATCACCACCTCATATGGATGGTATATATATGTAAATTTAACGAAATAATATTATATTTATCATATAATTACCATTATATAAATATAAAATAATTATTTCTTTATTCTACACTTTTTTGTTGAAAAATAGAAATTTTATTCGTGCGTATATACAAACTACCATCTCCATATTAGAATGTAATTATTATTTTCATAAAAACATTACATTTTTTGTTTTAAATGTATAATTAATATATAAAAATGAAAATTATAACACTATTAATATTATTTAAATGATATAATAATGATCCATTTGTCCATATTCAACCCACCAAAGTGATCTTTGGACTTATGAACCAAAGATCCTCAAGACATCTAATGTATTGTTAATCAATTATGTGATTAAGTATTACATGGTAATAAGTGAAATTAAAGGAATAATAAAAATATAATGGACTTCATAATTATTCTTAAGAACGTAATTTATTAACAAAAATTTGTTATTCTGGAATATAAAGAACATACATGAAAATTTAGACTTGAGGTAAGTGATATTATATCTTAAAACCTAATTTTTAAATGTTTTGAAGATTTATTTATAATATTTTACCTCCATTTATATATTGTTTAATGGATGTTTAAATTTTTAAACAATTTAATTGAAAAGGTTATTTTACCTCTCCTTTTAAATTATTAGAATGGTCTGTGAGAGTAATATTCTATCATATTTCATATGGAATGTTTATCTTTCTTTACAAAGTACAAATGAAACTATTTTTTAAACATATATGGCATCAATGAATTTTTCCACCACCACTCCCATTATTTTATATTTTTACTAATTTAAGATATTAAATATTTTATTCCAATAAAATACATTCTTCCATTTGTTATTGGGTATTTTAGTTTTTAAAATGGGTTATTAAAGGAACGAGATATATCAATATCCCAAAACATGTTTTTCTTATAGCTTTAAAATTATATTTTTATGAGTTTGATGATGTAAATGAATGGTTTTTTGTATTTTATAGTCCTTTAATTTTTTTATGATGGTGGGTTAACATGATATATCTCTAAAATTCACTGTGTATTGATTATGTTTTCTATATAATTATATTAGAATTAGTTGAGTACGTTATTCCATTTTAAGGGTTATTATAGGGGTAATATGAATATGATGTAACAAGGAACCTAAATGAATTATCAATGATTGTGAATTTATTTTCTTTTAATTATTTTGATTTCATAAGCTAATATAATAATATTTTGTTTAAATGAATTATTATTACATTTAAGGTAAAATCTATGTTTTTCAGAAAATTTCTTTCATGGGTTATCATGTTTTATAAGGAACCCTCATGATTTTTATTCTTAATTTATTTTTTCTTATAAATTGTTTTTATGAAAAAATATGTGAAATAAATTTGATTTAATGTTTATCAGGAAGAATATTTAATCTGATTTTTTTATTCGAAAGGAAAACTCTCTTATATGATCTCATTGTTTTGAAATGGACTAAAGGATTTATTTCCATCTTTTTATATATACCTTTATTTGATTTTGGTTCTCATTAAAAATTTTAAAATATTTTTCATAGGGTTTATGGATAGGTGATAAAAATGATGAAGTCAAGTTGAAAATCAACAATATTTTTCATGGAAGGAAAAATGCTTCAATTTAGAAAGTACTATATTGTGAAAATAATTGTCAACGTGTGGAAGTGTCTACTTTGTAAGGAATACATTTTTTATGAAATATTTATGACATAATTATATAAAAATATAAACCATAAATGGTTTTTTGGACTCCAATAAATTGAAATATTATTTTATAAATTAAATTATGTGTTGAAAAAGGATCAGGTCCTTAAAGAGTCATTTTCTTTTGGTTAGTTTAGATTACGTATATTTAAACACAGATGGGTAGAATGAGTTTTTTTAATGAATAAAATAGTATCATATAATAAAAAACTTATATAAATTTTCTTTCCTTTTATTGTGATGTAATTATTATATTGTTTTTATGTTTTTTTTTCAATTTATATTTATTTAGTTCCATGTTACTCATTTAGTGTATACATTAATCATGAGAGGTAATTAAAACCCTTGCATGTCAACATTATTTGAAAGAAATAAATTGGAAATTTTATGTTTTTTATATTATATAAGAATTATACAGAATAAATATTGAAATTAACATGGATTTATTTTTATGATCTTGATATAATAGAATTGAATTCTTATTATATATTTTAATTTTAAATGAAATTGTTTTGAGATTGTGTTTTTAGTATATGTTGATATTATTGTATCAGATTTACATGAATGAACCCTATGTAATATTAGGTTATTTTTTACCTCTAAATTAAATTGAAATGTAATGATCCTTGGTTAATTTCATGTTAGTTATTGTCATGAATAGAAAAAAGGTAGACTTAGTGAAATGAGAAAAATATTGGGAATTTGTTAGGTTAGTGAATTATTTATTATCATTGGAATGAAGGAAACAATTTAATGATAAAAAATTGATGCATTGATGGTGTCCTCATGATGTTACGTCCATAAGCTTCGAGCTCATAAGAGTTGATGTGTGATGTAAGGCATCCCCTTTCATTATTTAAGAACTATCTTGCATGATTGAGAGTGGATACAATAGTACGAGTTCAATAAATAATATATGGTTATGTTTTATGTTAGTACAACATAAATAACTATATTTAGTTTTATTAATCACAAACAAATAAATTTTAATGAGTTATCAATAAATTACCATGAGATAATTGATAAACTAGTTATATAGTTTCGAAAAAAGACATCACTTGTTTGTTACAATTTGTTTGTCATAAATCCAAGAAATTATGGAGTGTATTATAGAAGGATAAGATTATATATCATCAAAAATGTTGGTTACATAACATTGGGGAATGAGACCACCCATTTGGGAAAATTATGATATTTTTTTGGATGGTTTGGAATAGATGTTGGAGATTGATTCTATTCTCTCTGATAAAAAATACCAATTAACTCAAAATCAACCCAATTTTAAAAACCCATAGATAAAGGAAAATAACTATATGTATTTTGGGGTTTTATTAATTGGATTATATGATTATTATTTAGGTGTATTAGGATTGTTTTGTCTAAATAATGGTATGAAGTTCATCCGAGAAGAAATTTTGTGATATCTTAGTGAGTTCCCCCTTCAGTTTGAGGTTATAGTGTAAGTCATCACCTTGTATAATTAATGTTTAAATGTACCTATATTTTTAGATTACCATTAATTTTTTACATAATGGATTGGCTCTAAATTTTATTTCCTCACAGTGATTTTCTTGAACCTACTATTCATATGGATAATATATCACTCATGAAAATTTCCAAAAAAAATTCTTTCTTACTTAAAGATCATTATAAATTTATTAAGATTTTATTTATTATAAATTAACCTATATTTTTATATTGGAAATGAAAAAATTATTAGGATTTTTATGTGAAATTATAGGAATGGGGGATGGTAAATTGATGCTTAAAATTTTAAACTGAAAATCGGTAAAATATTCACAAATATTATCATTTATATTAGATAAAACCATTCAGTATCCCTCAAAATCCAAATAATATTATTTTTAATCACTCACTATTTTATATATATATAATTTCATTTCATTTTTTCAATTTATTTTTTTAAATGATAAAATGGCTGTGAAAAAGTAATTGGTTATAATAGAAACTACCATATATATCATATACATGGTTATAGTACCCCTATTTTATAAATATATATCATTTTCATAAATAAGAATATTAACTACTCCACCAAACATAAATATTATTCCCCTCACAAGAAATGTTATGAAAACATAGTGTTCAAAAATAATTTATTTCCACATACTTAAATAATAAAGAACATTGAACATTATATTTTTAAAATATTAATATGGGGATGTTCCCAATTCATTTGATGTACGACTGGGGGAGAGGGATGAATCAATGATATATATATTTTACAATTTCCCATTTATAAATTATATTCTTTGAATTTTTAAGGCCTCAATACTCTCTTTTTAAAATCTCACCCTTACTCGTATGAAGTAGAAATGTAAGAAGACATAATTAAAAATCATTTTTACATGGTTTGGTATCAATGTTGCTACATAATCCTTACTGCATTGTGGATGAGTTTTTAGACACAAGGAGATCACTAATAAGGGAAAGTGATTATAATAAGAAAAGGGAAGTGATCATGCCCATATCCTAAAAATTTTTCTTCACCATTATAGTATAGGGGTAGTGTACATTTTTGGAACATTGTAAAGCGATATCAATTATCTTTCTATAGTTCTTTTTCCTCATAATTGGATAAATCTTTAATTATACTCGTAGCCCCGAGTTCTTTAATGTTCCTCTTGATAGAAATCATTAAAAAAATATCATTCATAGGATTTTAATTTTACCAAATCATAATAGTAAGATATTATTAATCAAGAAATAGGTCTTCGATTAATATAATTGAACCAACACCTCTACATGGAAATCGACCTTATTATCTTAACTCAGTATTAATTATTCACTCATTTTTTTCATTCTCCCTCTATAAAGTAGTTTTTCAATCTTGTGAATCATATATACTTCTCTAAAAACCCTAAAACCTTTATTATTCAGCTTTAATTAATATAAAATAAGAGGTGTGACCTTGTAAAAATTGTCCAATGCTCTTTTTTTAAATATGGGTGCTAAAAAGTCTAAAGTAAATTTTTTTACAATGATCCCTTCAAAAGAGATACCATAAGTTAGCTAGTATATTATCATCCAAGATAGATTAATTGGATCCAAAACTTTTATTATAATGTTCATCCTATATATAATTGGCCACATGATAAGTGCAAGAAATAATAAAATTAGAGGAGGAAAGAGTTAGAAAGTATCATATACATCTTTCCATCAGATTCTAAGAGAGGTGAAAGGAACCAGTTATGATGGATTGGAAAATGGTGTTGGATTCAATCTCCCAAAAAATTATACTATCCACCATTCTTGGAAATAGTCACTTCTTTGGTAATTCTATCCACCTCATCTTTATAAGACTAAACAACCCCACAAGGTCAATAGGGACATCCCAATACATCTCTATTGTGATCTCTAAAGACAACCCCATATCATAATGGGATGGGGTTAACTATTAAATCTCTATGCATGTGGATTTTGATCCATATTGTAAAATTATATGACTAATAAACTTCAATGGTAACATAATTTTGCCTAAAATTAAAATCATTTTGAAGGAAATTCAAGACTAAAAAATCATGGAGCGTGTTATAACAGTGGATGGTTTATAGGGCACTGATATATCTGGAAGAAAGAAGAATATGACAAAGTGAATCTTATAGATATAATAAAACCTTCTTAGGAATGGGTAAGTTTTAGGAATTCCAAATAACATAAAATAATTTATCCACTACTGGATGATAGATGTTAAAGTGATGAAGAGAGAGAGGTAAAAGTCAAAACAACCTCACATCTAGTCTAGGAGAGATGAAACATGCTGATGAGTATCTTAAAACATATCAAATAAACCCTTCCACATTGTCTATAAAATATAATAATTGAGAAATATATGATATATGTTTTTACTTTTTGGATGAAAAAGAACACTTCTATAGAATAAGGTGATACTTATGGATTTAAAGTAGGCATCAATTGGAATTTTTCTATGAAAAATCCTCTATATCAACATTAATATGGATGGATTTTTCCAAAATAGCTAGTTTTATAATCTAAATGATGTTTATATTATACTATCTAGATATTAATCAGTAAAATATAATGGGACTCACAATACCCTTCCTTGTGGGTTCTTAAACCAAGATATCATCATGTGGACCAAAAAATAATTATTAACAATATCAACAATGTTAACATGAAATGTATCAAGAGATCCATCAATATAATATCAAATAAAAAAACTCATATAAAGAGAAATGTCTAAATTTGTTATAGAATAAATAAGTTTAATACCTATAAAATTAGAAATCCAAAAATTTATATAATAATCCATTGTAACAAAACATCGTGAGAGAGATAGAATATTAGAGATTAAGGTCTTGAGATTTGGTTAGACAGAGGAATCCAAATAATTGAAGTTAAAAAATTGGATTGTTATTATAAATCTAGATGATATTAGTTTTTTTATTTATGAGCCTCCTCATTAAATGGGTATACTTTGGAGTAATCAAATCTATGGATATTCTTGATTCCCAAGCCCCCAGATTCATAAGTCTTACAACATTTCTTCTAGGATACTGTAACAAATTTCCTTTCAAGGATACTCCCACTCTAGATGAAACTTTTGATGCAAAAAATGATATATTTATTAGTTATGTTGGCAGTATATATACCATGAAGGTGTATAATTTATTTTAAATAATGATATCTTTTATAAGGCAAACCCTTCCATCCATAAATAATGAATTCCCTTCCATGATGAAATTTGTTTTCTGATCGGGAAAATAATATCAGTGAAATATAAATCCTTGGGAATTACATAAAACATAGGAAACCAATTGAAACGACCTAGGTATTTATAGAATAATACTTCTTGTTTTCTATTAATAGAAATTAATAAGATTTTAATTTTCTGTTAATGGGGATGGTTTTTCCGATAGCGTATTAGATATGCAACAATGAGCTTCTCCGAAATCTTACATTGCAGACAACATTGAGTAATACTTAAAAATAATACAATAATAATATTATTATTTTAAATGGTAGTTAACCCCTAGATTTTGGAATGGTAGGAATGAATAATATCACCTAAATTCTGAAATATGGTTTACTCATGTTTAAATAATGATGCAATGGATACAAAATTTATTAGAAATGGAAATAAAAACCAATTCAACACTACTAAAAAATTAGTCTATAGATAATGATTTATATCAAATCATAATAAAATACTTGGCTATATCCATCCTAAAAGCCATGGATGGAATGAAAATTGTGGCCCTTTCCTCCTCCCCTCATAGTTACTCCTCCCCCTCCCCCGCGATTCCTCCATCCCTCACAATTCTTCCCCCTCCCACCCCTGTGATTATCCCTCCCCCTCCTCTCAATCCTCCTCACCTCTGTCATGGTTCTAGCACACCCAGAGCACCTCCCCTCTATCATGGTTTCACTGCACCCAACCAACCTCCCAACTATTGCAGCTCCGGAAAACCCAAGCCATCCAATTCTGATTACCACATGAAACCCTCCCCCAATCTGATACCCCAAAAACCCTAAAACAACAAACTGAAATCGATCGCTGGATTGCTTTTTCGCTATTCTTCACCACCATTTTGAACAAATTAATTCAATGCCACACCATTCGTTACTTCCTAGGTTTGGTTTCTTCAAAATTCCATTCGTACTCACCCATTTTTACCCACCACTTCGATGATACGCCATCCTAGGTTTCATCTTGTTGACCTCCCCTTCATTTTGTTGCAATCACCCCTTCTCCATGATCCATTCATCCTCACATTGTTTTTTTCTCTGCTCGCGCCCTCATTCACAATTTTCTTCCCAAAAAATGAACCATTTTTTGTTTCTTTGGTTTCCATTCCAATATTTTATATTTCTATTTTTATGTTTTATGTGGTAGTCGAAGATGGATCAATACCTTCTTAAAGGCTTGTAGGGACTTCAAGTCAAAGCATCCAGAAATTGAGCTTACACTAGAGGAAGTGTATTTCAGGGATGCATCAGAAGATATTAAAGGCACCATAATGTAAAATTATAGTGCACACAATGTTATTCTTATGAAGCTTAACTAAGAACTTTTATAGATATCCACTCATCTTCTCTCATAATAGAAAAATTATGATAGGTTTGGAGTTCCTCATTTTTTGTCATTCAATTTTTCCTAGTCCATATATCATAACAATTAAAGTAACTCTTGAGTTTCATTATTCCGTTTTAATTTAATTAGATTATCTTCATCTTCGTTAAGGGATTATATGATGTATATGATGCAAATATTGAAAAGAACAAAATATCCTAATCTATTGGGGAAAAGAACGGTGAAAGATTCCTCGGAAGCTAGAGCAACATAAAAAACATTTGCTGGAGAAAATTTCAAATAGGAAGAAGTATTCATCAAGACTGCCTTCACCTTTGAATTTACTTAAAAAATAATTATTTCTAGTTCACCATCAGTTTTGTGTCTTGTATACTAAGAGGCTAAAACAGCACAATTCAACCAAACAACTTCCACCTACTCTTTATGTAATATAATCATAGTTCAATGCTTCAAAAGATGAATTTTGAGAAAGCATTGAACTTGATATTATAAGAACTGTAATGCATGCCTACATATTTTCTCTACAACAAATAAGGTTCCTGCATCATCCCTCACAATTAGTACTCTACATGACATGATATTTTCTTTCTTCTCATCCCATGCAGTTGGTTTTTATTTTGAATCAAGTTTCTTTCTAATTGGTGTTAGTGAACTGTTTTCAGGATTTGACTTTGTATGTGGAATATGAATAATTGTTGTATTGGATAACTCTCTTTTTGACCATTCAAACAACTATGGATTTCATTTTATTTCTGTATTGGTTGTGGTTATGTGGAAGGTGTGTTATTGATGTTATTTTTTTTCTAAGTATTCTAATGTGACCCCATATATAGATCCTTATGTGATTTATGTATTTGGGTGATCTTATTAGGAGTCATAACATTCTTGGGTACTTAACAATATATATTCAGTGGTGGTTGGTATTTTTCATGATTTATGGTTATCTTTTTTGTAAGGCATGGTTTATGCTGAGTACAAATTCCAGACAATTTTACTTTTACATCGAAGTTAGTTTAACTTTTAATGAACAGTAGCTTAAAATAATTGGTTCCCGTTAAATTTTTTATTTTCTTATATATCGATGTGTTTCTTTCAGAAGTTATTTAATGCTTGCAATCGTTGATTTCAGAAGTTACTGAATGCTTGCAAGCGTTGGTCTGCAATATCTATGGCTCTAAGTGACCTTGCGAAACATCAATGGTTTGCACTATGTATTATATTCTAGAATAAAAGGATTTTATAAAGGCTATTATAGTTCAAGGACAAGTTATGCATCTACATACATTAGATGAAATTGTAGTGATATGTTTTAATTTCATAAAAACAGAAAGTTTCATACATTTCATACATGTAATGAAAAATAATTTATTAATTGTCTTCAATTTATTTTGTGATATTATTTCACAACATGCTATGTCATGAAATTGAATTATCTTATCCATTTAATGAATATTTTATGATATTATTTCATAACATGCTTTGTCTTACATTTTATATGTTTTCATAAGTGGCGTTCCATTTACTTAATTACAGTTTAAACCCCAAAAAAGTAACTATGGATAAACCATAATATTTCAAAATTCAAATTAGTTGGACTGATTCTATGTGAATATCATTTTACTATTTAGTTTAATTTTATATAATTTTATTTATAGTCTATTCACTATTTTTAAATATGTTATTTATAATATACAGTTCAATATTCTAATATAATAAGAATATCAACTATTTAATTCTTTAGACACTAGAAATATTAGACAATAATTACAACCCCAGATTATGTTTCATACACCTTTACCACAATTAACCATTTGATTAGTACATACCCTTGAGTTGTGATCATGAGTGAGAAATAATGTATTTCTGGTAATGAATAAATGAATCTCCACATTCAATGACATTTACATGTTGGTGTCTATTCTCAATATTTTTTTCTTTATTATTTATCTTCCTCCTATGAATCAATATTTTCTCTATTTCATCATAATAATGAAAAATCATTATAGGTTTAACTTTTACACATTAAATCCACCATATTAACTTCAATATATTCATGAATAGAAGATGTTTTCCTGGTATTGGGTTACTATTAAATTGACATGATCAATTTGGTGGTTTTGTGTTTGACCTGATTTACAAAAAAAATTAGATTGTCCACTCAGAAAAGCCTTCAGAAACTCAAGGTGTAACTGATATATTATTCCTATTATAACCCCTGCATATGCATTCTAACCACCCTAACATTAGAAGCTCTTCCATGACACATCTACTGTGCTATATGATTTAATGCTCACATATGTTCTGTGGTATGTGTACAGGTTTATGCAATATCTATTGTATGTATACAGGTTTATGAAGAATCTATTGAATGTGTATAGTTTTATAACCCATCTATTACATTTAATGATCACATATGACTCTTCTATTGTATGTGTATAGGTTTATGCAGCATACAAACAATAGGTACTTTTTTAAAATTAGGTACACATGCATGCATAATGTATAAATACTTTATTTGAAGGTACATACACCAATACACATATAGTAAATGGTATGTAGTACGCAATTGCAAGCTCCCACGCATCCCATGCCTCTTTCAAATTAATAAATTGCATGTGGTATGAATACATTGTTTGAATTTACCTATGCATGTACACATACATTCACGTTGTCTAAAAAACATCTGTATGCATAATTGTATTTTCCCACTTATTGAAACCCCCTATTACATTGAACACTATTGATTACATATTCACTTATAAATATTCACTCTAGAATTTGTTTCTATTTCCATATTATATCTTCCTAATATTTTTAATAAGTAAAAGTTATTTTTATTTTTATTAGTTTCAAAATCTATTATGTCTCATAAAAATAATGTGAAATTAACAAAAACCTTGCATCAATGTGCATGAAATTATTTGAATTATATCATCATTAATTTGTGTTTATAGAATTTATAACATGCATTATATATTATTAAATTTTTGGGAATTTTAACAAAAAACACTAACAATATGTCATGTCACATTTTAAAATATTTTAAATGATGTTAATTGCATTTTATTTTAAGAGACCTTTCGTTTTGTTCATTATTTTGGTGGATATGAAATTGATTTTTTTGGATTTAAAGACATTTTAGGGCTTGATTATTTATTTGGATTTTTTTTCATTACTCAGGTTTCCCTATATGGAAGCCCTCTTTTGGGAAAGAGGTTGAAAAACCATAGAGTAAAATGTTATCTTTATTATCTCTTACAACATAGGGAACTGAGTTAATTAATTTAGTTGAGTTTTTATGGATGTTTGATAAATATTTTTTTACAGGGAAGGCTAAAAAAATAAAAAGAAAAAATGAGTAGATTTTGAAGACGTGGGTTAGGGACAATTCCTTGGAGAGGTGATTTTCCTGGATAAGACCTCAGAGTTTTGTATTTACCAGTTCTCAACCTTTCTATTGAATTTATCTTTCTTCCATTTCTTTTTTAATGATTCATTTTATGATAAAATATATAATGTTTATTATTATTTTTATGATCAAATATATAATGTTTTAGATTTTAGTTTCTTGAATTATTTGAAAAGTTTTACTAATACTACTTGCAATTAAATTTTATATAATATATATTTGTACCACTTCCATATTTCATTTTTCTAGTTTTATTTGTAAAATATTATATGGGAGTTACCTATGTTATATCTTTAGTTACAATCTTATTTATTTTCAAAATTTTAATTTAGTTATGATAGAATAATGAAAACAATGGTGTATAACTATTGGTAATGTGTGAGGACTAAATGAAACAACACAAGAAATACTAGTGTGGGGGTTATTGTGGAACTAATTTATTGTGAAGTAAACTAGAAGAAACCATGTAGATGGTTAAATAAAGTGTATAAGGATTATGTTTTCCTGTATTGAGATAGTGGGAGAGTTTGGATATGTTTAACTATTTTATACTGTTTACAGATATATGTATTATTTTTAGGTATTGTTGTTTTGATTTTTAGAATATCAAAATAAATTTGGCTCACACCATTTTTTTCTTCTAAATTATTAGAATATTTTACTTGGAATCTGATAGAGTGTAGGAAATGACATCCATATTTCCCATAGTGCACTACAACAAAAACCTTTGAATTGGAGCATCATGGCCACTCCTTTCTCACCATAGACCGTGTTTTATTTTTGTTCAACTTAAATGATTGAATCTGAAGTTGATTTTGTTTCTTTTTAGGTACTTTAATGAGAATATCTAGGTCAAGTGAAAAATATAAGAGGATATTTGGCTCATTAAAAATAATAAAACTTCATCATATCATTATAGGGGAGTAATTAATTAGGGTTTTACTTGTTTACAACAATTCATTCATACTTCCACTAATTGGAACTCTTTTAAAATTATTGATCTTATGATGTTATGCTTGTTGAGTGTTTGTTCTTAAACTGTCAAATACATTTTATGCGGATGTTATTGAACTGAATTTATTTATGATAGATATTGAAAATATTATTGCTTATGGTAAAACATGCTGAGTGTTAAGTTATAATGAATGATGATGTTTATTATGGAATTTATTTTTCATGATTTATTTATTGAAAAAATGTTTCATATTCAATAATGAGGGTAGAGTGGTAATATAAAAACTATTTTTGTGGTGATTTTAATGTTAAATGTTCACTATATTTGTCTCATATCCTACTGAAAAGAGTTTCTTTACATGATGTTCTGTATGTCTGAGTGGAAATTATGAATTAATGCATGTGAACACAGAATTTTCTTTAAAAAGTAATGAATATTGTTACCCTTTAGATGAATGATAATGTTTTCAAACTTCTTTTTACCTTAATTTTTTGGTGCCATCAAATTATTCTCTCATGGTTTGGGGGATATTTTGGGATGGGGGTGGGGTACAGGGGGACTGTCCAAAATGGGGGGATATCAAGGGGTGAAATGGTGTCTATAGGGGGAGGGGGTTGTGTAGTGGGGGAGGGGAAGGGGGTTTGAATGGGGGGGGGGGGGATGTCCACGGGAAGTGTAAGGGGGTCTGTGGGGGGGGGGGGTTGGGCAGGGGGTCTATCCAGGGGGTGTCTAAGAGGGATGGGGGGCTGTCCATGGTGGTGCAGGGGGGTCTATAGGGTGGAAGGGAGGGGTTGTTCAGGGGGGGTCTGTCTAGGGAGGGGTGGGGGGGGGTGTATGGGGGTATTCTGTGGGGGTAAAGGGTGGGGGTGGGGTCTGCAGGGGGTTTCCAAGAGGGATAGGGGCTATGCGGGGGGGGGGGGGGGTCTGTCCATGGGGTGTCCATGAGGGATGGGGGGTGCAAGGGGGTCTGCATGGGGGATCTGTCCAGGGAGGGGAGGGGGGTCTGTCTAGGGTGGGTGCGGGATATCCATGGGAGGGGGGGGGTCTTCCGGGGGTGTGTGTAAGGGGGAGGATAATGGGGTGTCCAAATGGGATGGGTGGATATCTGGGGGTGGGGTCTTTAGGGTGGAAGAGGTTATGTAGGGGGGATCTGTTGAGGGGGGTCTGTCCAGGGTGGGTTGGGAGGCTATCCAGAAGGGGGGGGGGGGGTGAAAAGGGATCTACACGGGGGAGGGGTAGGGGGTGTCCAGGAGGGATGGGGGGGGGGGGGTAACCAGGGGGTGAAAGGGGGGTCTGTCTAGGGTGTGTCCATGAGGTATAGGGGGCCATCTAGGAGGGGTGCAAGGGGGTGTGCAGGGAGGGAGGGGTGAAGGGAGCTGGGGGCTGGGGAAAGGGTGCATGGGGTGTGGGGTGTAGGGGGAGAGGGAGGGGGCAGGGGGTAGGGAAGAGGTATGGGGGGTGGGGCTGCATCGGGAGGGGGGTTGTACCGGAGGGGAGGTGGAGGTGAAAGGGAAGTGTGCATGGTGCATGGGGTGTGGGGGTGTAGGAGGAGGCATGATGTCCAGGAGGGGGCGAGGGGTGTCTAAGGGGAGGCAGTTTCTAGGGGGTGTGCAGGGGAGTCTCCTCACCATCTATAAACCCCTCCCTTACCACTTTATCCATTTCCATGGATCTTTATTTTTATTCTAATTTGAAATATCTTTTTATTTGTGTGATTAATTTATTTTTGAGATTATCTTTTCCTTCCATGAGATATGGTGGTATTCCACCCAATTAACCACAATTTTATTCTTAAATTGGCCTCTGATCAAATGTATTATATTAATATAGAATAATATGCAAATGAATATATTGATATAGAGTTGGTATGGTCTTGTGTACATTGAAAATGTGACTATTTTTTCATTTTAATTACTTTATTGCAATTTGTGATAGGAGTTCTACTACTCAGAAACAATTCGAATTTGAACTCCAACATGGTGGAGGTGTCACTGGAAAAATTTATCTCCTTGGTTGAAAAATGCTTAATGGATTCAAACAGTAATGTCAAAGTAATTTTCCTATTTTGGATTCCTAATGCAATTCATTTTTGATCATTTTTTGATTTTTATGACTTGTATTAGTATGAAGAATAGGGCTGCATGCTATATAGAGAACCAGAAACAAAACATAGCCAATTCCATTGATTTACTTCTATGACTTGCAACCGGGATTGATGTGAATATAAAATTTATGAGGTAAAGGTTAAGTATGAAGTGAGTTTGATCTTGATTAAGTATGATATATTTTATAGTATTCAATATCCATGGTGATGAGACTTGGTGGTATAACCATTAATAAATATTGAATACCTTCTGACAGAATTGTGACGTGAATTCAAGTTTGGTTGAAATTGTAATGCCATTGTAGGGGTGATTGATACCATAATCTATGGTGAGTGGATCAAATGCTTATAATTGTTTTTTCAAACTACTCAATTAATGTTAATTTTATCTTACCTAGGTTCATGGTGTACAAAATGTATAAACTTTTTTATTTGTAATGGTGTTTGTGAGATCTTTCTTGAGGGAGAACAATTTTTTCCGCCATGTGGGACTGAGGTATGAAATAAAACTCATTCTAAGGGTATCCAGTGAGTATACGCAAGAAAATTGATACTTCTAGTAGGTGAACATGATGGTTCTCCAAAACGATGGGAGACCAATTATCTAATTCCACTATATGATAATTTTAGTCCTATAATATCATTTTGGGTATAGCTATTAGAAATTGAGTATGGATATTACCCTGTATTGTATAGTCCTTGATAATGTATATTATGTAATGCATTTTTTTATTTCCAACATGTAGCGATTTGAGATATATAGTTGAGGATATATTCCAAATATCTATTGGTCTGGTTTCATGATTCTTTAAGGTGTTATCCTAGCATATGAATCTCTTTGAGTCAGGTTATTTGAGTAGTTTGGGTCATCTTCTTTAGATTTTTGTTTAATAGGTCATTGATGTTTAGTGTCCGGGGGGGGGTCCAGTGGGGGAGGGGGTCCTATGGGGGGGGGGTCCAGGGTGTGTCCAGTAGGGGGTGTCGATGGAAGGAGGGGGTGTCCAGTGGGGCGAGTCTAGTGGGGGGTCTAGTGGGGGGTGTCTAGTGGGGGGTGTCCAGGGGGGTGTCTAGGGCGGAGGGGTGTCCAGGGGGTGTCTAGGGGGTGTCCAGGGGGTGTCTGGGGGGTGTCCAGGGGGTGTCTAGGGGGGGGGGGGACTATCCAAGGGGGTGTCTAGGGAGGGTATCTAGGGGGTGTCCGGGGGGGGGGTGTCTAGGGGGTGTTTAGGGGGGGATGGGTTTTTGAGGGGGTGTGTGCAAGGGGGGTCTATCCAGGGGGAGAGTGGGGGTGTTTAAGAGGAATGGGGTGTGTTTTGTGGGTCTATGTAAGGGGGAGTGAGGGGTTAAAGGGAGAGTGGGGAAGGGTTATAAAATTTAAAGGCCTATAGCCATGATTTAAAACTATGGCTATAGTTTCGGTGTGGCTTAAGGTTTTTCTAGGGTTTCAAACCGTGGATTTAGGTCTTTCCCTATTGCCACACCAATAGTATCCAAGATCCTTAGAACCATGTATATAACTTAGATCCATGCTTTTTTGTTTATATCCAAGGTTTGAAACTGTGGCTATAGCCTTAATTTCTATTAGTAGAATATATAGGATGTGTTTTTCTAAAAACCTGTTTTAAAGAGAATAATTTTGTTTATAAAATCATATAACTCTTTATGGATTTTTATTTAATAAAACATATATGTTATATATTCCATTTATTGTTTTAAGTTCTTCTAATATGTATTCTAGATATGATATAGGAACAAATTCAATTTTTCGAATAAAAGAAGTGTTTTTAAACAAATGTTGTTTTACCACTTTTTGATGGAGAACCCTTTATAAATCTATATTTTTTAACTTTTATATGTCCTAATTGGAAAAATAAAATTCTTCTTTATAAGAAGGTCATAAATATTTAATTTGGATGAAATTTTGATATTTTTTTGAAAATTTTTATTTATTAATGAATTGTAAAAAAATACTGCATTTTAATTCAAAACCACCTTTTAATATAATTTATTTATATAGTTAGATTGTAAATTTAATTGGTTTTAAAGAGTAATTGGATTATATTTTTAGTATTTAATATAATTATGGTCATTGGATGTAATTTGAATTTTAAATTTAACATAAACACAAGTCGATCTTTTGATAGCTATTACTTCTTAAAAACACTCAATTTGGTTTTGACAAGAAGAATAAATTTTAAATTAATTTATACAAATTATGTGTTTGGAATTTGGAAAAATGGATTGCATATTTGGAATCAAGAGTTCCAAATTGTGTAAATAGGTACCTTTTATTTTCAGACAATGAATAGTAACATCAGTAATTATTTTATTTTCCATGGTTAAAGGGTAAATATGGTAAATAAGGATAAAATAATAAAAATATTATAATATTTAACTACCCTAAAATGTATCCTAACCCTATTGGATTAGATATGTCCGACCAAGGTCATCCTTGGGGAGATTTAGGGACCCCATGGAGCCACTATAATGTGAAAATGACATTTTATAAGAATTAATTTAAAGTATTGAAAAACATAACCTAAACATGTATCATTTACTAAACCAATTTTTATTTGGGGTTATGTAAGTGATCATTTTAACTATAAATATTAATTATAAATACAAAAAAATTTCATACATAATTTTATTTTATTTATAATTTTTTGACATGAAATAAGTGAATTTATTTATGACACAATGATGATGTAGTGAATATCTTATTAGTGAATGATTCAAATAAATGAGATTATAAATATTAAAATTTATTTATTTGGAAACTTTTTATGCCATAAAAGAATTTTAAGGAAGTGTATTATTATTTATCATTGAATTAAGGGTTTTTTGGGAAAGAATCATGTTGTAATAGACTATTAAAAAAGGCATGATATGAATAGTTTAATATTAGACATAAATGAGTTTTAAAAAAAATACTATTTTATTAAATGAAATAATAGTCCTAAAAATATAATATTCAGCCAAATGACTTAGTTAATATTTCACATGTCATTAATGAACCACTTTAGGTTCTATTTTAATTTTATAATAACCATATTAACCATATAATATGAATATACAAGAAGACATGGTAAGAGTCATATTATTTAACCATGGGTTAAAGCAAAAATATAAGGTTATATTTGTGACCTAAACTTGTCTAAAACCTATCGGTTGAGATCTTTTCGACCCAAAATCATCTTATCTTTTAAATAAACGACTATGGGATAATTTGAAACCGAAAATCATTTTATAATAAAATAATATTTCAATACCTTCCTAAAGTGCCCCTTCTTCCTCTTATAAAAGAGAATTTGTTCTACCCCTTTAATCACACCTCTCAAGCTACCTGGATCATCCAAAAACTTCCCACAAAATCTCCCAACATCCCAAACTTCCTCCTAGAAGTCTTACCTTGGGCAGAAGGCAATTCAACAATACCTTTTGGATAAAATCAAAATGAGTTACATGTCTTAGAGGTATCATGTTATATAAAGTTCTTTTATTTTATTTTATTTCACCACTCCATATTCTCTTATTATTATTTGATTACATAACAACACCTTTATCCTCAATATACTAGGATTTTTTTATTACATGGATTCGAACATACTATCTCTGTGTATGACAAACTATTGCCTCATGAAATGATGATTGTTCAATTTTGTCATACCACCTCTCATGGTGGCCATTATGATGACACTATAATAATATATTATATATATTATGTTTATATTGTCTATATGATACTGTTATTTTTATTTACAAACATACCTTTATTCTTTTCATGATGTGTAAATATGATAATTTCTTTTGAGGAAGTGCAGACTACCATCCCTTCAATGTGATATGACTCATTCATTCTATACATGGAACGTATAAATGATGGGATTTGTGAACATATGTAACATATATATAATATGATATTATACTAGAATTATAATATACAAATTTATCATTTAGTTTTCCTTTCTTTAATATGAAAAATAAATGAATGTAGCGTTCATGAATACGTATGGATTGCCGTCTCCATGAACGGTGTATTTCATTTATTATATTTTAATTAATGAAGTTTTTTAAAAAGAATCATATTGTTATAGACTTTTAAAAGATTCATGATATGAAGAGTATAAAAATTGACATTAATGAGTTTTTAAAACAACTACAATTTTATTAAATGATATAATAGTACTAAAAATATAATTTTTGGCCAAATTACTTAGATAATGTCGCACATGTCATTAATAAACCACTTGAGGTTTGATTTGAATTTAATAGTAACTATATTAACCATATAGTATGAATATACAAGAATACATGGTAAGAGATAAATTGGTTAACTATGGGTTGAAGCTAAAAGATAAGGTTATATTTTTGACGTAAACTTGTCTAAAACCTATTGGTTGAGAGGTTTTCATAACAAAACATCTCATATTTGAAATCAATTACTTTGGAAGAATTTGAAACCAAAAACCATTTTATAATAAAATAATATTTAAAAAACTTCCTAAAGTGACCCTCCTCCTTATAAAAGGGCATCACCTCTACCCCTTTAATCACACTTCTCACGCCCCTTGTCTCATCCAATCTATACCCAAACAAGCTCCCAACCTCCCTAACTTCCTCCTAGAATCCTTACATTGGGAAGAAGGAAATTCAATGTAACATTTTGGATCAAATCAATAGGAGGTACACGTTTTAGAGGTAGCGTCTTCTCTAGAGTTATTTTCTTTTAATTTCCTTCTCCACTACCTATACACTTATTATTATTTTATTACATAACAATAACAATATCCTAAATATAATTGGATGTTTTTATGATAAGGATTTTAACTACACATACACACCTTCATCTAATGGATACAAACATACTGTTTCTCTATACGAAAAACTACTACCTCACGAAATGATGATTATTCAATTTTATCCTACCTCCTCTCATGGTGGCCATTATGATAGAACTATATTTATATATGATATATATTATATTTATATTGTCTCTATGATACTATAATTTTTATTTAAAAACATACATTTATTCTTTTAATGATGTGTGAATACAATAATTTCATTTGAGGAAGTGCGGACTACAACCCCCTCAAAGTGATACAACTCGTTCATGCCATACATGGAATGTATAAAGGATAGTGTTAATGAAATTATGTAACATATATATCATATTATATTATACTATAATTATAATATACCTATGTATAATTTAGTTTTCATTTCTAAAATATGACAAATAAATGAAAGTAACATTCATGCATACGTACGACTTACCATCTCCATGAATGGTGCATTTCATTTGTTATATCCGAATGTTATGGACTATGATAAATACATATATATAGGATATTTATGATATTTAAATCATGAATACTATTTTTTAGATAATTTACTTTTTACCACATGGACAATTTGTAATTATAACAAGATAATTTTTAACTCAAGTACCCAATATCGACAAAACAACCAATATTAACTTAAATAATTATGTATTTTCTATAAAATGGTAATAAGTGATGTAAAAGGAATAATAAATTTTAAAAATTTTCTTAAGAAAATATAAATTAACTTATGTTTATTATTCAATAAGAACAAAGAACATACATGAAAAATCGGACTCAAGGTAAGGAACATCATCTCAATCTACTTTCATTGAGGAATATTTTGATAATATACACCTCCTTATTTTATACAGTGTATAGTAAAACCCTTTTAAATTTTAATTTCATTCAATGGGAATGTTTTTTCTATGAAGTGTTTTACTTAATGAAAAAGGAATGTTTTTAAGGTATGCAACGACAACGACCTCTTTTCCGACTTAATCATTATTTGGTATTTGAATTCCACTATAAGACATAATGTTTTCAAAAGAAAAAGAAATCCCTTATTCCATTTTTGGTTTCTTTGTTATTGAAAATGGTTTTTTAAATGGATTGATTATTTCAATATCTTGAAATGACTTCTTGTGATTTCAAATGGAATGTTGATATTTTCAATATTTTATGTGTTATGATTATATAATGGTACATGGACATTTGATTGGTGGTTATGTGATAAACCAATGATGGGTGGTTATGTTATAAACCAAATTATGTGTTGTTCCATGATAATCCAAGGACGGGTGGTTACGTTATAACCTCCAATGCATTGGGAATGAAATTTGGTCATATGGATATTACATTTAGTGATATGTGTCGAAGTCGACTGTATGGTTATTCCACGTAAGTATGTTTATGTACCAAGTTACCATTATAAGTTATATGTTACTTTTTATGGTATTGTGGTAATATTTTGGTTACAAAAATGGTAAGATATTAGCTTATATTCTATGAAGTGGCTTTGTTACTTCTTAAAGGTTAATGGTATTACTTTACAATAAAGTATTCATAGTTTTCATGTTATCCCAAGTCTAAAAGTTTTCCTTCTTTATGTATCCCTTACTAAGCCTTTTATTCTCATCCTATGTTTGAAATTATTTTTTCACAAGACATAAGGAAGAATAGAGTCAAGGATGGGATCTATGAAAATTTATGTTTTTAAAACATGAAACAATGTCATGTTTCTTTTTAAAAAGTTTTTGTTTTATGAAAAAATGGATAGTGAGTAGAAGTGTATACTTGTAATATTCATGTTGTTATGTATAAGTTATGTCATAATTCTGTAAATCTTTAAACCTGAAAAGATTCTCGATGTGAATTGAAAGTCAAATTATTGACTTATCTCAAAAATAAGTAATGATTAAGGAAATGGCCTTATTAATGGAATCAGAGGTTGGTTTAGATAAATTTAGTGGTTAGGGTGTTATTTAAGCATAAGTGACATGTTTTATATAACCAGAGTGGTTAGAATACTTGATAGAGTCATAGTTCTTTAAGATAAATTGAATGAGTTCAAGATAATATGAATAAGTATATCTTAATTTTTACCCTCCTCATAAGATAGTATATGATTATTTTATTGATATAATCACATAGAACTTTTTGGTTTTACTAAATAGATAGATCTAATAGGCACCAAAGTATCAATTTATTTGAAGGAAATAGAGGTGGTTTTCTGATTGAGAAATAGAAAGAAATGGGATCTGCAATGAGAACACTTTTGGATATTCTTAACCAACTATCTATAGTCATGATTTACCACTTGATCCTTGGTGATTTTTCTAAGGAATCATATATGCATGAAATGAATCCCAATAGTAGTTCAGGTAATAATCATAAATGTAATTATAATAAAAAACCTATGCGTCAAGGATGTGGAAATAAAAACCAAGGAAATTGATTCAAAGGGATGAGAAGTTGTTTCAGATGTGGTAATTAAGGTCCTAAATCAATAACCTACCATGAAAAAGTAAGAGTACAATTGACTCTAAGAAATGGAAAGAAGTTCTTTCCAAATGAACAATTTAATGTTTTAAATGTGGCGTGCGAGGTTATTATGAAAATAGATGTACTAAGAAGAAGGTTCGAGAATGAGATCAGCAAGATCTTAAAAATATATGTTTACCAATTCCTAATTCCATTCCAATTGAAGATTAAGAAGTTAAAAATGACCTATGAAAGGTATGAATTATTTCTTAGTTCATGTTTTTACATTACTAAAATCATAAAACATTTTGCCTGATTTTTTTGTTGGAAATATGTATAAAAGAATAAGATGGAAAAACATGGATAAAGGATCATGAATAATGTTCAATGATTATGATTTCTACATTTTAGGAATTCAAGAGTTATGTAAGATATGTGGGTGATGAAAGGTTTAAAATTATTAATTCTCTTTTGTTGATGTGATTACTTTAGAAGACTTTTTTCTTGTATGTGTAACCCTAAAGTCTGTTATGAGAAAATGTTATTTGAGGATAAATTATTATAAGTATCTAGCCTTAAAACGTTACTTAATATTAAATTTTAGACCAGAACAAAAAGTATTACACATTGATGATTTTTTAGGTTTAGAGTTTTTAATAAATTAGGATATCTTACATACTTAACATACCACATTCATATAAAGAAGACACTACTAAGAACAATATCCATTTTTAAAAAATATAAAACATTGAAACATAAAACATGGTTTCTTTGGAAACACTCCATATCAAACATTACAACTCCATTATTCTTCTTACCCATCCTTATCTCCTATGAAAAACATTTAAAAAACATGGGATGAGTATAAAACTCAGTAAGAGATATAATCATTGAAATCATCAGTCAAGTGATAACATAAAAACCGTTGAAACCCATAATCATTAAAAATCAAATGCCCAGAAACATAATGTAGTTTACTTGGGACATATTTACCATATCACTCTTACATTCACCCTTACACATAGAATAAAATTTTTGTCAACTTCAATCTCCGGAGTACCCAATGCATTGGAGAGCCATAATGGGGATCACCCGTCATATCCTATGCTATAATGGGATCAACCCAACACATACTGAGGTGTAACGGGCTCAAACAAACATAAATAATGTCCACAGAACATATCATGGTAATAAAGTGTCTTGAAATCAATAGGAACCACTCATTACATATACATAAAAAACAATCCTTTTGAAATTTATTAAAGAGAGTTTTAAATGTATTTTAAAAGGAAAGTCCCTTAAAATATAATTAGATTGAGAATTAATAGAATGGAATGGATTTGTGCATACAATATAAATACACATAGTTCAACATAATATAAACAAAAATTCATCACACCAATAATCTTAATACCACATAATGAATACAGAAGAAGTTTAACCCAAAGAATGGAAATAGGGATAAGAATTCCCTTACATCGGGTTCTTCTTACTTAAAAAGTGTTTAAAAATACTATATAATTGTTAAAATAGTTTTATTAACATATTAATTAAACATATTAATGTTTATAACACCTTATATGATCATTTTGAAAATCATTTGACACATTTATTAGTAATATTTTGTTATTAACATGGCTTCAGGTGTGTTCTTTACATGGTTTCCATGATCGGTTCATGATGAATATTCTTTTAGATTGGAAGTGGAACTATAGAATATGAATGGAGTTGTATTTAAATGTTTCTATAATCATAAATTATACCTTTTATCATTTTTAATTCTGACATGAAGATGAGTTATAAGTTAAAGCCTTATTAAAATTTGTTTAAGTAATTTTTTTGCAATTCATTGATCATAAAGAACTCATTTTGTTTTATAAATTAATCACATGTGTAAAAAATTATTCGATAGAATTATATAAGATATAATAAATAAATTACAATCTGGTTCAACCATAAAAATGGTTTCATGACTAGTATTTAAGGAAGTAAGTGAAATTTGAAATCACATCGTCCATGATGCCGGTAAATCGACAAATCACGGAAAGTGTTTTAATTTCTTGAATAAGTGGGAGAGGAGAAGAAGTATAATGGATAATAATTCAAAAAAATGATTAAATCCTGAATATGTATGATATTGGATAATTCATGTCCCATGGATAAGGGGATATGAGGAATGAATAAGAAAAGAAAGGAACTCGAAATAAAAGAATAGTTGAGAAATACCTTATGAAAATTCGGCAGCCTAACGACTACGAAAATGGTTTTAGAAAACATTAAAAAGTGAAGGGATTATGGTAAACCATACATAAAATAATAATAATATAGTATAGAGACCTAAAAAAGGAAATAAGAACATGGTTGGAAACTATAAAGTTATACCACATAAAAGAGAACTTTAATGAAAAAAAGAAGTTGAAGATTATCTTCCCTTGAAAAATAACTACTAAGACATGAAGGTTGGGAACTTGGGGGATTGAAGAAAACTTTAGAGGATTAATAGGTAGGTTATAAGTCTAGAGATTAATTTAGGAGTAATTTTGAATGAATATATTTAAATAATGGGTTGACATTTATAACAAAAGTAAGGGAATATTTTATTAATTTTTCAAGGGACACCTCATTAGGGGTATTTGCAAAACCACAGGCTTTCCCATGGTATTTTTACATGGTATTAGACACTTGGGAAACATAATATCTTATTTTACTATACAAAAGTAGACTGGAATTATTACATCATTAATGATGTCATTAAACACAATGATACCCAAAACTCTATATTTATTATTTACCAAAAAATCAACTATTTCAGAAAAATCCCAAAAAGTCACCAAACCCATTTTTTGACATGTAGATTGCAAAATGAACTCCATTTTTGGAAAATAATTTTCTAAATATTATTAATTTAATTTTTAAATTAAAACTAATTTATTCCAAAATAACAGTTTCAAGTATATAACTCTTTTTTTAATACCATGAAAAATTAATCGACATCTCATTATCTTATAACCTTAAGTAAATAAAATAATAATAACATTTATTATTAATTAGGGTCATGTAACTATTAATATTACTATTTATAAGGGTGTTTTACTATTCACCAAAAAAAGTTGGTTCCATTATATTTTAGATAACATACCTATAACAACTGTAGATGAACATTTTTTGAAATTAAAAACATATAAGCTGTAAAATTATGTTTAAAGGATAGTTATACATATATAATTAAAAAAGTTTCACTCATTTCAATTTATTTCTAAAAACCTTGGGGTGTTAAAATTATCTTTTATTTTTTGGTTATATTTAGAAAGAACTATTTGGGTTTATAAGATCCTTGAATTTGAGGAAAATACAGGTTATTGCTTTTTGGGATGAAACTTCAAGGTATGAGATAACCTTTGCGGTTGAAACATGTTATGGATATTTTTAATGATTTTATCTAATTTTGGTAATGTTATTATAATTATACTGTTTTTGAAAAAGGACAACACACAGACCGTGTGACAACCCATCATGTCAGAAAAAGCTTTGAGAATCGTACCCACAACCAATGTGCGACTAGGATTTATCACTTACCGCTGGACTACGTGAAGACCCTAGTTAGTATGACTAATTTTTTTTAGTTAAATGATTTTATGGATCAAGAATAAGTTGATTTTGGGAACTTATGTTTTATCAAATGGATATAATTAGTATAGGAAAATGATTTGGTGATTATGTGATAAAGGTTATTTTGGAAGACCTTTGATATTTGGGGAAACTATATTCCTTTAGAAAATAGAATACTCTGGGATTTCATTTGAGGAGTTATGGCTAAATTTTATTTTTTAAGAATCTATGTTTTTATTATGGACTTATAGAGATTTGGGTTATTTATAGAAATTATTAACGTATGAGAGAGAATATTTGAATAGGTTAATTACTTTTCTGTAAGAGACTTTAAGAGTAGACAATGTTATTTGTAGATAAATGTTAAGATTTAGTGTGTGTGGAAGAATATGTGATCAAATCATTATGAATTTTGGGTTTCAAACATAGTTTGGATTATTTTGAATAATTTTATGTAAAATTGTTTATTGAATGGTCTTCGTTAAACTATGGGTATTTTTATTGAATTTTGGAGATTAAGAGTAGTATTTATTTTTAAAAAAGATTATTATTTTTTGGAATATTTGATCCTTTCCAAACCATTTTGGTTTTGGTTAATTTCTAAAGACAAGAGAAATATATAGTTTATCTTTTCTGAATTGTGAGATTCCTTATAAGTTTATTCTAGAACTTCAGGCGTGACCAAGTTGTCCTGAATACTTATCATTTGGAGAAACGAAGAATTTTTGGTAGACATTTATTAAAGGATGGTACTCTACATGAAAAGTAAGTAAGTTTGATTATGTTCTTAGTCAATCTCATAAATAAATTCCTCAAATTTATGAAAAGTTACTTAAGAAAAAAAAATTCCATTCAATTTTCCTACTAGGGAATCAAATTCTTTTAAACCCATCACAAGTATATGGTTTTATGGTTGTTAACTTTATACAAATCATGTTTTATATCACTTTCCGTCAGAACATAATGGTTGGTTTTCTCTTCCATATCCATGTTTTCAGTGAATTAAAGTATGCTTTATCTCAAGAGACCATTTTACCTATCTTTCTTTCTTTTAAAGTGACAGTTTTATTGACTCTTTTTTCAATTTGGTCTTTCAATGAAGTTTCCTCACCCAATTTTAAATTTGTGAGGACAGAATTTCCAAAAGGTGTGAATGATGTAACGACCCAAGTATTTATAGAATAATACCTTTTAATTTCAATTTATACTTATTAATAAGATATTAATTTTATATTAAAGGGGATGGGTTTTCCAATAGAATACTCGATACACAATGATGGGTTTCTCCAAAATCTTATGTTGCACATAACATTGTGTTATACTGAAAAATAATATAATAATAATATTATTATTTTAAATTTTATTTAACGCCTAGCCTTTGGAATGGCGAGAATAAATATTATCAACTGAATTCAGAAATATGGTTTACAGATGTTTAAATAATTATTCATTGGTTACCAAATTTATTAGAAATGGAAATAGAAACCAATTGAATATAAAGGATGTGTTTTTAAGAAAAACTATTTAAAAGAGAATAATTGTGTTTATAAAACCATATCACTATTTATAGATTTATATTTAATAAAAAATATATTTTATATATTCAATTTATTATTTTAAATTCATTTTATATTTCTTCTAGATATGATATAGGAACAAATTCAATTTTCTGGATAAAAGAATTATTTTTTAAAAAATGCGGTTTTACCACCTTTTAATGGAGAACCATTTTTAAATATAGTTTTGGTCACATTTATATGTTATATTTGAATAAAATAAATTTATTCTTTAGATGCAGGACCTCAAAATTTACTTGGGATGAAATTTTGGTATTTTTCTGATAATGTTCATCATTTAATGAATAGTAAAAAATTACATTTTATTTCAAAACTGCCTTTTAATCTAATTTATTTATATAGTTAGATTATTATTTTAATTTGTTTTAAAGAGTAATTGGATTATATTTCTATCATTTAATCCAATTATGGTAATTGTAATTAATTTCAATTTTAAATTGAATATAAACACATGCCAATATTTTTATAGTTATCACTTATTAAAAATTCAATTTTTGGTTTTGACAATGGGAATTAATTTAAATTAATTTCTACCAATTATATGCTTTGAAATAGAAAAAATGGACTCAAAATTTGGAATCTGTTGGTTCTAACTGTGTAAATGGGCACCTTTTATTTTTAGACTTTATGAATAACAACTTCAGTTATTATTTTATTTACCATGGTTAAATGGTAAAGATAGTAAATAAGGGTAAAAAAATAATATTATAAAAATATTAAAATACCTTAACATGTGTTCTAATACTATTTGATGAGATATTATTGACCATGGGAATTTGTGGGTCGATTTTGGGCCCCCATGGATCCACTTTTATGTGAAAAGGAAATTTTATAAGAACTAATTTAAAGTAAAGAAAAATATAACATAAACATGTATCTTTTATTAAAACATTTTTATGTGGAGTTATATAAGTGATATTTTCGAAAATACCTATTAATTATAGATCTACAAAGATTTATTACATCATGGTATTTTATTTATAAATTTATACATGAAATAAATAAATTTATTTATGACACAATGATGATGTAGTGATTACCTTATTAAGGAATGATTTAAATAAATGGGATTATCAATATTAAAATAAATTTATTTTGAAAATTTTTATGGCATCCAAAAATTTTAGTTAAGATTTGGACTTTTTATATTTTAATTAATTATGTTTTTTTAAAGAATTAGGTTTTTATAAATTTTCAAAAAAATCATCATATGAATTGTATCAAAAATGACATAAATTAGTTTAAAAAAATACTATTTTATGAAATGATATAATAGTCCTAAAAATCTGAGATTCAGAAAAATGACTTATACAATGTTGAAAATTTCATTCATGAACCACTTTTGGTTATAAAGACATTTCATAGTAACTATATTAAAAATATAGTATGAATATACAAGAAGACATGGTAAGAGTCAAATTAGTTAACTAAGTGTTAACAATAAAATATAAGGTTAAATTTTTGATCTGGACTTTTATAAAACCTATTGGTTGAGAGGTTTTCGACCCAAAAACATATTATCTTTGAAATAAATTACTTTGGGACCATTTTAAACCGAAAATCATTTTATAATAAAATAATATTTCAATACCTTCTTAAAGTGACCCTCCTCCCTCTTATAAAAGGCCATCACCTCTAACCCTTTTATCACACTAATAATTCCCCTTGTATCATCCAAAATCTTCCCAAAAAAAGGTAAAAAATACCTACCTTCATCCTAGAAGCCTAACCTTTGGAAGAAGGCTTTTCAATAAATCATTTTGGCTCAAATCAAAAGGAGTTACATGTTTTAGAGGTACCATCTTCTCTAAAGTTATTTTCTATTATTTTCCATCTCCACTCCCTATGCTATTATTATTCATTGATTACATAAAAAAAGTATCCTAAATATAATAGGACGTTTTTATGAGAAGTATTCGAACTAAACCTACAAAAACCTCCATCTAATGGATACCAACATATTGTTTCTCTGTACGGAACACTACTGCCTCACAAAATGACGATTTTTCAATTTTATCCTACCACCTCTTATGGTGGTTGTTATGATGGAACTATAATTATATATGATGCATATTATATTTATATTGTCTTTATTATACTGTTATTTTTATTTAAAAAAATATCTTTATGGTTTCCATGATATGTAAGTATGATAATTTTATTTGAGGAAGTGCGGACTACCGCCCCCTCAACGTGATATGACTCGTTCATACCATACATGGAATGTATAAAGGATTGTGTTAATGAATTTTTTTAAAATATATATCATATTATATTATACTGGAATCATAGTATACCTATGTATAATTTAGTTTTCATTTCATTAATATGATAAATAAATGAATGTAGTGTTCATGCGTATGTACGACTTAGTGTCTCCAGGAACAGTGCATTTCATTTCTTATTTCCAAATGTTATGGAATATTATAAATACATATATACTGGATATATATGATATTTAAATTATGAATACTATTCTAGAGATAATTTACTTTTGACCACAAGGAAAATTTGTAATTATAACAAGATCATTTTTGACTCAAGTACCCAATATCGTCTAAACAACCTATGTTAACATAAATAATTATCTAATTTTTATAATGTGGTAATAAGTGATATAAAATAAATAATAAACAAAAAATAGGTTCTTAAGAAATTATAAATTAACTTAAGTTTCTTATTCAGGAAGAACAAGGATCATACATAACAAATGGAACTCATGGTAAGGAACATCATCTCAATCTCCTTTCGTTAACGGATATTTTTGTAATATACATATCATTGTTTTATATGGTGTATAATAAAACCATTTGAATTTTAATTTCATTCAATTGGATTATTTTTTCTAAAAATAATTTTATTAAATGACAAAAGGAATGTTTGTAACATATGTGGTGACAATGACCTCTCTGTAATCGTTATTTGATATTTGGTTTCCTCTATAAACCTTAATCTTTTCAGAAGGAAAATAAATCCCTTATTCCATTTTAGGTTTTATGGTATTTAAAATGGTTTTTGAAATGGATTGAGTATTTTAATATCCTAAAATGATTTCTTGTGATTGGAAATGAAATTTTATGAATGAAATGTTTATATTTTCAATATTTTATGTGTTATGATTATATAATGGTACTTGGACATTTGACAGGTGGTTATGAGATAAACCAATGATGGTTGGTTATGTGATAAACCAAATGATGGGTGGTACCATGATAAACCATGTATGGGTGGTTACGTTATAACCTCCAATGCATTTGGTATGGAAGTCGACTGTATGGCTATTACATTTAGTGATATGTGTGGAAGTCGACCATATGGTTATTCTATTTAAGTACATTTATGTCCCAAGTTAACTTTATATGTTATATGTTTATTTTAATGATCTTATGGTAATTTTTTGGTTACAAAAGGTTAAGTAATCACCTTATATTTAGGGAAGTGTTTTTGCTACTTCTTAATGATGAAAAGTATTAATTTATAATAAATTTTTCATGGTTTTCATGTTATTCATAGTCTAACAGGTTTATTTATTTATGTATCCCTTACTGAAATTTTTATGCTCATACCATGTTTTTAATTGTTTTTCACTGGACATAAGGAATAATAGAGTCAAGTATGGGATAAAAGAAAAGTTATGCTTCTAAAATATGAAACAATTTCATGTTTTATTTTAAAAAGTTTTTGTTTTATAAAAATAATGGATAGTGGGTAGAAGTGTCTACTTGTAATATTCAGGTTTTTATGTATATGGTATGAACTAATTCTCTAAATATATAAACCTGAAAAGATCCATGATGTGAATTAAAAGTCAAATTATTGAATTATATCTAAATAAGTAGTGTTTAATGTAAGGGAATTATACCCAAGGTTGATAAAAGGAATAATTCCCTCCCTAATTCCTAAATAATTTTGGATAATAACTCTCTTTGAAGAAAATATGTTCTTATGAATGTAGTCAAAGGAACTATCCCTACCGACTTCCTAACTTGTTACATTCTCAAAATGAAAAAGAAATTACATAAGGTATTGAATTTTTTTATCCGATTGTATGAAAATAAATATATTATCTAAATAAAAGAGATCTTACTAGGATGAAAGTCACTTAGGTTTCCTGATGGTGCTTAATTTTCCATCATCATCTAAGATAATGTGAAGTCTACTGAGATAGTCCCCAATAATATATGAGATAATGATAGAGAGAGGGTAACATTTCCCAACACCCCTTGAGTTGGGAAAGGAGCATTCAGAATATCCATTGATAAGAATAGATATGTTAGCCAAGACAACAATATTGTTCACTCAGTTGATGAATTTACCATTAAATCCAAATCTCTTTAAGAAATTAATGATGAAGCCCCATCCCTTATATTAGAGACCTTATTAATATCACATTTTAATGTAATATTACCCCATGATGGTCTTTATAACTTCATAGAAAAACTCATAAGTAGCAAGAAATTAATCCTAAATTATACTCCCTTTTATAAAGACAAATATATTCAATGAAACAATTTTTTTAGAGAATGTTCCCAATCTATTTTCTTGAATCATTCTAATGGTTTTTTATATAGAGTTGATAAGAGTAACTAGCCTGAACAGGTGCATTTCACTAGTATTCTCAACCTTTGAGATGAAGGATATAAACTAGACATTTAAATTCCTAGGGAGATATCTACTTAGAAGGATGTGAAATATTAGAATGAAAACATCTGTTTGAATGATATCCCAGTATTATTAAAATAGGAGGTTGGTAAATCTATCTGGGCCTAAGAAAATTCTAGATTTGAGGCTGAGGACCACTTATCTAACTGCTAACTTAAAAGGTATATAGGTGAGACTATTATTATTACCCATATTAAAAGGTATGGGAACAATATCATCATGTTATTTTGATATAGGGAAAGCCATTGAAGAGATTTATATAAAAGGAATCAATAAGATCTACGAGAAAATATAAGTCTTCAATAATCTATTCACTATATTTAAGAAATGGAAAGGGATTGTGATCATTTTTTGTCTCATTGATGGGAAATAAAGAACATGGAATTACCATACCCAATTTAATAAATTTTTCCTTGTATGTATCCCTTCGGATAGATTCTTTAAGGATGAGAAGGGTGTTAAGCTTGGAGTAAACCTCAACTTCATGTTGAAGATCTTGAAAAAAATAACTGTATGTATTGGATTATTATAGGTGTATAAGAGTAACCTCAATAGAAGTAATAAAATTTTCCAAGAAGGTTAATATATACTTTCTCCATTCCATAAAATTCATTTTCCATATTTTAAACCTCATGAAATAAGAAAGGGCTTTATTCCAGTAATTTACATATCTATGGACTTCTTATATAACACTGATACATTATGGGAGAAGAACCCATGTATTATTAAATATAATTGGTCAGGGTGGTTTAATATCCCTTTAGAATGGGATGGACAAAATTAGATGATAATATAAATTAGTTATTAAAAATGTTTTATAAGATATGTATTCTTATAGGTTAATTGGTTCCATATTAACAAAGGAACCATCCAATTTAATAGAAACCATTATGTTAATATGTATTCTATACAGGCTATATTTAGAACTAACAATCTTGACCTACAACATATTAGTTATTTCAATGAAATCCTTAATATAATTAGATGAAATGGAAGGATTTATGGCACCCATTCTTTAAACATGACTCGTGATTTATTTCTAGTTCCTAAAAGAAAGTCACAACACAGTGATCTAATTATTAATGGAGTCATTCTCTTTAAGAATAATTATTCTATCTTGATACCTATTGTTTTCTTAGAATAATGAGATTAAGTATTGTTCTCCAAGTATACTAATATTATAAGTGATCTCATGATCACTGGAGTTAACAAAAAAATATATTTTTATGCAAATAGTGATCATGGAATAAGAGAGTTACAATAGGTTAAACATAATTTTTGATTCTTACAATGCGAAAACCTATTATTTCATGACTATAAATCTAATAGGAGAAGAGTATTTTCAATTTATAAATACACAAATGTTTATTCTTATGATTTTAAATTTTAATACTAAAACAATTGAATGTTTTAATACTATCCAACCATTATAAATTCATATAAAAATATATTCATTTTGAAGTAGATATGGATTTGAAGTCCTCAATTTTATTATTCTCCCTTGATTTTAATTTGGAATTTGGTCTCTTGGTCCTACCATATTTCCTTCTTATATGGGGTTTATTAAATTATAAATTCTTATATTTTTCTAGGAAATCATTGTATTAAATTTTTGTATTAATAGTATCAATATATAAAGAAGTGTTTCCATCATTGTGCCCAATATAATTTAAGGGGTAGTAAAGCCATTAGAATTTTTATTAGTGATTGGAGGATTAGTAATAAACAAGGATTCAAAATCATTATTTCACGAATTAGTTCTTTTCTAACCCTCCTTTTAAAAATTGAATCTATAGAACCTACAAGTTATTTTTTCTAGGGTTAAAATTATTTTTTATGGGAGTTGGAATTTCCCAATACAAACTAGGTATATTATCCATAACTCCTTTATCATAATTGTTCCACGTAGTAGAACCTGTAGGAGTTCCTTAGGAGGGATTTAGGATTTTTTTAGAGAAGTCACACTAAGTCCCCGATCTCTTTGGAAAACTCCAAAGCATTATTATGATCCTTATTATCTATGATTGATAAGACCTTATCAGTATTCACATTGAAAATATCACTTCTGGGATAGGGATAAGAGGGAACAAGGAAATCC
The DNA here is from genome assembly GCA_963277665.1 of Viscum album. NCBI lineage: Eukaryota > Viridiplantae > Streptophyta > Magnoliopsida > Santalales > Viscaceae > Viscum > Viscum album. Next base: position 538,972,737 of record OY728120.1, on the reverse strand, counting down.
TTTCCTACTACCCCATCACCAACCATCATTTTTTTCCTTCTTTTTCCATATTATACCATTATTTTTTGATTAGAACCTTTATATTAGAGGTTACAGATTGATGGACTAAATGTTTTCCATTATTTTAGTAATATTACTTTTTAAAGTTTCACTCATCTCAAATATGAATCCTTTTTTAAATACCTTTAGTGACCTCCTTCTAGGAATTAGCATCCTATAGAGGGCTGCCATGTTTTGGAATGAATAAATTTTTTTTAATGGAATAAACCATAATTTTTCATTAGTAGGAAAAAGATAAACTGTAATCCTATTAAACCTTAACTTATATCTTATGGTAATTTTAAATAATATTGATAAAATATTGAGTTTTGGAATCCAAATATTCATCCACAAAGATGTGTACATAGAAGCCCAGTTTTTCTTCCAAGGTGTGTTGATCCAATTTGATAGGAATGCCTATACATAATGTATTGTCATTAAGGATTTTATTATGCTAAAACACCCAACTCATGATATGATGTTTGATCAATATTTGAGTTGGGAACTATTTTTGAGTAATGGAATTAAAATTTATATTCCACTTAGAAATTCAAAGAGCACATGGCTACAAGTGAATATCCCAAATATTCTTTCCCTTATTGAGATATTCCCTTAAAATATGGATAATGTGAGATTAACCATTCAGATTGGAAGAAACATCTAATTACTAATTCCCCAACAATACGAAATCTTGGATTTAATATTTACACAAGCCCAAAGTTTGTCCCCATTCACATAGGTAATAAAAAAAGTAGAGAAAACCTATAGAGATGGAGTCATTACTAAATATATTATGGATATTACAACATTGAGAAGGTTATATCTATGGATTTTTTCACCTTGTAAGGATCCTACATGGAGGGTTCTAGGAATCCAAATATATATTCCACATAAAAGACCAATTTACTTCTGATTCATGATCACTCTTAAGGCTCACTGCATAATCTAGAGCAATTAAATTTAGGGTTGATGATGTCACCATATTTCCCTAGCCTTTATCCAAGATTTGCTTCACTTACTCGATAGGGTGCTCCCAATCAAGATGAAACAAATCCATGATAGTGAAATATATCAAGATCTCTAAAGGATATCCATCAATAATTCCATCTCCAGCTCAAAAATATCTACTTAAAACTTTTATAATTTTATTAATTTGTTAAAAACCCTTTATTTAATTTATATTTCTCTTAAACATAAGAAAATAATTTCTATACATTGAATATGTAAACCTCCATTATTTTTGATCATATGATATTTTCATTGCTTATATTTCTTAATTGGTCAATAGTTTCCCAAAAATTAATCTAGCTTTAATTGTAATAATTAATTCCAATTATTTCTATTTCAAATTCCAAAAAATATCATGCCCTGATCTTACAACTTAATTATCCAAAATTATTGGACTGAATCACTTCTTGGAAAATAATATATGATATTTAAATTTTAAGGTGTAGAATTGCATCATCAATATGATATTAAATAAGTATCTTATAGAACACTTTAGTCTTCCCAAATTTCTTCTAACTAAATAACTCTATGAATCATAGTGTGGTATCCCATAGGTTTTTTTGGTTTTCAAATTCTTCACTTCAGAATATTGATCCATTCATAAAACAATTTTCTTTCTTACATTTCTAAACATGATTATTTACATAAATAGATTTTATTCAATTTATTATTTCTATCTAATTTTCTATAATATAAAACACTATTAAATATTGAAAACTTTTCCTTACTTCCAGATAAAAAAATATGTTCCATATAAAGAAGTTATATATCTAGGGAAACACATGGGACTTTTCTAAACCAATATTTTTTAGAAAAAATTATAAATACACTACCTTTTCATGATTTTACTAAGTGAATCAGTAAAATATATTACATATCATAAAAATTTATTCCATTCCATTACAAATGTTTTTATCTAATCCAAAATACAAAATTGTTTTACACATAGTTTGAATTTTTTGATTTACCTACTACAACTTAGATAAATATATTACATATTTCATATCATAGTAAAATGATTTAAAATATATATCTATTTTACCAAAAGTTATCAATTCATATCTAGTCAGATGAAAACATATTTAAACATATTCAATTGATTTTAAAAACCTTAAAATCGTTCCCAGTACTCTCAAAAATTCATCATGAATAGTTTATAATCAATATAAAAATGATCAATAATTTCATTAAGATCATAATTCCACATTTGGAATTGTTTTAAATATATTAAACTCTAAAATCTAACATCAATAAATAAAATTTCATAGAGAGAATTATCTTGACACCAAACCATTAGATAAAACAGTGTTTTAAGAGAATTATATTCCTTAGTGATATGAAAATTTCTATCAATGTGATTTAGATGCACTCCCCCAAAAATATTATATTCATTCAAAAAAATTTTCACCCATTATATAATTAAAATACATCTATATTCACAAAATAAAAAGTACTAAATTTTATACTTGACTCCTAATTATAAAACAAAAATCAAGGAACAATGGTGGAATTTAAAAACTCACTCAATTGTGAGGGAAGGAATGAAAATTTGTGTTCAACCTTAAAACCATAAAAATGTCCTTGGTCATTGATTTAGTGAAGATATTTTCATGATGATTTCTAGTAGGAATAAATTCCATCCTTATATCTCCATTAATAAAATTTTATTTAATAAATTGGAATATGAAATCAATGTACTTAGACCAAAAGTGATGTATTGTATTTATATATAGATTAATTTCACTTTTATTATCACATTAAATTCTACATGTTTTCCTAATATTCACCCAAAAATATTCCAACAATTCATTAATACTAACTATCTGGGTTTAGTATCTTTTGGAACCCACATACCCAACCTCTATGGCGATCAATGTAATTAAATTATATTCTTTATAGTTCCATCAAATATAGATTACACCGAAGATAAAATTATGCAAGAATTGGATATATTTTCATAAAAATCACATGTTTCATCACCATTAGTAAATCTAGTCAGATTCATGTGTTCACATCTTTTTTACATCAATTAAAAGTTCCTGGTTCTTTTATTTTACATGATAAATATTTTGGTATCGATTAAATATTATTATATAGGATCACTTTAATAAATTACGGAAATGGTCTCTTCATAGAAAATATCATTCCTTGATGTATTGAGATATGTAAGTTGACAATAAGTCTTCTAAAATACTTTTAATTCACACTCTTCCCTTTATAATCCTTGCCTAGATTTTACCAACTAATATTAGCGTTGAAACTACTTTTGAGTATTTTATAACAAAAATATTCAATAATTCCATTGAGTACTTTTCATGGGAAAGAAAAATGAAGTCTTATTTTTTTCACCACATGAAATACCATAAAGTACTTCATTTCTCCATGTATAGTCATCTTAATATAATGCATAAAAATATCAAAATTTTTATTTATTTGTCTAGAAAATTCTCTACAAGTACAATATTTTTCACCTACCTCTATTCCATTCACAAAAAGGTTACTATAAAAATTTACTTTAATGATTTTCATCTATCGGATGTATTCATCTTTCTTTTAATACCAGACCTTGTTGGATTATTTTATCCCATTGACAGCCTTTTTTGGATAGTATATCCTAGTTTCTTAATTATTAAGAATAAACCCCTTGGGATGATCTATATGTATTACCTCATACATCATTCCATTTAATAAGGAATATTTCACATATTTTTGATAATGTTTTACTAGTTGTGATATGTAATATCCAGAAACATTCTATAGGCTTCGAGCCTTGCTGTGGGAGTAAAGGATTCTTCAAAACCAACTCCCTCAACCCATGAATATACTTTTTTTACAAGTTTTTCATTATTCTTTGAAAAATACCCATTATCATTCAATAAATTTCAAGATACCCACTTGGTCCCCATCACATATTCCCTATCTGTTTAGGGAAAAATATCACAAGTGGAATTCCTCTCAATCTGACATTATTCCTCATTTATCACACCAAACAATTATTTATATTTAATAACCTAAAAAACTAAATATAGATCAATATAGTTGATAATATATATTTGGTTACTTTGTTTTAGCATCCTTCAAGATTTTATAGGATTATTCTGATCTCCCATTATATTATCTACTTACACATTCTCCTTTAGCTTATGATATTTTATTTTTTTATCCTCAATGGCCTCTTATTCATCACTATTTTGATTAGCATAAATATTAGCTATATTAAGTTCATTAATTTCTTATTCATCATTGATTTATTAGGAACCTTCAAATATTTTTCAATAGAGTTCTCAAAATATTATTCATTTGGAAAATTAATGTTAGGTTTATTTTCTACAAATCATACATCATAACAGTTGACCATTTTATGAGGTCTACTATTCCACCACTAGTAACTATTACCATTGCATTATTATTCCAACAAGATACATTCCTCATTATTACCATCAATAATTCATTTATTTTTTAAAATATTAAATAAATAGGGACAACTAATTACTCTGAAGTAATCTAAAATTAGTTTATTCTTATACCACATAACATAAGAGTTAATATTAGTATTTAGTCTCAGAAGACACTTGTTTTGGATATTAAGAGTTGTGAATACAACCTATCTCTAGTAAAACATTATGATTTTATACATTACTAGCATGGTTCTACCCACCTCAACCAATCTTATATTCTTTATTTCTTATACATTTTAAGTGTCTATAAGAAGTACTATTCTGATTTTTAAATCCATTATTATTAACAAATGGTTAAAATAAATTTATTTCCAATTACATATAAATATTAGATTTAATATTCTTAATATACAGCTAATTATTACTTAATTATTCTCCATAAAAATTAAATAGTTATATTTATTTATATTTTTAATTTATGAACAAATTATTAGTTACTCTTATAAAATAACCAGTGAATTTGATGAAGAAAAGAGAAACCTAAGTGAATTTATGTCTCATTGGTCCACAAAAATATAAATGTATCAACTAAAGTGGTATTAGGGAATATAGTTCCACCCTTTTATAACATCCACATGCGATTTTTTCCTTTTAAAAGGTTTCAAATATGTATTCTATTTTTATCATGAGAAGTGGAAAGAATCATTTCACTTTTCCCATGGAACTATTTACTAAATTTATTTGAAGAAGGTGGATCAATATTATATTCCATAATTATAATTTTCATATTTTGAGCTCAAATAAAATGAATTAATTGAATCTCTAATTTGAATAAAGATACCCCTGATTCTTTCAAATATAGAAATATTTTTTACTTTATTTATCTGTTTATTGATTCAATTGTTTCTTTTAATAATAATCTAATTTCCTTATTCAGAAATCCATATTGCACTTATAATGTTTTGATTAACCTCATTAACAGACAAGGAATATGTTGAATTTATATTTTGTGATTGAATCTCAACTACTGCAATTCCTTTTATCTTCACTGATATTTTTTTCCCAATGTTGCAAACAACACCATTAATTTTTTAATTTTATTCTAGATTTTGGTCTCTATAGTATTATGTGTTAACAAACCACTATCAAGAATCCATATATTTCTACTTTTTTCTTGCTTTACGAAGCACTTCAACAATAAGTTACTGTTTGGACTTATGTCTTCTTAGATTTTTCTTTTATCAAACATTTTGTTGAGTTTTTCATGGAAGAATGATCATGAATTCTATAGTATAGGGACCTTTCTAGTCATATTTTATTTATATTTTCTCTAATAAATGAAATATATTTTGGATAGGTAGTTTAGAGAGATTTCTATTAAATAGAATGTTCCTTATAAAAAATTCTTCTCTCTTATTAACTAGATAACTCCCCCTAAATTGTCTCCTTTTCTAAATACATAGATATTTAATGGTGTACTATAAAACATAGGATTTGTCCCGAAATAATTCATATCACTAAAAATAGGCTTTAAATAAAATTACTCTATGAAATTGTTTATTTTTTATTTGAACATCATCTTTTTGTCTTGGTATATTCCTAGAATCCATTTGAATATTTTAGGGGAACCTCACTATCTAAATGTGTATTCAACCTTCTTTGAAGTAGGAGTATCCCTTTTAGAGGTTTTATAAACCAAAGATTTCCTAGATTTGATCTTGAAACATTCACTATGTGATAAAACATATTTAACATTCTTTAATGTCATATATGACATTTTTATAAGAATATTTTTATAAAATTTCTCAATAGCCCATGATGACTATTCCCTTATTTACACAAATTTATGATAACCATATCTCATTTGCATTGTTTATTATTAGTCTTAAGATGGATTTAATGATTCATGTTAAATTATTCTGCCTTTTTAACAACATTTTACTCATACTCTATTAATATTTTCTATTTCTCGATAACATTTACTTTAGAATTTTAATCCTCTAAACATAAATTTTTTATTTGTAATAGAATTAATCATTGTACATCATCAAATTCAAATCACTTTATTTAGGGATTTTATTTTCATATTTTGTTTTCGATTTCTCCCAATACACACTTCAAGATCTTATTTTATCATGTGTTCTATATATATTTATTTGTTATCTCCCTTATTACTTGAATTTTAATCTAATATTTCAATACGCTCCATGAAGTTACTAACTTTTCCAAAATATTACTCACTATATTGACTAATTTTGGTAGAGAAGTCGTCACATTCCTTGTTTAACAAAATTATTCAATTCCTTAATCCAAAATTTTTATTTATCATCCTTATATTTATTTTTTTTAAACTTATTGCCAATTTAATTCTCCAGGGCCTCTCTTTATCCTCTTTAGCTTCACAGTCCACAGTATTGTTTCCTATAAAATCATCAATAAAATGCCAAATTCCACCACATTTAAAAATATTAGTGAATGTTTTCCTTGATAATTTATTGTTACATTTTTTATATTTTATATATAAGGGATATTTTTTTATTATAATTTTCCTCTCTCTATCCCACCTTCTGATTAACTAGAGGACTCAACTTCTCCCTATTTTATCTTGAGTATGTTCATGGAATTAAATTCCATTTCCTACTTGGATTTATTTTTGAAAATAAATTATTCCATTTATTTTATAATTTAGGAATTTTTTATGAAACTCATCAAGAGATATGTCTTCCTTATCTTATAGAGTAGATATCATTAGATCAATCATGTTAATAAAATTTCTCATTAACTTCTGGACTATGGTTAAATATTCCAAAGTATCATTAAATCCCTTGATGTGATTGAAAATTAAAATTACTTTGGGAAATTACTAATAAATTAAATCATCTTCTACCATTATGATATATTTAAACTTTTATTTCTAGATCTATAATTTTTATTCCTGGATTTTTATATTTTCTTTATATATATTCTCCTTATCATCACACATCACCCTACCTATCTTTGGACCCATAATTTTTATGTACTCTTTATCAAGTAGGGATGAAATATAGAATTTATATCATTTCCATAAACTTATAGATTTATATTATATATAAATATTGTCGGAGAATATCTATAAATTCATGTAAATCCAACTTTAACAGCATCACCTACTTCTAATCCTTGTGATAGAAGATGGTAAATTATCCTATTATTCAATCCATGTGAGTTCTTTCTATAGAATATTAGGAAACCTCTACTATTGATAGAATTTAGATCCTTAATTTCTCACCTTTCATAAGATAGGATCTTAAAGGGAACCTAGTTATCCTAGATAATACTTAAAGTTCCTAGTTCAGTTAATGTACCTCTGAGAAGGGAGGGGGTGAATCAATGATATATTTTTTATAATTTTATTTTAAAATTAAAATCTATAATTTTTAAATTTATAAAGAAACTTCTAATATAAAACTTAATAATTTGAAATATAAATTAAATGAACCCAAAGAACACATATTTTTATAAGGTTGAGTCCCAATGTGAGTACCTATGAATTTCTGGGTTTGAGTCAAACTTCAAGATATAGGTTAATCGATAATATGGTAATGTGATTACAATAATAATGGGATAGTGTTAATAATTTAATTATAAAAGGTTTTATTCATCATTATAATATAGTATTGGTGTACTTACTTGGAATTTTGTTACGAGACAAAAACTATCACCCAATAGTTATTCAACCTACTGAATTGACTAAGATAAAATTATAATGGAATCCTCTAGTTCATTAATGGACCTTGTAACGACATAGATTTTATGAAAGGTATTAATCATTTATTTTTCAGTTTAATTTTTTTATCATAGGAAATGTTCACTATGGGAAAGTGAAGGTTTTGATAGATTATAGGGCTTTTTTAGAGCCCAATTCTCTGAGCATTGGGAAAGAAGTACAAGTCAGACGGTTAGAGCATGGTTATTTATTGATGTGTGGGGTTACCGGGAAGGGAACCCAGTGGATTAAAGGAGGATTCATGGTTTTTCTAAAACTGTGTGATCCCAATAACAAGCTCGTGTAGGTTTCAGAGGGTTTTAGGATAGTGTCATTTTCATGGATTGCACACGATATCCAAACAGTGCACCAAGATTGTGTGGGATCCATATTTATATAGTGAGATGAAATTGGTTTGGACAACAATGTGGCCAAATCAAGAAAACCTATCTTGAAGGGTGATTTTACCCTTCCCCATTAATAATTTAATCATCTCCCACTCTTTTCCTCACCCATTTCCAGTGGATGGCTTCTCCTCCCTCTCCCAAGAGTTCTCCCAAAGCCTAACCATGGATTGTTGATAAATCTTAGATCCAAACTCCATATAAAGTGTAGTCAAAATAATTGGATCCAACCCATTAAGAAATCAAATCTTCATTCTTCCAATCTCTGTTTATCTTATTATATCGTGTGTAATTTAGGTGCAATATCCATCTCCCTATTTCAATGATGATGTCCTTTTTTTGTTTTTCTTCTGATCTAATATAAATTTGAAGCCGATATTGGATGATGATATGTATATGACCCTAAGTTAGGTGGTATATTTTTTTCCAGAAATGTTGAGTTGTTTTTTGATAGCCTCTCCATTGTGTTACACACCGACGGTTACTGTGCATTACATTTAAATTTTGTTTCATTTATAAATAGATATGTATATTTTTTTATACTCCCAAGGATCATTTTTATGTATCTAGAGGATTAAAAACTAAATTATATCCGCCCATTTGGTGTTATAGATACAAATATCCCTTTATATTTTATTCATTAAATGATCAGAACACATTTTAGGTGTTTAGATTGGATTGCAAATGGATTTCCTACTCTTATATACTTTCACAGTTTTATAAACCACCTTCTAAGTTCTTGGATTATATGAAATAGAATATCCATGACTTGGATAGGGAAATATGTTGTTCATATAGAATTTATTAACTTCAAGATGGTTTTATTTTCATAAATGAATTAAATAGAGCAATTAAGAAATGAATGATAATTGGTGGAAAGGCTACACCAATTGATGTATGCTTTAATATTTTGATATTATGATATGTAATACCCATTTATATATGGTGATTGATGATATTGACGATATTTAGTGATTACACATGATATTATTATTATTATTATGATTACTCCATTGACATTGGCTATAGAACAATGGATGAGGGGCTTATTGATCATGATGTTTCACTCTCCCTTACATTGGCTGTTTAGCATGATGTATCTCATCGTTCTACTATTATTTGGGTGATGGGAATGATGTTACATGATCTTACATTATTGGTGTGGGACATGAAGTCTTACCCCACCTATCTTGAGTGTTAAGCATGATGTCTCACATTTATTATGAGATTCAGGGCATGTACCCTCTATTTGAACCTATTGCTCATTTGACTGGTTATATACACTTGAGTTATGTCTCAGGTCCATCCAGCACCTATTATATAGGTATATAACTTATTATTCCCTCACATACTTAGTAAATACATGTGGATATAATATATAACTAATATATATATATATTATTACTATATATATGTATGATTACTGATCAGACTTCTACCATCCAATATTGAAGCAGGTAGAGTTATCGTAGTGCCCTGATGGAAGCGAAGTTGGATGACATTTACTTAGTCAACATTGATTATTATTTGTTATTCATGCACAATAATTTACTATGTACACATTATGGATTATTGTGGATAATGTTGGTGGTGGCCTATTGGGATTTTATCTCACACCCTACTCAAGACACCCTTGGTACCCGAGTAGATTACATGTCTATTGGTATGAATAAGGAAGATAACCCTACTCTAGATGCTTAATTTTTTTGCACATAGTATGGAGAATTGGAGTATAATACTAATCATATGATTGATATTATAGTAGAGTAGTCTTTTTCCCTTTCTATATATTTTTATACCATGTTGTATATGCCTTCCCACTATTTCCCCTCCTTTTCATATTAGCATGCCATGAAATCATTATATATGACATATATTGTCGAATTTTAATATTATTATAGTTACTTGGTAATTTAAGGTTCCACAATTCACTATAGTATTTGATTCTACTATGTTATTATGTTATATAATGATTCCTCTATGGTGGGTTACGAGTCTTGTTCTTATAGTGTCTATTTAAATATACTTATTATGTTGTCTTATTATTTATAATATTACCTATTCAACTCTAATATGATTGTATATTCCACACTATACCACCTTATACCCTTTATTCTAGACAATGAACTTTGGAATATGGGGAGGCACGCTTGAGGCCATGTGACCCACTATCTCGGGGAACCAGTTGAGTGGATCCTGGGTTGGGATGTTACAAAGGGGCATTAGAGCCCCCTTTGTCCTTACATATTGATGTTTGGGTATTAGATAGGATAATAGGAGTCAATGGAATTTGGGAATGAGAATGTTCTAGGGAGTGGCTAACCCACATATAGGGGAATCCCAAATTAGCTAGGATGGGTTATTCATGTTATTGATATGTGCATGTTATGGTTGATAGAACTTCAAAGTGTGTTGATTCACATATTTTTTTATTCTAATACTATTGGTATCATTTCATTGAGATAAATTTTACATTGTACTGATGAAATGTGTTCATTTGTTACATGCATCATTATAGGAACCATAAGACTAATATGCCATGCATTTTACCATGATATACCTACTTTCTTCATGCATTTCCTATTATATAGAGTTATTTCATGGATTATTTGTTTTAAATTTGATGTTTTTTTGTAGGAGTGAGGAAAAAAAATACTTTAATCTTAATGTATCTTCTTTAACCTAATAGTTTTTTCTTGTGCATGTTAAGGAAGACACTATAAGCAGTAGATTATGGAATGTTGATCCATGGAAAATTGGCCTCTTGGGTTGGAAAGGGTTATGATGTGGATTAAGTGGAAAAAATATTTTGGTTCATGAGTCAGATGGACCCTTATTATTAAAAAATGGTGAACCATATAATTAAAACATTTAAAGATATTTAAATACATAAATGAGATCAAATTTAAAATTGATATAACTTTTAGAATCAAGCGATCATATCATATGTGTGATACAAAACCTATACCCAGACTCATTCTTAGTATTGGGTAGTTTGGAATATCTTATATTATTATGTACCATTTTGGGATTTTTATTTTCACATAGAACTTGATTTTTGAGTAAGCAAATATGTGTGATATTTTTAAAGGTATACTATTTGCCTATCCTAGTTATCTATCTGCTATCTTTACAACTGTTAAATTCTTTCCTAAGGCATGTATTTAGCATTATAGAATCATGCCACCACAAAAACCTCAATTCCTATTCTAATAAAGCGGTGAGTAACATGAACCAGAGGTGGTGGGTCCTAAGCCACCAGTGAATATGCCAATAGTTCCACCGATTGCACCAATCGTTTCTTGTGATATGTGAACTGACACCCAGTTCAGAGAGGGTCTACTCAATATGATGATAAATATGGAATGTGTCTCCTGAAATACCCTGAATATGGGATATTTGACTTAGGTATTCTTGTAGCACAATCCACCAACCTTTTCTGGGTATTGAAGACCACATGTTACTGAATCATGGAAGGAGGCCTTTCTTTTTATCTTCAAGATTCTAAAGATGCCTCTAGAGTGGGGGGGGGGGGTAAAATTGATGCTTATATGATATATGATTATAGAAAGAGATGATGTAATGTTATTAAACAGAAGGATTTAAATCATGATATGGTCTGGATAGATCTCCAGATGATCTCTTATGACTACATATTTCCACAAACTCTAATGGGTGACTGAGGTAGAGGGTTTATGAACTTAATGTTGGGAACCATATCTTCTAGGGATTATTCATCTCTCATATATAGGATGAAGTGATTCTCCCTAAATATATTGTGTGATGATATCATGAACAATAAGAAATTTGAAGATGGGATGATATATACCATTTGGTTGCAAGCCAATGTATTGTAGTTGATGACTATTTCTGAGATAATCACCCAGACCCTTATTACTAAATGGAATATGAGGGAAGTTGATGGAGAGAACTAAGGAATTTAAACACCTAGATCAATCAGTGTCTACTTTAATGGGTTAAAGTTATATTTTAAGGGTTCTTGTGTGTGTGTGGGGGGGGGGGGTAATAGATGTCAGACTCATCGTACTGACAGATTCTTGATATGTCACCAGCACAGGAATCTAGGACATATGAAACCTCGGTGTACGTGTGATCCCATGGAATGTATAGGCTATGAAAGGATGTGGAATATCCAATTCTTATACAAGTACTTAACATCAGTTCCTAGGGTGTAGAGATATACACCCATTCCACATTCTGAAGCGGGGACAGTAGTATCTCGCTAGGCAGGCAGTTGGAATACCACCGACTGGTCAGGCTGAGGTGGTGGTTGAGGAAGAGGTAATCAGACTCAAGATTAGCTACATCCATAGAGCCATATTTTTTAGGCCAGTCAGGTTATGAATTATGATTATGGTACATTCTAGTTACATTCAATAAAACCTATATTAGAGAATCATAGAGATGAAACCTCTACCGTTTGGGGTACTATTCTAGTAGCCTCTACATTAGTGTCTACTTTATTTGACATAAGTGAAACTAATTCCTCTATATTTGCGATGATTAGAGAGATTCTATGACCCTAGATGGAACACTTATATTGTTATGTGACTCTCAATACCCCGTTGGGAATCCAATCATAGAGAATACACCACTGTAAGGATTTTCCCCTTGAGATAGTCAGATATACTTTCGAGAGAGATCACTATATCCTTAACATGATAGGGCTTGTTGTAATAATTGAGATGTAATATTTAGTTTTCTATCAATCTCATATTTTTTTATATTATCAATGGGTGATGTTTACATTGCCAAAGGGTGGTAGGTATGTTTATAAGGGATAATGTTATGTTCTTTCAACTTAAGCGGGACCCAAGCAGCAAAGGATGGGTAGAGTGACAACTAATATTTCTATATTTTGTGGGATGATCAGGGGTTATAAACCCTTATGTTTCCTCCTATGGTGAATCATTAAAGAAGCATTTTCCCTAGTGAATTTTTATTCTACCTCTAGTGTGATTGGTAAAATTTAATATTGAGGTAGATCTAGGAGTAGTACTAGTTTTTAACACCCCTTATAGGATGAACCTCCAGAGCTTCAGGAGCTCAATAAATAGTTGTAGGATATGAAAGAAGAAGGATTTATATGCCCTAGCTCTTCTCCTTGGGGTTAATCCTTCCTTTTTTCTAAGAAGGCGAGCAATACCCTTAGTATTTATGGGGGTTACCTTCAATTGAACTGTATCACAATAAAGAACCAACATTCACTTCCTCAAATAGATTACATCTTTGATTAGCTATGATGAGAGAGAGTATTTTCAAAGATTGATATGAGGTTGGTCTATGATTAGGTGAACGTCAGGTCATCAGAAACACCTCACACATCTTTCAGGAGTAGATATTGTCTTTCTGAGAACCTGACCATGACATTCAGTCTCACTAATGCACCAACTATTTTTATGGATATGATGAATTGGATTTTCCACTCGTATCTAGATTCATTTTTGAATGTGTTTATTGATGACAATGTAGTGCATTATTTACATGGAGAAGACAATGAAAACTATATTGAGATCATTTTGAGTACAATAAGAGAGCATAAATTGTTTTCTAATCTCATAAAATGTGACTTTTTGATTGAAAATGATCACTTCCTTGGTCATATAATCTCATATATTGGAGTTTTAGTAGACATAGAGAAAGTGAGAGGTATAGTTTCTTGGGATAAGACTAAGAACATATTTGATAAATGATATTTATTGGGGATAGATATATATTATAGAACCTTCATCTAGGATTTTTCATGACAAGTAGTTCTTCTTACTGGGTTGACTAATAAGGGTGTGAAATTCATATGGCTAAAATATTGTGAATTATCCTTTCAAAATTTAAAGGGTAGATTGACTTCAGTTTATATCTTGATTTTTTCAGCGATGGACAAGAGTTATACAGTCAATTATAATGCATTAGGTATCAGTTTGGGAGAGTTTCTGATGTAGAATGAGTGAGTCTTCATGTACAGGTCTCATACATTTAGGCCTCATGAGAAAAATTACCCAACACATTATCTTGAGATAACTATTATAGTTCACAATCTATGCTATTGGAGAAACTATCAACAAAGAGAGTGTTTTGTGTTATTCCCTGATAAAAAAACCTCAAGTACATCTTTACAAAGCATGTTATAAATCTCATACAATAGAAATGGGTTGAATATACAAAATATTTAGATTTATATATTACCAGCATTCTTGGAAAAGAAAATTGTATAGTCGATGATCTAATCTAGAAGACTCAAACACAATTAGTTCTGGAGGCTAGTGGTGAGTGGCCATTCTTGGCCTTCCTTTTTGAGATGAAAATTGAAGTTCCAAACGATCATGGATAGACTATGATATCATCTTTAGCAGTTACCAATACCCTTATATAATGGGTAAGAATATGGAAACATTCAGATCTTGAGGGATTTTTCCCAAGGGAGAGTATTTTAGATGACGATTTATCTTCTAGATGGAACATGGATGAGGATGAGACAATATTATTTCATGGTTATGTATGGGTCCTAGTTAACATTAGAGAGGCGATGATGTGGGAAACTCGTGAATCATAATTGGAGATGCATACCACTATCACCAATATGTCTCAATGCTTATGTCATTAGTATTAGTGTCCAATAATGAAATTGGAGATTTCTAGTTTTATTACTTGGTGTTCCTTCTTCTAGGAGGTGAAGGTAGAACATTAATGACTAATATGAATTTTACAGTCATTTTCTATTCCAGAGTGTAAGTGGGATGACTTTTCTATGGATTTAGTGACTAGTTTTCCAATATCCCCTCCTAGAAAAAACACTATTTGGGAAGTCAAAAATAGTTTGAAAAAGGATTCATAATTCTTACCAATTGGAGAGACATTTTTGGTAGATGGGATTGGGTGGTTATAGGTCAGGGTGGTCATACATATTCCTAGATATACACATTATATCATATATAATAGGGACACTCTCTTCACGTCATAGTTCCAGAAGAAGTTACAGAAGGCCCTAGGTACATAGTTTCTTCTAAGAATGAACTATTACCCTCATTTGGACAGACAAATAGAGCATACGATTCATTTGTTACAGGACATGATTTAGGCATGTGTCCTTGATTTCAGGGGTCCCAAATAGAAACACATAAATCTTGTTGAGTTTTACTATAATAATATTTTTCAATATACCATTGAAGTGGATCCTTATAATGACTTATATGGTAGGCCTTTTTGTTAACCTCTATACCTGTTAGAGTAGAATGATGCAACTTTACTTAAATTGAATCTCAACCTAGATTCTATAGATTAGGTCTAGTTAGTAATAAAGTACATGATTATAATGTAGTCCAATGATAATAATATTCTAATCGACACTGAAAATATCATGAGTTCAAGGTCATATATCAGGGTTTTCATTCAATTCATTCCTAGGATGGTCCATCAAAATATTTAGAGGCAGGGTAAGGTTTCAACTTGATTTGTTGGGGCCTTTTAGGTTGTGAAAATAATTGGACCATTAGATTACTAGATAGAACTTCCTCATAGACACAGTTATATGCATGATTTATTTCATGTATCTTAGATTCACCAGTATTATACAGAACATTTGTATGTTTTATATCCTAAAGAGGTCAAGTTTGATGAAGATTCTATTTTTGAGGATTATCCAGTGCATATAATTGATTGGCATGTTATGAGACCCCTAGGTTGGTAAGATTATTTATGATGGGTGCTATGGAAGCATAGAAAAGTATAGTATAAGACCTAGTAGTGGGAAGATGATATATGAGATCAGTGGTTAGAGATTTTCTCTAAAATTACCTCTATAGAATCAGAAGGCCAACTTGGGGATGAGTTTCTTTAAGGAGGTGTGGTTGTAATGTATTGGACTTTATCAAAGGTATGAATAAATCTTTTTAGTTTAGAACTTTTTTTTCTTGTTGAATGTGTTCTATGAAATAAGGAAGTTTTTGGGAGAATTTGGGGATTGATTAGAGCATATATCAATGAGAATTTGGAACATAGAGTGAGACACATGGTTAGAACATGGTTAGTACTAAATGTGAGGTGTAACCATATAGGGCACTCAGTGGTCTGTAGGAGCCCCCATAGTTTGTCTGCAATTGTGTGATCATAAGAACACACATATGTAGGTTGTAGAGGGGTTAGGTTTAGTTTCATTCACATGGATTTTACATGGTTAGCCAAACCGTACACCTAGCCCATATGGGCAAGGAAGGTGCAGAGACATGCTATTTCTGAGCCCCCAAAATTTTATAAAGAAAAAGAGACACAAAAGACAAGGGATGGGAGGAGTCAAATGACCCACAACCAAAAACCCTTAATAACCCCAAAAGACCCGAAACTACTCCATAAGGGTCACCCTCTACACTGTATCTAGAAGCCGCATCATCAAAGATGAAGTGAGATTCAACAACTATGTCCATCGATTCCCATCCTAACTCAAAAACCTCATTATGTTTGAGGGGTGCCAGTTGCTCCTCCCTGCGTCTTTCTTTCTCCAGGGTACGCTGTGGCTTCTAATGTTTGCTAACTTTGACTTTTAGTTTGTTTTACTTTTTTTGAATTAATTATCTCATCCCTATACCCCCCCCCCCCCATTTTTAGCGGATGGATTCTCCTCCATATACAATGAGTTTTTTCAGAGCCTAACCTAGGATTCTTGATAGCTCTTTAATCCAGACTCCAAATCAAGAACCATCAAATGTTTGGGATTTTCACCAGTAGTCAATAAAATCCTCTTTCTTTCTATCCCGGTTTCTATTATTATCTCTTACAAAATTTGGGTGCATGCTCATTCACCCTATTTTGAGGGTGCTGGTCATTTCTTCATTTTTCTTTTGATATACATCAAATATAAAGCTGATATTGGATGAGGAGTCATATATGACACGTTGTTAGGTGGCCTTGTTGTTTTCCCTCAAATATGAGTTTTTAACAGCCTCTATATTGTTCCACACACTGACCATTGTAGTTCATTACCTTTAAATTACTCGTTTCTTTTATAAATTTATATACATATGTTTTTATACTCCTGAGGATCATTTCTAAGAATTCAGAGGATGATAAAATCAATCACACCCACTCCTTGAGTGTACTGGATTGAAATCCCCCTATATATTTAATTTATTAGATAACCATAACACTTTCTAAGTGCTTTTCTTTGATTATAAATGCATTTTCCCACTCTTGTATACTTGAAAGGTTGTGAAAAGAACCATCCAAGAGAATTGATTATATTAAATAGAATTTATATTCATTAATTTATTAAATATATCATTCATATGGAAAAACGTAGATTCATTATGGTTTTCTTTTCTTAAATGAATTAAATGGATTAATTTAAAATGAATGATAATGGGTGGATAGTCGACACTAATTGATGAATGCTTTATTATATAGATACTAGGAACTATGAAACACACACATACACACACAGATATATATGGAACAAGATAATAATTATTATATGTGGTGACAAAACATGATATTATTATTATTATTGTGATTATTGCATTGAAATTGGATGTGGAATTATGGATAAGGGACTTGTTGAGCATGAAGTTTCACTCTCCCTTATATATGGTGTTGATTATGATGTATCTCACCGTTATAATGTTATCTAGGTGATGGAAAAGATGTACCAAATTCTTCTATTGCAGGTTTTAGTCATCATTTCTCACACCACCTATATCGAATGTTGATCATGAATTCTCACATTCATTATGAGACTAAGTCATGTACCCTATTCTTGAGCCTATATCTCATTTGAATGGTTATAGATTCATAAGTTACATCCCTAGAACAACCAGCACCTATAATCCAGGTATATACATAATTATGTCCTAAAACAATTAGTGCATATAGGATCACACATTATATAACTGTACTATATATATTATTACTTTATATATGTATGGTTACTAACTATAATTATCCCAGACAATGTCAAAATAGGTCAAGATGGCTAGGTGTCCTGAAAGACCCCGAGTCGGTTGGTATTTATTTATTCATCATTGATTATTATTCATTATACATTCACATTTATTTTATATGTACATAGGCTAGATTATTACTAGACACCATTGGTGGCGGCCTATTGGGATTTTATCTAACACCCTACTCAGGCCTCCCTTAGTACCCAAGTAGATTACTTGTCTACATGTACAGATAAGGGAAAGTTCCATAATATCGATACTTTATTTTTTTACTTATAGTTGTAACATAATGACCCTAATGACCACTAAATCAGTAGTTGGACCAGTCACTGCATGGCCTCTATTATGCCTCCCCATATACTAGAGGCTAACAAATAACATCGACGGTCTAAGGAGATGGTAATAGGGAGACTATTCCCTCATGAACAAAATAGCAGCATAGTGTATTAGATAAAAAAGAATAGAAAACAACATATGTAGTAATAAATTAAAGATAGAGTAGTAGAAGAATAAGATAAACTAAATATAAAAGATGTACATATCCAATGTATAAGAATTCTTGCATTTATATATAGTGTTACATAAATTTTAAATGGTAGAAATATAGAAGGAAACATGATATAAGGAGGAACATGAATACCAAAAAGAAAATAGAAATCCATGAGGCTGAAATCCATTAGCCTCCCGAGCTCTATCTCTGTCTTATGCTTTTATCTCCCAGGTATAAGCAAGACAACACAATCAGTTATCCATGGTCCTCCAAATAAGAGATCTACTTGGGTACCCCATTGCAATGGCGACCTGAGAAGTGTGTGAGGTAAAATTACAGTAGGCCGCCACCAATGATGTATATGGATAAATCTAGTCCATGATTATAAAGTAAAGAAATATGTTGGTATAAATTAAATAATAAAAAATATAGAAATAATATATACTAGCCCGATCAGGTCCCCATAGGACGCATAACGACTCTAACTACTTCGGCTCACGACCAGAAATAACATCTAACCAGTAAATATATATATAGTAATAATATATACATAGTATATTTATATATTTTATCCACCTATATGATACTTGTACGTGTGGAGGTAAGTGGGAATATACCTCAAATACCAGGTGCTGGCTAGACCGGACCATAACTCAGTCATCCATAACTAGGTTGAACGAGCCTATGAGCTCCAGAAAAGGGTACAAGCCTTACATATCATACTGAGTGCGAGATATCACGGTCATCACTCATGATGGTGAGTGTGTTTTCATGATAACACTTGAACAGTAGTGAGTGCACCATCATGTCGACACTCACATGGTACATGGTGCACCATGCCCACCATCCACATAGTATCACTGGTGTGAGATATCATGCTCAACACCCAATGTAAGGGAGCATGATATCTCTATGCTCAAGAGAACCCTTACCATAATTTCATATATTATATAAAGGAATAATTGTATTTATATTTTAAATAGTATCCATGAGTCATTACATCTTCAGATTTACAATTATCAAGCCCATTAATCACTAAGGGCTTCACATTTTAATTATAGTGTGTACTAAGAAAGCAATGGCTGACATGGCCTTACCACCATTTACAATTCATTTCATTTAAAACATTAAATTCATTCCTGGAAGGAAAAATATCATGCACATTCCATTTTATTTATCCCATGTCATTTAGTCTATCTAATCAAGGAAAATTCAATTACAAGGCTCAAAGAGGCACTGAGAAGGTACCATAATCCATTGGGAAATTACATACATGGGAAATACCATTTTTAAATAATGCCAAGAACATAGAAAGTACATGTTTCACATGTCATTTTTATTGGAGTGGGACAAGATATGCACTTAGGAGGTGTAATGATTAAGTAGAATTTATATAAAAAGAAGGGTAATCCCTTTAATAATATCATTTGAGGAACTTCTCAAGAAATTCCATAAATAAGAAAAGGAATATGTAATCAATATTAAAATAATGAAAAAATGATATCTAAAGAACTATTGACCATTTTTAATTTAGAAAATAGTGAACCTCATCCAGGGCGTTTTATTACAAAAAATTTCACTATTTTTCAATAATCAATTTATCACAATTTAAGCATCATATTAGATTATATAAACAACATTCACTAAAGATACATTCCAAAATATTCTATTAAACTTTGGAACATAATAAAAAGTATCAAAACATCATTTTCGTGGTAAAATTATCATCTAAGAAATTCCCAAAAAAGGGGTATTCCATTATTAATCCAAAACAAAAACTTAGAATGGATTCCAGGCATTTAAATAAATTAATTATAAAGGGGAAAAACAAGCTGGTATACCCAAGGGGTGTCTATATTATAGAATTAATTATTTTTTTATATAACCACAATCAACGGGTGTTTAGCAATGTTCATATGATGATTTAATAAAAAGAATCCAATATTATGGAAACACACAACAAAGGCCAGTACACGACATATTGAAAATATTTATAAATCAATGTAATTTTTGGAAAATAATTTTAGGACACCTACCTCATACTTAGGTTAATATAATAGTCTAATATCAAGGTTTGATTTGGTCCTATTTGGAAGAAATCAATGAAGTAAAAATATTACCTAAAAATAGTGAAAACGTGCTCACACCAATATAGTGAAAATATTTTGAAGAGAAAATTTGAATGCAAGAAAGAGGAATCAAGAGCTTATTGAACCAGAGCCATAGACACTGATGGCAATCAAATTGGACTTTATATGAATAAGATCTATCAAATCCTAGAATATGTGGGAGGAGGAACCCATAAGGCATGAAAGGAGGCTAATGAGGTGGAGTAAGAAGAATGAAAAGGCAAATGATGATTTGACCTCATTAAGGAAAAAATGGTAATTTAACCTCAGAATTGGGTCGCACAGTTTGGCCACATGATTTTCCAAACGGTGTGTTATCCATGCTGCTCCCACTTCTTAGGAACCCTTCATTGCATAGTTATCCCACATGAGTTTCCCTAACAATGTACCAACCCGGTGATGAAATGTGTATTCACACTGCTTATATAAACTAAGTATGTGAGCTAGGCACATAATTTGGGAAAATATATGAATCCTATACATGGAACTTTTTTCACCTACTTCAGCCACACATTTTTCAATAGTGGCCTGTACAGATTTAGAAAAAACTATATGCCCTATTTACTCTTTATCGTTTTGATTTTTTGGAGTCCAATGATACTAAAATTGAATAGAGCACCCGAGGAACCTCTCAGGCCATTTCCTAAGTATAAAAAACAATTTGAAGTGTTCCAAATCTAATAATTACTTTATAAAGATCGGTTCAAAGAACAAACCATCCACCAAACACCAAAAATCAAATTCCCATGGAATTATACCATGGCTCAACATATGTGTCATTACAACCTCCCAATCATAGAACTTCTCATTCTTGAGAAGCGCTAGGGAACAATGAAAATATCACCTAATATACAAGGTCCATGAAGTATCATTCAAACAGTCATGTTTCATTTCAATATTCCCAACACAAATACAAGAATTACATAAGTATACAACACTTATGAAATTAGAACCTGATCCAATGCTTGTTTTTTAACCGAACCAGCAAAATGTTTCCACAAGAGAAAATTTCGCTATAGACATGTTCACGATGTCATATATTCAAATGCCTGGATGATGGTGCTCCCCGCAATATGATAAATAGTATAATGAAAAAATTATAAGACACAATACTTCCAAAATCAGAATTGACTTATGAAGGAAGCCCTTAAGAATCCTAGAGATTCTCATGGAGTAATTTCTTTAACTAGGTGAACATTATTACACATGAGGTCATAATAGGGACTCACGGTAAAGAAAATTTTGATTCTCGATTGACCTAACTGAAAAGCATCATGAATTTTTTCCTCGATGTACACAACCAACCTTTTCACCACACCCACCTCAACTGGGGGACAAGATTTAAAACGTTTCCTTTAAACTGTACATATCGAACAAGAGGTACAACATGTAAAGCCACCTCAAGGTGAACCTTCTCAATATTCATGTCTTAGACAACCGACACATTAAAAATTGAACCCTAATGACTTCATACAAGGAATATAGAATTTTCCATGAGAAATTTCTTCAAATAATGTACCTGAATTCTAGTAACACTTCATTTCCAAACATTTAGTTGATTATTTTTTTTATTACTCAGAACGAACAATGATGTAACCTGGATCCGGTTCACTGGAATCATAACCCTTTAATCATCACCTCCAATCATAAAAATAATTCCAAGATAACCTAGGATTCATTAAACTGGAGTCAGAGGAACTTAAACCATGATATTCCACGATCCATGATTATAATTTACACATTAGTACTGGAAAAAATGTCAACATTAGATCATTTAATGAGCCAGAGTGACATCCTCCTACTATTAAAGAAAAATGAAAATAACTAGTGTCCAAGAGTCCATCAAAGTATTTCCTACATAGGAACCTAAGTATCACACATGACTAACCGTGCCTCGATAAAAACCATGTGCCTAGAGAACACCTCTGATAAAACCTGCTTATTAAAATAGAAGGGAACCTGAAAATTTTAGCTCGGTGTATAATTGACTCTCTCTTAGTACATCAAGGATGATTTAAATAAAGGGGATATTATCATATATTAAATAAGGGTACCCTAAGAGGATATAAAAGATTACCAAGAAGATTCAAGACACGTCCATATTTTCCAAGAAGAAGTTTTCAGTATATTTTTTAACCAACCATACCTAACTACTTGAAAGAAGAGTAGTCAAACTATTATTAGTTAATCACTTGGAATAAGATCATCTTCACTTACCAATGTATAATTATTAACTGATCAAATTACTTTACCACCCAAGGAATCCTGTTATTGTTCATGCTTTACCACCGAGGTCAACCCAAGACCAATGGTGTTTCAAGAGGTTGTGTACACCTCCAACCATTCCACTATTATGATACCATGAAAGCACCAACATGATTTAAAACCTAAAATCCTAAAAATAATTCAAGATAGACCAACCATTTCCTATGGTATTCCTCAAGTGTATTCCTTATACAAGGAAATACACCTTTACAAGGATTTACAATACATTCCCCACCTTAGGAGGGTCCTAGAAATCAAAATAATAGAGGTAGACAAACCGCTCATAAGTAAACTAGATCAGATTCTCCTTAGACGCACATCTGAAACTCTTTTGAGCCACACTCATGTATGTCATAGAATTTTGAATGGGAAAAATAAACAACCTAAACAACATGTTATAACACCCGATCCTCATTGAATTTTATCTCGAACATTGTGATAAAATGGATTACATTAACACCCAAACCACTCTACCATGGAGATGACCTAAGAACGTACTCAACACCATAAGGATCATGATTCCACCAAACTCAACCGGTTTATTACATCATTTAGAAAATCATCAGGCTTTCCGAATATGAATGCACACCACTGTAAGGTTTCAGCTACAAGACAACACATTCTCAATACTATCCATAGGATCCCACCCTATGCATCCTAGTATTAGGTGATCCTTCTAGAGATTTATCCCAGAGTCATATTTCCCCATATGACTATTAATCTAGAATGAAGAAGTACCAAGTCATCTTTCACTAGGAAGAATAGAGGGTTCTGAAACTTACTAGGCGAGTTAAACCTGTTGTAATCGAGCATTACCTGATTCTATCACCTATAAAAAGATTCAATGTTAAAAAATACCACCCATACAAATAAGGTTATCATTTAGAATATAAGATTCATACTAGGTAAAAGAACACCCAAATGGTACCATAGGTCAGAAAACTTGCAACATTTATAAAGGAATTTAAACTCTAAGACTAATACCTACCTCAAGCTAGCCCCTTACCAAAGAAGAAGAATTGACCCCATAAATACGTCATACAAAACAAATTCTACTAGTCCCTATACCAAAAATTTAAACTATTAATGAAAGGAAAAATTCCGTTTGAAATCACTTACATTTACCTTTAAAGGCAATTCAAAAAAAATTAAACTACCCTTATAGAAGGGTTAAAACTAAGGATACCACCTAAGGTTCCCTTTTAAATTCATTACATTGATTTACATTCAATATTTACACATTTTAAATATTAAAATAGAAAATAAAGTAGAAATTATAAAATAACATCACTTGGTATGAAATAAGGAGACCTATGAGGGTCCTATTAAAACACCTTGGGTTCACCAGAATGCAACCCATTAGTAGTTTCTTTATTATTAAACGTTAAAAAACCTATTGTGAGTTAAATGTTAAGAAACATGCCTCAACTAACATAAATTGGGTACAATTGTGCATTTAGGTAGGTAATCAAATGGATTATCATGACCATGTGATAGATTCACACTCCTTTATAGAGGCAACCAATTCATTTTAGATCAAAATTAATTATATTTTACATTTTAACCATTTAAATATACAATAGGATCTTAAGTAAAATTTTGATTATATGGGTTTCAGTCTCTAATTTATAAAGCACCCATAAACTTCATAGATCACATACTGTCTCCCATTTAATTGAAACCAATTCACATTAAAATTTAGACTTTAGTAGAATTTCAATTTTAACAAAGGTCTCAAAATATGTATAGATCTCGAAGAGGGTTCGAATACACAAGTTACCTTTTTCCCAATTATAAGGCCTCCATTCGCCTTAAAACTGAATTTTGGATCGTTTTTAACCAAAACCAATAAATTCATCACAAGAAACCAATTACATGGTAACAATAAAACTAACAATGTTATTAGAAGAAATAAACATATAGAAACATGAAAATAATCACACAAGATTGATACATGGAAAAACATGATAAGTAATTAGACAGTAGGGAATATAATCACATAAAAAAATCATATTAACATGCTAAATAAAAAACCATGAATTTTTTATAAATATGAATTATAAAGAAAAAAATAAAGAGGTACAAAACTAAGAATGTCACTAATTCACTAACAAGGTATATAACAATAATATTAACAAATATAAGTCATGGAATACACTCGAGGAACAAAATAAAAAGAAGTAGGAAAAATAAAAATGAAATTACATTGTATAGAATATGCATGGAAAGAGAATCTATATGTGACTATAATGACGAATGTAATGATACTTCCTTGTCCTACAAGGCCATGAGAAAAATACCATAAATTTTATAAATTAGTAAGTTATAGAGTGTACAACAGTCACTCAAGGTGAAATAGTAATAAACTGTAATATAAAATGACATGAACAATAATCCCATCCTATGACAATTGGAATTTTTATTGTATATGGGTTGATCATTAATAGGAATGACTATTTACCAAGTGACAACACATTCCAAAACTCTTGTCTAATATCCCAAAATAGAAAAAAAAATAAAAATTATCTCTGATACCACTTTGTAACATATTGGTTGATTGAACACTTAATCGGTAGTCGAACCAGTCACCACATGTCATCAACTGAGCCTCCCCATATTCTAGAGGTCGTGGACTATCAATGAAGGTCTAAGGAAGTGATTACAAGGATACTATACCCTCATGAATAGAGTAGAACAATGGTGTATCAAATAAAAAATAACAGACAATAGCCAAAGCAGTAATAAATGAAAGAAAGTGAAATATAATAATAAGATAAACTGAATATTAAAGTTGTTTATCACCAATGTCTAACAATGAATTCATGTCTATATGGTGACACATAAACTAAAAAAATAGACATATAGTAGACTACAAGATATAAGGTAGTACAAGGATACAAAAAAAGAAAATAGAAAGCCTCAAAGGAGAACTCTATGAGAATCCTAAGCTCTAGGTAAGTCCTACACTCCTAAATCCCAAGTATAATCAAGAAAAAACAATCAATAATCCATGGTCACGTGGATATGATATCTTATTGGGTACCCTAGTGAATTGGTGGCCCAAGAAGGGCATGAGATAAAATCCCACCACCAATTGTGTATATGTCAAAATCCGTTCTATGATTATAAATTAAATTAGTGTGGAAGTACAAATGAAATATTAAATAGTAGTGAAATAATATATACCTTCCCATTTTGGTTCCTGTAAGACACCTGATGGATCTACCTATTTCAGCTCATGACTAGAAAGAATTTCTGACCAGTAAATATATATATCGTAATAATATATATATATATAGTAATAATATATATTTCATCTACCTATAAAAACTATGTATGTGCAAACTTAAGTTGACATATACGTGGAATACCAGGTGTTGATGGACTAGGTCGTAACTCAGTCATCTATAACAAGTCTGAACGAGCCTATAAGATGCAACAAAGTGTAAAATACCCACATCCAATACTGAGTGGGAGACATCATGATAATCACTTGAGATTGTGAGTGTGAAATAATATCAAAACTAAAATAGTTGTGAGAGTGCCATTATACCAACACTCATAAGGGATGTGGTGTGTCATACCCACCATCCACATTGTATCCCTGGTGCAAGACATCATGCTCAACACCCGATGTAATGGAGCATGACACCACTATTCTAAACTAAACCCTTAACATCATTCCATATAATATATCAAGGATTAATCATATTTATAATTATAATATAATCCATGAGGCATTACCTATCATTATTTACATTTATTAAGACTAGTCATCACTAAGAGAGTCACATTTTAATTATAGCGTTTACTATGAATGAAATGATCGATGCGGCCTTACCATAGTTTAAAATTCATTTCATATAAATACGGAAAACAATCATGAAAATTATTTTCCATTTATTAAATTTCATTTAATCTATCAAAACATGTAAAATTCAATTAAAAGGTTCAAAGAGGCACTTAGAATGCACCCTTGTATATTGGGAAATTACCTACATGGTCAATCCCAATTGTAAATCAAGTGAAGCACTTATAAGGTTATTTGTTCACTTTTCATTTATATTAGAGTGGTCCAAGACATGCACATTGGAGGTGTAATGGTTAAATAAAATTTATATAAAAGGTATGCAAATCTATTTAATAATATCATTTGAAGCCATGCCCAAGACATTCCATAACATTATCAATAATGAAAAGGGAATAGGTAATCACTAATGAAATATGTCCAAACATGATTTAAAGTACTAATGACAACTTTGTAATTTAGAACACAACCCACCTCATTCAAGTGGTTTTATTATAAAACCATTTAATTCCTGATCAATAATTAAATTTTCCCAATTTAAGCATCACATTCATGAATATAAACTCAATTCACAAAAGATGCATTCTAATACAATCTACCAAACATGGGAAAAAATAAACATGCTTAGCACTGCATTTAGGATGTTCCATTATCATGTATGTAATTTCAAACAAGGGGAAATTCCATTATTAATCAAATTTGAATGCTTAAAAGGAATTTCATGCATTTAAATAAAATAGTTAAAAGGGGAAAACATGTTGGTAGACCCAAGGGATTTCCATATTAGAGGTTTGAATCATCTATTTACATTACCATAATCAATGGTTGTATAATAAGGTGAATATGATGATTTTAGGAGTAGAATCTAATTTTAGGGTGACATGTGAAAAATGATGGAATGCAACACAATGAAAAAATTTATAAATAAAAAAATGGAAAAAGAGAAATTGAAAACCTACCATATTCTTAGGATGTTCTACCCATCCATTATTAGGGTTTGATTTGGTCTTATTTGGAGAAAATCAACCAAAACAGACATTTTCTGGGATAAATAGGGAAAATGAGCCCACACAAAAATATCACAACAGATCAGAAGTTAAACACTGAAATGAAAAAATTGGATTCAAGAGATCACCGATGTAGATCTATAGAGATATAAGATGTTCGAATTGGAATTTAGATGGAGGAGATATATCAAAGACTAGAAAAGGGAGGAGGAGGGACCCAAAGTTCATGGGAAGAGGCTCATGTTGCTGAAGGAAGAAGAAATAAAAGGAAACCTAGTATTTAAACTCATTAAGGGAAAATGGTAATTTCACCATCAAAATTGGGTCACACAGTTTGGCCGCACAATTTATCAAACTGTTCACCAAACATGTAGCTCCCATTGCTTAGGAACCCAACCTCGAATGATTATCCCGCATGGTTTTTCTTAAAAGTTCCCCAACCATGTGGTGAATAGTGAAAACACACTGCTTAAATAGAACTAATCATGAAGGATAGTTGCACAATTTAGGAAACTGTGCATAGAATATGTGGGGAAGTTCATATCACATACTGCAAACACACAATTTACAATATTGGTCAGCATGGTTTTAGTCAAACAATGTACACTATTTAGTCATTCTTGTTTTCAAGTTTTAAGAGCCCGATGCCCCAAAAAACTAAAAAGAGCACCCGATTAACCTCTCGAGCCTTTACCCAAGTCTAAAAACAGTACTTTCAAGTGTTCGAACTCTTGGAATTGTGTTTTGTATATCAATTAAAAGAAAAAACCATCCAAAAAATAAAAAATTCAAATTCTTTAGGAATTATACCTTGGATAAAAACATGGGCCATTAAAAAAGTATAGACCATGAGAGAATTGGACCGAGAATATGCTCGAGAAGATAGTAGAGTTGGGTTTTGTCATTTTTTATACAATGAGGTTTATTCATACCCCTTATTTCCCATCTTTTTTTATATCAGTATGCCATAAAATCATTTTATATGACACAACCTATTAGATTTTGAGATTATTAAAGTTTTTTGGTTATTTATGATTCATAATTTGATACAGTATTTTATTCCACTATGCTATTTTTTTATATCACACTTCCTCTATAGAATGTTTTTGGTCTATTTCTTATAGTGTCTATTTATATATGGTTCAGTTGTTGTTTTTATCTTATCTATTTTACCATAATGATATGAGGGTATAATCTCCCCACTATAACACATTAGACATTCACAACTAGTTAGAAGCCTCTGGCGTATGAGGAGGCGCTCTTGAGGCCATGTGACCCACCAACTTCGAGAATAGGTTATGTGGATCTTGGGTCGGGAAATTATGTCCCTCCTTAAAGAACTCATGAACAATATCTTCTTTCAGCTCCAAATATCACTACATTATAGTATTAAGAAATTATTACTCAATAAATATTCCTTTAACTACAAAAATT
This sequence comes from Viscum album, assembly GCA_963277665.1. Classification (NCBI taxonomy): domain Eukaryota; kingdom Viridiplantae; phylum Streptophyta; class Magnoliopsida; order Santalales; family Viscaceae; genus Viscum; species Viscum album. Next base: position 538,943,060 of record OY728120.1, on the reverse strand, counting down.
TAATCAATAACTCTACATGCACATCATCCTTGTTGTATAGAATAAATCATACCACAAATATCAAATAGGAACATTAAATCCCCTAGAAAATCTAAAATATTTTTCTCCTTCCAAGAATTGATATAAAATAATAGTGTCCCTCATAGAATTTATTCCCATATACTTAAACTATAGAATAAATCATACATCACCTTTAAAAAAATTTGATATGATAAAAGAATTTGAGTTTAATAATGTAGTATTCATTGAATCTGTTTTATTAATGGCACAAATAGGTATACTAGGAATACATTTATATAGTGGTCCAAAGCTTAAAATTTCGTAGTAAAAATTTGAATGTGGGTTCAAAAATGATTATATTATTTTCCAAGTGGTATATTTAAAATATATTATACAATAAAAGTTATATATTTTTTTTGAATAATAAAAATACACATTTATTTTGTAAAATAGAGGATATATAAAATTTTATGGGCAATGGTGTGGTGGGTAAACTAAAAAACTGATTTATAAAATAAAACATATAGAGATCCAAATATGTTCACCATGGGGTGAAAAATATAAGGCCAAAAATTTATAAAAATATGAAGGTATGATGTTTTTAATGTTTCAAAAAATAATAAATCCTCAACTTTTTCCAACATTATATATTAATAATATGTATCTCCAAAACGAACACCCATTTTAGTCTTGGCATTTAAAAATTTATTACACCCCCTGAAGTTGGAAGAAACCAGAAAATCAATCCCTTTAAAGTAACCCATGTAGTCTTCCCATTTAGCCTTGATCTACCGATGGGGGAAAGTGGTGATGGACTTTATATATTTCACTATTAAGATGCATTACACTTCAAGAAAAGCCTTATTCTAGTTGTTATATTTATAAATATATATACAAAAGATAACCCCTTCCATTTCTTCCTAGAGTTCCACATTAAGACAAAATGTTATTCAGAGTACCCCTGTTTGAGTCCCTACATATGCCACAACAACCAGCTAGTCATGTATAACCCTTTATAGTTCCATCCAAATAAGTCATCACCTATCAAAAGCAATGAGGAAACTAAATTATTAGCATAGATCCAACATAAATCTTATTTTTTCCTTTCACACCCAGGATATTTAAGATAGAAGGATCCTTTGCAGAGATACCAGTAATTCTAAACTACATAGTTCTAGCTAGCTGGACACTAGTGGGGACTCTGGCCATGGATGATTGAATGGTAATATCATTATTTTTAATCATAAGAATGTTTCTATTCCACCATACGATGTGAAATTCACAACAACGACCACAGACAAGTGGTTATTAATCTATGCTAAAGTAGAAAGATAATAATAACCATAAATATTATCAAGTACTTAAAATATTATTTAAGTATTTGAATTGAAAAATATTAAATGTAATTTACTATAATACTTTGTCAAAATAACTATTCATAAATTAGTTCTTCATTGAGTCAGGAATTTTCTTATAACAGTTTTATATTGAGAGCATATAAAAATAGATTTCATGAGGGTGTTTTTAGTTGGATGTTTATAATTTTTATCACTTTAAAATATTTATAACTCAGGAGGAGAAATTTAGGGTCTACTAAACTACAACACCAATTTTATGAATTCAGTTGGTTTACTGATGATAGAATAATTGTATATGTTATAGAGATAAAGGAGTTACCTTTCCAGATTCTATAAAACAAGGTACCTATAAATTGAGAATTTATAATTATACATAATATTCATAATATCATTATTAAAGTCACCCAAATAAGATTAATCTTATCTTTGTTCATGGAATTCTGGTTGGATATTTTCTCTTGAAAGAAGTCGAACAAAGAGAACCCAAAAAAAATTTCTTTCTTGAATACATGGTTTAGTTCAAGTTGGAAAGACACTAAAACTATTTCATAATGAAAGTGTATTCCAACTTTAATCATTGATAATTAGAGGGACCCATGTAAAAAATATGAGAAGATTTTATCCTCTCATGGAATATGATTTTTCGAAATTGATTCTAATCAAAGATTCCATAGACTAGTATCCCAAAAAATTGGGCTTGAAGGGAATCATCAAACCGATTGTGATTTTTAATACCTAAGGCACCTGATTTAATGGGATTATATGTAATATTCCTCAGTTGCGTTGTCACCATAATTTCTTAGAAATAACTAATCTGGATTATTTTTCTAGTGCACATATTCACATTTTTTTAGTGGAGTGATATGCCATTTGTAAAATGCAACGGAGTAAAAAAACATAGGAATAATAACCCCTTTAACTATTGATATTCTACCATCTAAGGAAAGATATTTATCTTTCCAATAATTCATATGCTTTTTTATCCTACTTATAATGTTCTTATAATAATCCACTTTCATCCCACCTCAAAAGTGAGGTATTCCCTAATATGATACTGGGAAACTTCATTCCATGACATTGAGAAGTCTTTTGATGAAAAATTTTCCTTCAAAATTTATGTTCTTGCTGAAAAAGTGATCAATTTTTCTATTGTAAATTATTGTTTAGAAAGTGTCCCATAGTGAAAAAATAAGGACATTAAGGATTTTAAAGATTTCATGGTTTCCATGATGGAAAATGATAATATCACTAGCATAAAGTAGAGGAGTGGGGGAATTGATATTTCTTGAAGATTATATTAGCTTGAAAAAACCTTCATTAGCACAGATCTGGGAAAGGGATGCACTGTATTTTATCAACATTAAATAGAAAGTGCTGATAAAAGGGCAACCTTTATCAGCACTAGCTAAAAGCACCAATAAATCTACCATTTATCAGTTCTAAAAAAGAACTGCAAAAGGTTATATTTATCGACACTATTATTAGTGTGGATGAATGTTTTAAAAAAATTAAAAAATTAATTTAAAATTTTTATATTTATATTCAAAAATAATATTTATTTTTAAACATTAAATTAATAAGGCATGTTAATTATTAATAAATATTTTTTAAAAATTAAAATATATATATAATGTTTTTAGAAAATTATTTTTAAGATTATAATTAAATAAATATACATTTTTATAATTATAATATTATAATAAATTTCATTAAATAATAAATATAATTATTATATTTATTATATTTATAATTATATTTAATTTTTTTCATTATATATATATAATTATAAATATTTAAAACATATGTTTCCAATGAATTTGGTCAATTAATATATTGATGCATGGGTATAATTGACGTGCATATATATTATGTATTAATCATGAATATTCATTTATACATTACACCCTTATTATTATCCATGTTATCCATATGCGATGGCTCATTTTATTATGTTAAATTTACTAAGTATATGATTCACTCATGTTATACCCATGAACCTATTATGTTCTAAAAATATTATAAAATTAAAATAAATATATTTAAATAATAAATATATATATTATATTTATAATTATAAAATTTTAATTGTATATAAATACTTTTGAAGTATATTTATTTGTAATTATATTTATAACTAAATATATATATTTAAATAATTATAAAATTATAATAAACACATATATTGTAAATATATATATATATATATAAATAAAAATACATTTATAATTATATACAAATATTTATAAATATATTTATTTATAGTTATAATTACAAATAAATATATATATATGTAAATAATTATAAAATTATAACTAATATATTTATTATACTTATAAAGTTATAAATATATATAATTAAATAAACATATTTATAAATATAAACCAATATTTGTAAATAAATACAAATAGTTAAAATTATAATTACAATTAAATATAGTTATATTAAAATAATTATAAAATGATAATTAATATATTAATTATATATATTTATATACGAATATTTATAAATAAATAAAAATATTTATTATTTTAGTTCTAAATAAATATTTTTATATTTAAATAACTATAAAATTATAAAAAATATATTAATTATAAATTTATATTAGGTTTCTGGGGGTATAATTACATTAAACACACACACACACACACACACCATACACATAGGCTAGAAAGGCAGGCCATAGCCCTCTCAATGGATAACCCGCCCAAAAATCATTATTTATTTAGTACATGACCCAAAGGCCCTGTGGGTATAAACCCATTACATAGCTCAAAGGCCCACAAAATGGTCCAAAAACTCAGTGTAGTGTCATGCCTGCATCATGCATACATCACCATCTACCTGCATCATGCTTGCGTCACCACCTGCCAGCGTCATATCCGCATCACTATCTACCAGCTAAAATTCGTTCCCACTAGGATTTGAACCTGGGTTTGATGCTGGATTACAGGGATCCTTTACCTCTCGGGGAAGCCTCCCAAATACATATATATTTATAAAAATATAAATATATTTGTAATAAATTTATAATTATTTAAATATATATAGTTATATTTATAACTATAAATAAATATATATTTATTATAATTTTTAATTAAAAATACATATTTATTAATTTATTGTTATAATAACAAATAAATAAATATTAATTTAAATAAATATTAATGTATAAAAAATATATTATTTATTCTTATATAATGTTATATATAATTAAATATATATATATATATACAAATATTTATAAATAAATAAAAAAATTATAATTATAATTATAAATAAATACTGATATATTTAAATAATTTTAAATTATAATAAATATATTAATTATATATATTCAAAAATTATAAATATAGTAAATATATTTGTTATAATTTTATAATTATTCAAATAAACAAATATATTTATTTATAGTTATAATTATAAATAAATATATATTCATTTAAATAAATATAAAAATAGAAGAAATATATTTTTTATATCTATAATCATAGAAATATATATAATTAATATATTTATTATATATATTCTAATATTATAAATATAATTAGTATATTTATTATATTTATTATATTTATCATATTTTAAATTTTATAAATATATATAATAATATAAATAAATTATTAACATTATATCTTTTTCAGCACTGATAAAGTGTTGATAAAACATACCTCTATTAGTTCTTTTTAAGTAGCCTTGATAAAAGATTCCCTTGATTTTATAAACGAGCCCTTACAGTCGGTTTCTTCTCTCGCACACCTCAAGCTCTCATAAAAGACGACCCCTACACTGTCGACCCCACCTATGCCCCAACCTCACCTCTACCGCCATCGACATCTTCTCTTCCTCTGATCCCTCCTTCACTGCCGTGAATCTATTCTCCTCTCCTACAACCCCTCCTCCACTGCAAACCCACATCCACTGTGAACCCTCATTCTCTACGAATCCACCTCTTTCGCAAACCAGTATGAACCCACCTCCACTGCACACAAAACCCCACCTCCAGCTGCAAACCCATCTTCCACTGTGAATCCTCCTCCACCGTGAACCCTCATCCGTTACAGACCAACCTCCACCATGAACCCCACCTTCACTGTAAACCTCTCTGCAACCTCCACTGCCACCGCCACCTCCTACCCCGACTCTACCGCCTTTGGAGCCTACTGCTACTACCAGAGGTGTATAACATTTTTTCAACATTATTATGTATTCTTAATACATAGATTGATTTTGTCTTGGTTTTAGTATGTTGAGACCCATTTTTTAAGCTAATGATTTCTATTTGTGTCCCTATGATGGATTTTCATGATATGATTTATGTTGTACTTATGGGTTAGGGAACATTATAATGGAAACGTGTATAGTGGAAAATATGTGACTATGATGTTAGACTTTTGGAATTCATATCAGAACATACATCCTTCGGTTATTTCTTGAGGATTCAAAGGCAATATAGTATGAAGTCATTGGAAATTTCTAGGCCTATTGAGATTATGGAGCGGATAGTCTCCCAAGTTTTAAGTAATAACTGGATAGTGGAGGGGGCATTGATTAGATAAGGTTTACCTATTCAATTTATGAGATTTGAGGCCATTCAACCACTGGAATTAGGTCCACCATTTCATGAATTATTCAAATCCCATTAGCCCATAAGGTGTTGCCTCATGATATGTATCGTTTGTTATTGCATTAAATATTTATTGGAATCAATATTGTTTATGACTTTGACATATATGATTTGATGTATTGATCATCATTTAGTTTTGATATTGAAATGTATTGTTCCATCTATTTAGTCACATTTCTTATGAATACCTTTGGTTTTTTAATTATATTTTACCTTAATCCTTTATTAATTTTGTGTTTGGTGTGTTAAATACCTCAATGGATAGTGGAAATTTGTTTTCAAAGTGCTATAATTTATTAAAAATACCTTTGAAAAGTTTTAAATCATGTGTGGGATTATTTTCAAAAGAATTATGTTTTAATGACATATGAATATGTTTTTAATTGTCTTTGTTTTTGTGAAAATATTTTTATACAGAGTTTTATAAATGTGGTGCTTTAAGAAAGTGAATGTTTTATATTATTCTCATTCCTAAATCATATAAATGAAATAAAAACTAATTTTTTATATTATTTTAAAAATAGCAGTTTTTCTTTCAATTATAAAAGTAATGAATTGGTCTCATGTTTGTATCCTACTAGCATTTGGCTCATACACTATATAGTCACATCAGTTGGTATGTAGTATTCATTTATTATGAAACTTTCATCTTTTCTTGGACTTAGGGTTTAATTAAGTTCCAATGATCATTAGAAGTAGATAATTCTTGTGATTATGATTGTGTATCGAGTGTCACATGGAGAGGGCGGTTGGTCTTTCTATTTTAGGGAACCATTGGGATCGTGCTATGTTTTAACCTCTTCATACTTTTCATATTTTTTAGTTTATTTTTTTGTGGTTTTGTAACATTATATTTAATGGCCATTTATTGGTAGCGACTTTGTTTGAATTTAAATTTTTTTTTATCTTTTTTATATTCTATTTTTGGATGTTTATAATTGAGTTCATTAGGGTGAAGTCATCCCCAATGGTTGTTCATGTCATCCTTGAGGGTTATTATCATCCTGAGAGGATCATGAATTTGTGGGTAAGTTAAGTTTATTTTTTTGTTTTTTTAGGATTAAATATAGGCCAAATATTGGTCTTATTGTAGTGTGAGTACAAAATGAAGGAATAATTTAATTCCCTCTATGATTTTGATACTTTTTAGATAACATAATTGGAACTAGGAATGATGGATCTATAGAATAATTATATTTATAATCTAAAGGAGAAAGTATATGATAGGAAATATTGTATGGTGTCTCTAGTTGTAAATTTATTTCAATAATTAGAAAGATTAGATTTATGTTTTATTTTTTACGGTGCTGTAAAGAATATAATAATTCAGATGGTTCTCAGGTTGTTTTCCATTGAGGTTTTATTTATAGAATAAATGGATATCATGATTATATTCATAAATGTATATTTAAAGGAAGATATATACAAATATCAACTACAAGGTTACATGATAAATGGAATAAACAGTTCGGTTGCAGTCTCAAATAGAGTTTTTTGGGCTCAAGTAGGAACCAAGATAATGTAACTAGAATTTAAATGCTTTCAAGGTAGAAAAGATGTTCATATAGTGTAATGAAAATAATTTCTACTATATGAGGGTGTATTATTTTGGGATTTTTTTAATTTTACTTATTTATGTGGATGTATTTCTCATAGATGGAGCAATGAATGAAATGCTGGAAGATCTGAAGATTAATTTATCTAGAAGATACGAAATGAAGAACCTTGGTTATGGAAAGTAGACTTTGGGGATAAATATTCAAAGAGAAATAAAGTATATAACTTTTTTTAGACTTGGCTATTTTTTATATCAACATTTTGTGTATTGATTTTTTTAAATATTAATATTATGGAATCAAATAGCTTGTATATAAATAAAGAATGAATGGATTCCAACAATCTGAAAAAAGAGTATGAATATGGAGTGAATGTGTAACACCCTAGGTAAATAAAGAGTATGAAATTTTCACATTTATCCATATTTTTGAATAAAATAGTAATATTACTTTAAAGGGAATGCAATGCTCAATGGCTTACCCAATATGCAACAACAAGTTTCTTTGAAATCTTACGTTGCACTCTAATAGTAAAATAATATTATTTTAAATGGTAGTTAACGCCTAACCGTTGTAATGGCGGGAATGAACCGAACTAACTACAAAATGATTATATATGTTTGTCAAATATTTTTATTTTTTTTCAATAAATGTTACGGGATTAAAAATGCAAATGAATCCAGTTTTTAAGCGTAAACATTCCAATATTCTTTAAAAGGTCGATTAACTGCCTTTTAATGGTGAACCTCTTTTAAATCCACTTTTTGAAAATTTTATAAGCTCTATTTTTCAAAATAAACATATTATTTATGACTGGGACATTGAAATTTACCTTGGGTTAATTTTTGGTATTTTTCTAACAATGTTCATTTTTCAATGAATAGTGAAAAATACTGCATTTTACATCAAAACTACTTTTTCATATAATTTAATTATATGGTTATATTATCTTTTTAATTTGTTTTAAAGTGTAATTAGAATATATTCTTACCATGTAATTCAATTATGGTCATTGAGATTAATTTCACTTTGGAATTAGGCATAAACAAGTGCCAAACTTTTCATAAATATTGTTTCTAAAAAAACCAGCTATTTGTTTTGACAACAGGAAGTTTTTTATAAATTAATTATTTCAATTTATGTGTTTGGAATTTGGTAAAATGTATGACATATTTGGAATCATATGGTCCAAATTATGCAATTAAGACTCTTTTTGTTTTTGGACATTATGAATAGTAACGATGGTAATTATCTCTAATTATCTTGATTAATGAGTAATAGGGTAGTTAAAGATAATAAGATAATATCATAATAATACAAAATGACCACAAAATGTTTCCTAAGGATACTGGTTGTCTCATGGGCGTCCATGGGATGCCTTGTGCCAAACTTGGGGGCCCCATGGAATCACTTTTGTGAGAAAGTGACTTTTTTATCTTTTTATTTTTAAAGAATGTTAAATGTGACAAAGATTGTATCACCTAAGTAAAATATTTTTCATTTTGTCTACATAAATGATCTTTTGAACTATAAATATTCATTAGAAATATAAAAATATTTTCTACATCATGATAGTTTTTTTATAATTTTTAGACATTAAATGTTTTAAATTATTTATGACATCATGATGATGCAGCGATTACCTCATTAATAAAGGATTTAAATAAAATGAAATGATAATGTGAAATCTATGACCTACACGTGTACAAAACCTATTAGATGGGTGAATTTCGAACCCTTATCACATTACCCTAGAATTATATTAATGTGGGACCTTTTGAATCCGAAAATCATTTTCTAATAAAGTAACATTTCGTTACTTTCCAAGAGTGCCCCTCCTCTCCTCTTATAAAAGGCCCCGACCTCTACCTCCTTACCCACACTCCCAAAGCCTTGGGCTCGGCCGACCCCTACCCATTTTTTCTCTCCACATCCCTCTATTACTCTTTGAAGCCTCACTTTGCGCAGAATTATTCCCAAGGAAGCCTTTGAGCTCAAACCAAAGGGAGTTACCCGATTTTAAGGTAATGTCTTCACTTGAGTCCTTTTGTTTTATTTTGCTTCTCCAAACCCCTAAACTATTTTTATTAATTTAATTTGTAAAAACTCAAGTATATTCAATATACTATGATATGTTTATAAGAATTATTCAAGCTACACTTACACACACCTTCATCTAATAGTTAAAGAACATACTGTTTCTGTGGTTGGCGATTTTCTGCCTCACGAAACGATGATTGTTCAATATTCTTTTAACACCTTTAAAGGTGGCCATTATGATGTCACTGTATTTTATATAAGATATATATGGTATTTATGTTTACTATATGCTTCTGTATTTTATATTTAAACCATAACATTATTCTTTTCATGTTGTGTAAATGCGATAATTTCATATGAGAATGTGCGGACAACCGCCCACTCAAGTGATGTGACTCGTACATGCAATACATGGAATGTATAAAGAATGAAATTAATGAATATATGTGACCTATATAACATATATATTATACTGGAATTATAATATATATATATATATATCATTTATTTATAATTCCATTAATATGAAAAAGAAAAAAATGAAAGTAGCGTTCATGCGTACGTACGACCTACCGTCTCCATGAACGGTGCTTCTTGTTTTTTATCTCCAAATGATATGGAATAGTATAAAATTAATATGTACTGGATATATATGAAATATATGATATATACATCATTATTATATCTCTGGATCTAATAGATACATGAACAACTTGTAATTATAAAGAGCATATTTTGACTCAAGTACCAATGATCATTTAAACGACCGTTATTAACTAAAATAATTACATAGTGTTCATGACATGGTAATAAGTGATATAAAAAGAATAATGAACTTGAAAAAGGTTCTTAAGGAAGTATAAATTAACTCAAGTTTATTATTCAGGAGATTAAAGAAAGATCGAGTCAAGTCGGACCCGAGGTAAGGGATCCTACTCCTCTCTTTCCTTTTAAGTACACTCTTTTATGTCATTCCTTTTAAAGCTCATCTTTCTTGTTATAGGGATGTTCTTTTATATTAATATTACTGTAATTTTTATTTTCATGTGATGAGAGACCCTATTCTTTCTCATCAATCCATTTTGGAAGTTTTGAGTGGCGCCGTTAGGCTGCCGAATTTTCATAAGAGATCTAACCTCTCTCTTTCTTTTTAAGTACTCTCCTTTATGTCAATTATTTTAAGCTCCTCTTTGTTATGATGGGGGATGTTATTTTATATTACTATTTCTGTAAATTTTATTTTAATATGATGAGAGACCCTATTTTATCTCATCAATCGATTTTTGGATGTTTTATGTGGCGACGTTAGGCTGCCGAGTTTTCGTAAGGGATTTTTCATCTCACTTTTATTCCCGTGAGATTTATGCTACATTTGCCACAATTTCCTTTGAGTGGTGTATTTACTATCCATTATTATAATATTTGTGTAATATACATTCGTTTATGAGTATTTACATCAATGTTTTATTGTCCTTCTTTCACGGGGCGTATGTTTCGAAAGATACCGATGTCGGTAAGGGAACCTTTCACCCTCCTCTTTTCAAAAGACTTCTTTTGTTATGTCTTTTAATTCACATACTATTATGTTGGGATATGTTCTTATATATACTTATTGATTTAAATTTTATGTCCAAGTGATGATATACCCTTTTTATCTCTCATCAACTCATTTTATGAATTTTTAAGTGATGCCGTTAGGCTGTTGAATTTTACCAAGGGAACTTTTTAACCCAATTTCGATTTCTTTGGGTTCAACATGTAGTTATTGAATATGTCCTCATTTGAATATGTGTGAATGACCTTTGAGTGTTTTACACTTAATATCCACTAATATTGGGTGTATTTATATTTGTCACACATAATTATGAGATTGATTTATCTTTAATTTAAGGGTACCTTCTTTACAGGGGATTTCATCTCATTTTACATTTCTATTGAGACTTCATTGTTGTTATGCACCAATTGACTCTTATATGGTGTATATACTGTACTTTGGAATATTATATCATGAATTACTTTATTCTCATGATATTATAATGTTCTGATTAAATGTTATTCCTCAATTATTGTATTCAAGTGTCTCTCATTTTGTTAAAAACACTTTAAATAAAATATTGTTTTAAATGTTTTAATGATTTATTCTTATAAATGGTTCCCATTAATATCCATGTTTTCAAAATGGTTTTAAGGATTTATTTATATGGATATTAATGGTTTAAAATGTTAAAAGCTTCAAGGTGGTATGGGACACTTTGATTCAAAAATCTCTTTATTAAATGTTTTAAATGGTTTTGGAAATGGTTTATTTTTGAATGGATTCATTATTTCAATATACTAAAATTCTATATTGTGATTGAAATGTGGAAATGTTATGTTTCCTTTATGCATGTTTTATGTGATACGTTTATGTTATGGTTCTTGGGCATTGTTATGGAAACGGGTGGTTCCGTGATAAACTAAGAGCGGGTGAGCCCGATATAGCTCTACAATGCATTGGGTAACGTGAAGGATTGAAACGTTAAGGTTTCTCCAAAGAGATTTAGGGAATATACTATGGTGGGTATTCCAAACGTAACCAATAGGGTTACTCCCTACGTAAGAATGTTATGAATTCCTCAAGTTACCTTTTATGTCTTATGATTTCTATGATTTATTCATGATTTTATGAGGTATGTTAAAGTGCTTATGTTTTATGGGTAAAGGATGATTTCATTATTATGTATACATGTACTCATGTTTCCTTTCCATGTTTTTATATCCTTTACTGAGCTTTTTATGCTCATCCCAAGTTTTTGAAATGTTTTTCACAGGTCAAGGGAAGGGTACATGATATGATGATAGTGTCAAGGAAGTGTCAAGAAAGAATCGATGTTTCATTTTAAATATGTTTCCGTTGATGGGAGAAATGAATACTATCTTTTATGTAACCACTTTGTTTAAATGTGGAATGTAATGCAAGTTTTATGATCTAATTCTCTAAAACTCTAAACCTGAAAATATCCTCAATGTATAATCTTGTAATAAATCAAGATTATGTAAGGTTTAAGGCTGGGGCCTTATAGTTAGTATCAGAGGTCGGTTAAATAACTTTAGAGGTTAGGGTATTCTCTAAGAATAAGTGACATTACCATAATGGTTAGGATTTCAGAAAGAGCCCTAGTTTTAGATAAAGTGAATGAGTAAGTATATCTTAGTGTTTATCTTCCTCATTAGTACATGATGGTTTTGTTGATATACTCACACTGACCTTTTTGGTTTTAGTAAATGGCTGGATCTAGAAGGCGCCAAAGTAACAGTGGATGTGAAGGAAACTGTGACAGTTTTTTGAGCAAGCAACTGAATAATATGGGAGCTGCAATGAGAACTCTTCTGATTATCCTCAACCAACAATCTGGAGTCATGATTGACAACCTAAACCTTTGTGATTTCTCTAAGGCATCATATATGCAAGAAACAAATACCTACGGAACTACAGGTAATAATCATAAAGGTAAGTGTGTTAAAAAACTTATGTGTCAAAAATGTGGAAAGAAACACCTAGGAAAATGTTTCAAAGGGACAGAAATATGCTATAGATGTGTAAATGAAGGTCATAAAGCAAGAACCTGGCATGGAAAAAGGAAGCATCCAGTTGACTCGAGGAAAGGGAAAGAAGTTATTTCTAAGGGATAAATTGAATGTTTTAAATGTGGTGTTCATGGTCATTATGCAAACACATGTCGTATGAAGAAGTTTCATGAATGAGATCACCAAGATCATACAAATGTTCATTTACCAATACCTAATTCCATTCTTATTGAGGATGAAGAAACTAAAAATGACCAATCAAAGGTATGGATTATTTCATGACTATTGTTTTCCTATTTTTGAATCTTAGGATATGATTCATGATTTTGTTTGTAGGAAAGAAGTATCTCAGAATAAGTTGGAAAGGAATGGTTAATGGATCATGAAGAATGTTTAATGAGTAAGATGTCATCATATAAGGGCTTCAAGAGTTATGGTGAAATTATTAAGAGTATTAAGTCTCTTTTGATGATGGGGTAACATTAGAAGACTTTTTATATTATGTTTAACCCTGATGTTTCATATAAGAAAATTTTATTCAAGGAATAGTTATCTGTTCTTTTGTGGACATAGTTATAAAGAACCATTTGGGTTTATATGATCCTTACTTTTGAGGTAATTATGGGTTACTATATGTTACGATGGAAGTGAAAGGCATGAGATAAAATTGAGGTTAAAACATGTTAGGGTTATTTTTGGAGTTTTATAAAAAGGACAACACGCAGACCGTGTGACAACCCGTCACGTCGGACAAAGCTGCTAGAATGGAACCCACAACCAAAGTGCGACTGGTATTTATCACCTACCACTGGACTACGTGAAGTCCCTGGTTAGTTTGACTGATTTATTTTAGTTAGATGAATTTATGAATTAAGAGTATGTTCATTTTGGGTTATCTATGGAAATTTATGAACCTATCATGGAGGATATGTGATTAGGTTAATTACTTTTCAATACGAGACTTTAGGAGCAACTGATGTTGTCTGGAGATAAATGTTACGATTTATCTTGGAAGACTATGTGACTAAATCCTTCAAATATTTGGGTTTCAATATTAGTTTGGTTTACTTTGAAGAATTTTATGGACAAATTTTTTATCGAATGGTCCTCGTTGAACCATGGGTTTTGTTGGAAAAATTTTGGAGATTAAGAATAGATTTTCTTTTTATTAATGGTTATCCTTTTCTGGATTATCTGATCTTGTACTAACCTTTTTGGTTTCGGTTTTGGTTAAAGTCTAAATACATGGGAATTATATAGTTCTCTTTTGTGGATTAGGTGATTCTCAAGAAGTTGATTATAGTACTCTTAATGCGAACAAGTCTTCTTAAATACTCATCTTTTGGATAAAATATGAGTTTGATTAAGGAATCTAGTAAAAGTTGAAAGTCTACATGACAAGTAAGTATGTTTTATTATGATTTAGTTAAGCTCAAAAATAAATTCCTCAATAAAAATTAACTTAAAACAAAAATGTTGTCTGTTAAATTTTCCTACTGGAGAATCGAATACCGTTTAACCCATCACAAGTTTATGATTTTCTTATGGTTAACTTTCTCCTAGACATGTTTACTATCACTCTCCATTAGAACATGACCCTTTGTTTTTTCCTCCATGTCCATATTTTCATACATGGAATCCTAGTATGGGTTAACTCGGGTGACCTTTGTACTTCAATTTCTTTCTTTTAAAGTGATAGTTTAATTTACTCCTTTTCCGATGTGGGACTTTCAATGGAGTTTTCAAGCCCAATTTTAAAATTGCGAGGACGCAATTCCCAAAAGGGAGGAAGGATGTAACACCCCAGGTAAATAAAGAGTATGACATTTTCACATTTATCCATATTTGTGAATAAAATATTAATAGTACTTTAAAGGGAATGCTATGCTCAATGGCGTACCCAATATGCAACAACAAGTTTCTTTGAAATCTTACGTTGCACTCTAATATTAAAATAATATTATTTTAAATGGTAGTTAACACCTAACTGTTGTAATGGCGGGAATGAACAGAAATAACTGCAAAATGATTATATATGTTTTTCAAATATTTTTTTTTCAATAAATGTTAGGGGATTAAAAATGCAAATGAATCTAGTTTTTAAGCGTAAACATTCCAATATTCTTTAAAAGGTCGATTAACCGCCTTTTAATGGAGAACCTCTTTTAAATACACTTTTTGAAAATTTTATTAGCTCTATTTTTCAAAATAAACATATTATTTAGGATTGGTACATTGAAATTTACTTTGGGTTAATTTTTGGTATTTTTCTGACAGTGTTCATTTTTCAATGAATAGTGAAAAATACTGCATTTTACATCAAAACGGCTTTTTCATATAATTTAATTATATGGTTATATTATCTTTTTAATTTGTTTTAAAGTGTAATTATAATATATTCTTACCATGTAATTCAATTATGGTCCTTGGTATTAATTTCACTTTGGAATTAGGCATAAACAAGTGCCAAACTTTTCATAAATATTGTTTCTAAAAAAACACGCTATTTGTTTTGACAATGGGAAGTTTTTTTAAAATTAATTATTGCAATTTATGTGTTTGGAATTTGGTAAAATGGATGAAATATTTGGAATCATAAGGTCCAAATTATGCAATTAATACTCTTTTGTTTTTGGACATTATGAATAGTAACGACGGTAATTATCTTTAATTATCTTGATTAATGAGTAATCGGGTAGTTAAAGAGAATAAGATAATATCATAATAATAAAAAATGACCACAAAATGTGTCCTAAGGCTAATGGTTGTCTCATGGCCGACCATGGGATGCCTTGAACCAAACTTGGGGGCCCCATGGAATCACTTTTGTGAGAAAGTGACTTTTTATCTTTTTATTTTTAAAGAATGTTAAATGTGACAAAGAATGTATCACCGAAGTAAAATATTTTTAATTTTGTCTAAATAAATGTTCTTTTGAACTATAAATATTAATTAGAAAGATAAAACGATTTCCTACATCATGATAGTTTTTTTATAATTTTTAGACATTATATTTATTAAATTATTTATGACATCATAATGATGCAGCAATTACCTCATTAATGATGGATTTAAATAAAATAAAATGATAATGTGAAATCTATCATGTACACATGTCCAAAACCTATTGGATGGGTGGATTTAGAACCCTTATCATCTTAACCTAGAATTATATCAATGTGGAACCTTTTGAATCTGAAAATCATTTTCAAATAAAGTAACATTTCTTTACTTTCCAAGAGTGCCCCTCCTCTCCTCTTATAAAAGGCCCCCACCTCTACCTCCTTACCCACACTCCCAAAGCCTTTGGCTCGGCCAAACCCTGCCCATTTTGTCTCTCCACATCCCTCTATTACTCCTTTAAGCCTCTCTTTGGACAGAAGTCTTCCCAAGGAAGCCTTTGAGCTCAAACCAAAGGGAGTTACCCGATTTTAAGGTAATGTCTTCACATGAGTCCTTTTGTTTTATTTTGCTTCTCCAACCCCCTATACTATTTTTATTCATTTCATTTGTAAAAAATCCAGTATCTTTAATATAATAGGATGTTTTTATAAGAAGTATTTGATCTACACTTACACACACCTTCGTCTAATGGTTAAAGAACATACTATTTCTGTGGTTGGTGATTTTCTGCCTCACGAAACGATGATTGTTCAATATTCTTTCAACACCTTTAAAGGTGTCCATTATGATGTCACTATATTTTATATAATATATATATGGTATTTATGTTTACTATATTCTTCTTTATTTTATATTTAAACCATAACATTATTCTTTTCGTGTTGTGTAAATGCGATAATTTCATATGAGGAAGTGCGGACTACTGCCCCCTCAAGTGATGTGACTCGTACATGCAATACATGGAATATATAAAGAATGAAATTAATGAACATATGTGACCTATATAACATATATATTATACTGTCATTATAATATATATATATATATCATATATTTTTAATTCCATTAATATGAAAAAGAAAAAAATGAAAGTAGTGTTAATGCGTACGTACGACCTACCGTCTCCATGAATAGTGCTTTTCATTTTTTATCTCCAAATGATATGGAATAGTATAAAAAGAATATGTACTGGATATATATGATATATATGATATATAAATCATGATTATAACTCTGGATATAATAGATACATGAACAACTTGTAATTATAAAGAGCATATTTTGACTCAAGTACCAATGATCGTTTAAACGACCGTTATTAACTAAGATAATTATATAGTGTTCATGACATGGTAATAAGTGATATAAAAGGAATAATGAACTTGAAAAAGGTTCTCAAGGAAGTATAAATTAACTCCAGTTTATTATTCAGGAGATTAAAGAACAACCTAGTCAAGTCGGACCCGAGGTAAGGGATCCTACTCCTCTCTTTCTTTTTAAGTACACTCTTTTATGTCATTCCTTTTAAAGCTCATATTTCTTGTTATTGGGATGTTCTTTTATATTAATATTACTGTAATTTTTATATTCATGTGATGAGAGACCCTATTCTCTCTCATCAATCCATTTTGGAAGTTTTGAGTGGCGCCGTTAGGCTGCCGAATTTTCGTAAGAGATCTAACCTCTCTCTTTCTTTTTAAGTACTCTCCTTTATGTAACTTATTTTAAGCTCCTATTTGTTATGATGGGGGATGTTATTTTATATTCCTCTTGATTTAAATTTTATTGTAATATTATTAGAGACCCTATTTGATCTCATCAATCCATTTTTTGATGTTTTAAGTGGCGCCGTTAGGCTGCCGAGTTTTCGTAAGGGATTTTTCATCTCACTTTTATTCCCGTGAGATTTATGCTACATTTGCCACAATTTCCTTTGAGTGTTTTATTTACTATCCATTATTCTAATCTTTGTGTAATATAATTTCGTTTATGAGTATTTACATCAATGTTGTATTGTTCTTCTTTCACGGGGTGAATGTTTCGAAAGATACCCATGTCGGTAAGGGAGCCTTTAACCCTCCTCTTTTTAAAAGACTTCTTTTGTTATGTCTTTTAATTCAGATACTATTATGTTGGGATATGTTCTTATATATCCTTATTGATTTAAATTTTATGTCCAAGTGATGAGATACCCTTTTTATCTCTCATCAACTCATTTTCTGAATTTTGATGTTATGTCGTTAGGCTGTCGAATTTTACCAAGGGAACTTTTTAACCCAATTTCGATTTCTTTGGGTTCAACATATAGTTATTGAATATGTCCTCATTTTAATATGTGTGAATGACCTTTGAGTGTTTTACACTTAATATCCACTTATATTGGGTGTATTTATATTTGTCACACATAATTATGAGATTGATTTATCCTTAATTTAAGGGTACCTTCTTTACAGGGGATTTCATCTCATTTTGCATTTCTATTGAGACTTCATTGTTGTTATGCACCAATTAACTCTTATATGGTGTATATACTGTCCTTTGGAATATTATATCATGAATTACATTATTATCATGATATTATAATGTTATTATTAAATGTTATTCCTCAATTATTGTATCCAAGTGTCTCTCATTTTGTTAAAAACACTTTAAATAAAATATCGTTTTAAATGTTTTAATGATTTATTCTTATAAATGGTTCCCATTTATATCCATGTTTTCAAAATGGTTTTAAGGATTTATTTATATGGATATTAATGGTTTAAAATGTTAAAAGCTTCAAGGTGGTATGAGACACTTTGATTCAAAAATCTCTTTATTAAATGTTTTAAATGGTTTTGGAAATGGTTTATTTTTGAATGGATTCATTATTTAAATATACTAAAATGTTATATTGTGATTGAAATGTGGAAATGTTATGATTCCTTTATGCATGTTTTATGTGATACGTTTATGTTATGGTTCTTGGGCATTGTTATGGAAACGGGTGGTTCCGTGATAAACTAAGGGCGGGTGAGCCCGATATAGCTCTCCAATGCATTGGGTAACGCGAAGGAGTGACACGTTAAGGTTTCTACGAAGAGATTTAGGGAATATACTGTGGTGGGTATTCCAAACGTAACCAAGAGGGTTACTCCCTATGTAATAATGTTATGAATGCCTCAAGTTACCTTTTATGTATTATGATTTCTATGATTTATTCATGATTTTATGAGGTATGTTAAAGTGCTTATGTTTTATGGGTAATGTATGATTTCATTCTTATGTATACATGTACTCATGTTTCTTTTCCATATTTTTATATCCCTTACTGAGCTTTTTATGCTCATCCCATGTTTTTGAAATGTTTTTCACAGGTCAAGGGAAGGGTACATAATAAGATGATAGTGTCAAGGAAGTGTCAAGAAAGAATCCATGTTTTATTTTAAATATGTTTCCGTTGATGGGAAAAATGAATACTATCTTTTTTGTAACCACTTTGTTTAAATGTGGAATGCAATGCATGTTTTATGATCTAATTCTATAAAACTCTAAACCTAAAAAGATCCTCAATGTATAATCTTGTAATAACTCAAGATTAAGTAAGGTTTAAGGCTGGGGCCTTATAGAATGAGTTCATCACGTTTGTAGAAGATAATGAATATGACCCTTCTCAAAACCCATTTCCATGTCTAATCTGTTGTTATTCAAGAAAAATTATTCTAGGGGATTTGGAAGAACAATTCATCTCTCACAGAATAGATCAATGTTATAAATGTTGGAATAAACATGGGGAAAAATTGAATGTAGATAGTGGCTTGGATAACAGTACATTTTGTGGATCATCTGATATGATTATATATATGGACAATGAAGAAAACCGTATCAAGAATTTGATTATAGATGTGAATGATGATGAAGATTGAATTGAAGAAATGACAAGGATAGTTGAGTATGAACTTCTTGATTGGAAAAAATTGTTTGAGAAGTTAAAGAGTTGTAAAACTATGTCATTGTGTATTGGTTGCACTAAATATAAAAAATTTTCAGACGTACTGATGTATTATAATTTGAACAAAGGAATCGGATGGAGTGACACCAGTTTTATAGAAATAATTTTTCTCTTGAATGATAAGATTATAGAAGATAATGAGATCCCAAACCGAACATACGACACCAAATAAATGCTATGCTTGATGGGTATGATCTTGAAGATAATACATTGCTACCCGAATGATTGTATACTATTTCTCAAGGGCTAAAAATCACTTACATAATTCCAAATGTGTGGTGCTTATCGAAAAATAAAAGATGAATCCAGTCATATAAAAGTTGTATGATACTTTACAATCATTATAAGGTATACGTGCCTATATTTAAGTGAGGAGACTACATAGAAATTGACCTGGAACTCAGATCCAAGAATTAAATATGGGAACCCATGTCACCTGACAGGCTCTCCTTAGTAGAAGAGAATTGATATTATGTATCTAGAATTTGGAAATGAGTCACGAAATCTTCATCTTGTTTTATCTATAAATGAAGTGAATCCTTTTGGTTTTTAATGTAACAGTCATAGTACATGACTAAATTATGTTGAAAAATTATAAATTTCCACCATGGTTATGCATGAAATGAAAATAAATCATGTTATTTATGATTATATCATGATCAAAACAATTAGGTAATGATATTTATGTTTATTCGGTTCCATTGATTGAGGATTTTGATTTTTTGTGGGGTTTAGTTGTTAAATTGTATGATTCTTACAAAAATAGATATTTGACATTGATATTCATGTTGTAAGCGATGATAAATGAACTTCTTACTTATGGAAGTTTTTATAGGATATGGTATTAAGGTAACTCAAGGATGTCCCATTTGTAAAAAGGGTACACATTCAATAAGGTTGAAAAATTAAAAAAAAATGTTTCTTGGACATCACATATTTTGACCATGAAAAAATAAGTACCAATCTTAGATGATATCATTTGATGAAATTTTATAAGAATGAACAACATCATATCCACTAATAGGTGATCAACTATTTATGTAAGTATAAGATTCAAAAACTACTTTTGCTCAACCAATTTCATAAATACATACAGAAACAAGTTAAAAAATAGATCACTTTTTCTAAAAAAAAAATTAGCATACTAGATTTTTTTTTGTATATCAATAATTTTATTGATGTTATGTATGTTGAAAAAAAATGTATGTGATAGTGTCATCAGAACGTTTTTAAATTAACCCAAAAGAACAATGGATTGAATTAAGTCTAAGTTTGACATGGTTGAAATGGGAATACAAGAAGTGTTTGTGCCAGTAAGGGGTTAAAAAAAATTTTCTTCCTCCATATTCTTACACACATTCCAGGGAAGAGAGATATCACATTTTCAAATTCTTGAATGATGTAAGGGTTCTATTGGGGTAATCATTGAATATCAATAACATCATGTCAATGGATTATTTAATGTTAAATGGTCCGAAATTAGAGTACCTCCATGTTTTGATGCAATATTTAATGCCTATAGATCTATATTTCATTTTTCTTATGAATTTACATTATAAATTAACCAATATCTATTTATTCTTCAATGCTATATATATCAAAGTTATAGGCCTATCCAAATTTCCAACTATGGAAAGATAAATTTACATTTTATTATGTGAAATGGAAATGTTCTTCCCGCCAAAATTCATTGATGTGATGGTTCATTTAATGGTTCACATGGTAAGATAGATTCGTCTATGTGGTCCTATACACTATACTTGGATTTTCCCCATTTAATTGTATATGAAGATTTTGAAAGGGTATGCCAAAAATTGAAGTCATCTAGTGGTTTGTAATATGGGGGGATATATTGTTAAGGAAGCTATTGAATTTTGTACTGAATACCTTCCCGGTGTAGAAAGAATTGATCTACCAAAATCTTGTCAAATTAGGAGGCTTGCGGGTGATGGAATTTCTGGAAGAGGTGTTGTCACAATCAATATTTCAGACCAGGTGTAGTCCCACCTTTATGTTTTTCATAACAGTTTTGAGGTTTCCCCATATGTTGAAACCCACAATAAAATTCTTAGTTATTTGAATACATAAAGGTATGAAATATGGATATCAAATACCCATAATCAATATTTTATTAGATGGTTTCAGGACCATATTTTTAAGTAGTTATATGAAAATATGAATTCAATTTTAGAATGACTTCGATGGAGAACTAGAGGGAAAAGTGTGTATGTATTATATTACAATGGTTATTTAATTAATTGTTATACATTCTATACAAATGAGAATGTTGAAGAGAGTACCATGAAAAATAGTGGAGTTACACATGTGGTTGAAGCAATTCTTGTTTCTAGTACTAAGGAAAAAAATCCAATTTATGTGAATATGTCATACTTTTCCATCATCAATCAAATATGAGTGTTGGATTATACAACATTCCAAGTGCAAATTTTTCAATTTAAGTGGGTTGATAATAGGAGTGCTTTTAAAATAGGTAAATTGGGGTTTGTGGAAGATGATTTCAGTAAGAAATGGTACAAAGATAAACCACTTATAATGGTATCGGATTCATTAAATGCATCTTATGTTCTAGATCCTGCAAAAAAAAGTTGTCAATTATTCTATTATTGACCCAAACCACTGAAAGGGGAAATGAAATTTAAACTGAAGATGACTGTTTAATTAGGTCATCAAAAGCATTTCATTGTTGTCTCAATGTAGAAGGAATTGTGTATGTCATAGGAGAACACAATGAAGGGATTTGGATAGTCGATAGAGGGGTTAAATCCTTTCAGCCTTTAAAAAAGAAAAATAGATTTCCATAATTAGATTATATTTCTTTTTGAAATATATATTGTGTTACCTCATGCTATTATCTATTCATAGATGCATTTATGTAATATAAATTAAATATTAATCCAATTATGCAGATAATGGATTCTTCACATGATGGTGCTCCAAATCCTAAGGAACCAAAAGTATCTCAACCTACTATTGCTCACAGTGAAGATGAACAATGACCATCTACATGTGTCAGTGCTCCCATTCCTGAGGATCAACATGTTTCTCAACATATTACTACTCACAGTGTAGAGAAACAATAACCTTATTTATGTATTAGTTCTCCCATTCATGAGGAATAATATGTTTCTCAAACTACTGCTACTCCTAGTACAGTGGTACAAAATCCATCTACACATGCCGACACTACTGCCCTATAGGAACATATTGATGATGCTGAATCCATAGAAATGGAAGGAAAATAAGAATTCATGAAACAGAAAAAATGAGCACCGTAGTTTGATGGTGTTAGAATAAATCATTAAGGAAAATTTCAAATGAATCTAGTATGAGATCATATGGAATGCACAGGGCCATCATGTTAACCCCAACAAATCCATGTTCAATAGTTAAATTGGAATATTTACATAGAAATGCATGATGATTGATGTAATTTCGTGGAACAATGATTTACCTATGCTTAAAACAATGATATGGGAAGAGATTATGGTAACATTATGATATCATTTATTTATGTTACTGAATAATAAAATAATGAAACACTGACTTACTCTTTATCATCTATTACATGGTATATTTATAGTAGATAACTCCCACAAGAAATATGTTTTAATTCTTTATTGAAGGATTCACAGATGATTTCACAGAATTATAACTATACATCATCTTATAGATGTCAAAGCAAAAATTGTCCCACACCCACCACTTATCTATGCACAGATGAAAACCTAAGAAGTGTGGGATGCATTTACTAGCAATCATGCGGATATGTATTTTCAGGTACACTATGGATTGTAATATATTTTTTACAATACATGTAAACATCACTTTTATTATCAATTTTCTATTTATGAAACAACAACTGAGTGATGAAATAACAAATGATCATCAAAAACTGTGTACCCGTACCATAAAGTAAGGATGAGGTCCACTTCATGTAAAAAAATTGATTCAAATTTTAAATATACCATAATACATTTATTTTATATGAAAAAAACCATAATTATGTACCAATGTTTATATATAGATTGATTACTTTCAATACAAATCCACTTCCATCACATGCTATGTGCTATGGAATGGGGCACGTGTAAATAAAGATGAGATACTAATAGATGAAAACACACAAAAAGTGTTGGTAAGATGTGTAGGTATTAAAAAATAAAAAATTTCCCCATTAAATCACTATTAAATAACACTGATCAATTATTTTCCTATATTTTCTATTCAACATAGTCACTGGAATCAGAAACACCTATAATAGATGAATACATACTATCAGTGGAAATGAAGTGGCCAGAATAGTATGGTAGTGTCAGAGGTGAATATTTTGGAGTGACCCCATGAACATATTTTAAATAAAAAAAGAGGAGGATCCAAGTGAAAAAATGAAATAGATGATAGAAATACTAGCTTTTG
This sequence comes from Viscum album, assembly GCA_963277665.1. Taxonomy (NCBI): domain Eukaryota; kingdom Viridiplantae; phylum Streptophyta; class Magnoliopsida; order Santalales; family Viscaceae; genus Viscum; species Viscum album. Next base: position 538,918,583 of record OY728120.1, on the reverse strand, counting down.
TTGAAGAGGAATTCCAATTGTAGAGAGAGATTATGAAAAATATTATGGGGGGAAGAAAAGAAAATAAAAAACTCAAGAACAACTACTGTGTAGAGATCCCACACCACCCCCACCAGCTATGAGGCAAGACATTCCCCTAAAACAGATATATTATCCAAGTTAATCTACATTCTAATAAGTGTTTCTATGAAATTTTAATCATAAAGACAATGATACCTTTCCAATACTGAAATTCTATAGGGTGATAATGACTGTGATTTATAGCTATCAAAACCCACCCATCTCCTTGTAGGTAGGGATATAGGGTTTAATAACCAAAATGACAAGCTACACAAAAAACCACTGACAATTGGTAATGTGAGAGTTTTGATTAGCACATTCCATGAGCTATGCACCGAGCTGACTATTCCAATTGATGAGGAAGATATTCATATGGTTGAAAAAATTATTGGAACATTTATCACATGGCTATTACATCTTGTAAAAAACATAACCACATGGAGGTATTCATTTCCAATTTACATTTCAATCTAAAATTTTAAAAATTAATGAAAAAGGCCTAAACTAATGAATGTTATTATAAATTGATAAATCAAAGGGGAATTAATGAAAGACCATCTAAAAACCATCTAAAGGATTGAACAACTAATCAAAAAGATCTACAAAAATCACCATTACCCACCTATTCTATATCTGCATTTAATATCATTAAAGGTTCATGTGGATACAAATTAAAAAAATAAACGTAATCACATAGTTCGTTTTGATGAAAATATGTATGGAGAGGAAGTTAGAGAATTCATTTTTGCTGAGAGTGTAGAGGAAATCCTCGATTATTATTGGCTAGGAAGATTAGTTGTAAATTTATACATGAGGTATGTTTTCATGATTTCATTTTATGAAAGGTGTTATACTATTTTAATTATGACTAAATACATTTCATAATTTTGGTTAGAGAATATTTGAAAAACAATTAAATGTATTTTCCCATGAAAAAAAATTGGACCTGTTAGTCCCCACATCTCCTATACAGAACATACAAAAATAGATACTAAAAAAAGGATGAAATAAGGGAATGTCTGATCAAATCGTTAGAGATAAAAATTTCTGATGACAGACACTATTAATTACAAATGTGATGGGTTTAAAACTCAAAAATTTAATCATATCAAATATATTTTAATTTATGTCATTACTTATTCCTTTTCGTGTTTCTAGGCAGCATTGTATGCTCATTGCGGTAAATTTGGATACTCCAAATATTTATTTCTTGGATTCAATGCATTGATATACAACAAACCATCCATACATGATGGTGTTTGTCAATTTTTAACACACTATATTCAACATTTTAGAACTAAATAATAAGGTATATAATTTATATTATATTTTAAGGAGGATTCTATTAAAATAGGGTGGTTCATTAATATCTTGAAAAATAAGGAATGAGGCCTGGGTGTAAGGATAAGAAAGAAGAAAAGAATAATGAATGAACAAGTATAAAGGTATATATAATGATATTTCACTATACACACACATATCAAAACAAAATACTTATTCTACTCAATATTTCTGAAGTGTCTGAAATAAACCAATGGATAATATTTTAGTTATTATGTCTATAAATTTGGGAGAGAGATCATATTCCATGAAAAAAATAGCATCCCTAAAGAGGTATTTTAGAAGATAGTTACTATTTCATTTAAAATATTTATTAATACAATGTGTATTTATATTTTTCTAGTACCACTATGAATGTCAAAAAGACTCATATTCACAAGATGATATCGATATACTCAGAAACAACTGGGTGGAGTACCTAATGGAAGAATGTACACAAATAACATGAATATTTGACTTCTATAGAGGTAGTTTATGGTTTTATATTTATTTTTAATTTAGTTATTTTTTGTATTACTCACATAACAGTTGCTTTTTACAATGTTGGATTCCTTTGTTCGAGTTGGGGTAGTTTGTTTGAAACTAAACATGGAAGTGAGATACTGGACTTTGAGGATGCAATTGTGATAACGAAAACCAGGAAATTGGTCAAGAATGTATAATGGTGAATTCATACTACTTATGTAATTAAATTATTTTTTCATCAGTTTATCTACTATTATTAATTTGATTTACTTATCATTTTTATATAATACTTATTATGTTTTTTATAGATATTTTGAAAAGTCATATTTTCTTTTAAACTATCTAAAATAATCTTGAAAAGGGATAACATGTTGAATGAATAGTTTGACATCTTAGTATTTGAACGAAAATTATGACTTCCCAAAAGATTTGTCATGAATATTTTCCTAAATAGTGTACTAATCAGCCACAACTCAGTTAGCTATACCTCAATCTGAAACACTGTGTGCTCAGTATAAATCAAAGTATATGTTTTTATTTTATAATATTCTTTGGTCTTTTATGATTCTTGTCTTATGAACTACCAAGATTTGATCCATGACTCATAATTATGAAATATGATATGTAGGATTTGAATTTATAATATTAGTATCACCTTCTAACATCTTTATGCTCATGTTATCCTTATATGATCATTGACATCTCCCTTGTTTGCACTTATTGAGCATATATGATCATCATTTATAATGTTTCATATCCTTTTGTTATTAAGAATTGTTTTATAAATTAAATTTATAAGAAGGTTTCTAGTAAATTATAATTTAATGAGAGACTCTTATAAACTAGTTCTTTGTGTTTTTATGTTTCCAAAAGCTCTAGACCTAAAATATTTTGGCATGGATCATTATGTTATGTATGGAATATTAATATCCTAATATGTGAAATCTATATTTGAAATTTTTGGTTTAAAATAGTTGGTTTTAGAGAAACTGACCTACTCAAAACAAGGGAAAAAGAAAAAGTGATCCTTCTGACTCAAAACATGTCTTTATATTTAAAATTGAAATCAATAAAAATAAAAAGAACAAGTGAAATAATAAAAATGAAGAAAAAATATTCAGATTGTTTTGATATTTTAGGAAAATTATCCATGAGTCATTTTTGACACGTACGAGTCAACCATGCCACAATAAGATGCATGGTGTGACCGATATGACTCCATGTGTATCTTTTTATTTAAAATTGACATTAATTTAAGTAAAAAGAACAAGTGACATACTGGAAACTAAGTAAACACATTCACATTGTTTTTATAATTTAGGGAAATTATCCATGAGTCATTTCTAAGTTTAGAAATCAACCAAACCTCAATGTGATTCATGGTGTGACTGGTATGACTAAAAGTGTTTGGTATTAGTTTAAAATTGACATTTTAGTTCAAAATGTATCAGTCACTGAAAACCATGAAAATGCACTCAGATTGCCTTCATAATTTAAAAAAGTTATTTACATGTCATTTTTTATGTGTATTAATTTTTCTCATATCAATATGAAATAGCATGCAACTGGTATGACTCATAATGCATGTTTCTATTTTGAAGAAACATTTTAGTAAAAAAACACAACTCACATACTGAATACTGAGAAAACACATTTAGATTATTTTGATACATTAGTAAAACAATCTATATGTAGTTTTCAATGTTTATGAATCATCAAAACCTCAATATAGTGAATGGTGTGACTATTATGACTCAAAGTGTGTATTTTTATTTAAAATTGACATTAATTTAAGTAAAAAAGAAAAAGTGAAATACTGGAAAAAAATAAAATGCATTCAAATTATTTTGATATTTTATGAAAAATATCCATGAGTAATTTGTGACATTTAAAAGTCATCGTTACTCCAATATGACACACGATGTGACCAGTATGACTCCAAGTGCGTCTTTTTATTTAAAATTGGTATTAATTTAAGTAAAATGAACAAATGACCTAAAAAAACAAAGAAAACATATTGATAATATTTTTGATAATTTAGTAAAATAACCCTTGAGTAATTTTGGACATGTAGGAATCAACCACACCTCAATTTTACACAAGATGAGATATGTATGACTAAAAGTTTCTATTATTAGTTTAAAATTAACATTTTAGATCAAAACATATCAGCCTCTTGAAACTAAGAAAAATCACTATGATTATCTTGATAATTTAGGAAAGTGATTAATGAGTAATATTTGATGTGTTTGTAGTAGTCTCACATCAAACCGATGCATGATGAAACATGTATGTCCCATAATTTTTGTTTTTAGTTTGAAATGGAATTTTAGTAAAAAAACACAAATGGCACACTAAAAAATAGGTAAATGAATTTGGGTTGTTTTGATAATTTAGGAAAATTATCTATATATAATTTCTGATATATAGAAATCTACCACACATCAATACAATGCACTGTGTGACCAGTATGACTTAAAGTATGTCTTTTTTTTAATATTGACGTTAATTTATGTAAATAGATCAAGTGACATACTGAAAACTATTCGAATGCATTATTTTTGTTTTTATATATTAGGAAAATGATCTTTGAGTCATTTCTGAAGTGTAAGAGTAAAAAAACTCAATATGATGCACAATGTGACTGGTATGACTCCATGTGTTTTTTTAAACTAAAATTAATTTAATAAAAAAACATGTTATATATTAAAAAATTAAAAAACCATTTTGTATTTATTTTTTACATTATAACAACAATACATGATTCATTCTTGTTGTGTAATAATCAAACACACATCAATATGATTCAATTTATAACCAATATTACTATAATTGTTTGTTATTAGTTTAAAATTGATATTTTAGTTCAAAACATGTCACTCCATGGAAATCAATAAAACATGCTCTAATTGTACTGATAATTTAAGACAACAACTTATAAGTCATTTGTGATGTTTATGAAGTATTCTAACATCAAATTGATGCACAATGATATAGGTATTACTCATAATGTGTGTAACCATTTTGAAATGACATTTTAGTAAAAAAATATCTGGCATACAAAAAACTGGGAAAACACATTCAGATTATTTTGATAATTTAGGAAAATGATCTATAAGTCATTGGTGACTTGTAGGAATTAGACACACCTCAATAAGATGAATGGTTTGGAAAGTATGACAACATGTGTGTCTCTTTTATTTAAAATTGACATTAATTTTAGTAAAAGATTAAGTGACATACTCAAAGCTGATAAAAAACATTATGTTTTTTTTGAAATTTTTGGACAATGATCCATAACTAATTTTTGATATGTAGGACTAAACCCCACCTCAATAGGACACAATGTGTGACTAGTATAACTCAAAATATGTCTTATTAAATAATTTCATTTTATTAATGTATTATTTCATATTAATGTTTAATTTATTTCTGTATAGTATTACTAACATTTTATTTGATTCCTTATATAGGATGGATCTTTTTATCAGGATGAGATGATATGTTTGGAAACCGATACCATGGGAAGAGTTTTTTTAGAGGGGATCACATGAATCAACATATTAAATATTAATGGTTTAAAATTTTTGTTGGGTAATTATTAATGTAATTATATAAAATATTTTTTGAAAGAAAATTGAAGTGTTTTTTGTATATACCAGGGGTGGAAATTTATTTATTCATCATTTAAATTAAATTTATATAAAAATGTTTGAAATTACAGATTGTATATAGTATTTTTTGAAATTATAGGTTTCTATTATGTGTGATATTATATTAATAGAACATTGTAGCCAGATAGGGCTTTATCAGTGCTATTTTTAGCACGAATAAGGGGCCTCCTTTATCAACTCTATTTAAAGTGCTAAAATAGAGTGTAATTTATCATTTTTAATCATGGATAAAGGACCCCTTTTTCATCACTATGATTAATAGTGCTTCTTTTAGCATAGTGAAAATCCTATTTTCACATGGTTAAAGGGAATATGTGTAGTAGTGTATTTTAAATAAGTAAATGGAGGGAACATGTGGGGTAATATTTATCTATTCTGAAGAGAATTTATTAAATAAGATCTAACTTCTTAATACCATTGGAGAAATTGAAATAACTAACCTAAGAAAAGTTAACCAAAATTCATATTTTGATAGATTTTATTTTTTTGATCCATCCAAAGAAGAAATAATTGAATAAAAACATGAAAAGGAATTAAAACATGACGTCATAGTTAATAGTTTCAAAATATTTTTTGAAATATAGTTTAAGTTCCACTATTCTAGTCTTCTAGTCCTTATTAAGGTGATTGACACATTCCAAAGTGGTAATCAAGAAGTACTAAATTATCCTTCTATTAAAAAATTCAAATTGATTGTAAGAAACCACTCTACCAATGAAAAGAGTTATTTTAGTGGAAAAAATATTTCTCATGATTTTATAGACACTGTTGGAAAGTGAAACATGTCTAATATCATATAGAGAATAAATATCTTCAACTATCGGGATATGTAAAGGCATTGTGAGTTGATTCCCTTGGGGAGAAAACCATTCGTTAAGAATATGATGATACAGTTCAAAATATTCCTGGAAATTGTATCCCAAAACTTCTAAAAAATCTATTGTTGAATTCATCAGGGATATTAGAATGTGATGGGTTGAGAACAAAAAAATTTCTTTTCAACCACCATAAAATCGAAGACTAGAGTAAGAATCCTATTGTTAGATTGTACATAATCCCTTAGAATGGAATTCATAATGCCTCTAGTGTCCATATTTGAGTGATTTTTTTAAAAATATCTTTGTAATATCTTATAATATATCCCCTTATGTCATTTAAATCATAAATAATGGAGTTTTCATCCCTTAAGAATGAGATGTTATTATTATCCCTCATAACATTATATAAGTTACTAAAGAAATATGTTTTTCTATCACCCTCTTTAATGTACATATATTGGTAGTTTTCATTGTTTATTGATTACCTAAGCCTAATATTTTTAATGATATTAGAAGAATGGTCCAATTATTTATTTAATATAGAGATTTCAAAAACCTCATCATGACTATATTGAGTTTCCTCTAGCTCTTTCTCAAGGGAAATAGTTTTGACATCCATATATGCAATGTTTTCTTTACTCCATGATCTGAGGTAATTTTTCGTATTCTTCAAATCTGAGATACCTACACAAATATCATTTCTACAAGTGGTATTAAAACATGCCTTTTGGACCATTCTTCTGTAATCTAGATAATTAAAATATTAATTATTAATCTTGAAGGGTAGAGTTAATATCTAAATTTATATATTGAAATAGTTTAGAATCGAGTGATAATAAGAACTTATTTTTAGTAATGTTCTTGATGGAACATCTTACCTCTCTTCCAAGTATATAAGATTGATAAAACTTCTATCCAACTTTCTAGATACAACCTTGGTGGATTATTTTCTATGTCAAGTATAATTTTATCTATATTTAGAAAATTATAATAAATACTATGATTAAATTAATTATCTGAATTCTGTTGTGGAAATAGCCGTAATTGGATGTCCACCCTCTCATTAATTTCAAGTACCACACTCAAATCACCTGTGAGTAGTCTGGGACCCAGAATTGTAGTCTTGAGATTTCTAATTTCCCCAAAAATAACTCTACATTAAATATAATTATTTAATATATAAATAAAATATAATTACCATGACTTTATATAATAATAAACCACAATTTTATGTATATATTTATTCATATGGATAACCTCACAACCAATCACCCAAGAAGAAAAAATAACCCAAATAATTTTCAGATCAATTGTGTGATGGTTGATTCTAAAAGTTTCATAACTTAAGGCCATGAATTTTAGGCTATTAAAATAACTCAAAAAAATCCATGGTATTTGAAATATATTAAATAATATGATAATGATTATATATTAATTATTTGAGGGTGAAAGTAGTATCTGATTTGGATTGGCGCAAATAACTCTAGAATATTACATTCATTTTGTATAATGTTTACATTTAAAATCACTCCCACTAAAATGTGACATTTTTCTATTATAATAGTCCTTATACCTTCCCTTTTTTCTAGTTTATTTCAAATAAGTAGAGGATTTTTACTTAATGGAAACTTATGAGTCCTTATATTTACTTTCTACTACCTTAGTGGCAGGAGTAGAGTTGCCAACATCAACTGCAAATGTTAAAGGGTGGAATAACTATTTAGAGATATTATTTTAGAATAATAATGTTCTATGATGTAATAATATTCATGTTATCCTTTCATTGAATATTCCAATTATTCCTCATCCACTAGATTTCTCCATTCCTTCCCGACCATAGATCTAACACTTTTGAGGAGGCTTTCATTTGATGGTTTCTCCTTTTAAGGGTTAACCACATTAGGTTTCTCATATTCAACCCCATATAATCCCATTATCTCTTTATGTGGTTTCCCAATCCCAAGTGACCTTTCTGAATCTTATCTTTCAATATCATTATTCTATGATGATCCTAGCTCTTAATTTGAAAAATTATCAAATCCTTTTATTGGGGCTCTAATAGACGGACCTTCCAGTTCCTTATCATTATATTGGGGTTACTAAAAATGGTTATTGTTAGTTATTCAATTTTATTTTCACCTTCCATAAGTTTTTAGGGGGAACCTAATAGGAAACATATATATTGAAGCGATCACCTTTATCTAAAATTATCTTGACAAGATATATAAACATACAATTTTTCATTCACAATAGAGGGAAACATTTTCTTGTTGTAGATCATCTTAATACTTATACAAATTTCTATATCATGTATGACAATATTATAATGATTACAAATGGTAACAATGAATTCATATTTTAATTCCACTATGATTCTATCCTTATTATAAAATAAGATGAAACTATTTGAAAAATTGTACAGAAGGTCGGCATCTACAATAACCCTATTATAATATCCCAATGTCCCTTTAAGTGCATTCTCATACAAATATATCACTACAATAATATAAGAATTTAATTCCATAAAAACACATGGATTCCAGAATACTCAACTCATACCATTAGATATCACCCAAATAGAAGCATTATAGTGTTTTTGATAATGCTTGTTGAAGATGAGATCCTAGAAGAAAATGAGATGTATCTATGGGTTTATATTATAGAAGTTATAACTCTAATATGCATTGAGAGAATTTTAATATTGTAATACAATTTGAAAATATACATTATTGATAGGTATGATTTTCCAATTTTCAAACTCCTAGACTTGAGAAATACTAATATTATGATTCTTGATATTCAAGGGTTTATCCCCCCAAGAATGGATGATCCTCCCAATTAGAGAAAAATTATTGGAATAAATTATCTCATTGACCACATCTCGGTTATCTATAACCGAGAAGTGTCTATCCTCTAATATTGAGATACAAGAATCCCACTTTGAATGTATTGAGGGAAAAATAACAATGGAAAATTTCTTTCTAAAAACATCTCTAAAAGTAATCACCTTTTTGAAATATAAACTCCCATTACACTTATTATAGATTCATTCACACAATAACACCAAATATCAAGATTATGAAATTCAAAACTCAATATTCATGAAATTTACATGCGAAAGTGATCCCAAAGGCACTAAAGGATATAAATAATATATATAACCAATTTAAAAAAGGAATATAATTAACAATGGATTACTGTATTTTGAAGTTTATTTTCAAAAAAAAAAGATCCACTCTCTTGGTTTTCCAAAAAAATGATGTCTCAAAAGGAATAAAATGACTATAAAATTCCATACAGTGTAGAAGATAAAAAAATAACAAGAAAAATACAAGAAATTAAATATATCATTGAGAAATGATGTATAAAACTTGTAATGTGGATAAAATAGGGATGTATAGAAGTTATTATATAATGATGGGATACAAATAAAAAAATAATAGATAAAAAGTTAAGATAAGGAATTTAATAAATTACATACAATTATCGTTTTTCCATATTCTCAGCTTATTTACTTTTGGCATATACTCCCCACTTATACATTGGTCTTTCATTCAGATATGACATCATGCTAGACAGTTGAAAATTGTGTCATTATTTTTCAATAAATTTACACATTATGTATATATAAAGACACATGAATTTTGAAAATATTTAAATAAAAATGAAATATGTAGTAACAATTGAGTGAGTATTCAAACATATATTGTATTTTCTCCCCGAAACGAACCTAGTAATCAATGAACATGTTGTGTGTAAATTTTATTTTATTTTAATTTATATATTTTTATCAATAACACTACATGACTTGTATTTAATTTATGATAAATTAAAAATGATATCTTTTACATTGGTTAGTGGTAAGAGATTGAAACATTCAATGAAAAAGTTCCAAATTAAACACCATGAAATTGACCTTGAAGTTGTGAATACTTATTTTCTATATTTCTTAATTTTAATTTTTAATAATGAACCATAATACAGGAAACTATAAATAAAAATAAAATAAAATAATGTGATATAAAATGAATGTTTATAAAAATATTTTAATTTGTTATAGCTCATTTCTATAAAATTCACTCAACCATCAATAACAAGCTTTATTCCTAATTTAGTTTTATAAATAAAATATGAACAGATGTATAATGTTTTTTATAGAAAACATAAAAATACACAAACACACACATTATGTTGTCTATATATACACACACATTTCATTTACCCATATTTATTTATTACACACACATAGAGATATATTTATATGTGTGTGTGTATGCATACATATAAGTATATAAATAATTCATTTGTGGAAATGTTAAAGCCATATTAATTTTTTTCTATTTTTAATGAAGGTAACAAAAAATTTTGAAAAATTAAAATTGATATCAATAAACATAAATAATGAAAATTAAAGGTGATTTATCTTTTAGAAGGTGATATGTCATAATATTATTATAATTGGAGTATAGTATATGACATAGAAATAATTTTTTGGTATCAAATGTTTTAAAAAAATGTTGATGAATATAATTTTATTTTATATTTTATCTTGTTTCTAATGGAAAATTATTTTAGAAAATACCCATATTTTTACTTGAGGGATATTAAATGTAAATAATTTACTACTCATCGTCCTCAATGTTTCTAGCAAGTTGATATTTTCATTTTATTTACTACTTTGTTTTCCTTACGCATCCCTTATATTTTATTTCCTTTTCTTTATGTAACTTTTTCACTATGGTTTCCATTTTCCAAAATTAATCAATTTTAATAAAATTTAGTTTTATGTTTAATATATATATATATAAAGAAAAGAGAATTAAATTCGGGTTTCCACCTTGGAAGTACCTTTGTTTATAGTCATTGTCCTGACCACATTACCTGTATGTCTATCCATAGTCTATTCAAATATGATGGTTCATTTTAGAGAACCAATACATGTTTGTAGTTCCTAGCATTATTTATTTATTTATCTATATTAGTATAAGTTTTTGATTTGTAGAACACTTGGTATATGGAAATAAAAAAATAAAATGTGGCTATATTTCCCTACCATTATCTTTATGTTTCACAACTCCCATTGAAAATAAGGCATGAAAAATTTATGGTTCATGGTAGTGAGTGAAAAATATAAAATTCATAATTAAGTTTTATATTATTATTATTTATATAACTTTAAAATTAAAGAATTAATTCTTCAAGTGTTTATAAAATATAAATTGTGTTATAAATATTAAAAGGATATTTGAATTTATCACAACTGTGACATTATCTAAATTTATTTTTTATTTTATAAAATTAAAAATCATTATTATAATAATGAAATTTTAAAACATTATAGTTAATAACATTACATGTTTCCTTAATTTTTTTTAAAAATAGGTGATATAATTTCAAAATTAAAAACAACCTTAGTATCATTTATAAAATAAATATTTGTAGAATATTTATTTATAGCAGTATAAAAATGTTAAAAAATCCCCTTCACCTAACACAGTGTGATTAAAAAGGCCTTCTACCTACCCAATTACTGGTCTACACCTCAATCTATAACAAAATTTGGGTTTCCCATGTTATTTATTATGTTATATATTTCTCCCACAAAATACTCATTCATTATAACTTATTATAATGGGATGATTTATTCTTGGTAATAGATTCCATTAGGTTATATAAAAATTTTATAGCTAGTTTTATCACTAATATTTGGTGAAGGTTCAGGTGGTGGTAGTTATAGAGCTGTTTTTGTGAAATTATAATACTTACAGATATATTCATCATATAAATTTTGTGAATTTTGTAACTTACCTCAATAATTATCCAGAAAATAACAAGACTAAGGGTGATTAATAAAAGGATATATGAAAAAATCCTCTCACCTTTGCTGGTTAAATTAATATGGATTTTAATTTGTTTCCAATTATTGATAATTCTACAATAATATACAATATAATCAAAAAATCAATTTCAAAAAAGGATTATTCATAACTATTTAAGATAATAGAAAACTTTTTTAAAATAAAAATGAAAAGGAAATGAAAAAATTCAATTAAACTAAATTTATAAGTAAATTGTTATCTAATCCTAATTATACACCATTATTCCCTCAAAATGATGATAAATTTGTTCATTCCAATCATAAGTTGTGTAAAATTAAAAACTCACATTTAACCTAGAATTAAATAATTATTTATATAGTAGTAGTAGGTGTTGATTAAAAAGATGAATATCTCAGTCATTTGGGATATGACTTTAAATAATTATTCAGGAGACAAATAAAATGATATGATAAAAAAATAACAAATTCTATCATATGTTTTCCTTATAATAAGAAGGTTCTAATTTGGATGAAATGGAAAAGTGTTTAAAAAAATTAATTCTTTTTGGGTACTAAACTATTCAATTAGTCTCAAATCATGACGTAGTTATTTAAATATTCAATAATTTGGTTGATTCATTTTTGCCGTACTCACATTATCAAATCAACTAAACACAAAATTTGACTTGATTTATGATATAAATAGAATTTTTTAAATTTATTAAAAAAATATAATGGATAAAAGACCCAATTATTATGGAATTACCTACCCTTATTTTTTGTGTGTGTTCAATTACTCCAATCACCTTGTTTCGATAACTTAAATAAATAAAAAATTTAAGTTTCATTGGATACACTATATAGAAAAAAATCATGGAATTAAAATTATTTTAACAACTAAAATATTTTAAAAATTATCATCAATGTTATATAAATCCCATAAAAAGAAATTAATTATCCACACAATATAGATTTAAGGTTAAAAAAATAAAATTTGTGATAAAAAACAAAATAAAAAAATAAACTAAACTATTTAGGATTATAAGGTGATTTCTTAACCATATTTGCTTGATTTTTTGAGAAATAATAAAATATACATAGAATCCACCCTTGAGTGATTCATATAATTTTAGTTGATGTTATAGGTTCTCCCCCATATCTTATATTAATTGACTAAAACACTAGTTTGTAGGTTTTAATTGTTCAAATGTACAAAATGGTTTTTTGGTCAAAAATTCCTTTTTATAATTTTGAATATGAGAACTCATCAATTCAGGGATTTTATAGATTTTTTATTGGTTCAAGGTATACAATTTGTATCTAACCAAAGGCAAAAGTTATCCCTAAGTATATGTTATCTTAATCAACCTTTTATAATCGGTATGTGGTACATGATAAATAACATTTATAAATTACATGTGTATGTCAACACTCACAACAACCATAGTCATTATGTTTTTGGATCCTAAAATACATGACAAGTATATTGCTTAAAATATAAGTAAACCACATATAGAATTTTTACCCATGAATTATAGTTAAATTAATTTTACCCCACATCCTCTTTATGGAATGTGGAAATTTACATGATGTGGTCCCATAATTATTTATACCATGTTGATTTCATTACTTGATGGATTCTTAGTTTTCACTACTGGAAATTTGGGCTATAGCCATGGTTTTAAACCGTGGCTATATGCCCCAAAACCGTGGCTATAGGTTATAGCCACGGTTTCATGAATCGTGTCTAGTATTGGCGTGGTTATAGGTCTGACCCTATAGCCACAGTTCCAAACCATGGATATAGAACTATAGCCACAGTTTAAACCGTGGATAAAGCCCTATAGCCATGATTTTAACCATGGCTATAGGCCTATAGCCATGGTTGAAAACTGTGGATATATGGTCAGCCTGGTAGATGCCAATAAAAGCCACGCTTCCGAACCGTGGCTATAGTCCTATAGCCACGTTTTGAAACTGTGGCTATAGGGCTTTCCACTGCATAAAAAAAAACCAACACGGTGAACCGTGCTGGCTGTTGGGAGGACTACCCCAGCACCCCAGCACCCCCACCCCCTGCTCCTGCACACCTCCCTGCCCCTACCCTGCCCTCCCACCTGCAGACCCCACTCCCCTGCCTCCCCCCCACCTACACACACCCCCCTGCCCCAACACACCCCCTGCCCCCACCTGCACACCCCCCTGCCCCCTCTCCCTGCCCCCTTCCCCCACCTGCACACCCCTCCCCCTTCCCCACTACACCCCCTAGTAAATATATAAAAAAATTAGATGAGGTTAATAAATTCATGTTAGATTTAGACAATATTAATGTTTATGTAGATGATGAGGATCCAAAAATGATCATATTAATCACTCTTTAAAATAGATATAGAACACTTGTTACGACCATGATGTATGGTTGAGTCTATTTAACTTTAGACGATATCAAATGATCCCATCTGTCTAAGTAATTGCATTCTAGAACAAAAATAAAAGGTGAGTATAAGAGTTTTTCACAAGAGGGAGACCTTAAACTAAAGGTAAGAAAAAACAATTCAGTAGGGACAAAAATAAGATTAATAAATAACCCAAATCTAGGACAAGATCTATGGATAGGAAAGTAATATGTTTTCAGTATGGTAAACCTGGGCACATTAAGCCCGAGTGTAGGAAACTCATGCATGAGTTGGAATCCAAAAAGCCCACTAAACTATATTTTCTGGTTGATTCAGGATATGGCATATGTTTAAATCTTGAATGTGTCCATTTATACACTCAATCAAGAGTGGGTCCTAGACTCTAGTTGTTCTTTTCATATTTTCCAATAGATAGAGTCATTTTTAGAGCTGGTCAAAAAGAGAGAAGTAGATGTATTCTTAGGAAAAAATAATATGTTCAAGGTTGAGGGAATATGATCCATTATTATAGAGTTAGATAATCAATCCATTATCACTTTACTTAATTTATGATGGGTCCCCATCATTTAATGAAACATAATCTCCTTAGTGGTCCCCACTCCCCTTGGAGCCCCCTCCCCCTGCAGCCCCCACCCCCTGTAAGGCCCCCTGGACAGCCCCCCCCCCCCACTCCCCTTGCAGTAGACAACCCCCCATCCAAATCCCCCCTGGACAACCCCCTCCCCCTGTAAATCCCTTCCTGGACAGCCCCCCTTCCTGGACAGCCCCCCTCCCCCCAAAAAAATATCCCCCACCCTCTCCCCTACACAGCCCACCCCCCTGCAGCCCCCTTCCCCCTGCAAAGCCTCCCCTGGACAGCACCACTCCCCCCTGTTGGGTTGAGAGGGAACTAGATGTTTGTTGTTGGGATTTTGGTGAGGGTTCTGGTTGTTGGACTTGAGGGTTTTGTTGAGGTGATGTTGGATAGGGTTGGGATACTCTTGTTAGTGTAGGGTTTGGATGTGTGTACATGGAGTGTCTTGGATCTGGTGAAGTCTGATGTTGTGCCTTCCATTTTTATGTCTTTGGTTTCTGGACTCGTGAGGTCATTCGCTATTGTTTCACGTGGTTGGAGTTGGTTGCAGGTGGCTTTGTGGTACTAGCAGGTGTGGTTTCATGTGTTGTGGGACTCTCTTCTTATCAGGTCTTCACCTAGTTATAGGTAGCCTTGATTTTGTGGTGTTGGGGTCTCTGGATGGAGCTACTGGTGCTTCTAGTAATGGGTCTTCTGAATGGTAGAGGGGATGTGTCGGCTGTGCAGCTGTTGTGATGCTTGGGCTGGTTGCTAGCTTCCGTTGTTACTAGTTGTCTTTCCTTCCACTGTTTTATCGTCGAGGCATGGAGAATGCTAGTTTTGGAGCATCTTGAAGTGGATTTTATGGTTATTTGTGGGTTTTTGTGTTTTGTTTTTCTGGTGTTTGTCTCAGATATCTTTGGTTGGGTTCTCATTATAGGTTGTGTCTGGTGCATCTTAGTGTGGCCGACCCATAGAGGTGTGTTATTCTAGTTTGGAAGGGGATATTGCGGATGAAGGCTTCCTCCTTGGTTGTTGTTTTCTTCTTGCAGGTCTTATGGCTGCCATTGTGCTGGATGCAGGCTCGTTTGGAGTGGGATTCACTTGAATGGTATTTGGTTTAGGCAGCTTGTTGTGAGGCTTGGTCATTTTTCATGGTTGTTCATTGGGTAGGATATATTATTTTGCAATGTTTCTTGTCTGGATATTTTTTTGATGGTTTCTGAGTTGATGGTTTGGATGGGTTTCTCAGTGCAGGTGGTTTCTTGATGGGGCATGTGGATGGTGTGTGTCTCTTGGTTAGTGAGGTTGCATGTTGTCTTTTTTAGAGTCGGTTTCTAGGAGAATTTGGGTTGTGGCTTGCTTCTAGTGTGCTCATGGATTTGTGGGGTGAAGGGAATAGCATGCCTACTCTCCTAGGTTTTCTATAGGTTTGTAGGTATTCCTTGGTCATTGATTGGTGGTCGTGCTAGGGCTGGTGTGGGGTAAGGTTTATAGTGGTGCTTGGGTGTTGATGGATGGAGGAGTGGAGTTGGCTGGTTTGAGGTGTAGATTAGGATAGTTTGGGGGTAGTTTGGTTAGAAGTCTATTGGGTCGGCGTCAGCTGGTTTGCAGGTTGCTTTGCATGAGGATGGTCTTTGCTGGGATCGGTGGTCAGGTGTCATGGGTGTGCTAGAGTTGTTCTTTTTTGTCACATAGTGAAAGTTTTTGTCAGTTATTTTTTTGTTTGGTGCGGTGCAGGCTCATATATACTGGTGTGTGGGAGTGGTTTCTTATAAGTGGTTAGGGGCTGGTAGTTTATTGGGGGGGATTCCTGTAACACCTGAGAATTTTATGAGAAATATTTTGTTTTTATGTTATATAAATCATCAAAGGAATTTTTCACTGCACACAACACTAGATTGTCTTGCTTTACATGCAATCATGACCTTCCTCGATAGCTTGCGTTGTACGCAATACCGAGTTTCACTAAACAACGATATGCTATTAAAATATTATTAAAACTAGCCAATATGAATAGTAATAACAACTTTTTGGAATTTTGTAAATTTTATTTTTCAGAATTGACTTAATTTTTGGATTTGGAATATCGAAATTATCCTAGGGTAAATTTTTTGTTATTTTTCTGAAAAAATTCAGTTTTTGATGAATAGTGAAAACACTGGGATACTATTTAAAAATCGACTTTTTATTTAAATAATTATTTATTTTATTTAAATTTATTTTAGGTCAAAATTGATACATAATACCTATATAAGTTAAATGCAATTCATTGGAGCCATTTTATAATAATTTTAGATATATAAAAATTTTATTGAACTTTTCAACGTCTTTTACCCACCTCCTAGGAGAATTTCCAAATTCAAATAAAACATAATTTTACCGCTTCTGTGAGTGGAATTTAGAAAATATGAGAGAATGGTTAATATCAAGGACTAAAATTTGGTTCAATGAGATGAAAATAATTTTTGGTGAATAGTAACTTTTTATTTTTTTACCACGGTTAAAAGTAAATAGGGTAATGAAGGGTACTAATAAAATTATTATTACCCTAACACATGTACTAATTCTATTTCATAAGTGTAATTCGACCAAAAACAACCTTAGGAATAAAATATGACCATTTAGACCCAGATGGATTAGATTAGGACATTTATTATTAATTTATTTAAAGAAGGGTTAAAATAGTTAAAATCAATGTTTAATAACTAAATAATTTTTAATATAGGGTTATAAATAAGATAAATTCTACAATAAATATTCATTAGAAAGATAAAATTATTTCCTACGTAATGGTATTTTATTTTTAATTTTTAGACTTTAAATAATTTAATTTACTTATGACACAATGATGATGGAGTAATTATATTATTAATGAAATATTGACATAATTTATGTTATAAATACCCTAATAAATGTAATTTTAGACTATTTCTGAATTCCAATAATTTTATATTTTAATATTACATGTTTTTATTGATTTGATTAACTTTTTTCGAACTAATCTTTCTGTTATGATTTTCACAAAAACCAATTACCAAATATTGTCAAAATTGACCGAAAATAGATTTTAAAAAACTATTATATTATTAATTGTTATTTTATTCCTAAAAATCTAAGGTTCAGCCAAATGACTTATCTAAGGTTATATATATTAATAATAAACAACTTGGGGTTCGTTTGGCTTGTTATAGTATGTTTATTAACCTTATAGTGTAAGAAAACAAGAAGGCACGGTAAAAGTTAAATTATCTAACTTAAAGTTAAATCTAAATGCTAAGGTTAAAATAGATACCTAAACTTGTCTAAATTCTATTGGATGAGAGGATGTCGACCCATCCCCACCTTAGCTTCGAAATAAATTAATTTGGTTCAATTAAAAACTGAATATGGCTTTATAATAAAATAATATGTTTAGTTTTTCCAAAGGTGCCCCTGTCCTCCCTTATAAAAGGGTACCTCCTCCCTCTCTTCCTCACACCACTTTGAGCCTTCAAGATCGGCCAAACCCTGAAAAATTCTCTTATCCACTTCCCTAGAAACATCTTAGAGGTCCTGGTCTTCTTCAAAGACCAATTTTAGTGCCCTAAAAGGAGGTCTCAAGAGGCGCTTCAAATAAGAGGCAATGTTTGTTACCGATTCTTTCAACTTTATTTCTTCTTCCACTTCTTCTTATTTAGTTGTTTCATTATGAAGTAATAAAATCAGTATCACTCATTTACTGATATGTTATTATAATTATGAAACAACCCTATTTCACCATCTATCCATCCTACGGAAAACGAAATCACTGCGCGTGCATACATGTGGAATACCGTCTCCACGTCGTGGTGTAATCTATTTTCCACCACCACCTGACTTGGATGGGTATAATGGTGTAAATAATAACTATATATGATTATTGTAAAGTGATATTGATTCTGAAATAGTATATATATACTCCAATACAATTCCATGATCATGGGAATGATATCATCGCTTGTGCGTACGTACGGAATACAGTCTCCATGATGTGATGTGACTCGTTCAACATGATTTTCATTGAATAATGATTACATAAATTAATTGAGTGAATAAATATGATATTTATTACGCTTATAAAATTCTGGAAATGAGGTATCTATAACCTAAAAAGAATAATAATAATTTATTCGACAAAACATGCATAAGAACAAAAATAAATAAACACCCGAATAACAAGTAACAATGAAATATTAAAAATAAGAAGCTAAGAATATGACCATATATGATATCATAAAAATAAGTATGATTCTGTAATAATCCAATGACATTATTTAAATCATTACACAGGAGGTTCGGACACTTACGAAGAAAATCCGACCTAAGGTAAGGGAAAATATCACAATTCCATTTTTATCCGAGATTGTTTATACTTTGGTATTTAACAGGGTGCATTTTATCATCCACATCCATGTTTCCTCAATATGTAATATTATTTCCATCCACCTACAATTTTTTAAATCCAATTTTACCCTTCAGTGAGTATTTAGTAAAAGATATGAATGGAATCTTTTGTCGTTTTTCGTACGAGGTACTTTTTGACTTTTCCGACAAAAGTACGAGAAGAATGTTTTTTTAACTTATATAGAATGAATGGATTTTTAGAACATTATTTACATGAAGTTTAATTTACAAGTTTTCAAGTTTATTTTTAATCAACTTCTTTTAATTCAAAATTATATGACATGTTAAAAAGGAAAAATTTTTTGAAGTAGAAAGGATATTTTCCTCAAGAATGGAGTTCAAGTGTTTTATCAAAATTATTTTCCATCTAAGATAATATAGGGTTCTGTTTCTATCTATATATTTTTTACATTGATTTGATTATGTTATGATGGAATTATTTTTATGATGTCCTTTTATCTTATATAGATTATGTTATGATAGCATGATATTTAAGATTCCCATTTTTATTACATGGGTTATGATATGATGTATGGTTTATGATTTTGTGGCACACATAAGAATGGTATAATTATGAGATTGGTGGGACCAATATCTCCCTCCAATGCATTGGGTAAAGATTTATATCTCATGATACAGACATGGCTGGAACGGAAGGTTATTCCGGTTCAGTGAAACAGGACTGGAACGAGGAGTGAACTCGGTTCAGAAATGGACTTTGTCCGCTAAGATAGTCTTGGCGACGAGTCTTGACTACTAAGAAACGATTCTCTATGATTATGTGTGTATTCCAAAAAGTTTCATGTTTTATGTTATGATTATTGGAATTACATTTCACAACTATGTTAATCCCATGATTATGAAATTATGATCTCTTTTGAAGTTATGATTTCCAAATGTTATGTTCTTATGAATATGATGTGATTGATATTTCCTTTGTTTACCCTTACTGAGCATTTGAGCTCACCCTTTTGTATGTTTTCTTTCCCCAGATCAGGAATAAGGTTATTAAGTAGGATATGCCAAAAGAAACTCTAGATATGATGAAATAAATGGGAGACAATGTAGATGCTTTATGAACCAGTTGTTTATGTTTCCTAGTTTCTAAAGACACTATACATATACGATCCTTTCATGGTTTTGTTATATGTTTTAATAAGTGTACTTCAACTTTGAAGTATTATCAATGTATGTAAATTATGGGTCGTTATAGTTGGTATCAGAGGAAAAGGAGGTAGGAATGTATCCGATCCTTGGGAACTCTCACATGTGAGCATTGGATGAAGCATGACTCTCCACCCAAGGGATTCATGAGGAAATGGATGCCACTGGGGATGGTGGTGTGTCCCGCCCAGGGGGTGTAGCCGCCCATGGAGTGCCCTGATAGGTATCAATTATAGTCCACTAGATGTAATTCCATACTGTTATAGTTGGTATCAGAGGAAAGCAATAGTAAACCGTTGGAACTAGGATGTGAAAGAATTAGTAAGAAACCTAAGGATATGTCTAAGCATAGAACACAATCTTAGTGTTTTAGAAATGGCCATGAACAACCTATGATAAGACCATAAGTGTGAAATTTTATTCTTGATTATGCATTTTTTTCTTTTATAATTAGTGTTGCTCACACTATTCTTCTTGGCTTTAGTCAATGGCTGGAACCCGAAGGAACTATGTTAATGCGGAATGCGACGGGCAATGCAATGATTGTCCCCCTGAGCAACCAAACATTATGGGATATGGAATGAAAAATCTTGTAGCCATGCTCACACAACTTTCTCAAGCAATGAATCATGCAGGACTTCCAAACGAGAAAAAGAAGGAGCAACATTCTGTTGAATCCTTCATGAGGCAGCGTCCACCGTCATTCAACAGGTATACTGATCCATTAATTTCTGAATAATGGATTAGTACTACTAAAAATATACTTTTAGTTCTTCAATGTTCTGAACATGATAAAGTCATCTTAGCAGTGTATTGTTTGGAAGGAGATGCTGATCAATGGTGGAATCTTATCAGTAATACGAGGCAAAGGGATGAAATTGAGTCCATGGAATGGGATGAGTTCAAGAACACATTTTTCAATAAGTAATTCCCTCTTATTATTTGAACAAATATGGGTAAAAAGTTTCTTGAATTTAAGAAAAATTATTATGAATCTGTTGGTACTTATGAAGCAAATTTTACAGGACTTTCAAGGTATGCTTCTGGTATTTTTATCCAACCTGATAGTAAGATCGATCGATTATTTAGTGGCTTAAAACAAAGTCTTCGAAGGGTGTTATCCATAAGGTACATCCATAGCTACGAGGAAATCGTTCGATGTGCTCTCATAGTTGAGATGGTGATTAGAGTAACCCATTAGTCATATGGGTTTGATAAGAAGAGGAAAAAGGAATTCAAAGGAAAATCTAAAGAGCACACTGAAAAGAAAATGAGTTTTCCCTTATGCTCAAAGTGTGGAAAGAAACATGGAGGGAGTTGTCTTAAAGGGACAAGTAAATGTTTAAAATGTGGAAAGGAAGGTCATCGGGCATTTGAATGCCGCAATGATGGGAAGAAGATATCTAGGGATGCGAACAAAGAAAAGGCTACACAGAGTGAACCTCCAACAATTTATTGTTACAAGTGCAAGGAAATGGGGCAGTATGCCAATCAATTCCCTAATCTAAGGGCTGTTGATGATGATCTAAGGTAAAAAAATCTTAAGGATAAAGACAAATGAAAGTGACATGAAATTTCTATCATCGATGTGGAGTACGATAACGAAGTGGTGAAAGGTACACTTACCATCCACTCTAAAGTAGAAAATGTTTAATTTGATTCTGGATCCACCCACTCTTTTATTTCTGAATAATTTTCTAAGGGTATCACCATATTACCTAAACAATTAGATATTGAGTTAGCTGTGACAACCCC
Organism: Viscum album; assembly: GCA_963277665.1. NCBI lineage: Eukaryota > Viridiplantae > Streptophyta > Magnoliopsida > Santalales > Viscaceae > Viscum > Viscum album. Next base: position 538,896,093 of record OY728120.1, on the reverse strand, counting down.
TAATGGCAAAATAGTCACATCAAAAGTTTATAATTCTTCTCCGATTGAAGTTTGTGGGAAAGTGCTTCCTGTAAATCTTGCGATCCTTCCTATAGTGTAATTTGATGTGATTCTTGGCATTGATTGGATTTCTCTATATGGAGATCATATCAATTTCCAAAGAAGGGAAGTCACATTTCCTATTCCAGATCAATCTATGATCGTCTATCGATGCAAGGATGAACATAACCTTCCAGTGGAAATTTCTTCAATCTTATGGGTTTTGATTCCACTAAATGAAGGTTATTTATCTCAAATGGTTGGAGAGAAACTCACGATTAAGAATATTTCCATTGTACGGGAGTTTGAATATGTCTTTCCAGAAGAATTGTTGGGTCTTCCACCAAATCGTGAAGTTTAGTTTTCAATAAAACTCGTACCAGGTGCTTTACCTATTTCAAAGAAACCTTATATAATGGCCCCAATTGAGTTGCAGGAATTGAAAAATCAACTCCAAGAGAATCTTGATAAGGGATTCATACGCCCAAGTGCTTCACCTTGGGGAGCACCAGTTCTGTTTGTTAAGAAAAAAGATGGATCAATGAGACTCTGCATTGATTATAGAGAACTTAACAAGATCACTATCAAGAACAAATATCCTCTCCTGCGCATTGATGACTTATTTGACCAACTACGCAGAGCTCAATACTTTTCCAAGATTGATCTTCGTTCAGGGTATCATCAATTAAGGGTCAAAAGAGAGGATATACCAAATACGACTTTCCATACAAGGTATGGACACTATGAATATATAGTGATGCCATTTGGTCTTACTAATGCCCCTACTATCTTCATGGATCTGATGAATAGAGTGTTTAGATACTATCTTGATCAGTTTGTGGTAGTCTTTATAGACGATATTCTTGTCTATTCAAAGAGCAAGGAAGAACATGAAGATCACTTGAGAATTGTATTGAAGGCCCTGAGAAAGTAGAATATTTATGCCAAATTTACCAAGTGTGAATTTTGGCTTAAAAAATTCACATTTTTTGGTCACATAATCTCAAAAGAGGGGATATTTGTGGATCCATCAAAAATAGAGGTTATCAAAAGATGGTCGAGACCATCAACAGTAACCGAGATCTGAAGTTTTCTTGTTTTGGATGGATATTATCGACCTTTTGTGAAATATTTTTCACAATTATCTAATCCACTCACCAAGTTTACTCGGAAAGGAGTTAAGTTTGTTTGGATGGAGTAATGTGAATAGAATTCCAAGGAGTTAAAAAGAAGGTTATCCAGTGCACCTATGATCACACTACCTTGTAGTGGAGAAAGGTTTGTGATCTACAGTGATGCATCCAAGAAGGGATTGGGGTGTGTTCTCATGCAAAACGATATGGTGATAGCTTATGCCTCACGACAGTTGAAAATCCATGAGGAAAATTACCCAACTCATGATTTGTATTTAGCTGCGGTAATATTTTCATTAAAGATTTGGAGGCATTATCTTTATGGAGAAAGGTGTGATATTTATACTAATCATAAAAGTATAAAGTATATTTTCACACAAAAGGATCTGAATATGTGCCAAAGAAGATTGTTGGAGCTGATTAAGGATTACGACTGCTCAATTCATTACCACCCTGGGAAAACAAACAAGGAAGAAGATTCATTAAGTTGACAAGACCATGCTAGGTTATCTATGATGAGGATCACAAAAGATCCAATATTTATGGATTTACAAAGTATGGATCTTGGAATTATAATGGAAGAGGAAAAATAATATCTTTCTCAAATGAATGTTCAACCATCTATACATGTGGAGATTAAAGAGGCACAAAAAGAAGATGTAGAGTTACAAAAGAAGGTGAGAAATGTTCCTGAATTCAACCTTGATTGTGATGGGATAATAAAGTTCAAGAATCGGGTTTGTGTTCCTCCCATCCCAGAATTAAAGAAGGAGTTGCTGGAGGAGGCTCATAGTTCTTCATTTTCTATTCATCCTGGAAGTATGAAGATGTATAGGGACCTGAAAGAGTACTTCTGGTGGGATGGCATGAAAAGAGATGTTGCTGAATATGTCTCTCGATGCTTGGTTTTTCAGCAAGTTAAAGCTGAGAGACAGAAATATAAGGGGGATGTTACAACCATTAACCATACCCAAATGGAAATGGGAAAACATCACTATGGAATTTGTCACCGGACTTCCTAAAACATCCAAAGGAAATAATGCAATCTGGGTCAGAGTTGATCGTCTTACAAAGTCTGCACACTTCATTGCTATTAGAGAAGATTTCTCTCTGGATCAGCATTCCAGGATATATGTACAGGAAGTGGTAAGATTTCATGGAGTACCTCTTTCTATTATATCTGATCGGGATCCTAGGTTTACCTCAATGTTTTGGCGAAGTCTTCAGCATAATCTGGATATAGATTTGAGTTTCAGCACTGCATATCATCCTCAGACAGACGGTTAGTCTGAGAGGACAATTCAAACTCTAGATGATATGTTGAGAGCTTGCTCTATGCATTTTAAAGGTTGTTGGGATCAACACCTACCTTTGGTAGAATTTTCTTATAATAATAGCTTTCACTCCAGTATTCATATGGATCCTTATGAAGCCCTCTATGGAAAGAAATGCAGAACTCTAACTTGCTGGGATGAAGTTGGGGAAAGAAAGCTATTAATACATGATCTTGTTGATGAGATTCCAGAAAAGGTCGGATCTATTCAACAACACATAAGAGAATCTCAGATCCGACAAAAAAGTTATGCCGACAACTGAAGAAAAGACCTAGAGTTTGAAGTGGGTTATAAAGTGTTCTTAGGAATATCTCCCTGGAAGAGGGTCAAGAGATTTGGAAAGAAGGGAAAGCTAAGCCCTATGTATATCGGTCCTTTCGAAAAACTGGATCGTGTTGGGAAGGTAGCTTACCGATTGGCGCTTCCACCGAATCAATCTCAAGTTCACGATGTGTTCCATGTATCTCTCCTGAGAAAGTACATACCTGATCCTTCACATCTACTCAGCTCATAAGTTGTACCGCTAGAGTGAGATCTTTCTTATGAAGAACAGCTGATAGAGATTTTGGATCGTAGAGAAAAAGTCCTACAGAACAAGACCACTCACTTGGTGAAAGTTTTATGGAGGAACCACCAATTAGAATAAGCTACATGGGAGCTTGAGGATATGATGAGGGAGAGGTGTCCTCATCTATTCATTACAAAGTGACGAATTTTGAGGGCGAAAGTCATTTTAAGGGGGGTAGAATGTAACACCCGAGAATTTTATGAGAAATATTTTGTATTTATGTTATATAAATCATCAAAGTAATCTTTCACTATACACAACACTAGCTTGAATTTATTTACACGTAATCGTGACCTTCCTCGATATCTTGTGTTGTACGCAATACTAAGTTTCACTAAACAACGATATGCTATTAAAATATTATTAAAACTAGCCGTTATGAATAGTAATAACCACTTTTTGGAATTTTGTAAATTTTATTTTTCAAAATTGACTTCATTTTTGGATTTTGAATATCGAAATTATCTTAGGGGGAAATTTTGGTATTTTTCTTAAAAATTTCAATTTTTGATGAATAGTGAAAACACTGGGTTACTATTTAAAAACCGACTTTTTATTTAAATAATTATTTATTTTATTTAAATTTATTTTAGGTCAAAATTGATACATAATACCTATATATGTTCCATGCAATTCATTGGAGTCATTTTATAATAATTTTAGATATATAAAAATTTTATTGATCTTTTCACCGTCTTTTACCCACCTCCTAGGAGAATTTCCAAATTCACATAAAACTTAATTTTACCTCTTCTGTGAGTTGAATTTCGCAAATCCGAGAGACATGGTTAATATCAAGGACTAAAATTTGGTTCAATGAGAAGCAAATAATTTTTGGTGAATGGTAACTTTTTACTTTTTTTTACCACGGTTAAAAGTAAATAGGGTAATTAAGGGTAAAAATGATATTATTATTATTACCCTAACACATGTCCTAATTCTATTGGATAAGTGAAATTCGACCAAAAACAACCTTAGGAATAAAATATGACTATGTAGGCCCACATGGATTAGATTAGGACATTTATTATTAATTTATTTAAAGAATGGTTAAAATAGTTAAAATCCAAGTTTAATAACTAAATCATTTTTAATATAGGGTTATGCATAAGATAAATTCTACAATAAATATTAATTATAAATATAAAATGATTTCATACATAATGGTATTTTATTTTTAATTTTTAGACTTTAAATAATTTAATTTATTTATAACACAACGATGATGGAGTAATTATATTATTAATAAAATATTGACATAATTGATGTTATAAATACCCTAATAAATGTAATTTGAGACTTTTTATGAATTACAATAATTTTCTATGTTAATATGAAATGTTAGAATTGATTTAATTAACTTTGTTCGAACTAATATTTCTGTTATTATTTTCACAAAAATCAATTACCAAATAGTGTAAAAATTGACATAAAATAGTTTGAAAAATAAATATTATATTATTAATTGTTATTTTATTCATAAAAAGTATATTTCGGCCAAATTACATAGATAAAGTTATATATATTAATAATAAACAACTTGGGGTTCGTTTAGCTTTTTATAGTAAGTTTATTAACCTTATATTGTAAGAAAACAAGAAGACATGGTAAAAGTTAAATTATCTAACATAAAGTTAAATATAAATGATAAGGTTAAAATAGATACCTAAACTTGTCTAAATTCTATTTGATGAGAGGTTTTCGATCCATCCCCACCTTATATTCTAAATAAATTAATTTGGAGCTATTAAAAAGCGAATATGGCTTTATAATAAAAAAATATTTTTAGTTTTTTCAAAGGTGCCCCTCTCCTCCCTTATAAAAGGGAACCTCCTCCCTCTCATCCTCACACCACTTTGAGCCTTCAAGCTCAGCCAAACCCTGCAAAATTATGTTCTCCACTTCCCTAGAAACATCCTAGAGGTCCTAGTCTACTTCAAAGACCAATTTTAGTGCCCTAAATGGAGGTCTAAAGAGGCGCTTCAAAGAAGAGGTAATGTCTGTTACCGATTCTTTCAACTTTATTTCTTCTTCCACTTATTCTTCTTTAGTTGTTTCATTATGACGTAATAAAATAAGTATCACTCATATACTGATATGTTATTATAATTATGAAACAACCCTATTTCACCATCTATCCATCCTACGGAAAACGAAATCACCGCGCGTGCGTACGTACGGAATACCGTCTCCACGCCGTGGTGTAATCTATTTTCCACCACCACCTTACTTGGATGGGTATAATGGTGTAAATAATAACTATATATGATTATTTTAAAGTGATATTGATTCTGAAATAGTATACATACACTCCAATAAAATTCCATGATCAGGAGAATGATATCATCGCTCGTGCGTACGTACGGAATACTGTCTCCACTATGTGATGTGACTCGTTCTACATGATTTTCATTGAATAATGATTACATAAATGAATTGAGTGAATAAATATGATATGTATTACACTAATAAAATACTGTAAATGAGGTATCTATAACCTAAAAATAAGAATAACAATTTATTCGACAAAACACGCATAAGAACAAAAAGAAATAAACACCCGAATAACTAGTAACAATGAAATATTACTAATAAGAAGTTAGAAATATGACCATATATGATATCATAAAAATATATATGATTCTGGAATAAGCCAATGACATTATTTAAATCATTATACAGGAGTTTCAGACACTTACGATGCAAATCAGACATAAGGTAAGGGAAACTATCACAATCTCATTTTTATCCGAGATTGTTTATACATTGGTATTTACTGGGGTGTATTTTATCATCCACATCCATGTTTCCTCAATATGTAATATTATTTCCATCCAACTAAAATTGTTTAAATCCAATTTTACTCTTCGGTGAGTTTTTAGTAAAAGATATGAAAGGAATCTTTTGTCGTTTTTCGTACGAGGTACTTTTTGACTTTTCTGAAAAAAGTACGAGAAGAATGTTTTTTAACTTATACGGAATGAATGGATTTTTAGAACATCATTTCCCTGAATTTTCTTTTATAAGTTTTTAATTTTATTTTTAATCAACTTCTTTTAGTTAAAAATTATATGACATGTTAAGAAAGGAAAAAAAATTAAGTAGAAAGGATATTTTCCTGAAGAATGGAGTTCAAGTGTTTTATCAAAATTATTTTCCATCTAAGATAATATAGGGTTCTGTTTTTATCCCTATTTTTTACATTGATTTTATTATGTTATGATGGAATTATTTTTATGATGTCCTTTTATCTTATATGGATTATGTTATGATGGCATGATATTTAAGATTCCCATTTTTATTACATGGGTTATGATATGATGTATGGTATATGATTTTGTGGCACACATAAGAATGGAATCATTATGAGATGGGTGGGACCTATATCTCCCTACAGTGAATTGGGTAAAGATTTATATCTCATGATATAGACATGGATGGAACGGAAGGTTAATCCGGTTCAGCGAAACAGGACTGAAACGAGGAGTGAACTCGGTTCAGAAATGGACTTTGTCCGCTAAGATAGTCTTGGCTATGAGTCTTGACTAATAAGAAATGATTCTCTATGATTTTGTGTGTATGCCACAAAGTTTAATGTTTTATGTTATGATTATTGGAATTACATTTCACTACTATGTTCATCCCATTATTATGAAATTATGATCTCTTTTGCAGGTTATGATTTACAAAATGTTATGTCCTTATGAAAATGATGTGATTGATTTTTATTTTGTTTACCCTTACTGAGCATTTGAGCTCACCCTTTTGTATGTTTTGTTTCCCCAGGCCAGGAATAAGGTTATTAAGTAGGATATGCCAAAAGGGACTCTAGATGTGATGAAATAAATGGGAGACAATGTAGATTCTTTATGAACGAGTTGTTTATGTTTCCCAGTTTCTAAAGACACTATACCTATACAGTCCTTTCATGGTTTCGTTATATGTTGTAATAAGTGTACTTCAATTTTGATGTTTTAATAATGTATGTAAAGTATGGGTCGTTATATTTGGTATCAGAGGCAAAAGAGGTATAAATGTATCTGATCCTTGGGAACTCTCACATGTGAGCGTTGGACAAAGCATGGATCTCCTACCAAGGGCTTCATGAGGAAATGGATGCCACTGGGGATGGTGGTGTTTCCCGCCCAGGGGGTGTAGCCGGCCATGGAGTGCCCTGATAGGTATCAATTATAGTCCACTGGATGTAATTCCATACCGTTATAGTTGGTATCAGAGGAAAGATATAGTCATCTTTTGGAACTAGGATGTGAAAGCCTTAGTAAAAAACCTAAGGATATGTATAAGCATAGAACACAATCTTAGTGTTTTAGAAATGGCCATGAACAACCTATGATAAGACGTTATGTGTGAAATTTTATTCTTGATTATGCGTTTTTTCTTTTATAATTAGTGTTTCTCACACTATTCATCTTGGTTTTAGTCAATGGCTGGAACCCGAAGGAACTGTGTTAATGCGGAATGCGACGGGCAATGCAATGATTGTCCCCCTGAGCAACCAAACGTTATGGGAGCTGGAATGAAAAATATTGTATCCATGCTCACACAAATTTCTCAAGATATGAATCATGTAGGACTTCCAAACGACAAAGGAAGGAGAAACATTTTTTTTAATCCTTCATGAGGTAGCGTCCACCCTCATTCAGCAGGTCTACTGATCCATTAGTTTCTGAACAATGGATTAGTACTACTGAAAATATATTTTTAGTTCTTCAATGTTCTGAACATGATAAATCCATCGTAGCAGTGTATCGTTTGGAAGGAGATGCTGATCAATGGTGGAATATTATCAAGAATATGAGTCAAAGGGGTGAAATTGAGTCCATGGAATGGGACGAGTTCAAGAACTTATTTTTCAATAAGTACATTCCTCGTATTCTTCGAACAAAGATGGAGAAGGAGGTTCTTGAACTGAAGCAAAAGGATGATGAATCTGTTGGTACCTATGAAGAAAATTTTACAAGACTTGCAAGGTATGGTTCTGGTATTATTATCCAAACTGAGAGTAAGATCAATCGATTATTTAGTGGCTTAATACCAAGTCTTCAAAGGGCATTATCCATAAGGGACATCAATGGATACGAGGAAATCGTTCAATGTGCCCTCAAAGTTGACATGGATATTGGAGTAACCCATCAGTCATATGGGTTTGATAAGAAGAGGAAAATGGAATTCAAAGGAAAATATAAGGACCACACTGAAAAGAAAATGAGTTTTCCCTTATGCTCAATGTGTGGAAAGAAACGTGGAGGGAGTTGTCTTAAAGGGACAAGTAAATGTTTCAAATGTGGAAAGGAAGGTCATCGGGCATTTTAATTCCGCAATGATGGGAAGTAGATGTCTAGTGATGCGAACGAAGAAAAGGCTACACAGAGTGAACCTGCTACACTTCAATGTTACAAGTGCAAGGAAATGGAGAATTATGCCAATCAATGCCCTAATCCAAGGGTTGTTGATGATGATCGATGTCAACAAACTCTTAAGGATAAAGAAAAAGGAAAGTCACATGAAATTTCTATCAGCGATGTGGAGTACGATAACGAAGTGGTGAAAGGTACACTTACCATCCACTCTAAACTAGAAAATGTTTTATTTGATTATGGATCCACCCACTCTTTTATTTCTGAAGAATTCTCTAAGGGTTTCACCGTATTACCTAAACAATTAGATGTTGAGTTAGCTGTGATAACCCCTAATGGCACAACAGTCGCATGAAAAGTTTATAATTCTTCTCCGATTCAAGTTTGTGGGAAATGGCTTCATACAAATCTTGTGATCCTTCCTATAGTGGAATTTGAAGTGATTCTTGGAATTAATTGGCTATCTCTATATGGAGCTCATATCAATTTCCAAAGAAGGGAAGTCACATTTCATATTCCAGATCAATCTATGATCGTCTATCGATGCAATGATGAACATAACCTTCCAGTGGAAATTTCTTCCATATTATGCGTCTTGATTCCACTAAATGAAGGTTATTTATCTCAAATGGTTGGAGAGAAACTCACAATTAAGAATATGCCCATTGTATGGGAGTTTGACAATGTCTTTCCGGAAGAATTGTCGGGTGTTTCACCAAATCGTGAAGTTGATTTTTCAATAGAACTCGTACCGGGTGCTTTGCCTATTTCGAAGACACCTTATAGAATGACCCCAATTGAGTTGTAGGAATTGAAGAAGCAACTCCAAGAGAATCTTGATAAGGGATTCATATGCCAAAGTGCCTCACCTTGGGGAGCACCAGTTCTGTTTGTTAAGAAGAAAGATGGATCAATGAGACTCTGCATTGATTATCGAGAACTTAACAAGATCACTATCAAGAACAAATATCCTCTCCTGCGCATTAATGACTTATTTGAACAACTATGCGGAGCTCAATACTTTTCCAAGATTGATCTTTGTTCAGGGTATCATCAATTAAGGGTCAAAAGAGAGGATATACCAAATACGTATTTCCGTACAAGGTATGGACACTATGAATTTATAGTGATGCCATTTGGTCTTACTAATGCCCCTGCTATCTTCATGGATCTGATGAATAGAATATTTAGAGACTATCTTGATCAGTTTGTGGTAGTCTTTATAGACGATATTCTTATCTATTCCAAGATCAAGGAAGAACATGAAGATCAATTGAGAATTATATTGAAGACCCTGAGAAAGGAGAATCTTTATGCCTAATTTACCAAGTGTGAATTTTGGCATCAAAAAGTCGCATTTTTGGGTCACATAATCACAAAAGAGGGGATATTTATGGATCTAGCAAAAACGGAGGTTATCAAAAGATGGTTGAGACTAAAAACAGTAACCGAGATCCGAAGTTTTCTTGGTTTGGACGGATATTATCGACCTTTTGTGAAATATTTTTCACGATTATCTAATCCACTCACCAAGTTGACTCGAAAAAGAGTTAAGGTTTTTTGGATGGAGGAATGTGAAGAGAATTTCAAGGAGTTAAAAAGAAGGTTATCCAGTTCACCTGTGCTCACACTGCCTTGTAGTGGAGAAAGGTTTGTGATCTACAGTGATGCATCCAAGAAGGGATTGGGGTGTGTTCTCATGAAAAACGATATGGTGAAAGATTATTACTCACGACAGTTGAAAATCCACAAGAAAAATTACCCAACACATGATTTGGAGTTAGCTGCGGTAATCATTGAATTAAAGATTTGGAGGCATTATCTTTATGGAGAAGGTGTGATATTTATACTGATCATAAAAGTATAAAGTATATTTTCACAGAAAAGGAGTTGAATATGTGCCAAAGAAGATGGTTGGATCTGATTAAGGATTATGACTGCTCAATTCATTACCACCCTGGGAATGCAAACAAGGTGGCAGATGCATTAAGTCGACAAGACCAATCTAGCTTATCAATGATGAGTATCACAAAAGATCCAATATTTATGGATTTACAAAGGATGGACCTTGGAATTATAATGGAAGGGGAAAAATCATATCTTTCTCAAATGAATGTTCAACCATCTATACATGTGAAGATTAAAGAGGAACATAAAGAAGATGTAGAGTTACAAAAGAAGGTGAGAAATGTTCCTGAATTCAACCTTGATTGTGATGGGATAATAAAGTTCAGGAATCGGGTTTGTGGTCCTCCCATCCCAGAATTAAAGAAGGAGTGGATGGATGAGGCTCATAGTTCTTCATTCTCTATTCATCATGGAAGTACAAAGATGTATAGGGACCTGAAAGAGTACTTCTGGTGGGATGGCATGAAAAGAGATGTTGCTGAATATGTCTCTCGATGCCTAGTTTGTCAGCAAGTTAAAGCTGAGAGACAGAAGTCTAAGGGGATGTAACAACCATTACCCATACCCGAATGGAAATGGGAAAACATCACTATGCACTTTGTCACCAAAATTCCTAAAACATACAAAGTAAATAATGCTATCTGGTGTCATAGTTGATCGTCTTACAAATTCTGCACACTTCATTGCTATTAGAGAATATTTCTTTCTGGATCAGCTTGCCAGGATATATGTACATGAAGTTGTAAGATTTCATGGAGTACCACTTTCAATAATATCTGATCGGGATCTAAGGTTTACCTCAATGTTTTGGCGAAGTCTTCAGCATACTCTGGATACAAAGTTGAGTTTCAGCACAGCTTATCATCCTTAGACAGATGGTCAGTCTGAGAGGAAAATTCAAACTCTAGAAGATATGTTGAGAGCTTGCTCTATGGATTTCAAAGGTGGTTGGGATCAACACCTACCTTTGGTAGAATTTTCTTATAATAATATCTTTAACTTCAATATTCAGATGGCTCTTTATGAAGCCATCTATGGAATGAAATGTAGAACTCAAACTTGCTGGGATGAAGTTGGGGAAAGAAAGCTATTAGGACCTGATCTTGTTGATGAGATGGCAGAAAAGGTCAGATCTATTCAACAACACATAAGAGCAGCTCATAGTCGACAAAAAAGTTATTCCGACAACCGAAGAAAAGACCTAGAGTTTGAAGTGGGTGATAAAGTGTTCTTACAAATATCTCCCTGGAAGAGGTTCATGAGATTTGGAAAGAAGGGAAAGCTGAGCCCTAGGTATATTGGTCCTTTCAAAACACTGGATCGTGTTGGGAATGTAGCTTACTGATTGGTGCTTCCACCGAATCTATCTCAAGTTCACGATGTGTTCCATGTATCTCTCCTGAGAAAGTACTTACCGGATCCTTCACATGTACTCAGCTCAGAAGTTGTACTGCTGGAGCAAGATCTTTCTTATGAAGAACAGCCGATAGAGATTCTAAATCGTTGCGAAATAGTCCTGCTGAACAAGACCACTCGCTTGGTGAAAGTTTTATGGAAGAACCACCAATTAGAAAAAGCTATATGAGAGCTTGATTATATTATTAGGGAGAGGTATCCTCATCTGTTTGTTACGAAGTGACAAATTTCGAGGGCGAAATTCATTTTAAGGGGGGTAGAATGTAACACCCGATAATGTTATGACAAATATTTTGTTTTTATGTTTTATAAATCATCAAAGGAATATTTCACTACACACAACACTATCTTGGCTTGCTTTACATGTAATCGTGACCTTCCTCGATAGCTTGCATTGTACGCAATACGGAGTTTCACTAAACAACAACATGCTATTAAAATATTATTAAAACTAGCCATTATGAATAGTAATAACCACTTTTTGGAATTTTTTAAATTTTACTTTTCAAAATTGACTTCCTTTTTGGATTCAGAATATCAAAATTAGCCTAGGGTGAAATTTTGGTATTTTTCTGAAAACGTTCAATTTTTGATGAATAGTGAAAACACTCGGTTACTATTTAAAAAACGACTTTCTATTTAAATAATTATTTATTTTATTTAAATTTATTTTTGGTCAAAATTGATACATAATACCTATATAAGTTCAATTCAATTCATTGGAGTCATTTTATAAAAATTTTAGATATATAATTTTTTTTGAACTTTTCACCGTCTTTTACCCACCTCCTAGGAGAATTTTCAAATTCACATAAAACATAATTTTACCGCTTATGTGAGTGGAATTTCGAAAATCCGAGAGACACAGTTAATATCAAGGACTAAAATGTGGTTCAATGAGATGAAAATAATTTTTGGTGAATAGTAACTTTTTACTTTTTTTACCACGGTTAAAAGTAAATAGGGTAATTAAGGGTAAAAATGATATTATTATTACCCTAACACATGTCCTAATTCTATTGGATAAGTGTAATGAGACCAAAAATAACCTTAGGAATAAAATATGACCATTTAGGCCCACATGGATTAGAATAGGTCATTTATTATTAATTTATTTAAAGAAGGGTTAAAATAGTTAAAATCAACGTTTAATAACTAAATCATTTTTAATATAGGGTTATACATAAGATAAATTCTACTATAAATATTCATTAGAAATATAAAATTATTTCCTACACAATGGTAGTTTATTTTTAATTTTTAGACTTTAAATAATTTAATTTATTTATGACACAATGATGATGCAGTAATTATATTATTAATGAAATATTGATATAATTGATTTTATAAATACCCTAATAAATGTAATTTGAGACTTTTTATGAATTCCAATAATTTTCTATGTCAATATGACATGTTATTATTTATTTAATTAATGTTTTTAGAACTAATCTTTCTGATATGATTTTTACAAAAATCAATTACCAAATAGCATCAAAATTGACATAAAATAGTTTTTAAAACAAATATTATATTATTAATTGTTATTTTATTCCTAAAAATATAAGGTTCGTCCAAATGAATTAGATAAGGTTATATATATTAATAATAAACAACTTGGGGTTCTTTTGGCTTGTTATAGTAAGTTTATTAACCTTATAGTGTAAGAAAACACGAAGACACGGTAAAAGTTAAATTATCTAACTTAAAGTTAAATCTAAATGATAAGGTTAAAATAGATACCTAAACTTGTCTAAATTCTATTGGATGATAGGTTTTCGACCCATCCCCACCTTAGATTCGAAATAAATCAATTTGGAGCTATTAAATAACGAATATGGCTTTATAATAAAATAATATTTTTAGTTTTTCCAAAGGTTACCCTCTCCTCCCTTATAAAATGGCACCTCCTCCCTCTGTTCTTCACACCACTTTGAGCCTTCAAGATCAGACAAACCCTGCCAAATTCTCTTCTCCACTTCCCTAGAATCATCCTTGAGTTCCTGGTATTCTTCAAAGAACAATTTTAGTGCCCTAAAAGGATGTCTCAAGAAGTGCTTCAAAGAAGAGGTAATGTCCGTTACCGATTCTTTAAACTTTATTTCATCTTCCACTTCTTCTTCTTATTTAGTTGTTTAATTACGAAGTAATAACATCATTATCACTGATATAATTATATGTTATTATTAGTATGAAACAACCCTATTTCACCATCTATCCATCCTACGAAAAACGAAATCACTGCGCGTGCATACGTACGGAATACCGTCTCCACGCCGTGGTGTAATTTATTTTCCACCACCACCTTTCTTGGATGGGTATAATTGTGTAAATAATAAATATATATGATTATTGTAATGTTATATTGACTCTTAAATAATATCTATACACTTCAATAAAATTCCACGATCATGGGAACGATATCATCGCTCGTGCGTACGTACGGAATACCGTATCCACAATGTGATGCGACTTGTTCTACATGATTTTCATTGCATAATGATTACATAAATGAATTGAGTGAATAAATATGATATTTATTACACTAATAACATTCTGGAAATGGGGTATCTATAACCTAAAAATAATAATAAGAATTTATTGGACAAAACACTCGTAAGAACAAAAAGCAATGAACATCTGAATAACAAGTAACAATGAAATATTACTAATAAGAAGCTAAGAATATGACCATATATGATATCATAAAAATATTTACGATTCTGGAATAATCCAATGACATTATTTAAATCATTATACATGAGGTTCAGACACCTATGAATCAAATCGGACCTAAGGTAAGGGAAAATATAACAATCTCATTTTTATCTGAGATTTTTTATACTTTGGTATTTACTGGGGTGTATTTTATTATCCACATCCATGTTTCCTCAATATGTAATATTATTTCCATCCATGTACAATTTTTTAAATCCAATTTTACTCTTTAGTGAGTTTTTAGTAAAAGATATGAATGTAATCTTTTGTCGTTTTTCGTACGAGGTACTTTTTGACTTTTCCGACAAAAGTACGAGAAGAATGTTTTTTAAACTTATACGGCATGAATGGATTTTTAGAACATTATTTACATGAAGTTTCCTTTACAACTTTTGAAGTTTATTTTTAATCAACTTCTTTTAGTTCAAAATTATATGACATGTTAAGAAAGGAAAATGTTTTTGAAGTAGAAAGGATATTTTCCTCAAGAATGGAGTTCATGTGTTTTATCAAAATTATTTTCCATATAAGATAATATAGGGTTCTGTTTCTAAACCTATATTTTTACATTGATTTGATTATGGTATGAAGGAATTATTTTTATGATGTCCTTCTATCTTATATGGATTATGTAATGATGGCATGATATTTAAGATTCCCATTTTTATTACATGGGTTATGCTATGATGTATGGTTTATGATTTTTTGGCACACATAAGAACGATATCATTATGAGATGGGTGGGACCTATATCTCCCTCCATTGCATTGGGTAAAGATTTATATCTCATGAGATAGACATGGCTGGAACGGCAGGTTAATTTGGTTCAATGAAACAGTACTGAAACGAGGAGTGAACTCGGTTCAGAAATAGACTTTGTCCACTAAGATAGTCTTGGCTATGAGTTTTGACTACTAGGAAATGATTCTATATGATTATGTGTGTGTGACACAAAGTTTCATGTTTTAAGTTATTATTATTGGAATTACATTTCACTACTATGTTAATCCCAGGATTATGAAATTATGATCTCTTTTGCAGGTTATGATTTCCAAAATTTTATGTTCTTATGAATATGATTTGATTGATAATTCTTTTGTTTACCCTTACTAAGCATTTAAGATCACCCTTTTATATGTTTTCTTTCCCCAGGTCAGGAAGAAGGTTATTAAGTAAGATATGCCGAAAGGGACTCTAGATATGATGAAATAAATGGGAGACAATGTAGATGCTTTATGAACCAGTTGTTTATATTTCCCAGTTTCTAAAGACAATATACCTATACAGTACTTTCATGGTTTTTTATATGGTGTAATAAGTGTACTTAAATTTTGAAGTATTAACAATGTAAGTAAAGTATGGGTCGTTATAATTCCAGTTTCTTTTCTTGTTGGTACTTTATTGGGATTCGAGTGGAGATTTCTTGGGTGGTGTTTCATGAGTGAGTGTGTGCGTCTGTGTGTCTGTGAGTGAGTGGATTGGGTAGTGTCGGTGGTTGGTGGTGTGTTAGAGTGTTCGTTTATCATTTTGGTTGATATAGATTCTGAGATTGGCGTGCAGTTCAGTTGGCTTGTTCCTTTTGGGAATCATCTTTTCGCTTGTTGGTCTTTCTTGCTGGGTTCATGGGTTTTTCTGTCGCTACGTTCTATGAGTTCATAGGTGATGTCTCCAAAGTTCTCGAGTGCCACTGAATGGGAGGGGGATCCACCCTGTCTCTTATTTGTTTTGTTTGTGCCCATCTCCTACAGGATGCAATTAATGGTGATGCTAGTTGCCTCTCTTGGAGTATGGAAGGGATTGGGGCGGCTCTTCGATGTTCCCTTATTCCCTAGTTTATGTTACTGGTGCTTGAAGACTATGACTTCTTGGTTATTTCTTCATGATTTAATGGTTTTCTTACTATTTTTTTGCTACATTCGTGGATGTTTCTTTGCCAGTTTGGAAGCGAACCTCACCATCCGGTTTCTGTTTGGTTGGACATCGTAGGGTCTCATGATCGCTTATTTTCTTGGGTTCTTGGTGTTTAATGGGAAATTTTCTTGGTTCCCATGTCTTGATATGGTTGATCTATGAATTTGGGTTCTTGGTTAAAATTTCGTTTCACCATTGAGTGATCTGTTGCAATTCATCTTTTCATTGATATTTATAGTACTATTTTTGCCTTAAAAAAAACAGAAAAACCTAAAACTTTTAAAAACCCTAAAAAAATCTACAAACCATAAAACAAGTTAAAAATGAAGGTGGAAGGGGGCTGGTGTGGACTGGATGTGGCTGGAGCATGGCCAAATTAAGACATTACCGCGGCGTGACCGCGTTGTGTTGGCCCGGTCCAGCGACATTCGTGGGGCAGCATCTTCTGGCCAGGAGCGAAGGGAGCGGGAGGAGGCTGGAATGCTGGTGGAAGGGGGCTGGTTGTAGGTGCTGTGGGGATGGTGCAGGCTGATTCGAAGGTGGAAGCGGGGGGGGGGGGGGGGGGGGGGGGCTGTTGCGGGCTGGAATGTTGGTGGCAGTGGGATGAAATGAAGGTGGAAGGGGGGAGGTGTGGGATGGATGTGGCTGGAGCATGGCCAAATCATGACATTATCGTCGTGTGATCACTAAGTGACCGCGGCGTGACCGCGGCGTGACCACGGCGTGACCGTAGCATGACCGCGACGTGTTGGCCCAGTCCAGTGACAACAGGAGGGCAGCATCTTCCAGCCAGGAGCGAAGGGAGCGGGAGGAGGCGGGGCAATTGAATTTCGAAAACCAAAAACATGCTAATATATGGTGTTATACAAAAAATTCCAGTCAAATTAACTACACTAATAAAAAACATACGAATATGGCTAGAACTAAATCAAACATCATCAAGCCAATTTGAGTAAAGTGGAACCAAACCAAATGGTTTTGAAAAAGATAAAACTGAACCAAACTGAAAACAATGTAACTAAACGGACTCAAACCAATCAAAACTTACTTCAATAAAGCATAATTGAGCATTCTAAAAATGAAACTAATTAAACATACCTGATTGGATCTAAAATTAATTTAATTGAACCGAATATCTCCAAATCGAACAAAATGAACCTGTTAAAATTGACATAAACCAAAAAAAATGAACCCAATAAAAAATAACTTAGAAAACCTAACCTGGTCTAAACTAAACCAAGGAGATGTGACTTGTGATGACATTTTAGAAGGCCTCATGCCTGCAGGTTGAGAGGATATTTGAGTCATGTGGTGCTTCACTATCCTCAACAAGATCCAAAACGCACTGCAAAAAGATAGGGAACCCAAACATCACAAAAACCCAAATTAAAATTGATCCAAAGAATAAAAATGGAAGAATCCTTAACTGAATCTGATGTTGAACTCACTATCTTCTATGGTGGTGGGTAGAATTGACCTCATCATAAGTAACCACCTGTAAGCAAATAATAGGAAAAATAGTGAGATATAACAACTTCAGATTGATATGTGATCAATGTGTCAACTGTACATGATTAATGATACATAACTCCATAATCAAAAATGAAAAAATAATATTCATATTGATATGTAAATCCCAATACTGAATAACAGGATCGTTAATGAAGGTTTTTTTTTCAAATTAAATCCAATTTCATTCAATACATACACAACAAAATCGTTGGAGTAATATTATTCTATACTTGTTGAGTATTCCATAATGGAGTAGGTTGCGCCATTATCGATGGGAAACATGAAATATATGAGGGGATAGTGATGCAGTTTGACACCCCTTGGGTTGTGTTCTATTTTTTGACAAATTGTGTGGAATTTTTCCAAGCTGATTTATTGAAAATATGGGGAGATTAATGGACACCCCTAAAGTGAGTTTGAGTTATACATTTTGACAATGAGATGTGGTGGATGAAGAGTGGTGATGGAGCTTGGCCATGCGAGGGAGTTCATATATTTAAAACTATAAATGTAGGTGTTTTCAAGTCCAACATGTAAGCTTACACATATTGATAGTGCGGGGTAGAAACCACATGCACACCCCCTGCCCCCTCTCCATGCCCCCTGCCCCCACCTGCACACCCCATGCCCCTCCCCTTCCCTCCCACATGCACACCCCCTCCCCTACCCTCCCACCTACACACCCCTCCCCGTACCCCAATACACCCCCTGCCCCCACCTGAACACACCCCTCCCCCTACCCCAGCACACCCCTGCCCCCCCACCTGCACACCCCCCTGAATAACATGATCATTAATAAATGTTTTTAATTAAAAAAATTCACGAATAGTCCTACATAAGTTCCAAGAATGAGGATTGATTATTGTAAAAAGAGTTTATATGAAATCTAAGAGATAATAATAATCAATTCCCAAAAGTGTTTGGGTTAATTCATAACGAGTTGTGATGTTTTGTATTAAATCTACAAAGATTTATTGAAATTTTGAGACATTTTGAAAATATAAACCGTATCATATACCAAGCATTAATATTAAATAATTGGCTGAGAATTACAAAGTTAAGAAGATGAGAATAATAACTAATGTCCGAATATATACTTTAATGATGGTGGTCACCTTAGAAAAGGGATATCCCATCAACTTGGTTGTTCCCACCCTTGCTCGTATCTATGAACTGTTGGGTCAAATACAGGAATGAAGATCCCCAAATCACCTCAGTGGTCCATATCAATTATTGTATGGATGAGTGGTGAAGTGTTATCAATGTTATGAGTACCGGTATACGGAAATAGTCCCCCACTCTATCTTTCATCCTACCCTACTCTACATTGTTGTCATTCTACTAAAATCCTTTGGAATTTCTATTGTGGTTGAGTTGTTTTGTGATTTTTCTCAGTTTTCATTTATGCCTTCCCCCTGCACCCCCATGGATGGATTCTCATTATTTAATCACACCCATATTTGTACAGAATTTGTTTTTAATCCATGGGTAATAGATAAATATGCATGAGTAACAACGGATTTAGGATCGCTATTGCATTTTAATTTATTGTGGTCACTATAATGGAGCATGCTCATCTAAGAATGTGTTAAAAAAATGGATAATGAATACCACCGATGATGAAAAATGGAAGAAAACTTCCTTTGGAAAATTTTAAAAAAATGAAGTTGGAAACACTATTTCCAAGAAGTTTTTGAAGAAGGAAGATCATACATCCTTGTTTAATAAACCTAATAAGTCTAAGACAAGTGCTAAATATAAAAGGATCAGTTCTGTTAGGGCCAATAGGGGCCTATGTACCCTGAGAGGGGGGTGAATCAGGGTATGGATATTCTTTTTCAAAATACTTTCTGCCCCACTGGATCTTGACCTCTTTGTTACAAGGGTCACTTTGTTTGCTCTTGTGTGTATACTATGCCCAGTTCTTTTCAAGTTTATCTGATGATAATGCTTTGAGTGCAACGCAGAGAAGCGACCAGGCAGACACAACGATTTTAACTTGGTTCACCACTAAGGGCTACGTCCAAGGAGCATACGCCGACAAGTTGCCGGTTCGTACCAAGATCCACTAACTTCACTAGCTGTGGTTTACAATGTTCGGGCTAGATCACTTCTATGCCCATGCTCACTGTCTTTACAATGTTTAGGGTCAGCTCACTGCTTTCCCAAGGGTCACTCCCTGTTTCTCTCTCTTTGGCTCACTGCCGGTGGAGAGGATCACCTTCTTCCTCTTCCTAAGCTCACTGCTCTTGGATGGATCCACTCACAGTTTATAGACCTGTAGGTCTCTTCATTTTCCTGAATGAATGCATCTTCTCTTGTATGTAGATGCTCTGTTGAAGTACAACTTTCACCCGTAGATGAATATCTCTTTGCACCGAAGGTATCGTGCAATCTTCCAGCTTCCACGCAGTCTGAAAATCACTGCGGGAACAAAACCTTACTTGGCGCGCAAGTCAACCTCGGCGCGCAAGTATCGGAGCGCAAGTCACAACGGGCGCGCAAGTCCTCCTCTGACTCTTGCGCGACACAAGCTTCCTCAACTCCAAACTTGCGCGACTCTCTTCCCTTTACGCCCAAACCACCATTGGTGTGCAACTGCAAACCGGCGCGCAACTTCTAACACCAGCGCACAACTTCAACTTCTGGCGCGCAAGTCCCACCTGCGCGACCACAACACCACTTGCGCGACCACCACACCTGCGCGACGGGAGCTCTCGTCCTGAACTCCGGTGAGAAATGAGGAGGGGTGGTCCGGTATTTATAGGCAATCTGACCACCCTGCGCGACGGCGCGCAAGTCACCTGCGCGAACCAATCTCGGCGCGCAAGTCTTCCTTCTTTTAGACACTTGCGCGACCAACTCCCAAACTTGCGCGATCCTATTTCCTTAGCCATATTTTGATCTTCTGATCTTGAAAAACATGTGGCGCGCAAGTTTCCTATACTCCAAGTCCACGGCGCGCAAGTCCCTTTGCCAAAAACACTTTTCTTCATTTGCCGATTTTCAGGCCCAAAAATTTGGCAAACACTGGAAAACGGCGCCACCTTGTATCTGTTCTTTTGTACCGCCTCCAGATCATCCATTCCTTTTATCGACGTTCTTGAATAAAACATGGATCGTTGACCTCAGCTCTTGAACTCGACACTCCACCATGAAATCCTCTTTGTCAACAAATTTGTATGTCATTGTTTTGCTTTGTCAACAATCACAACTCAGATGTCTGCTTTGTCAACAAACACAATCACCTCAAAAATGCTTCAATGATACCTTGAGGGATTTTTGCCCAACAATCTCCCCCTTTGGGTTTGTTGACAACTCTTACAAAACAAAGATACGTCGTTGATTCTTCAGCCTCCATTCGCCTCTTGCGATTCGGATAGCGATCAAGGATTTACTCAACACATACTCTAAGCCCACATGAGCAATGCTCGGCGTGAGAAACAAGAGTAAATGAAAAGTTCATCAATGAATCACTTTGTCTCTAACATCCATTGTTGACACCAAACACTGTCCAACACCACTCTTCTGCTTTTATCACGATCCTCAGCTGTCGTGATATCTATTATTTGATCGATCACTTCTAGCATCGTCAGATTTAATACGCTCCCCCTTTCTGCTCACAACTTCAACACCTCTTTAGCCATATTTCCTGTGTTGTCCAAGCTAAGCTCTGGCTAAGCACGTTCAACTAGCTTCAACTCCCCCTATCTGGCTGCTCCACCTGTCAGCTTCTCCCCTTATCATTCATGATTTATCAAATCTCCACATTGTCTCCCCCTTGAACAATCACTATCTTCTCCCCCTTTGTCAACGAACCCAAAGGTCACGCCTTTGTAGTCTCTCAAAAGCTTCCTTGGGTAAGGCCTTTGTCAGAATGTCTGCAACCTGTAGCTCTGTAGGCACATACTCCAACTTCACGATGCCCTGCTCAACCTTCTCCTTGATGAAATGATACTTGATCTCAATGTGCTTTGTCCTGGAATGATGTACAGTATTTTTGCTAAGATTTATAGCACTTGAGTTGTCACACTGGATTCCGATCGGAGACTTCACTTCAACTCCCATATCTTCAAGCTGCTGCTTCATCCACAATAATTGTGTGCATGCTTGAGTGGCCGCTATATACTCAGCTTCTGCGGTGCTCAATGAAATGCAATCTTGTTTCTTGCTTAGCCAAGAAATACACAATCCACCAAGATAGAATGCACCACCTGACGTTGATTTTCTATCATCTGCTGAACCGG
The DNA here is from genome assembly GCA_963277665.1 of Viscum album. NCBI lineage: Eukaryota > Viridiplantae > Streptophyta > Magnoliopsida > Santalales > Viscaceae > Viscum > Viscum album. Next base: position 538,873,929 of record OY728120.1, on the reverse strand, counting down.
CCTAGTCTGCATCAGTATATCCCAATAACTCTGTCTGAGATTTGTCGTTGTATGTCAAACCGAAGTCCACCGTGCCCTTGATATACCGAAGTATTCTTTTCACTGCAAGCATGTGACTTTCCTTGGGATTACTCTGATATCTCGCTGCTTGGCATGTGGCGAAAACAATATCAGGCCTTGTTGCGGTTAAGTACAACAGACTTCCAATGATTTGCCTGTATTCTGTGATATTAACTGCCTTGCCATCCTCATCTTTTGATAATTTCATCCGGGTAGCAACCGGAGTCTTCATTTCCTTGGAATTATCCATTCCAAACCTTCTTAGAACTTCTTTGGAATATTTGGAATGAGAAATGAAAGTTCCATTCCTTCCTTGTGTCACCTTTAGACCAAGGAAAAACGTTAGCTCTCCAATCATTGACATTTCAAACTCATTTTTCATGAATTCAGAAAATTGTCTGCACCGAGCTTCATCTGATCCGCCAAAAATTATGTCATCGACATACACTAGCACCATCATCCTTTGATTACTATCATTACTAAAATAGAGATTGTAATCAACTCCTCCACGCTGAAAACCAAGCTTCTTCAAGTACTGATCAAGCCTTGAGTACCATGCCCTTGGTGCTTGTTTCAGCCCATACAATGCCTTCTTCAGCCTGCAAACTTTGTTCTCATCCTCATGAATGAGAAAACCATCTGGCTGCTCAATATACACCTCCTCTTCCAGAACCCCATTCAAGAATGTGGATTTGACATCCATCTGGAACACTTTGAACTTCCTTTGCACTGCGATGGCTAGGAATAATCTTATTGTCTCCAGCCTTGCAACCGGTGCAAATGTCTCATCAACATCAATTCCCTCGATTTGGGTGTACCCCTTTCACACTAGACGTGCTTTGTTCCGAATCACTGTGCCATCTTCATTCATCTTGTTGCGATAGACCCATTTGGTCCCAATGACATTCTTGTCCGCTGGCCTCGAAACAATCTCCCATGTCTGATTCTTCTCAATCTGGTCAAGCTCTTCAATCATCGCCTGAACCCAATTATCACCTTTAGCTGCATCAGTAAAGCATTTCAGCTCAACCAATGTTATCTTTCCAATAATTTTCAGCTCGACTCTTTGGCTTCCTTGCATGCATGGACTTGACTCTCTTGTTCATCATCAGTGTCTTCTTCTAAGTCTGCATCTGCCACTTCTACTCCCCCGGAGTCTCTTACCGCATCCTTATTTTCAACAGATAACTTTTCACTATGTCATTGCTGTTAAGGCACTGTTGATATTCTCTCACAGCTTCTTGGTATCCTGAAAACGGTCAGCTGATACCACATTGTTAGATCAAAATAAATAATCATGAAATGCTTGACTATTGCTGCTTCTCCAGAAATGAGTATTCCCCCGTTCGAACACTCCTGATCTGACTTTTTCGATTGAATGCTCTCCCTTGGTTGTGCACCACTTCCTGGGGTTAGGCCACTGTTTAAACCCATAAGCATTCGTTCTTCTCCTACATCACCTATTCTCAGCTTCCACCTGGAATTGAGCCATTAACAAAATCTCTAAGCCTACTGAGTTGAAACTCGGTGTAGGAAACAAGAGATAGAGTTAGTAACACAATTTCCTCCTATTGTGCTTCATTTCTCCCTTTCTTCTTCAGCTTTAGTACCAGATTTGAGTTCATTGAAATTCTGGAGCATCTAACTTCTTCACTTTGCATCCTTAGATGCCACTTCCCCTTGGATTGTATCTCCCTAAAACCTGAAACACACGGATCATCAGTTAATAGTATTTATATACATAGGGAGAGGGGTTTATTCCGGACTCCTCAAGATGAGGATTGTGGTTGATCCTGATGGGTCAACCCTTTGATTCTTTCTTGGAGGGCATCACACTCCTTTCTTGATTCCTCCAACTGCCTGACCAACTTCAACTGTTCTGGCCATATGACTAGGCATTCTTTTCTCACATTCTGAGCCTTTTTCTGATATGAAGATTCTGTAGTCTTGGCCTTTCTCACAATCTGGGGTTTAGACCAACTGGTACACATTTTGGTCTTTGATGTTCTACTAAAATTCCATTTCCCTTGATTGTTTCTCGGTGCAGGAATCTCCTTTCTTGTCATCTTCCCTGTCTTCTTTGTCCATTGCAGGGATCTGCCTTTTTCTTCCACTTCTCGTTGCGGGGCGAATTTTGCAATGCATTCTTTTCTTATCTGCCTTTTATCAGATTTATGAGTTGCCACCCTATTTTTCATTGGTGGTGGGTCCTCCATTGAACGTTCATTCTTCTTTATCACAACTGGAGTAGATCTCCCCTTAATCTTCCAGGTTTGTTCACATTCTCTCCTTGAGAGTTGTTGTGAGCACGATAGAGGAGGTGACTGATACAACTTTCGTTCAGCTCCATGTGATTTCCCCGAGGCTTTAAGCCTATTCTTCTCCTTACCACTTTGTCTCCCAGTACAGGCTTCTTTCTTGTACACTTCTTGTGGTGGAGATCTCTTTTCTTGTTCCTTTCCCTTTCCTGCTTTCTTCTTACTGCAATGTCTCGCCATGTGCCCATAGTGAGAACATATAAAACATTTTCCCTCAAAGGCATACCTCATTTCATCATCTCTCTGCTGAGATGTTGATGCCCCTTGATTTCTTCTTTTGATATTGGGCTCCTGAGCTTCCTGACACATACTCATTGTGTGTACCATTCCTCCACAGTAATAGCATCTAACATATGCTTTCCTATGAGAAGCTCTTCTTTCTGAATTCTCCTGATGCTTCTTCCTGTTCTCAGATTTATTAATGTTTCTCTCTTCACAGCCTGAAATGTACTCCAGAGCCTCTGTACAGAAGCTTGATGTGTGGCCATGAACTCCGCAGAAATAACACATATCATCACTCCTTGAAACTATCCTCATAGGCCTATCTCCAGCACCTACAAGATTTTTCTTACCTTTGGAATTTTTCACTACATTTTTCTTATCAGCCATAGGAGTGGGATTATCATATCCAATTCCAGATTTTCCAAAAAAGGTTGACCTTTGGGAAGATACAATCCTTTCATGCTTCTCCTCTGATGCAGCATATTTGGACTTCATTTCATCATCACCTGCCGAAGGATGATCAAATAATAAGTGCAGTGCATCCTTCAACTTGGGCTTATCTCTGGATTTAGAATTCTTCATTTCCTTCTTGACTGATTGTAGCTCTTCTTCCAACTTTTTAATATTCAAATCTCTTGATACAAGTTGAGCATCAAGTTCTTTTCTGAGATTCTTTCCACAACTCATCTCATCTTCCAGTTCATGCTTCAGCTTATTAACCATGACATTTTGCTCTTTTACATTCAATTTTTCTTGAGCAAGAGAATCGGAGCAACATGCATTTTCTTGTTGTAGTTTTTTATTCTTCTGAACTAACTCAGACAGCTATGCTGCTAGATCATCATTTTTGGCTTTCAGATTTCGAACTTCATCGGACTCTTGATTCTCTTCACACTTACCAGCCTTTTGTTTTCCTTTTCCTTTGGCCAACTTCTGTAGTTCCTCACTTTGAGAATCATTCTTCTCTGTTAGGTCAGTAACTATATCAATAAGCCTTTGATTTAATACTCTTAGCTTGTTGACCTCAGTTTCCAGAGCATGGATCTGTATGCCTTTAGATTTAATTTCCTCAGTGGATTTCTGATCCAATTCTTCAGTCCCATGGACATCCTCCACCTTTTTGTTCAGTCCATCGATCTCTCGTTTCTGTTATTCAACCTTCAGCTTATACTTACTAACGGATTCTGAGTTCTCTGATGTTGATAAATTAAGTTTCTCAATTTCTTCCATCAGCTCAGACTTCTCTTCTTCTTGCTACTGCATGTAGAGTTTGGCATCACAAACAATTTTGTTAGCTTTCTTGGTTTTGGCCCTCCAAACATCTATCTCTTCAAGAGCAGCCTCCAACTCAGCTCGCATATCAATTCTTCCTTCAATTTCTTCTTCTTCACTGTCAGTGGTTCCAACTTCACTTGCAAAGTCTGGTTCTTCACTCATTCCATCAGCATCATTGACTGAGTAAGTATTTTTGTGGTATGATTTATCCAAATCATTTTTCTGTTCACTGCATGATTCCTTCAGTAAGCTGTTTGATTCTTTTATTTGAATCACACTTTTTCCAAAAACACTTCCACACTGAGGGATACCACCTGACTTCTGATTCTTCTTTGAAGATTTTCTTTTTCCCATGGTAGACCGAGATAAGCGCAAACAATATCTTCAACAACACAGATTGACTACACCAAGTTGAAGCAAACAAATCTGATAAAAGCAACCAGTCCCTTTGATACCAATTGTTAGGGCCAATAGGGGCCTATGTACCCTGAGAGGGGGGGTGAATCAGGGTATGGATATTCTTTTTCAAAATACTTTCTGCCCCACTGGATCTTGACCTCTTTGTTACAAGGGTCACTTTGTTTGCTCTTGTGTGTATACTATGCTCAGTTCTTTTCAAGTTTATCTGATGATAATGCTTTGAGTGCAACGCAGAGAAGCGACCAGGCAGACACAACGAATTTAACTTGGTTCACCACTAAGGGCTACGTCCAAGGAGCATACGCCGACAAGTTGCCGGTTCGTACCAAGATCCACTAACTTCACTAGCTGTGGTTTACAATGTTCGGGCTAGATCACTTCTATGCCCAGGCTCACTGCCTTTACAATGTTTAGGGTCATCTCACTGCTTTCCCAAGGGTCACTCCCTGTTTCTCTCTCTCTGGCTCACTGCCGGTGGAGAGGATCACCTTCTTCCTCTTCCTAAGCTCACTGCTCTTGGATGGATCCACTCACAGTTTATAGACCTGTAGGTCTCTTCATTTGCCTGAATGAATGCATCTTCTCTTGTATGTAGATGCTCTGTTGAAGTACAACTTTCACCCGTAGATGAATATCTCTTTGCACCGAAGGTATCGTGCAATCTTCCAGCTTCCACGCAGTCTGAAAATCACTGCGGGAACAAAACCTTACTTGGCGCGCAAGTCAACCTCGGCGCGCAAGTATCGGCGCGCAAGTCACAACGGGCGCGCAAGTCCTCCTCTGACACTTGCGCGACACAAGCTTCCTCAACTCCAAACTTGCGCGACTCTCTTCCCTTTACGCCCAAACCACCATTGGTGCGCAACTGCAAACCGGCGCGCAACTTCTAACACCAGCGCACAACTTCAACTTCTGGCGCGCAAGTCCCACCTGCGCGACCACAACACCACTTGCGCGACCACCACACCTGCGCGACGGGAGCTCTCGTCCTGAACTCCGGTGAGAAATGAGGAGGGGTGGTCCGGTATTTATAGGCAATCTGACCACCCTGCGCGACGGCGCGCAAGTCACCTGCGCGACCCAATCTCGGCGCGCAAGTCTTCCTTCTTTTAGACACTTGCGCGACCAACTCCCAAACTTGCGCGATCCTATTTCCTTAGCCATATTTTGATCTTCTGATCTTGAAAAACATGTGGCGCGCAAGTTTCCTATACTCCAAGTCCACGGCGCGCAAGTCCCTTTTCCAAAAACACTTTTCTTCATTTGCCGATTTTCAGGCCCAAAAATTTGGCAAACACTGGAAAACGGCGCCACCTTGTATCTGTTCTTTTGTACCGCCTCCAGATCATCCATTCCTTTTATCGACGTTCTTGAATAAAACATGGATCGTTGACCTCAGCTCTTGAACTCGACACTCCACCATGAAATCCTCTTTGTCAACAAATTTGTATGTCATTGTTTTGCTTTGTCAACAATCACAACTCAGATGTCTGCTTTGTCAACAAACACAATCACCTCAAAAATGCTTCAATGATACCTTGAGGGATTTTTGCCCAACAAGTTCTTATATCATGGAAGATGGAGAAAAACTATGATTCATGCCAAAAATCCTAGCTTATATGTGAAAATAGAGGCATGAAATAGCATAATGGAAGATTTGTCCAAGGAGAATACAAATGTAGGTGGAAGGGGGCTGGTGTGGGATGGATGTGGCTTGAGAAGGGACAAATCACAGCATTACCGTGGCATGACCGCGGCGTGACCGCGGCGTGACCGCGGAGTGACCGAGGCGTGTTTTCCCGGTCCAGCGACATCCACGGGGCAACATCTTCTAGACAGGAGCAAAGGGAGCGGGAGGAGGCTGGAATACTGGTGGAAGGGGGCTAGTTGCAAGTGTTGGGGGGCTGGTGTGGGCTGATTTTAAGGTGGAAGGGGGGGATGTTGCGGGCTGAAATGCTGGTGGCAGTAGGCTGAAATGAAGTTGGAAGGGGGTTAGTGTGGGCTAGATGTGGCAGGAGCAGGGCCAAATCACAGTATTACCGCGGCGTGATAGCAGCGTGACTGCGGTGTGACCGCGGCATGACTGCGGCGTGACCGCGGCGTGACCACGGTGTGACCGCGGATTGACCATGGTGTGACTGCGGCGTGACCGCGGCGTGATCGCGGCATGACCGCGACGTGACCGCGACATGACCGCGGCGTGACTGCGGCATGTTGGAGTTTTACCAATGGGGGGACGGTCATGATAAGTTGATATAAAAAGATTAGATAGAGGGAAGAGATAGAGATTAGAGGTAGGCACTGTTGAGGACAATAAGTTATTGGAATATTGTAATATGAGCCATGTACCAAACATAACTAAGGGATTTCAGCTTTAACACATGTATTTAGGGGCCACAATGATCCAATGAAAACACATTCTTGTATAATTGGATAACTAAGTGAAGTGATACTAGTTGGAGAGTATAAATATGAGAGAGGATACAAATTCCTTATTCAATTCATACGCATTTTAAAATGGGTAGGCCATGAGATTAGGTGTAACTATAATATTATAATAATAATAATAATAAACCATGAATATTCTAAATTATAGGTTTATGAGTCTATATTCCTTTAATATTTTTTACATATATACCCAGTATGATATCAAAATTAGTATCATGGTGTAGATGATATGTTTTTTGAGTCATAATACCATCATATATTTGATTCAAATGATGGTTAGAATTAGAAGACACTGTTAAAAAAAATAACACCAGAGTACCAATGTATGAGTGCTTGATTTTATATGCATTGAAAAATGAATATTTATTGGAGGTTAACATATCATTCAGTTTCACTTCTGATAAAAAGGGGAACTAGGATTCATTTATGGTGAAAATTTTGTTTGGAAAAGATTGGCAATGGTTGTTCTTGTTCTTTAGATATTGTGCGGATTGGATTGTTTCGTTGTAGAAATATTGGGATAGTTTGGTGAAATTTTATTTCTTCAACCGTGATGGAAGGTAGTTTCTAAAATATTCTTACCCTTCAATTGTTAAGAATCAGTAAGTGAGTGTTTTAGATATATTTCATGACCCAATATCAAAATTACTCAAATCTATATTCTTGATGAGGAGGCTCTGGAGGGTAATTTACAGGGTGTATTTTTTTTCACATCGAGGATCATGTCACACAATTTATGTTTCTACTGAATGTTGATCAGATAGAAACAACACAGGTCATGGTAGGTCATAATCTATGACCATATTATCATGATTTTGTACTCATCATGATTTTCTACATTAAAGATCAACTATCATTAGTTCCCAGCTATTTGAAAAAAATTGTAGTCAATCATTCTGGAGTATATCTCATCCATTGCTATCTATTTAATCTAGTGGGGTTTTCCCATTGGATCCTACAAAATAAATTTTTATCTTTTCTTGTATAGTATATATTCATCAATAGTTATCATTTACAAATATTTTTTATTATGGAGTTTTTGGAAAGTTTTATGCTCTAGGATCCACTATTTTAGATGATTCAGTTGATGTAGTAGAATCATGATGTATTTCTATTGTATTTTTTATGTCACCTACTTAATGTGACATTTTTTATAAATATACTACTAGTTGAATTAATGAACTCTATGACTTCATATTAGATGATTCCTTTTAATTTGATGTAAATTCAGGAATAAATTGATGGTCTATTGTAGTGTGGATTTTTTCTTCCAAGTGTGTCCCCTTCGAAAGCATCAGTTAAATTTATAATATAGTGTAAATGATGTATGTGTTTGTCTATAAATTATCCTCACCTGAATCATGGGATTGTAAATAATCACTTCCCTCAATTATAGATTGATTAATTATTTAATTGACCTGTCTACAGGTCCACCCCTCCACCCTCCCCCTACCCTTGCCCCCTGCCCCCCCCCCCCAACCTACCCCCCATCAACCTGCCCCCTACCCCTGCCCCCTGCCCCCTCCAACCTGCCCCCGTGCCCCCATGCACCCCATGCATCCCTCCACCCTGAACCCAACCCACTACCCCCTGCTCCCTACCCCCTTCCCCCTGCCCCCCACCATGCCCCCTCCACCCTCTACCCTCCCCCTGCCCCCACCCTGCCCCCCTGCACCCCTCCACCCTTGAATGTATTATTATGTCAAAGGACCCTTGGTATCCAGTGACTCAATAGATAGAGATGCATAAAACACATGTTCTCCATCAAGATGAGTGCTCTATTAAGCCTTGAATATACCTTTGGACCGAGACTCTAGCAGTTAACTAGGGAATTTCCTCTGTTTCCAAGACAATGTGTTGTTTAACTTTGAACTGTTTTTCAACAGAGAACCAAATAAAATCTAACATCACTATGGAATTGCCTATGATTCCTAGACAATGTGTTGTTTAAATATCACTTCGCATGTGACATAGTCACACAACATGGGACCCATCTTAAAAGTCTAACGACGCTTAAAGAGTGTCTTGGTTCAAACAACCGTTTTAATAAAAAGAGGGAATCCCCCTACAGGGATATAAAAATGGTCAAGTATGATGTGTCACTCAAACTTCATAAAGTTCTCCTCTATTTTCAAAACACCTCATGAATTTCATTATAAGACAGAAAAATTTCCAAAAATCCAATTTCGTTTTAAATCATTTCCCAAATTATATAATGCATCCCCCTTCCCCCCTGCACAGAACCCCAGACAGCCCCCTGTGCACCCCCGGATAGCCCCCTACACCCCCGGACAGCCCCCCGTACACCCCCGGACAGCACCCACGTGCACCCCCAGGCAGACCCCATTGTATGAAACTTCATAGGGGTATCTATCGATTCCCTAATTATTCATTTGTTCAATTACTATTTCATTTTTATGAGATTTATTTTCCCACAACACTCCCCATCACCCCCTTCACACCCCCTCATACTCTTTGAATCTCTGTCAAATTGTGGCTAATGAGTGGGCTCAGAAAGGCTAAGTGAAATTGAACTAAACATGTAAATCCAAAATTCATGGGCGGTGTAATGGTAATATTTCGGCATGACTCATCCGTACGTAGGATGTCCACAACGAAGGAAAAGAAAACAAAAAGAAAACAAAAACAACATAGTATAAAGACAAAAAAATGAAACACAAAAATTAATCTCTCCACTACCTTGATCTCCCTCCCCTGCAAAGAAAACCGTGTAGCCACCTCCAGTGCCCTTATGTCCCCCTTCGTAGAATATAACTACCCTCCATCCGTAGAAAGAAGTAAAAGCCTAAGTGGCCAATGTGATAATGAAAATAAAATAAAAATTAAACAACAACATACATGTTTCCAGTGAATAATTATATCTCTATTTTATTGCATTTTTATATAGAAACTTAATGCTCTTGTGGTAACCCACTTTGATTGTTGCAAGTTAGGATAAATATTGAAAAAAATTAATACCTTTCAAAGTAAAACCACAGGTAATTGGCCAGGGACTGATGATTATCACTGAGTATCCATATTAAATATATGGGAGAACATAAACTAATGAACCTATATATTTGCATACATATTTCCAAGAACTATAGAGTAATTTGGAAGAGTAAAAAACTGAAATTTTTAAATTCATGAAAAACCTATAACATCCCACAACAACGTATAAAGCACTCAATCACTGTAAAGAGGAAAAAATATAGGCCCAATAACTAGTAGGTAGGTTTAATCTAACCAAAATAGATAATACAGTCTAATCATGAGGCATCCATTCTAAAAACAGTCTAAACACCACATCCACCAAGCACCAACACACACCATCTACACTATGTCTGTTTAAATCTCCATAAAAAACAACCATTTTCAAAATACATTATATGTTCAAGATGGACCCACGTAAGGTTGAGTATAAATATAACCAGTAGCACACCCCAAAATCAAGAATTAAAGCACCAATAAGTAGTTATATTGAATCAAAATAACAAAGGGTAAAGAATGGTGGATGGGGATGAAGACAGGGGATTACCACCGGTTGTTGGGGAGAACCGTCAGGAATAGAGGAGGGGAGGTAGCTTTGATCAGCTTTTCTGCAGGAGGGTCGGGGTGAGTAAGGTCGCAGCGAGGAGGGGTCAAGGGTTTTCATGGTTGCTGGGGGTATTGACCTCGTCGTCAGAAGAGAGGCGTCGGGGAGGAGGGTCGTAGTGAGGAGGAGGGTCGCGGAAAGGAGGCATCAGGGAGGAGGGTCGCAGCGATGAGGAGGGTGCGGCGAGGAGGCATCGGGGAGGAGGGTTGCGGTGAGGAGGAGGGCGCAGCGAGGTGGCGTCAGGGAGGAGGGTCGTGGAGAGGAGGATAGTGCGGCGAGGAGGAGATCACGGGGGATAGAAATGGTGAGGGCAGGAGGGTCGAGGAGGAGCCCGATGGATTTTGGGGGAAAAAAGGGCACGACTGATTTTAGGCACGATTTCTTAATTAAACCGTGGCTATAAAATGGTTATATCCACAGACCTATATAACCGTGGCTATAGGTCCATGAGTATAGCCTTATTTTGTAGTTGTGTTTCCCAATTATATCCCAATTTATTGATTCTTTACATTAATCTAAAACTGTGATCAATTATAATAAGTTACATTGAAAAATAATAGATATTTATTGATCAATGGTGAATATTATGTCATTTTTAATAATATATATATACATTATCTTAAATTAGGTCAAATAAATTTCCATCACACTAAATAATTTTAAGACCTTAGTAAAAACTATTTAAGACAAACCCACTAAAAATAAAACTTATTCATTTACTTATTAAGTGAAGAAATATAATTCATATTACCTTTTTAATTTAGTTTAAATATAAAGTGCATCAAATTTTTTTAAATCAACCATATTTTTACATAAGGTGTTAATTTTATATTTAGTTTTAAGAAATAAATTTTTAGTGTACCCCTATTATGTATAATATCTCAGTCATAAATGTTTAAATTAAATTTATTCTATTTCCCAATGGTCAAAATTATATCCATAATATTATATTTAAAATAATATTTTATGTATTTTATAAATGGAATGTATAAATTATGTCTAATTTTACAATAAATTCTATGTATGAGGGAGGATAGGTATGTATGTTAAAATTTAAGCTAGAAAAGATCTAATTATCCATGAATATTTGTATGAAATTAATTTAAGGAAAATTATCACCATCCCTAAAAAATACAAACAAGGATTTTTTTGAAAAATTATATCTTTTATATACATATACATATATTTTCAATTTATTACTATTTTTTTAAATTTTTAAATGAGAGAATAATTTTAATAACCTAATCAACTACAACAAAAAACACCATTGAAATTACATTAATGGTTAGACATCGCAATTTTTATATTTGTATATAATTTTAATATATGGGTATGACAACTTCCACTATATATTGAAATACTATACACACCCGAGCATTGATATTGAAACATAGTTCTTTAAATGAATATGTATTCCCTCTACACTTAACTTAAAATGAAATCATGAATTATATTTTAAAAAGATTAAGGTGGGAATGTAACTGGACATTAACAACGAGATCTTCAAAGAATTGAGTTTATTCAAGGATCAAATTAGGTTAAACATTATATAATTACATGGTGTACTAAATGGATAAATGGGGGTTGTCAAAATAAAAGAATAGCCTCTATCATGTCTATCTACTTTTCCTTAATTTTATATTTGAAAAAAATTATAAAATATAGGTTCTATATTTTAATTGAATGATCATAACAAAATTCTTTTTGGAAGAGAGTAAATATATGAAAAATATATTGATAAAAGGGTGTGTTTAATAGGATATATTTTTTATAAAATAATGGGTAAAATATTGGGAGAGCATAATGGAAAATAAATTGATAATTTAACACATTATTGTTTCATTATAATTTTTGTTGACATTGTAATGACGAATATGTGATGTTTTCATGTAGTTTTGAGATATCGATGTTGGAGGCAATTGTAAGTGAATTTTAACTATCCCATTAGTTTTAGATTAGGGTATTTACCTCGGTGTTCTTGGAAAATTGGAATATAGGTATTATACATGATTCATGATAGGTTTTTTTTTTGGATTGTATGGTTAGATACATGGTTCTGTGGACCATACATTCTATGTTTTTAATGTAATAAGCTATTAATGTCCCCCTACATAGTCCTATAAAAATGTTGTAAATATAATGATTTTTTTATTTGCAATAATCTAAATAATTCATGGATGAAATCAATTTATTGAGAACTATGCATGATGACCATGCATTTTTGTTTTTCTTGGGCATTGAAAAATACACAATTATCTATATAGTCTTAGAGACCATGGATGAGGATCATGTAATCGGGTTTAAGTGATTAAATTTCATATTTTAATTCATGAAACATCATTTAATTACCCAATTATTCCTCCCAAGAATCCTTGGATTACTCTATATACATTTTAGGGTGATTTTTGTGGTCTTTTATCTACACTTTAATAAACCATGTATGTGGATAATTTATTTTTCAGTGGATCTTAGTTATGATATTTATATACCTTCTCAATATTTTTATCTCTTAAAAAACCCACTTGGATCTATAATTAGTGATATTTTTTTCATAAATCTATGGATATTGATCTTGTTTTACTACTCATCATGGTAGGGATTTGAGAGATTCACCTTGTAATATTAGTTTGTATAGTTGATTTGAGGAATTTTCAGAAATAAGGCATATATATTGTTGAATTTTATCACTTTTAATATATTAAATAATATGAGGTGTCTATTAATCTGATATTTATTTTTTATTTATTAAAAATTAATGATTTATATAAAATTATTGTTTAATCAAAATATGTTTTCGAAAAATATAATTTTCAATAAATTTGGGTTTACACATAAATCTAGATTTAGGACAAAAAATAGAATTTTTAATTATTTTTATGACTTGAAAGACATGCAATATTTTAAATTTTCATTATTTATAATTTTTATACTAAAAAACTATTAATTTTATGGAAGTGGATTTTATGTGAAAATACCCTAGAAAGGGGTTTTGTTTTCGAACATGATCTAAATATTTTATTTGGATTTCTCACTTAGTTTAGATGCTTATGTAAAATGGATTTTCATGACCTATTTTTACATCTCTAAGATTCATCTATGGTAAAGTGAAGACTTAATGACAATGTGTTTATCTAAGAAAAAAAAGGATACAAGAGGATGCAATGTGATATATCCCAACAGTGTGAGTTTGGGATATGTGAATATGGATTCACAATATGGAAAAAAATTATTATAATTTGTTTATTATATTATTCTTTGGATGAATTAGCATAAGGTATTTTAGGTAAATGGTGTGTTTATATTAATTTTTTTTGAAAATAGGTATTTTCCATAATAATTTTGGAAAATAGATATTTTTCATTGGGATTTATAAAAATGATTTGTTTTCTTGGAATGTGGAAATAATGAGTGGATATGAGAAAATAAATTTTGATGAATAAAATGTGATTTTATAATTTTACAACATCAAAGGTTTATATTTGGAATTATCTTTTTTTTTGAAAATTTTGAATAAATATTATACGTGATTTTTATAACATGGAATATAATTTTTTGTGATAAATAATTTGTTTCATTTAATATTTTTTATTTTTCACATTGGATTGAAATTATATATTTATATTTCTCATAATTGTATGTTTGTTGGAGTTATAATGGAAATTCTATTTTCTTTATACAGAACCCCTATATGTCCACTTTGGTGGAAATGTAGACGTGATAAATGGTGAAGCTGGAAAAGCGTATACTTTATACTTCACTATATGTGAAATGTAGATCTATGATAGAGATAAAAAAATAGGTTTATTAGAATATGTTTCAAGATATATATTTTATTATGGTGTTTGTTTCTAATATTTACTTTAAATTTTATATTTTTTTTAAAAATGTTTTCCCCAATGATTTTTATAAATTTTTTTATATAAAGGAATGTTGCATTCATATGAATTTATTATGTATATATCATTTTGTTAACATTGTTTAAAAATGTTTTATTTTATCCCACAGTTATTTCTGATAGCGTCTAATAATAGGGAAATGTACGTGAGGTCGTGTGACATCTTGGTTCAGCTCTCTGTATTTAGATTATCGGGTCGAGGTGCTAAAAAATGGTAACAAGGATTGATTTTTGAGTTGATTCTTGCAAATTCTTTCATACATGGAGAAAAATACGGATGGAACTCAAAATGTACTGATAAAAAATTATTTTTTTGTATAAAAAATTGAGTAAATGGAATGTTTGAGTAATATTATAGGTCAGTGGTGACATCAAAATATTTTTACTTGTATCATATTAATTCAATATGGGATGATATAGAAATGTTTTTATATATCATTATAGTAATGGTAAGGAATGTATAACATGACAATGGTTTTTAAGAAACAAGATTATATTTCATGAAAATAGTTTTCTAATTATTCAATTCATTTGATTTTTGAAAATTGACATTGAAATGATGTTTTTAAACATACAAGTATTTTTATAAAAAAGTGGGTTGGAATATGACTATATAAGGGAATATGAAGACAACTATAAATATTATGAGATAAGAATTATTGGGATGATGGATGATAGAAATATCATGTCACATTGAATACGATATTTTATGTTACATAGAATATGTTACCTAGAATATTTCTAGTGGGATATGGGAAATGAGTGATTGAAATTTCTCTTGTGGATAATAAGTTCTTGAGCATAGTGGTACAGACTATCATGGAGATCAGGAAATATACTAATTCATATAGTACGAGGTTGGATTAATCATCATTGTTTAAGAATAAAATACACCTTAATTTAGAGGTGGTATTTTTGTGGAGTAGGTGAAAGATTACATGGAAAATATAAAGCATGTATGTACATTTTTACGGGCACATGAGACATCAAAGGTCATGTTTGGATTGTATTTTATAAAATGAATGTGTAGGAAATGGTAGGATTCAATTGATGAATATTGGTAGGATAAATATATTGATTTAATTGATTCATATAGGATCTTTAATAATAAATACTATCCGAAGGAGATAATTTTTTCATGAGATTAAGAGTATGTATATTTTGAGGAGGAAAATATATTAATTATAAAATATGTTTTCAAATTTACTAAACATGTGAAATTTATACTAATATTGGGGATGAATGAAAATATCGTGTTTTGGAGGATTGATATGTGGCTGATAAAAATTATATTGTTAAGGATTATTTTATTAAAGAAACCGAATTATGAGGAGGTGTTTAGTTTGATAAATATAGTGGTGGAAGATATTACTGGCACCCAGAAGGAGACTAATTTCCCTTTCTTTACAACGTGGAGGATTAAATTCATTTAGTATTAGAAGAGTAAGTGTAAGAACTTCCATTTAAAATCAATAAATATTTATTACCATGTTCCCCCAAGAAATGATATGTTGGGGTGTTTATGATACGTAGAAGTGGTATAGTCAAAGTCAAAGAATCTTAATCCTTCATGAACATATTTTTAGTGTGGGAGGGTGGACCATTTGGAGAACTTTTCTAATAGGTTCTTATAGTAACCCAATATAAACAATACTTTATTTTACATCTTCTACATGATATAAATAGTACATTTCATAAATAAAAATATCTCAACGTCTAATAAGTTTGGTGTATTTAGATACAATCTATATAATAATCTTATCTAACAAAACTCATAATCATTTCTCCAAAAAACCACCATAATAGAACATCTTCTAGACATCTCATTTGTAATACTAATCCCTATAACTTGTGGAATAAAAAAATAATAAAGGGCTGAGATTAAACACTCATTAGGGGTGAATAAATATTTCATCAAGTTTGAGTTCATAAGAATAAGTAAAAACATGATCATAAGGGAAATAGATAACTTCATGAGTGATAAAAATAAAAAAATAATTAAGAATCAAAGTACATATCAGAAGAACTTAAAGTCAAAAATATCAACAATGGAATATAATATCTATAACATGACCTAAAAGTATTTAACATAAACCTTGAATCCTGAGAGTATAATATCGTACTGAATGACATCCCTTAAATATGGAAGAGACATTAGCATATAAACAATACGTTAATATGCCATTACATCGATTCAAATGCCTATGTTGATGTAAAATGTACTCTTAAATACCCATCACATGAGACATAAACTATTAGCCAATGCATTAGTGGGATATATAGGTCCCCACCAATCATTAATCCATACTTACACATTCCACATAAAAATAATTCAATTTTCAAATCATAAAAAAACAGGGAAATAAAATGGTTTTATAAAACATTCAATTGGAAATCATGCACTTTTCATAAATGTACCTTATAAATAAAATGGGTTTCATAAAAAATCTAATTGTAAATAATTTACTTTTCATAAAGATCCATAGAAATAAAATGGGTTTTATAAAACATCCTAATTGTATAAAATAAAATCATGAAGTAAGTAATTTGATATTAAAAAATTGAGCATGAAAAAAATCACATAATTAAAGAAAATATACAGCGAAACATGGAAAATAACTCTGTTATTGATTGATGATATGAATATAATGAAACCATATCACGAAAAATTCTTATTGAAATTAAGTATCCTTTATTTTAAAAAATAATAATACATGAAAGGAAAAAATTTCAAGAAATTATATTTCTAGGAAATTTTTTTTCCACTAGAAATAAAACTGAATTTCATTTAAAAAGGAAAATTTAGTGAACATAGGGTAATATAAATTAATAACAAAGCTTAAAACTCAAATGATAAGTTTTTTTACCATGTCTATTATCTTTACCCTTTATTTCAATGAAATTATTTTAAAATACTACATTATAAAGGTAAACCTCTTAATTACCTAATTTTAAAACTTAATACTATAAATTAATATTTATATTCTTCATCAATATCAATTATATTAATTTATCAGAATATTATAATTTTTTTTCAAAATCGGCCGTTAATAATCTTGTCCTTTTTGAACTAGGTTCATAAAAGTGGTGTTGTTATTCCTTTTTCCGAAGAAGATCATAATTTTAAAACTAATAAAGGTACTATATTTTATATTATATAAATTTATGTAATGTTATATTTCCATTACAATGGACTTTTATTTAGGTTTATTGAATTGTAAAATGGTGATGAACTAGTGTCAGGTTATTTACCAATATCAATGGATTACCTAATAACGATCATTAATATTTTATCTACAAGGAAGAATATTAATGTTAGATATTAATAATATATACCATATATATCTTCATATATAAAATAAAACAATTCATTATGGTGATAATTAAAGTGAAAACATGTTTATTCATAGCTGCTATAGTCCAAACACATGCACAATTCATGTTTTCATTTTTCCTAAAGGAAGAGTGAAAGGGGATAATACTTGTACCATAATTATAATAACATATTAGTATAATAACTACACATATCTAATAATTTTTATATTGTGAAAATAAATGGGGGAAATAATAAATTTATATATAGAAAAAGAAAAAAGGAATAAAAAGTTATAAATTGATACCTCATTACTTGAGATATCTCTTTTAGAAATGGGGTTAAAGATTTGAGAGATTGTATTTTGAGAAGGCCAAAACATCCTTATGGTTTGTAGGAGTGTGGGTTAGAGGTATGGATATAGTTTAGGAGGAAATTAGGCATTCGTTAGGGGAATTGAGGAAATGAGTGCCCTTTTATAAGTTAAAATGAGTGACATTTATTTAAAAACAAAATTTTTTAGACAAAGGAAAGTAAATCTCAAGGAAAATGGATTCAAAATTGAGAAATAATATTGGAAAAGAGATATATAAATTCAAACCTCAAAATATCTATTTAAAATATTTTTTAACATTCTTCGACCTTCACCTATAAGGTTACTCATTTATACCATTTCGGTTTTCACCATAGTAACTAGATTTTAAAAAGATAATTTATCCTTTATACCCAAAAATAAAAACAATCCTTATTATATAATTTGGACCTAATAATTCAAAATGTAAAACCCATTTTTTTGAATATATTTGTAAGTGTGATGGAAATTAATTTTAAAATTCTAAATGTATAATGTATTAAAACCAATTTTTTGAAAAATATAACATAATTTAAAAAAATTATAATATGGGTATATTAAATAAAACCAATATTTATTTATATTAAAAATATTATTATAAAATTAATAATTGGTTTTATAAAAACGATTCATGAATTTTATATTAATTATTATATACTAATTACACCCTAAAATTCATGTTATTTATGAAATCAATATATTGTACTACTTAGATAAAAATAAATTTTTTAAAAATCCAAAAAATTTATCCTAATATAATATTTACATTATAAGTCCAAAAAATGATTAATGTTATGAAATTTACATTCTAAAAATATTTAATATTGTTTTTAATTAGAAACATAAAATATAGTGAACAACTATTTTTATAGGAAAATGAATTTTGTTATATTGACTATTCATTTTCATAAAATTTACTAATAAATATAGAATTAATCATTTATTCAGATTATAATAAATTTTATGTTACATAAATTAAATTTTAGAAAAAATATTTCATTAGTTTCTAAAATTCACTCGTACAGTTAGTATTTTATTTGAATATTATTTGCTTTTGTTATTTTTTATATATATGTATTTCATAATTCCATTATCACTATTTATACCTACCAATTATATTAATATATTCCAATAGTATATACTGTTTTGGATTTATTTTCGTGTTTGGATCAAGCTATCGAACATATTTTTTATTTAAGGAGGAAAAAATTTGTTCATTATATTATACCACCTTAAAATTAATTTCACCCTAAATCTTTTATTACATGGAATAAAAAATATGAAGGTATTTTTATCTCAACACATTAAATGGTTCCCATGTAGCTTTATCAAACTTATTATTGATTTATATGACTTTTACTGGATGAGTGGTGTTGTTACATATAACCTTATCTCTTTTATCTATAATATCTACTCATTTTCCTCACATAAGAGATCTTGTTCCATTTACATGAATTAATAATTCCATACATGTGAAGAGTATGATATGTTCTTCCATAAATGTGATACATGGAACACATCATACTCTTGTTAAAGGTCAATAAAGGGTTTTAATTGGTAATCTATAACCTTGAAAAAATTAATAATATTGAGGGGACAAATATACATTGGGATCACTTCCCTTTATTCCCAAATATCATTACTCACTTCTATAGAGATTTTCAAAGGAACACCTTATTACTAAATTCAAACTCTAGATCACATGGATGATTATTTACATAACTATTCTATCAAAATTTTTCTTCCATCATATTCCACCAAATGGTTTGATCCTTATTCTTCATGAATTGGATATGTTTACGTCCTATCAGCTTTCTATGTCCAACTTCAACCCTACACGATAGAGCTATAAATCTAATCCCACATCGAGTCTCATATGGTGAAACCTAAATTATATAATTTAAAATTTTAAATATTTAAATATACTAGGGGAGGTTTTGATCCCCAAACCCTTGTAAATCCATCAAACAAGACCTCAACAAACCATTTATAGTTAGAATTTTCCTTTTGGAATGTTCGTTCATATGAGGATTATAATCAGTACTGAAACTCATATCTATCACAAAAATTTATATATTATTCCCCGAAATCTCAAGGTAAAACTTAGTTCCCGATTATATATAATGGATAAGGGTACTCATTGAAACATTAACACTTACCTTATATATATCATGGAAAATTGTCCAATGTGTAAATATTATTTATGGGATTAAAATGCACTAAAATTTTTAGGTAATCAACTACAACCCCAACAACATTATATACTTTATATATTTTGGGGAGTCCCAAGAATAAGTCCATGGTGATGTTTTCACATTTCAATACTAGTATGGCTAATGAATCCAATATACCATTGTACTTTTTCATTCATTCTTAACTTGATAGTATAATAAAAATCAAGATACATATTTTGCAATTTATCTCATCAATTTATCCCACTAGAAGATTTATTTTAGATCTATATACATTTTCATACATCTTATATGTATAGAGGCTTATTATATATGGGAAACCTAAAAATTCTCTTTTTCAATTTTGGTTTTCATGGAACATATATATATGTTCTAAATACTATAACTCCATATTTATAAAAGTTTATCTCTATTATGTTTTCTACTTTTTTATAGCTCTACATCTTATTTTTTGGGATTCTTGGATCTTTACATAAGTGAAAGGATGAGCAGTAAGTTGTGAAAGATATTATTAATCTCCTATCATTATGAATTAATGATTCATCCTCTTCAAATCCATGAGTATTGGGTATTTTTGAATCCTCTCCATGGATAGAGTAGCATGATATTTACTTCTCAAAGCATGATCATCCTTATTCTCCTTCTCTCGATGGTCATGTATTGAGTGGTCATAATATTTTCTCAATTCAAACCATCAAATATGGAAACTTTTCAATTCCATCTATGGGAATAAATATTTCAATTCGTTGTGATCAGTATATATATATATATCATGCTTTTCTACGTAGATATAATGTCACAAAATATTTAATAAATATATCATTACTTCTAGATCAAAATCATGTGTTGGGTAAATTTTCCCATTAGCTTTTAATTTTTATGAGTCATAAGTAATTACATTTTTATTTTTTATGTGGTTGCTTCCCAACCCCTTCTTCAAGGGATCAATGTATATTACTAACCTTTCCCTACTATATGTAAATTTAAGTATTGGTGATTTGAAAAATATCTTATTTAGTTCCTTAAAACATTATTTACATTCCTCTATACAAATATAACTTAAACCCTCCTATGTTACGTGGCTAGTGGATTTGATATAAGTGATAATTTCTGACAAATTGTTTTTAATTTCCTACCATCCTAAGAAAACTGTGAATATATGTTATAGTAGTTAGTATGGTACATTGGTTAATAACTTCAATTTTTGATGGATATATAGATATTCCCTTGATGGTAATTACATTACCCAATAATGACACCATTTTTCTAGGATTCACATTTTCCAAATTCATCACACAACTTATACTTTCTCAAGGTCATCAACACAATCTAGAAATGATCTTCATACTATGCCTCATGATTTGAGTATATAATAATATCATCAATAATAAAAACCAAAAAATAATCCAAGTAGTATCTAAATTGGTCTATTCATTATATCCATGGATATAGTTGGGGGATTAGTCAATCCAAATGGAGTCAAAATAAAATCATAATATCTAAACCTTATTTGAAAGGATATTATTGGAATATCCCCCCTTTTGACTGTTTAGTAATGATACTCAAATTGAAGGTCAATTTTAAATAAGTAATGAGATCCTCTAAGTTGATCAAACATGTCATAGATATGGGGTAAAAGATATTTATTCTTAATTGTGATCTTACTCAGCTCATTATGGTCATTGAATGTTTTCATTAATCAATATTTATTCTTTAAAACAGAAAATTTCTCCCTTTGACGAATAACTAGAGTGGATAAATTCCATGTTTATAATATACATTGAATTCTTCTTTAATTAGTCTATAATTAGATCCATACTATATTGAATCCTTTATATAGTAATAAATGAAAATATAATTACAATCAGGAATTCAACCTCCCAATTCATGGGAATACTGGGCATTTCTTCCATTAAAACATCAATGTATTCTTGTAAAATGGGCATGACGTTAATCCTTGCATTCTCCCATATCATTTGAGTTTTTATTCCCTCAATAATGGGTATTGAAACCTATATTATATAATTTTATTCTGAGGGGAGATAATATTTATATTGATAAATGAGAATAAAATGATCTGAAATTAAAAAATTATATTTCGTTCTCCTAACAATTTAGAGGGTATATATTGTGGGATAATCAATGTATACCCAAAATAATGTCAAATTAAACCAAGGGCAGAAGAATTAGATCTATAGGAATTACCCTCCCACAGATATAAATGAAAGAATATTTTTAAATCCAAGACATGAAGATTGTGATACTATGTGTTTTGAAAAATAGTTCAATATCCATCAATTGAGTTTGTGATTCCACATTATTAGAAAACTTGTGTGATATCAAAGAATGTGATGAACCATAATCATATTAGGTACTTGAATATCTATAATAAGGATTAAGTGTACCTAGAATTACTTAATTATTGTGATCTACCTCAGTGGTTGTGAACGTGAATTCCTTTCATTTTTTCCTTTATCTTGTTGGATATTGGGGAGTATTTTTTTTTCATTAGACAGAGGATTGGGACATTAACTCATTTGGTTCCCAAACTCATTTCATTTTAATAATTATATTATAGGTAGATCATTAGCTAGTAAATAATTATCTTCTTCTATGTTACTCATTCTCTTATACTTACTTTGGTAGTTTTGGCATTGATGGATTACTTTAAAACACTTAAAACACTTCCTTGATCCTCTATGGAAATTACCTAGGTGCTTCCTCTCACAATTTTGGAAAGTAGAGGCTTAAAATTTATTACCCACACATTAATTACCATTAATGTTACCTATGTATTCATCTTTAATTTTTGTCTACATGAAGTTCTGAGAGACCCCAGATTCCTTCTCCACCTACAGTTTAAATCCAAAAAATAACTTTATAGATTCTGAAGTATTTTATAGGTAAATTCTTTCAAATAATAGGTTTTAATATACTGAGTAAAAAATTTGTTTTAATTTCTAGATAAGAGATAAAACCAGGGCTATATATTGAAATCCTGAAGATGTTTTCTTCATATGTCCAAATGGATTCATCCTAGATTTTTTAAAATCCATTAATTTACTCTCTACCTTCAAGAGAAGTTTTCAAGTAAAATACTTGATAAAAAATCTTTCTTAAACTATTCATATTCTATTGAGTCCACATAGTTTTTTATATAATTAAAAAATTAACTCAATTCATCCACCTCACATTTCAAATTCTAAATAACCAAAACAACCTTCTCATGTTCTCAGAATTAGAGAAATAAATATATCATTTTAATATCATTGATCCATTGGTTGATGATAAGTGTATTTGAAGAGCCATTGAAAGAGGGTGTAAATTTCCATATGAAAGTGTTAATAGAAATTCTCACCCTCCTTGGTTTGTTGATGATCTAAATCCAATTTGGTTTATTATTCATATCTTATGATAGTTGAGTGAAAATTTATATGAGGTCTTGTACTCTATCTCCCATTCCATTGGGTTATTCATTAGGGAAAGAATCAAATTGAACCTCACACCCATTTTTAATCCTAGTTCTTCTGATTCCAACCATTACTAAAACAAGAAAATGTTTTAATATGAGTGATAAAGAATTAAAATCATAAATGAAAAATTATATTTATGGAATTAAAACATAAACTATAATATTATTTTACACCATCACATCTATGTAAAATTATTTTAGTCAAACCTATATCATTCATGGTAAAAATTATGGTTGGGTTTTATCATAATTCGTAACAAAACTAATCAATATAACTAGGAAATGAATACTTTGAAATGGTTAATAAAGAGGATGATATCAACAGAGGAATATCCCTCGATTATTTCTATCAATTTGTGTAGTAATAACTCTTTTTCATGCACCAGATTAGATTAGATTTAATAGTCAACATCCCCTCTTCAAGGTTATTTACCTTAGGAACAACGATTCTATAGCCTACATCCACTTTACAATATCCATAAATTGATATATTTTCTAGGAAAACAACCTACTCTAGAAATTAACAATATTTGAGGATATCATTATATACAAAAAACCATCTCTACGGTCTTCCAATAAGGTTATATAATCTTAATTCTCAAAACTTATTCTTTGATCTCCCAATATAACTTAACATTTACTCTAATAAAAACTATATCAAAGAAATCTAAACATTCTTTTATGTTACATCTTTTACAAGATATAAACATTTAATTTCATATATAATTACATCCCAAGGACTGATATGTTCAATGTATTTGGATACTAGCTACATAATAAACGTGTGATCATTAATATCATAATAATTTTTTTTACATAAACTATTAACATTTATCCATAAAGTCACTTTAATAGACCATATTCCAGAAATATAATTAGTAAGACTCATCCTCATAACTAGAGGAATAAAAACAATTAGAAAGGGGTGATATCAAATTCTCTGTAAGGGGTGAATAAAAATAACATCAAGGATGAGTTCATAAGAATAATTAAAAACATGAGCATAAGAGAAATATCCTATCCTCATGAGTGTTAAAAAAACCATAAGTAATAATATGATTTCATGGAATAAAAACATCAAAACATAAAATATCATCAATAAAACATACTTCCTATAACATGGATTATAAGCATTTAACCAAAACATTGAATTTTGATATCAAAAGATCATAATATGTAACATCCTTTTACTATGGGACAAACATTATAATATCGAAACACTACTTTCGTGATCAACACCATCAGGGATCATGATTACAAGAAATTAAAATTTACTCATCAATACCTATCACATGATATATAAACTCTTAACTGACTCATTGGATGGATTTATAAGACTCCACATGTCATTCATTCATAATTACATGTTCCACTTAAACATAATTCACTTTTCACATCATAAGGAGAAGAAGGAAATAAAATAGGTTTTAAAAAACATCCAAATTGAATTCATTCAATTTTAATAAAGAACTCATGGAAATTAAAATTTTTATATAAAATATCCAAATGGAAATCATTATGTTTTCATAAATAACTGATGGAAATTAAATGGGTCTTATAAAACATCAAAATGGTACAAATAATATCCCCAATTACATATTTTGATATAAAAAACCTTTACAAAAAAAATAATCACATACGTTTTGACTATATAATGTGGACCAGGAAATATAAATACATAAGAAATATATTATACGATAACAATGAAACCAAATCATAAAAAAATGTTTTGAAATAATGTCTCCTTTATGTTCATAAAAAGAAAAATAATTGAAATGAAATACTTTCATGGAAATGTATTTCTATCAAAAAATGTTTCTCCATATAAATAAAAATATAATATAATTTAAAATAGAAATTCTAGTGATCATAGGGTAATGGATATCAAGAATAAAGCATATAATTCATAGGAATAAGATTAAGTTACCAAGTCCCTTACCTTTAGCATTGATTTACATATAGGTTATTTAACCTATAATATCATAAAGATTTATATCTTAATTAACTATTTCATAGCTATATTGATATAAATTTCGATTTATAATATTCATTAATAATAATTAACTTCATTCATTAGATTGTTTTATTCTTTTTTTTTCAATATCTCATGTTAATAATCTTGACTTTTTTGAACATGGATAGTAAAATAGGTGTAAATGTTCCTTTTTTTCTAAAATATTATCAATTACAAACTATTAAAGGTACCATATTTTAATTTTTTATAAATACCTATGATGTCTTATTTCCCTTAAATTGTTGTTTTATTCATGTTTAGTGATGATAAAAATGGTGATGACCAAGATTCAGGATATGTGATGATATCAATGGATTATCTTATATCGATATTTACCTTCTTTTCTATCAATAAATAACCATATTAATGATATATAATACTTATATATATCCTATATAAATAAAAAATATAAATTTAAACTTTCCATGATATTGGTTGTTAAAAATGAAACACATTTATTCCTGGGGGTAGTAGTCTTCACACATACACAATTCACATTTTCAATTTTCATAATGGAAGATTGAAATGGGGTTAATGATTATACCATAATTATAAGAAAATAATATTTTAATAAGGTTATTGGTGATAAAATTTTTAAATGGTGTAAATAAATTTGGGAAAGAAGAAATGCATAAAAGGAAAGAGGAAAAAGGAATTAATTATTAGAAAAATATACCGCACTATTTAGATTGTCATCTTTGAAAAGGGGATAAACCATTTATAGATTGTAATTTGAGAAGAAAAAAACATTTTTAATGTCTTAAGAGTGTTAATGTGAGGTTTAGGTATATTTTTATCTAAATTAAGTTATTTGTTGGGTAAATGATGAGAGGAGTTTGACTTTTATAAGTAAAAAGGAGTGAAATTTTTGGTATATAGAAATTTTCAATAATCAAAAGTAAATTTCATCTAAAATAACCAAAAAATTAAGTAATAATAGATATAAGAATATATAAGGTTTACTAACACTTTAACCACAAAATTGGAAACACGATTTTGACATGTTAGGCCCTTTACCTCAAAGGCTATTAATTTTTACTATTTTTGTTTTCACCAGGGTAACTAGTTTTTACCTTGTAAATTTGTCTTTTATGATTGAAAATAAAATGGTACATATTATATAATTTTGACCTAATCATTCGAAATTTTAAATAAGTTTTTTGAATAAAAAATTTAAAATGGTAAAAAATAATTTTAAAATACTAAATGTATAATGTTTTGAAATAATTTTTTCAAAAATATAATATAAATTCTAAAATTTCAAATATCGGTTTATAAATTATAGCCAGTTTTTTAAAATATAAGTTCACATATAAAATACATTTTTTCTATTCTAAAATGATTTTAGGAAATTCCAATTCAAACTTATATACTAATAATGTCATAAAAGTCATGTTATTTGTAAAAATAGTATTTGACTATATGGAAAAATAAATCTTTATTGAAAAAAATAATAATTTTAAGATAATATCTATTTGATAAATCACAAAACTATGTTAATTTTCAAAAATTAATATTTTAAAATTATTAATATTTTTTAATTAAAAATTTAAAATATAGCCAAAATTTAATTTTGTTGGAAAATGATTTTTTTTATAACAACCATTTATTTTCCTCTAAATTACTAATTTATCTAACTTTAATAGTTTACCTATATCAAAATATATTCTAATTTAAATGAAATAAATTTTATAAAAATAATTTTATTAGTTTATTATCTACACAAATTGAGTCGATATTTAAAGTGAACTTTATTTTGTGTCATTATTATATATATATATATCATAATTCAATCATCGCTATTTATACTATCCACTTATAAATATACCTTAAAATGATCTATATTTTTTTGGTTTCAACATTTTTTGTTGACTAATATAACGAGCGTTGAATTTTATCAAAGAGAATAAACTATGGTCATTTCAGTTCTCATGGATGAGTAGTAGTGGCACATCAAACAATGTTCAAGGATTGAATATACATATTCATTCATCCTATAAATTTGAGTTGGGAACTTATAGAAAATTTTGGAGGCTACTAGGTAAGATATTCATTAGAGATTAGAATAAAATCCATGTATAAGTCACCATACTATAACACACACTTTAAAAACATCCCAAGTAAGAACTTTCATATGAAAAAATCAAATAAAACAAAGACAAAAGAAGAATACAGGTATTAATGTGGTTCATAAATTAGTCTTAATCTATAATGGGAGGATATAAAATATTCTATTAAGGAAACAAAATTTGATTACAAAAAAATCTAAATTTAGTGTATCATAAAATTGTTCGCACCCTAATAAATAAATTAGATTCCAACTGAAGAAATCGATAATTCTATATTATAATCATCATTGATTTTATGAAAAACCATATCTTATCTTCTCAAGAATCACTTTGTTAAATCAAATACATCCATTACCTCAACTCACCCTTTTATTTAATAAAACATGCTTTTAGAAACATTGTGAGTGGATTCTTATGTATTTCTAGAGTTACTCTTAGAAAAACCCTTTGCACCTCATCATTTGTCATGACCCAACCCAAGATAGAGATTGGGACACCACTATCCCGAGCCTAACTCCATAGGCCAGGGGTGGTGACAAGTGATGGAGGCATAAATAACTCAGGGTTGCCTTTTCCTAAGAACCGGTACACAAACACACACAACCAAATCAATGAAAAATTTAAGAGGTAAAGAAAAAAAATGAAACAATGTTATAAATAAAACAAACGGGCATGGAATTCCGAATAGTACAAAGTATGGTTGTGTAAACTAAAAAAAGGAAAAAATACCTGCCTAACTAGAAATGTGTCCCAACCTAATAGGAAACAAGAAAAAATTAAATAGATGAGATAGCCCATCTCATATATCCCAAGCTAGGACCACTGTATGTGGTCCAAGCACCAAGTACCTCTCAACTCTTCTAAAGTCACAATCAACCTATTTATCATTTGAAAAATACATGAAATGTTTGGGAAAATCCTATGTAGGGGTGATTATATACCTACTATGTAGAACTAAACAGAAGAGGTGAAGGGGGAGATGTAAGAGATATAATTTAAGAGGATAGATGTAACACCCCAAGCTTCCACAGTACGATTCCCTTTGAATATTACAATAGCTTGCGTTGTACGTAACTTCGAGTTATGACACACCATGACCTACCAAACTAGCCATTATGAATAGTAATTCCCACTTTTTGAAATTTTAATTTTTTTTTTCAAAATGGACTTCATTTTTGGATTCAGAATATCAAAATTAGCTTAGGGTGATTTTTATGAAAACATTCAATTTTTGATGAATAGTGAAAAACACTACATTATTGTTTAAAACAAAATTTTTATGTATATAATTATTTGTTTTATTTAAATTTATTTTAGTTCAAAATAGATACATAATACTTATATTAGTTCAAGGTAATTCATTGGATTCATTTTATATTAAAATTGGATGTATAAAATTTTATTGAATTTTTTAACGTCTTTTACCCTCCTTTATGGAACGTTAAAAATTTGCATAAAACACAATTTTACTGCTTCTATGAATTCAATTTAAAAAATCTGAGAGACACAATTGACATCAGTAAGTAAAATGTGGTTCAATAAGATGAAAACAATTTTTGGTGAATAGTAACTTTTGACTTTTTTTACCACGATTGAAAGTAAATACTATAATTAAAGGTAAAAATGATATTATTATTACCCTATCACATGTTATAATTCTATTGAATCTGTGTATTTAAAAAAATCAACATTAGGAATAAAATATGATCCTTTTGACCCCTTGGATTAGATTAGAAAATTAATTATTATTTCATTAAAAGAAGAGTTAAAAGTGTTAAATTAATATTTTTATCACTAAAACATTTTTAATATAGGGTTACACATAATATAAATTTGACAAAAAATATTAATTATAAATATAAAACTATTTACTACATAATGGTATTTTATTTATATTTTTTAGACACTAAATATTCAAATTTATTTATGACACAAAGATTATGCAATAATTACCTTATTAATGAAGGATTAAAATAATTGATATTATAAATATCCAAATAAATGTAAATTGATAATTTTGATGAATTAAAAAAATTTTATAGGTTACTTTGACATTTTATGTTTGATGAAATTATTTTATTTCAAGTAATCTAGTTGTTAGGACTTTAAAAAAATACAATACTAAATAGTGTCAAAATTGACATAAATGAGAATTTAAAACAAATACTATATTATTAAATGATATAACAGTCCTAAAAATCTATGGTTTGACCAAAAGACTTATATAATAATAGAAATGTCATTAATGAACCACTTGGGGTCGTCTTGGCATTTTATAGGATGTTTATTAACGATTTATTATAATAATACAAGAATACATGGTAAAAGTTAAACTATTTAACTAAGAGTTAAATCTAAAGGACAAGGTTAATATGGTTACCTAAACCACCATAAAACCAATTGGTTGAGAGTTTTTCGACCAATAACAAACTTAGAATCAAAATAAATAATATTTGTGTCATTATAAACTGAATATTATTGTACAATAAAATAATATTTCATTCTTTTCCTAAAGTAACCCTCACCTCTCTTATAAAAAGGTACCCCCCTTCTATTAAATTAACACCTCCAAATACATTTGGATTGTAGAAAAACCTACCCAAATATCCACCCAACTACCCTCCCTTAAACCTATTGTCCTTAATTTGATCATAAAGACAACCTAAGGATCCCATTTGATCAAATCAATAAGAAACACCCGAAGAGAAGGTAATAATTTCACCACCTCTTTCAAAGTTATTTTCTTCTTCCAATTCCTCTTTATTTTTTATTTCCATACGAAAACAATAAATACAGTAACATATACATATTTTGATGGTATTATAAATATTTTACAGCCATATTCATTATTCTATCGATCCTACGAATGAAAAATCACCATAAATGTGTACGTATGGCTTACCGTCTCCACGTCGTGGTGTGGTTTGTTCTTCAAACACTTCATTATTTGTATGGGTATAATAATGAGTATAAATAATGTAAAAAATAAATATAACACATTAATTATTATTTATATATGATATACCATCCAATTACATACAATTTCACCATCAATAGAATGGTATTTTCTCTTGCACGTACGTACAGATTACAGTCTCCAAGAACGTGATGAGATTAATTCCCCATCATAACCATTCAAAAAGAAATTCATTTTATGATTAAAAATAATGTTTAAGATCGTCATATCATTTTGGATATGAATATAATACATCCTATCCATAACAAACATGACTTACGTAACAAAACATATAATGGAAAAAGAATCAGTTATCACACAAAATGCTGATACCACTGAAATATTATTAACAAAGCAATATTAGAATATCATATGTGATATCATATTTAGGTATGTGGTTCTTTTATAAATTATTAAAAATTATTTAAATATTATACAAGAGGTTAATGTACCTTCTATCAAGGAAAGTTACAATGTAATGATTAATTTTACAATCTCTTTATTATCCGAGGTTGTTTATACACGAGTATCTACTGGGACCTCTTTATCATTCACATCCATGTTTCTTAAAAATGTATTTCAAAACATTTTTACTATTTCCTATAATATGCGTTAAATTAATTTATACCCTTGTTTGAATTTTTATAAAAGTTTTATAAAAGAATATTTCCGTTATTTTCCCAAAAAGGAACTTTATGACCTTTTCCATGAATTAAGGTAAGAATTTTTTTAACTTATATAGTGGGTGTGACTATTTTCTGCCATTATAACACCTTTCAAGCTTCCATTACAAGATTATAAGAATATTATTCAAAATAAATGTTTTCTTTTATAATCATGTGACATTTAAATGATTTCAGAATAGAAAGAGATATTTCTCTCAATTTTTTTTTGATTTCATAAATGTCAACATCCTTTGATGGATTTTACACTTGTTTGAAGTTGATTTATTATGATACTATCTTCCATATTATATTGAAGTTTTTGTGATATGTTTGATTGTGGATGTGTTATTTTTATTCCATTCATGGTTTATGGTTAAAGTATTAACATTTCGTAAGCTTGTTTTAATACAAATTTTTATGTTATGTTTCAACCTTTTTATATGAGGAATGCATTGAACTTAGTAAGTGACGGGTGGAGCCCCCTATAACTTCTCAATGCATTGGTAGGTCTCTTGAGACAAACTAGTGTCTTGGAACAAGTCCTTGTCAAAATATTATTTGTATTATTTGCACGAGGCCTTGACTATGTGGTTTTAAAGTCTGGAATTAGGCATTCCATCATTATGAAATTGGATATTGATATTACATATGATTATTCAATAAGTACAATATCTATGTGAATAATTAAATGGAATTATTTGATTTATCTTTTCCATATTATGAAGAAAATTATGTTTTAAAGGCTTTTGTTCTAGTCTTATAAATTTCCTTAAATGTTTATACTTATTTATGAAAGATTCTGCTATATTATTATCCTTATAGAGTATCTGAGCTCACCCCTTTCTATGCTTTATTTCTCCCCAGATGTGAAGAAGTATACTATGAATAACATGAGGGGATAGTCTAAGGGAGATGAATGTGTTAAAAGGAGATACAATGTTGTTGTTTTTCATTTTATAATGTGATGTAAAACTTATGTATGTATCTAGTACTTCAAAGTCTACTAAACTAATCAGTATTTCAGGATTTAATCCCTTGTGATCATGCCAATGTTATGTAATAATTACTCGACTCTAGGTTACTAGGGTTGGGACATTATATTTGGTATTATGGGATATTTAGTACAAACCTTGGAATCAAGATTTAGAAAGACTCTAATTAGAGAACATTACCCTAAGATATATTTTGAGGAATAATATAGAAGAACGTCCTAAAAAAAATTAAGGTAGAGATTTTGTGAGTTTTCAAAGAAATATATCCATGTCTGGATATGAGCATGTAGTGGCGGCTCTGGCACAGATTTACCTAGGAGTGAAAACTCTAACAACGAGTTTCGGGTTTGACCCGGGGTATCCTATTACACGACAATGGACCTTGCTTCACTCTTGGTTACAACACTCCTGGGGGATATGCTTAGGATAATTCACATTTTCATTAAAAAACATTATAAAGTATTTATGATTATATACCTTCTCAAAGAAAACATTTTTATGATTTTGGATTATATCCACAAACTTCTCAATTTATGTTATGTTTTTTTACAAGTTTGGAATTATTTATTGTGAATCATAAACTAATCTAGTGTGTGACATTGTTTAAAAACGGCACCTAGTGGAAAAAAATGGAAACTATATCAACGCACATAATCCATGTAGGGATTTACATTCTACTCAAGATAATTATAGTCGAGCTAGTGATGAAACTGATGCTGATCAGTTTATCACCATACTGGGACAACTCACTCAGGCAATGAATAATAACCTTACCCATATGGTGCACCCTAATCCACAACTCGGAGGGTCAATGTTAGACTGCTTCATGAGGAAACAACCACCTACATTAAACTGGACTACAAATCCATTTGTAGATGAGCAATGGATAAGTTCCTTAGAGAAAATATTTCATTCTTTGGGGATATGCGAAAGAGAAAAAAATTTCATGGGAATTTATCGCCACACAGGAGATGCAAATCAATGGTGTTCATTAATTCAAAACAAAATAGAGGATAAAGAAGTATTAAATATGGAATGGATGGAGATTAAAGGGATTTTCTTAGAATAATGCTTTCTTCATGTCCATCTAGCTGATATGGAAAGGCAATTTTTGAGTCTAAGGTAAAAGGAGGGTGAAAATGTCGCAATGTTTGAGACTAACATTAAAAGATTATCAAGGTAGGAATTAGATTATATACATAACCCAAGGAGTAAGATTGATCAATTATTTTATGGGTTAAAACCATTTCTTTGTCAAGCATTAGTCTCACTATCCTTCTTATCATAATAAGATATTGTCTCATGTGCTATCAAGATATAAAATTAATTCTCTAAGTCATACAACTTTAAAGCACAGAAAGAGAAGAAGAGATATTATGAACACTATGGAAATGAAAATAAGGGGAAAAATGGAAAAGTTGAATATCCATCCTATGGTAAATGTGGGAAGAAACACCCTGGTACTTTCCTAAAGGAAATGAGAGTCTATTAAAAGTGTGGTGAAAAAGGCCCCCATGATCGTGATTGTAAGGGAATGAAAGAGGATGTCAATGTTGAATGCTACAATTATAGAGAAATGGGGCATTATGAAAATGAATGTCCTAAGTGCCAAGGAAACTTAACTAAAAAAAGTACATGTGAGCAAGGCCAATATTATGTGATCACTACTGCTGAGG
The DNA here is from genome assembly GCA_963277665.1 of Viscum album. NCBI lineage: Eukaryota > Viridiplantae > Streptophyta > Magnoliopsida > Santalales > Viscaceae > Viscum > Viscum album. The sequence goes on along the minus strand of OY728120.1, from coordinate 538,839,995 downwards.
TTGAAGCTTCGAAAGACGCAGTGGTAGGTAATTTAATGGTTTCCCCATGTTTAGCCAATGCTTTATTTGATTCTGGATCATCACAATGTTTCATATCTTCCCAGTTTCCTAAGAAAAGTAGTTATTTCCAATTTTGATTTTATAAGGGAGTTATCAGTCAAAACTCCTAAGGAAAGTATCATTGCAACAAAGTTTTGTGAATCAATTCCCATTAAGGCATATAAACATTATTTATCAGCTGATGTCATCGTCATACCCATGATTTAATTTGATATAATCCTCTATATGGATTGGCTTTGGAGCCATGATACAAAAATTTAATGTCAGAAGAATGAGGTTACAATTTTCGATGATGATAAAGAGTACCTTATCTTTAGAGAAGAAACATCACCACCTGATTCTTATTTAGATCCACCCCCAATAGCTCTACTAAATTCAATTTGTGCGGAGGAATAGAGTGAAATAACTATGGGTGAGGAAAGGAATGTTCAAATATAGGATGTACCTATTGTTCAAGAATATATTAAAGTGTTTCCAGAGGATTTACCTGGACATCCTCCAGAATGATAAATTGAGTTTACCATTGATTTAATTCCAGGTTCAAGGACCATATCGAACACCCCTTATAGAATGACTACCATTGAATTAGTGGAACAAAAGAAACAACTAGAGGAATTGAGTAATAAGGGATTTATTTTCCCTAGTTTTTCTCCAAGGGGAGCCCTTATTCTTTTTGTTAAGAAGAAAGATAGATCTATGAGATTGTGCATTAACTATAGGGAGATCAATTCTATAACAACAAATAACATGTTTCCCCAACTTCACATTGATGATTTATTCGATCAAATTCATGGAGCTCAATATTTTTCAAAGATTGACCTTCAATCTGGATATCATAAATTGTGTGTGAAGAAGGAAGATATTCTGAAGACATCATTTCATACCAGGTATGGGAATTACGAGTTTACAGTAATTCCTTTTGGACTGACTACTGCACCCTCTGTCTTCATGGATCTAATGAACATGGTTTTCATTGAATATATTGATGACTTTGTAGTAGTATTTATTTTATAATATCTTGGTATACTTACAAAGCTAATAAGATCATGAAAATCACTTGTGAACTATTCTAAAGACTCTAATAAGAAATAAATTATATGGGAAGTTCAATAAATGTGAATTCTGGCTTCAAGAGATTTTATTTCTCGGCCACATTTTCTCTATAGATGGAATCTAGGTTGATCCTTCAAACACCAAGGAAATTCATGAATGGCCATCACCGACGAGTATAAATGAGGTACGTGGTTTTATTTGTTTAGTAGATTATTATCAGCATTTCATCCAGATTTTTTCCCAATTGGATATCTGTTTCCGACGCTTTCGCCGGGGCGCGCGCGCATCCGTCCGTCAGGGGGGGACGCGCGACTTTGTTGCCCCGCATTCCCGCTTTCCAAAGGCGGGCGGCATTCGTTCCTTATTCAGGGACGTCTGCTCCTTGATCGAAACGGGATGATGGGATGTCGGTTCTTCCTTCCATGGATTCCTCCTCAGAACTCGTCACCTAGTCCGGGTCTCCCTCATAGATTTAATAAGTAGTTCGTGAAACTCTTCCCAGTGCCATGTTTCCAAGGGCGCCGGTTAATTACGCTGCTTCTGTCGGGACATTCCAAAGGATCTAGTCAGGGCAGCAACCTTCGGTCAGGGGAGTAGTCACGTTGAGCCATCAGTAGCGTGTCTGGATACTGGGGTACCTGGCATGTCTGTCTGTTACCCTTGACCACAAGGCTTCTCGAGGGCGTGGAAGCCCGAGGCATCCCACATCGAGCGCGGGTAATTACATGTCATAGACACGTATCTGAGGTTTTCCTCTGCTTCCCGTGTTCAACACAGGGTATGCCGCGAGTTTAACGTCTAGCGGAGACGGATGAGAGTGAAATGGGACCATCGCAGGGGGCGACAGTGAAGTTGGGCTTGATCCTTGACGAGGCTTCCTACGTATCCCCGTGGCAGGGAATCAAAGTTTGCATAGTTTGGGATGGTGCCGGTAAACCGACGTGAAGCTGGACCTTTGTCCGAGGGGAGTTGGGCTTGAACCTCTGGGAGGATTCCTACGTACCATGCCTTGACATGGATCAAAGACCTCGTAGTTCAAATGGTGGGTCGCAATGGCTTACCACTGGACCGGAATGGGACCCGACGTGAATGAGCGACGGGTGGGCTTGAACCTCGTGGAGGCTTCCTACGTACCATGCCTTGACATGGATCAAAGACCTCGTAGTTCAAATGGGGTTTCGCCGGTGAACCGACGTGAAAGCAGACCTTGGTCCACTAGTGGTGGGCTTGAACCTCGTGGAGGATTCCTACGTACCATGCCTTGACATGGATCAAAGACCTCGTAGTTCAGGTGGTTGGGTCGCAATGGCTTACCACTGGACCAGAGTGCAGTTTAACGTCATGCTGGACGTAGGTAGAACACGACGTGAATTGGGTGATGGGTGGGCTTGAACCTCGTGGAGGCTTCCTACGTACCATGCCTTGACATGGATCAAAGACCTCGTAGTTCAAAGGGGAATGTAGTTTAACGTCATGCCGGACGAAGATGGGACCCGGTGTGAAGAAACGACGGGTGGGTGTGTCGGTGAACCGACATGAAAGTAGACCTTGGTCCACTATTGGTGGGCTTGAACCTCGTGGAGGCTTCCTACGTACCATGCCTTGGCACGGATCAAAGTCCCCATAGTTCGTTAGGATGGATGGGTCGCAATGGCTTACCACTGGACTGGGGTGCAGTTTAACATCGTGCTGGACGGGGGTGAAACTCGACGTGAATGAACGACCGAGCAATGTGGCTTGAACCTCGTATAGGCTTCCTACTTACCATGCCTTGACATGGATCAAAGACCTCGTAGTTCAGGTGGTGGGTTGCAATGGCTTACCACTGGACCAGAATGGGACCCAACGTGAATGAGCGATGGGTGGGCTTGAACCTCGTAGAGGCTTCCTACGTACCATGCCTTGACATGGATCAAAGACCTCGTAGTTCAAATGGGGTTTAGCCGGTGAACCTACGTGAAAGCAGACCTTGGTCCACTAGTGGTGGGCTTGAACCTCGTGGAGGCTTCCTACGTACCATGCCTTGACATGGATCAAAGACCTCGTAGTTCAGGTGGTTGGGTCGCAATGGCTTACCACTGGACCAGAGTGCAGTTTAACGCCATGCTGGACGTAGGTAGAACACGACGTGAATTGGGTGATGGGTGGGCTTGAACCTCGTGGAGGCTTCCTACGTACCATGCCTTGACATTGATCAAAGACCTCGTAGTTCAAAGGGGAATGTAGTTTAACGTCATGCCGGACGAAGATGGGACCCGGTGTGAAGAAACGACGGGTGGGTGTGTCGGTGAACCGACGTGAAAGTAGACCTTGGTCCACTATTGGTGGGCTTGAACCTCGTGGAGGCTTCCTACGTACCATGCCTTGGAACGGATCAAAGTCCCCGTAGTTCGTTAGGATGGATGGGTCGCAATGGCTTACCACTGGACCGGGGTGCAGTTTAACGTCGTGCTGGACGGGGGTGAAACTCGACGTGAATGAACGACCGAGCAATGTGGCTTGAACCTCGTAGAGGCTTCCTACGTACCATGCCTTGACATGGATCAAAGACCTCGTAGTTCAGGTGGTGGGTCGCAATGGCTTACCACTAGACCAGAGTGGGACCCGACGTGAATGAGCGACGGGTGGGCTTGAACCTCGTAGAGGCTTCCTACGTACCATGCCTTGACATGGATCAAAGACCTCGTAGTTCAAATGGGATTTTGTCGGTGAACCGACGTGAAAGTAGACCTTGGTCCACTATTGGTGGGCTTGAACCTCATGGAGGCTTCCTACGTACCATGCCTTGACATGGATCAAAGACCTCGTAGTTCAGGTGGTGGGTCGCAATGGCTTACCACTGGACCAGAATGGGACCCGACGTGAATGAGCGACGGGTGGGCTTGAACCTCGTAGAGGCTTCCTACGTACCATGCCTTGACATGGATCAAAGACCTCGTAGTTCAAATGGGATTTTGTCGGTGAACCGACGTGAAAGTAGACCTTGGTCCACTATTGGTGGGCTTGAACCTTGTGGAGGCTTCCTACGTACCATGCCTTGACATGGATCAAAGACCTCGTAGTTCTGGTGGGGTTTTGTCAGGGTCGGTGCTCACTCTAAGCCCACGTGAGTCATGCTCGGTGTGAGAAACAAGAGGTTTCATGGACCTGACGATCACATCGCGAAGGGTGCGTCCGTGAGAAGCGAAGAGGGGCTTACGCGTTGGGTGGCCCATGGTGTTGGGACTTACTCCAGGATGGAGGCCCATGGCGCGACAGAGCGCGGGGAAGATGGACCTTGGTCCGACGATGGGAGGTGCCTCGTTCCCTATCACGTCCTCCACTGACCTTGGTAGTGGGGAAGTACCGCGATGCACGGGTGCAATCATCCGCACCAAAGGTTAGGGACTTACGCTCTGAGGCGACCCTTCCCCTGCGAACATACACCACTCCGACAAGGAGGATCTCATTCCATGTGCGGAAGAGTTCCATTCCCGTGGAGACGACTGGTGTAATGATTGTTCGAGCTGGGGGGACCCTTCGTGAGGGAGACGAGGTTGGGTCACAGTTTAACGTCATGTGTTGAGGACGTGGTTCTTGGCAGTTTAACGTCCTGCAGCTCGGACGAGGTGGGTTCACTCCACACCCCTAGGGCTTACATAACCGGTACCCTCTGGTCCTTGGGGAAGGGAAGGTGTCGGTAAGGCCATGGTAAAGGGGGGTCGTGGGAGGAACCACCGAGGGGTCCACGTTAGCGTGGCTATGCGAAGAAGCAATAGCCGTTAGCGTGCCTATGCGAAGAATTATTAGGCGAAGCAACGCTACGGGAGGTGTTGTCCATGGGACTTTGAAATCACATCGTGCAAACCTGGAGGGTCGCACGGAAAGAGGAATCGCTAAGCAGAGGAGTGTGCTTCGCGAAGTGGGGTGCCTTGGCCTTAGCATGGGGCATAGGTGAGAGTGGGAGGTGCTTCGCGAAGTGGAACAATGTTCGCGGAGCACTGCCTCGCGAAGAAAGAGTGGTTCGCGAAGCAGGGTCCTGCGAAGCAGTGTACTTCGCGAAGTGGAACGATCCTGCCTTAGCATAAGGATTACTCGTATGGGTTGGGTGTTTCGCGAAGCACAAGTGCTCCGCGGCTGCCCAGGTTCCCTTGGGAATCCCCTTCCTTTGCGAACGGCCTTGAGCTTCGCGAAGGGCATCCCTCTCGGAAGAGGGGCTCAAAACGAAACAAATCAGAGTCGTCTCGCGAAGTAGAAATACCTCGCGGAGCTCATGATTCCCGGGGCAAAGCGTGCTTCGCGATTCGGGAGAGGAGAAGCCGAAAGGTCGGATTGTCCGTCCTCGGGACTCATGGGGAGTTGAGTATTTATAGGGAAGGGGCGCCGCGAAGCAGGGCTCGCGCGCCGCCTTCGGGGCTTCGCGGCGGCTCGCGAACGTCAAACGGGTTCGCGGAGGATTACCGCATCTGGAGCTTCGCGGCGGCTCGCGAACGTCAAACCGGTTCGCGGAGGCTTACCACCTCTGGAGCTTTGCGGGGCCGCCAATGTTGGGACGCTTCGCGGCGGGGCTTCGCGGCTGTGCTTCGCGAGGCAGCGCGCCGGCTGTCTTTTTCGGCCCTTCCTTTCGGGCCACATTTTTGGAGCCAACAAATGCCCCGCCTCAGACTTGGAGCCGCGGAGGGCGAAGAGTCGAAGTCTAAGGGAAAAATCGCCAAAATTGTCGGTGGTTCGCGATGCAGCATCGCAGAGGGGGGCCCGCGCTGCTCGCCGGGGCCGCGGATCCGGACGCGCCGCGATGCTTCGCGCGGGTGAGGCGCGCCGCGATGCTCCGGGGTCGTCGCCTATAAATAGGGGGTCCGCCCTCTTTTGTCTTCACGTGCCTTGTCTTTTTGTGCGCTCTCGATTTTGCGAATCTCCACGTACTCCGCGACAGCACTCCGCGAATCGAGCTTCGCGGCGAACCGCGGGTCTCCGACTCTGCGTCCGCGCTAGGCGAACTTCTTGTCGGGCTTGGCCAGACTTTGCGACTTGGTCTCACGACCGATCTTCGCGATTCCACTTCGCGGTCGAGCTTCGCGATTCAACTTCGCAGCCGTGCTTCGCGATCCAGGGGAAAAACTTTTCTGAGGGTCGTCATTAAAAAATGGCCCATCAAGAGGCTGTGCTGGGAGTGCTTGCAGATGCCGCTCGCCGGGATGAGATGGACAACCGTCCAGGCTTAGGGGAAATGGTTCGCAGCCATTCGGACCACACTTCCTTGATAGACCTGTTGTCGGAAGGTCAGAGGGAGTACCCGCAGTGCAAGAAACTACCGTTTTACGGCTTCGGGCTGAGGGATGACGTCTTCATCCCTGAGGAAAGAAGGGATGAACCAGCTTGCTGGTTCAGGAGCACACCATGCCAGCACCAATGGTTCAGGGCGGCCGATGGTCACGCACAGGAGGATTTCACACCCATCACCGCTGATTGCCTCTACAATCATGTGAACGACATTGACGGGAGGCCACTGCAACCGGAGACGTCCCCTCCTCTCTACCGCACCATGCTGAAGGCGGCTCTGCAGGATCCGAAGAAGGGATGGTCCGATGAGTGGGACCTGCGCCAGGGCGGCAACTTCACCGATGACTGGGCCTGGGCCTACTGGGTAGGCGCCTCCTGCGAGGAGTTCGAGGCCGAGCTGAGGAGAGTGGGATTGTATGAGGCGGCATGGGCCTCCCAGTTCCACATTTATCAACCAAATCAACTGATGCCGGAACTGTTGAGTAGATGGTCGTCTAGAACCAACACCTTTCACCTGCATCACTGGGAGGTGGGCATCAGCCTGTGGGATGTCCACCAGATTTCCGGGGTCCCGATCTTGGGGGCCATGTATGACGAGTTCCTCCCCGTTGCCAGCGTGTGGGGAGATGCTGAGCAAATGCCACGGCTGGCGTCAGCGCTGGTGGCGCTTGTCCCTGGAGAGGACAAGGAAGCAGTGAGGGATGTCCACTTCAGAAGATGGTTCAAATGCTTCATGAACTTCCCAGAAGATCGAGAGTTCCCTCCAAGGCCTCGAACTTGTCCGAGGGCAGCCCAGCGGGGCAAGGGACACTCGTACTGGCGGGTCTTGGAGGACAGCCAATGGAAGACTTGGGGTTTCAGCGTCAGCACCGAACAACAGCCAATAGTCAGGCTGGCGGCGTTCATCGCGGCTCTCATCTGTGGGTGGATCCTACCGGTGAGAGATACAAGCATGGGGGTGCGGCCCAGCTCGTTCATCATGGCATCGATGTTGGCCATGGGGCAGCGGATCAACCTGGGGATCCCGATGCTCGCCAAACTATACAGAATGTTGCGGCGTATTAGCGAGGGCAATAAGCCGCCAAGAATATGCGGGCCCTTCCACCTCCTGTATGGGTGGATCGCGGCGCATATCAGGGGGATTTACGAGTATCCAAACCCCATTTCTCCGCCGGGATTAGACTTTCGCCCTTCCATTCTGAACGCAGTTGGGAGCTTCCCATTCAAACTGGCTGTTCCGATGGTGCTGAATAGGGTGTGGAGGGCGGACGAGTCCAACTTTCATCCCTTCCCACTACCGATGGGGAGGCTTACTGATGATGGACGGGGGACGGAAGAACATCGGGCTTACCTACTGGCCTTCCGAGGTGGGGTTTTGGTGGCTCGGATAGACCTTGAGCCAATCTGTGAACCGTACACCCCGTATCGTTTTTCAAGGTAGTTCCGGTGCCTCCAGCGGCTGACCCCGCAGGTATACTGGGAGGTGCGTCACGAGGAGCACCCGTGTGTGATGAGGCAGTTGTGGCTCATGTTCACACGTGAGGATGGAAGGATGCAGATCGCATTGCCTCCGTCCACCGCCGCTTTCGGCTTAGTGAAGGAGTACGCCATCAGCTGGGAGGCCGCTTACCCCGGGGAGATGCTGAAGCAGCCAACGATCCGGGTTGGTGACGGTGGGCCTCCTTTATCTCGTGGTCGGGGTCGGAGGGCAGCTTGGGCCGCTCGCGGCAGCGGGGCTGCCATGGCAGAGAGACCCGCACCGGCCGAGGGTATGGCAGCAGCGGCGGATCCGGTGGTTCCGGGAGAGCAGGGTCATCCGGAGGGGCGGCCACCGAGGGGATTCCGTCGGATATCCGCTCAGGCTCCGGGGAAGCGGCTGCGTCACATCGACATGGCAGAAGATGCCGTCTTTCCGGAAGCTTGGGAAATTTGGGATGTCAAGCGGCAATTCCTCAGCCCACCCGAGATGTGGGCCCATTTGAATCGCCTCGGGATGAAACTGCCGGGCATAGGCCCAGTTCGGGCTGGATTCATGGTGTCTCCGGCGGAGGTGGAGCAATACTTGAACGAGCTGGAGGATTACGTCCACTCCAGTGGTGTTCCTCGCCCAATGACAGATCGGGTGAGGGTACTGTTGAATCAGACGGTGCCCCCACAGTTATCGGCTGCCGATCTGAGGGAGCGCTTCCCCTTGCCATAGGAATCAGGGGACTCTTCTCAGGGGGACGAGGCTAGAGGAGGGAGCCCGTTGGAGGAGGGCGAGGTCAGAGACCGAAGCTCAGAATCCGACGACTTCGCGGAGGCTCTCGAGGTAGCATTCCAAACTTCTCTTCTTACGATCCATTCTTGAATCCCTATGGACTTCTCACCAATGCTCGAGCCATGCAGGAAGAACTTGTTCGTAGGCCTCGTTCTTGCTCGTTGGCGGGTGATGTCGCGGGACCTTCAGAACCCGCGCCTATGGCTGCGTCTAGTTCTGCATCTGGTGGGACCAGGGGGTCTGAGGTGGCTCCTCTGGACTCTCCAGGCCTTCCAACAGTATACGGGGGGCCTCGTCTCGGAGTCCCATCAGTACCGGCCCAGGAGCAGCGCTCGGAGGTCGATCTTCGTAAGTCTCCTCCACCGGTCTCCTCGTTGTCACATGTGGGCCATGCCAACTAACGTTTATGTCTCTTTCTGTCATACAGTTCTGCGACTGGCGTGGGCTGCTGCAGCGAGGCTGGTCGGGATGTCTGGCGGCGTCCCTCCTAGGGGCATGCCGGTGATGGTGACGATAGTCCCTTCACATTCTCAAGCTGTGGCGCACACCATCACTGGCGGGACCACCAGCAGGGCCATACCTGAAGTCATCGAGGTGGACTCTGAGGAAGAGGATCAACCGGTCAGTCCCAGTCTTGTCGTGCCTGTGCCGGCGTCAGGTGTCGTACCAGACTCAACACCAGATGCAGATCCCGCTGAGGAATTCCTGCAGGCATATCCTGCGTACGAGCCTGCTGACCGCGCGGATTGGGACGAAACGGCCTCTGATGAGGAAGACAGCAGCATAGTCCACCGCCGGTCGTGGAAGCTGATCATGCGCTTTATCAGGGACACTCCCCAAGCTCAATGGCTGGCCGAAATGGATAGGCTCCGCTCGCGGTTGCATGAACTGTGTGCCGGGGGAGTGGATGCCCAACGCCCTCACGCGCTCATCTGAGACCTCATGGCTGAGAAGATCCGGGAGCATGATCGTGGGCTGAGCGTGGGATGGCGGCGGAGGAAGGCGACCAGCATTAGGAAGCTCCAGGAGGCTGAAGGCGAGGTCCAACAGATGCAGATCCGGGCCAACGAGCTTTCAACCACTCTCGATGCGCAGTCTGAGCTGGTCTCACGATTGAAGACCCAGCTGGCAGAGGCTGAGGAGCACATGGGGCAGACCTCTGGAAGGATGGCTGCCGTTCGGGCCGAGGTAGAAAGGGCTAGGGCCAGGGTTGACGAATTACGCCCCGCCGCTGCTGAAGAGGAGCGGGAGTTGAATCAGCGGCAACAGGCTTTGGAAGCCGCAAGTCAACGGGTGGTGGAGCTGCAACGCTCTTTTGACGGGGTCAACCCGTCCATGGGGGAAGTCGACCCCCGAGTATTGTAACAAACCCGAAAGAAGTTTTTATTAACACTTTTGTGCTTCAACTCTTTCTTTCTCCTTTGTTTTGAGTTCCGTAGCACGCACGATTTCCACTGTTGAATTGCCTTGTTACATCCCTACAATGTATGCGGGACGTTTGACGACAATTCCTCAAGCCAGTCCAGATTCCCGAAAGATGGGGAAGGCTTGATCGGAGGAGGAACTTCTAGGATAGCCGAATTACCGTTTCTCCAACGTGCTCTTATGCACGAATGGGGCAGCACCGGGGGCGCTGAAATCGGTTCAAACAGGTGAAAATGGGAAGTGTGAATCACGATGCCCAAATTCGGAACACTGTGGGGATGGCGTGACAATAAAGGACAACCGCTAACCGTGGCGGACAAACGGTATCCTTACTGCGTTAGCCTGAAATGGGGACAACAAATGAGCATCGACCGCTGACCATATTCGCAACGCGGGATTTTATCGATTTGTTGTTGATCAATCTTCCAGGACATTGGCCCAGGACAGTTGGTGGACCATAGGTCAGACATCCATACTGTTAGGGGGTCCTTCCAGACATGACTAGTCTTCCAGAACGTTGGCCCAGGACGGTAGGTGAGCCGATGCGGCATAAGACCAGGCCGTTAGGGGGTTCCTTCAGACATGAAAGAGGACGAGGGTCCGAATAAGGGACACACAAAGCGTGGAACATGGAGTGGTGGTTTGTTCAAACAGAATCCAACACCTTGGTAGTTGCACCACCGTGGTTGGAGTACACCAAATTGGTGCATCGGCCTGATCACGGATCATTTTTTCATCCAGACAGGGCCTCTGGCGAGGGCTGGAAATGGGGAGGAACAAGATTTCGTGATTCCAGGGGCTGAACCCTAGGTGAAATGCCTGGGTGTCTCTACGTATCCCACGTGATGATGGGAATCAAGCCGCACGTAGTTCTGGAGGCGCAGTTTAACGTCATACTGGACGAGGAGCAGCCTGACCGTGTTGGTACACATCCAGCCAAGACTATTAATCCCACGTGAGTCGTGCTCGGTGTGGGAAACAAGCAGCAGTGGCGGGAATTTCCCGACGCAGAGAGTGGCAGGTTAGGGCAAAGGGATGCTCGGTGACTACCGGCCCGATGACACTAACACGATCATTCAGCGCACCTAGATGCGCGAAGAGAAAGAGCCGAGCATGATGGAGTTTCACTTGAACATGAGGGAGTGGAAATGTGTGAATCATGACTCTCGAGATTCAGATCACGATGATGGCGGCGTGGCGATAGAGGATTACTGCTGACCATGTTCACAACACAGCATCCTATCGCGTTAGCCTAAAATGGGGACAAACAAATGAGGGTCGACCGTTGACCATGTTCGAAACACGGGACCATGTCACAAATGTTGTCGGATATCCGTAGGGACGTTGGCCTGAAGCGATTGAAGGGCCCTTAGGTCCAGCATTCATGGAGAGCCCTTAAGCTTAGTATCCACGTCGTCCGAGGGTCCTTTTGGATGTGGAAGAGGATGGGGATCCAAATAGCGAGCTCACGAAGCCTGGTCATGAGGTGAGGGAAATGTCCCTGTGAAAATCCCATGCTTCGGGCTCTTTGTCAAAACACATCTGAATACGTCAACGAAACGTATTAGAGAGGGGGAGCAGATTCCTTTCCCTTGGGGAGATCTTAGTTTAGGGTCATAGAATTCGGACCATGGATGGGAAAAAGGGATCAGGGGACGCATGACATCAAAACCTGACGTGAATGAGAACATAGTCCTGCATACCATGCGTTCTCCGAGTAGATGCTCGAGTCGAGGGACCGAACACAAGGGTTAGGCTGGGCCCGCGGGGAAGTACCCGGGCGCTCCTACGTATCTCATAAGGATGAGAATCAAGCCAAACGTAGTTCTGGAAGGTGGCACAGTAAGGTACCAGTGCCAGGGGAAAAGGGAAGTGTGGGCATAGCCCTTGCACTAAAGAAGCGGAATTTGATGTATCTTGTTTGTTCTTTAAGGTGAATGGTTTTTTTTTGTGAAGCGACAGGCCTAAAACGGTAGGTCGTGATGTCGCCACAAGAATCAAGCCGTGATGGGCATTGACAAACGGTATGGCACATGACCAATACCCAACGTGATGTCCTCTACAGCGAGGTCACCACAATGCGGTGCCGTTTTTCGTCGTGCGGCCAGGATGATAATGTCACAGTTTAGGGTCGTATGATAGGACCAAGCATGCATTTTATCGTCATGCAGCGCAGACGTAGCAGAGACGATGCTAGGCGGGAAATGTGCGCAGTGTTATAAAACACAATTGACGGAGACATGATCCCACATCATATTGTACGCCATTTGAAGGGGGAAACCTTAGGCCGAGGGGCCTATATGGAGGGGAAACAGGGGGAGAGACTGGCTTCCTGAATGGGTTGTACCCGGAGACAGGGCGTCTGGGCGGTCCTACGTATCCCATGAGGATGGGAATCAAGTTGAACGTAGTCCCGAATGGATCTTAGTTTATGGTCTTAGAGCTCGGACCACGGGATCCCCAAAGGACGCCAGATTGCAGCTTTGTCCCCCTAGCATGCAAAGGTGCACTGAGGGATAGCGCCAAAAGTGTCGAGATTCCACCTGGACATGTTGGGGTGGAAGATGAGTTGAATCATGCAACCAACATTCAAGGACTGAAGGGGCTGGTGTGACAATAGAGTATTACTGCTGACCATGTTCGCAACACAGCATCCTGTCGCGTTAGCCTGAAATGAGGACTAACAAAACGAGCATCGACCGCTGACCATATTCGCAACGCGGGATTTTATCGATTTGTTGTCCGAAACCCTGGAGGGCGTTGGCCCGTATCAGTAGGAGAGCCCTTGGGCGTAGTATCCAAGCCGTTCTTAGGAGTCCCTCTGGGTTGTGAAAGATGATGGAAGTCCGAATAGAGGGGAACACGAAGCTTGACAAGTGGAAGGAACTTGATCAAGTTGAATCTGACACTCTTGGTCCTAGACTAGAGTGCTCTTAATACATGGGTGAACCACTGCAGGGAGCCAAGGGACTCAACCTTGAGGGTGATCGAAAGATGGCAGATTCCCAGGGGAAGGGGGCATGGTGCCCAAAACCTTGTATCATACATACACACCCCCCCCCCCCCCCCGCTGGAGAGGGATGGACCAAGTGGCCTAGGTGACCGGGAAATCAGGAGATCTCCCAGATGTGGGGCTGGACCCGAATCTTAGACATTCAGGTGGTCCTACGTATCCCATGGAGATGGGAATCAAGCCACACGTAGTTCTAAAGGGTGCCTTTTAACGTCATGCAGGACAGGGAATAGGAGGACTGAACCTCAGAATGGGGGCGTGCGTGGTGCAGTTGTTGCAAACCCGACGCGAATGAGGACGTAGTCCTACACTGCGCCACACAGTTCTGTGATCAGGGTCCTGAAGGCAGGGTTAGAGAGGTAAATTTGCGGAACTCAAGCTGGGTCCAAAGACAAGGAGTCTTGAACGTAGTTCCAGATGAGAGTCTTAGTTTATGGTCTTAGAGCTCAGACCATGGGTGGTGACAACTCCCGAGTAAGCACAGATGTCAACCCAATCCCTAAGCCCACGTGAGATAAACTCGGTGTGGGAAACAAGGGGGGTATCCTCATTTCAATACTTGGGGCGTCCATCAAAGGGGAGTCAGCAGAGAGTTTCGAAGGACACCTTTGATGTAGCTTGTTCCTCAAACGCGCAGACGTGCACGGGGGAAAAGTACCAAGAGTCCCAAGACTCTACTTGGACATGATGAAGTGATGAAGGGTGTGAATTGTGTACCCGAAATTTGGGCTTAATGGGTTGGCGTGACGACATAGGAAAACTGTTATCCATGACGGAAACACAGCGTCTGTATCGCGTTAGCCTGAGGTGGGAACAACCAACGAGCATCGACCGCTGAACAAATTCGCAACGCGGGATTTTATCGATTTGTTGTCTGAAACCCTGGAGGGCGTTGGCCCGTATCGGTAAGAGAGCCCTTGGGCATTGTATCCAGGCCGTTCTTGGGGGTCCCTCCGGGTGTGAAAGATGATGAAAGCCCTGATGCGAGGATACGCAAAGCCTGGAAAGCGAGTGCGGACGTGTCCGAGTAAAGCTTGGCATTCCAGGTAATAAACCAGAGTACTCTTAAGAACATTGGTGAACCGCCGAAGAAAAAGGATCGACGAAACAGCTCATCAGGGGGGGAGCATGGCGTAGTCATCACGAGATCGTCGTAAATGAGGACATGATCTCACACCACACCATATGGTCCCCTCATGGAGGAAGGATGGGCCAAGGGGCCAAGATGGGATGGGGATTCCCGAGAGATGGGGCTGGACCCGAAGCCTAGACGTTCAGGTGATCCTACGTATCCCATGGAGATGGGAATCAAGCCACACGTAGTTCTTGAAGTGCAGTTTAACGTCATGAAGGACGATGAGGGGAGTAATATACTCCGAAACAATGGAGGTGTGCGGTATGGAGAAGAAGCCGAAGTGAATGAGGACGTAGTCCTACACTGCGCCACGCACCCTGGGTAAGGGGGGAACCTGGGCCGTGGCCTGGAAAGGCCAAGGGGCCTAAGGTCAGGCATCAGTCTGGAAGACCTGACTGGCTTGTAGTTTAACGTCTTACATGAGGACGTGGGGCCAGGGGCCCAAGGAGGCCAAAGGGCCTGAGGCTGGGCCTCGTAAGGGGAGTTGTACGGCATGGTACATGATCCCGACGTGAATGAGGACGTAGTCCCACACCACACCGTACACTCAGGGTGAGGAATCCTGGACCGTGGCCCGGAGAAAAGGGGAAGTTATCAGTCAGAAAGGTCTGACTGGTTTGTAGTTTAACGTCTTACATGAGGACGGGGGGCCAGGGGCCCAAGGAGGCCAAGGGGCCTGAGGCTGAGCCTCGTAAAGGGAGGGCGTACGGCATGGTACATGATCCCGACGTGAATGAGGACGCAGTCCAACATCACACCGTACACCCTTATGAAGAATCCTGGGTCGTGGCCCGAATCGCTAGCACCACCTGGGGAAAGTTTGTCACCTTGGGACAGAATCCCAGTCAAGGAGCAGGTGAAGCTCAGTTGCGTTCATCCACGAATGGGGCAAACACCTCCAGGGGGAATATGCAGCCGGGTCGAGGCTTGCTCGACGTGGTTCGGGGAAAAAGTGTGCGCCCTGCCATGTCTTGACCCGAGGGGAAGATTTTGGCTTTTGGGCTGGGCCAACGGACGAAATGTCCGGGCGTTCCTACGTATCTCATAAGGATGAGAATCAAGCCATACGTAGTTCTTGAAGGCCATGCATTTTAGCGTCATGCGGTGAGGACGTGGGAGGGTAGAAGAACAGGAGTGGGTGCATGGTGCGACCTTTACAATCTTTGCGTGAGTGGGGTTGCATGAGCGGGGCCAAGAAAGCCTACTCCCTGCTACACAAAGATCCTCCAAGGAGACTATCCCCAGGGGGAACAGTGGAAGAGAAAATCTTGGGTCTGGGCTCAAGACGAGGCATCCGAGCGTTCCTACGTATCCCATAAAGGTGGGAATCAAGCCGTACGTAGTTCTTGACATGCAATTTAACGTCATGCGGGACGAGGGGCATCTCATTCGGGGATGTATACGGTATGGTACATGATCCCAACGTGAGGACGTAGTCCTACACCGTACCGTACGATCCCGTAAGAGGGTAAGTCGGAGAGAAACGAGGGGGCCTGGGGCCAGACCGCGGTGGCGGCGGGGCCAGGGGCCCAAAGAGGCCGAGGGGCCTGAGGCTGGGCCTCGGTCAGGAAGACCTGACTGGCTTGCAGTTTAACGTCTTGCAGTGAGGACGGAGAGGCAGTTTAAGGTCATGCGGGACCAAGTCGCAGTTTAGGGTTGTGCAGGACCACTGCAGTTTAATGTCGTGCGGGACCCTCTCGCAGTTTAGGGTCATGCAAGACCACTTTTTTGCCCTAGGCGAAGTATCGCTTGAGGAATTTGGTGTTGGTGGGAGGGGTTACACACTCTCCATCTGTGGTCACCAAGGAGTATGCTCCATTAGGGTAAACCTTATGGATGATATAAGGCCCTTCCCATTTGGGTTCTAACTTGGGTGGTTTCCTACCGGGAATCATTGGCGCTCGAAGGGCCAATACCAGGTCACCCTGTAGAAAAGAGCGAAGACGAACCTTCTTGTCAAAGGCTCTCGCTATCTTGTCCTGATGCCTTTCCAGATTGTGCAGGGCACGAAGCTGGTTCTCGTCCAGTGCCTCTAATTCAGCTAGACGGATCTCGGGTACCTCATCTGATGTCTGGTGATCATAAACTGCACTGCGTAGCGACGGCAGCTGGATCTCAATGGGTAGGACGGCCTCAGCTCCATACACCAGGGAATATGGGGTCACCTGGGTAGAGTTGCGAGTCGTCGTCCGGTAAGCCCAGAGGGCGTTGGGGAGCTTGTCCGGCCAACTCTTCTTGTTTTGACCAACCATATTTTGCAGAATGTTAGAGAGGGTCTTGTTGAACGCCTCGATCTGCCCATTCGCCTGTGCGTGGTAGCGGGAGGTATGGTTCGACCGGATGTCGTACTTAGCGTACAATTTATTCAATTCAGCTGCCCGGAAGTTGGTTCCGTTATCGGTGAGGATAGCGTGAGGGACTCCAAACTGGTGGATAATGTTGGAGCTCACAAAGTCAATGATGGAACGGGCCTTGACCTCGTTGAGAGGAACTGCTTCTGCCCACTTGGAGAAGAAATCTGTAGCGGTCAGGATGAACCTGCACTGGCGGGCTGTTGCCGGCGGATATGGTCCCACTACATCAAGTCCCCATACAGAAAATGGCCAAGAGTACTTGGTGGGGTGGAGGGGTTCTGGCGGCCGATGCAAGAAGTTGGCGTGTACTTGGCACGCGTGGCATCTCTTGGCGTATCCAATACAATCGTGGATCATGGAGGGCCAGAAGTACCCTAACCTCCGGATTTGCTGGGACAGCTTCGGCCCAGCTTGATGGGCGCCACAGGAACCGGCGTGAACCTCTTGCATAACTTGAGGTATCTCAACTCCTTGGATGCAACGGAGGAGGACACCATCGAAACTCCGCTTATAGAGGATATGCTCAAGACTAGGGCCGCTCTGGAGGGTAAATTGCAGCGCGCGGCGTCGGATTCGCTCGCGTTCGGCCCGGTCGTACGGGAGCTGACCATTTTGAAGATACTCGACAAAAGGTTCTCTCCAGTCGGGGGTGGTTTCAAACACTACGTCTGACGAACCCGGGACTCCCGATATGGGGGGTCTGGTGGTGATATGACTTACCCGCAGGCTATCACGGTCCTCTTGGGTGACGGGAGCAATGACTCTCCGTTGGGCCACGTGTATGACCAAATCATCTTGCTCGGGTTCTACGAGCGACGCGGCTAAGCCAGCCAGGGCGTCCGCTTGTCCGTTCTGCGATCTTGGGACATGGGTAACCTCTGGCCGAGGAGAGAACTGGGCCATTAAGATGAGGGTGTACAATAGTAACGGTGCAAGCTCTGGCTTCCTGACGACGTAGTCTCCATTAACCTGTTTGATCACCAGCTCAGAATCTCCCTTCACATGTAGATGGGGAACATGGATCTCAAGGGCCAACTCGAGGCCGGTGATGAGAGCCTGGTACTCTGCCTCATTGTTTGTACAACCTTCTGACAGCAGGAATGAGTACGGCAAGACGGCTTGTGCCGGGGTAATGAAAACAATGCCCAGACCCACTCTATTGAGCTTGGGGTCGTTGAGCCTTCTACCGGTGGGGCTCCGGGAGGCACCGTCGAAATGCATTTGCCAACATGGGGCAGCATGATCGACTGAGAGGATCGTCTCGTCGGGGAAATCCAGGTCCAGGGATTGATCCGTGGAGGTTGGATGATTAGCTAAAAAGTCTGCCAACGCCTGTCCCTTAACGGCCTTCTGAGGCATGAACCTGATATCAAATTGCTGGAGAATCACCGCCCACCGTGCTAGTCGGCCAGTCAGCATGGGGCGGTTCAGGATGTACTTCAGCGGATCTACCCGAGAGATCAATTGTACCTCGTGGTGTTGCAGGTAGTGCCGCAACTTCTGCACAGCGAAGACGAGCGCGAGGCAGCTCTTTTCGATGGGGGAGTATCTGACCTCCGTATCGAGAAGCATGCGGCTGAGATAGTAGAGACTGTTCTCAGTGCCCTCGTTATTCTTCTGGGCGAGCAGCGCACCGAGGGATCTCTCCAGGGCAGTCACATAAAGGACTAGCGGCTTTCCGGAGACGGGTGGCATCAAGACCGGAGGTTGGAGCAGATACTGCTTGATTTCCTCAAAGGCATCCCGACACTCCTCATCCCATTCGTAGGCAGCGTCTTTCTTCATGAGCCGGGAAAAGGGCTTACACTTGCCAGCCAAATTCGCAATGAATCGGCGTATATAGGCTAAGTGCCCTTGCAGGCCTCGAATCTCCGGAATGTTGCTCGGGGGAGGCATTTGGCTGATGGCCTTGATCTTCTCCGGGTCGATCTCGATACCTCGGTATCTGACAACGAAACCCAGAAACTTCCCGGAGGTGACTCCGAAGGCACACTTCAGCGGGTTCATCTTCAGGTGACGGGAACGGAGGAAACCGAACACTTTCTCAAGGTCTTTGAGATGGTCCTGGCGCTGGCGTGATTTGACTACAAGGTCATCCACGTAGCATTCCACCAATGTCCCGAGGATCGGTTTGAATATGCGATGCATGGCCCTCTGATAAGTGGCACCTGCATTTTTTAAACCGAATGGCATTACCCGGTAGCAAAAGGTACCCTGGGGAGCCCTGAAGGCAGTGGACTCCTCGTCTTCGGGGGCCATCCGGATCTGGTTATACCCGGAATACCCATCCATGAAAGAGAGGGCTTGGAACCCAGCCGTGGCGTCAATCAACAGCTCCGTCACTGGGAGTGGGAAGTCATCCTTTGGGCAGTGGCGATTGAGATTGCGGAAGTCGATGCAGACTCTGATCTGCCCATTCTTCTTCCTGACCAGCACAATGTTGGCGAGCCATTTGGGGTATTGGACCTCTTTGATGAAGTTGGCTTTGATTAGCTTATCAACTTCGGCCTCAACCATAGCGCTATGGGAAGGGTGCATTTTCCTAGGAGGCTGCTTGAACCCACGATGTTTTGCTGGGAGGCCCAGACGGTGGACGGCCACTTGGGGATCCAGCCCTGGAATCTCATCGTAACTCCAGGCAAACACATCGCGGTGCTGTTTGAGGAAGTCTACATACTGCTGCCGCTCCTCGAGGGACATGGCCGCACTGATCAATGTGGGTCTTGGATCTGCCTCGCTACCAAGGTTCACCTGTACCAGTTCATCGACCGTGGTAGAGACACCTTCTTCAAAGGCTGGGGGAGCATCCTCCAAGTCTTCCTCCCCAGCCGTGGGGGGACTTCCCGCGGCGGAAGATACTTCTGGGCTCTCGAGACCCGAGGGGCAGCTGGTGCCGGCTTGGGCAGCAGTGTTCATCAAATCAGGAGACTCACTTGTCGTTGAGACCATAGCAATGAATGCATTTGATCCGATCCCATCTAGCCTTCGGCCTAAGGGGCCACGCTTGATGATATCAAAGCAGTGGTGACGTGTCGGCCTGAGTCGGTTAATTCCAGCCCGGTGAAAGAGACACATATGGCGCACCGCCGTTGTCATCATCTTGACGTCCCGGTACCGTACAGGGGTAGGAGGTTCCAGGATGACCTGAGCCTGGTTGATGTAGGAGTACGAGGTGATTCTCCGCCGTCGCTTGGACACGGGAACATGCCTTCCTTGCGTACCCGAAACAACGAAACATTGTCCCATGTCGGGGGTCGTGGCCTCCAACCGGTGGATCAGGAGGATGTAGGCGTCGTCCATGCTTGCCCATGGATCACTTGTGATCGGGGCGGGCTCATCCTTGCTGACCAGGATTTGCTTGTCCTTACCTTTGTAATAACCCGCATCCAGATAGTGGGCCTCACAAGAAGTGAAAGGGGACGCGTCTCCTTGGAGCACGCCTACTCGACCGTTGAGCGAGTACTTAAGGCACTGGTGATACGACGAGGGGACCGCTCCATGCAGATGGAGCCATGGCCTTCCCATCAATGCGTTGTAGGCGGTGTCCTGAGAAACAACCATGAACTCGGTGCTGGCAATTAAGCCACCGAACTGGGTCTTCAGGCGGATCTTGCCGACCGGGGTTTGCTCTATCCTGTCATACCCCTAGATCCTGAGGTCAGAGGGAGTTAAATCACGTTCGGACAGACCTAGCTTTCGCAGCGTCCGGGTCGGAATCAGGTTGATTCCAGAACCCGTGTCAACGAGGCATCGGCGGAATTCCACACCGTTGAAGTGGCCAGTGATATACAGTGGGCGAATGTGCCCCTGTATAGGAGGGTCTTCATCTTCACCGGAGAATGAGATAACCGCCTGGCATTCGGCGTTTTCAATCGTCTCGGTATGGAAGGCTTCCGCAGCTGCCACTTCCGTCTCGAACTGGAGGGGGCTCCTTAGGGCCTCGGAAAGTGCCTCGCGCATTTCAGATGATAGGCGAAGGGCCTCGAGGATGGAAAGCCTCGCCGGGATGCCGGCCAGATGCTTCAGAACATCGTACTTTCATGACAAACGCGAACCTCTGCTTACAGGAGGTCGTTCGGCATTTGGATGCACAGCGGGTACGGCTGGCTGAACCGGCGAGTAACTAGTACTGGGCACATCTTGCTGCCTACCAGTAGAAGCCTGAAGAGTAGTCGCCGGGCTAAGATCGGACATTGGAGGCTGGCCTGTCGCCGGGCAAGACTGGCTATGATACGAACGAGGTGGCTCCCCCGATCCAG
Organism: Viscum album; assembly: GCA_963277665.1. Classification (NCBI taxonomy): domain Eukaryota; kingdom Viridiplantae; phylum Streptophyta; class Magnoliopsida; order Santalales; family Viscaceae; genus Viscum; species Viscum album. The sequence continues at coordinate 538,819,177 of OY728120.1, read as the reverse complement.
CAGCACGAACGACGGTGGAGGTAGAGCCGAGGGTGCCAGATGGGTCTGCGCGTGCTGAGATCTGCGCTGAGCCTGCTGCCTGGTCTCGGTAGCGTGCACGGCTTGGCCGCAAATTCCGGCTGACGTACCTCGATGACCGGCGCGGTTACGATTCCGCCGACGTTGACGTCGGCTGGAAACGTTGGGGAGGTCTGCCTGGGGTTCCCCCTCATCGGGGGTCATATAGGGCTTTACCAGCTCCATGGTGTTAACCGAAGCGTACCCTTGACTGTCGCTCAAAGAGTCATCCACCGCTGGGCGGATTCTGGGAGGAATTCCCATTCCGGGAGGCATAAAGTCGCCAAGAGTGCGGGATGACGACGGCACCGGCGGTGCACGTTTCTTCTTCTTGCGTCGCCGCTGCTTGCCCTTTTGGGCAGAGGTCGACTGGGAAGACGATGCTGAGGCACCGACTACTTCTTCTGAAGGTTCCGACTGCTTCAGGCGTGCCCAGATGATACCCTGGGCACGGACGACGGTTTTTCGAGCCATCCAGTTGTCGTATTTCTGGGACCCGCGGCTAGGGACCTGCTGCCACTCACCCTCGCTGTCACTGCTGATTTCTGATCCCGCAAAGACGCCTGCCACTTGTGATGGCACTGGGCCCAACTTGACTATGTTGTTGTTGACCTGGTCCTGAAGCCAGTCTTTAAACACATAGCATCGCTTGAGGGTGTTCCCCAGGATCCGATGATAAGGGCAGTAGTTGGGGTGATCGGTGAGATGCGCCTCTGCCGGCCTTCTGCACTCAGGCAGGCGCACGATCCCTTGCTCTAGAGAACTTCGGAAGTAACCAGGGACCTGATTTTCGTTGAATGAATAGGTATGGTACTTTCTTTCCGGGTAAGGAGCCCTAGGGGCCTGCCGAGGAGGCGGCGCCTGGTTGTCTCGCCTAGGTGGCGGTGGCGCATTGCGCGGGGGAACCTGTCGGTTCTGAGGAGGTCGCTGCTGGGCAGGAGCCTGCGCTTGAGGTGGAGGACCTCTGCGGGGTTGCGGGGGTGGTGCCCCCGGTAGCAATTCCAGCTACCTCGGGGCTTCTATTTGAGCCACCGCGGCGGGTTCAGCCCTGGCGGCCCTCCTGGCTGGGATCATAGGGGGCAGCAAACGTGCCTGACTAGCCTGTTGCAGGGCCTCCTCGAGGCGCTGGGCCTTATCCGAGAAATCTCTGAACCCTCCAGGGTAGTTCTGGGTAATCAAGGAGGGTACCAGCTCTGTCTTGACGTTCCCCACACACATCGTCAGTAATTGCTCCTGAGTCAGTGGCATGTCGAGGGAATACGTAAGTCCTTTCCACCGGGAGATGAAGTCTGCAACCCGCTCATCAGGCCTCTGTTTGCACTTGAAGAGGTCCGCAATGCTGGTCTTTCGCGTGGTGGAGCTGAACTGGTATAAGAACTGTCGGCGAAGATCCTCCCAACCGGTCACTGATCCGATAGGGAGCTGGTTGTACCAGACTAATGTCGGACCTTCCAATGTCTGTACAAAACATCGGAGCTTAGCGGCTTCTTGTTGAGCCGGGGTCCCCAGCATGGGGCCACACCTGGACGAGAAATGAGCCAAGTGCTGGGGTGGGTCCCCTGTCCCATTAAACGGTGAGAAGGTGGGGTTCCCAAAACCCGGAGGCGCGGGCATATCATCCACCCACGCGGGATAAGGCTTGCCATCCGGTGGGACCACCACCTGCCGTGTTTCCAACGCCTCGAGGCGTGCTGTGAGTGCCGCAATAAGGTCCTCCAGGTGGGGGTCCCTGTCTTGACGGGGATCCCTAACCACAAGCGCATTTCTAGGTTCTTCAACACGGTAGACGGCTTCGGACGCTCGCGGGTCAACTGGCTGGACGACCTGCTGGGCGACTGGGGGAACCCGGGTTGGATTCTTCAGATTGCCCCGTCGCTCAGGGGGGTTTGGCGAGACATATCGCGCCCTCTTACCGTATGTTCCGGCTTCCGCCCTGTCCGCGGCAGTAGCATGATCAAGGTTGCCCGGAGGCATCTCACCGGGGGGAAGTTGTTCCTGCCCCTGCTTCCCCGGCCTGGGATTACCATAGTCGGGTCGTCGCTCCGCGGCGCGTTCAGCCAAGAGTTCGTCAACCAGCCTCTTCTGCTCAGCGAGCTGCTGGCGCAACGTGGCCTTCTCAGGATCCTCGTCTGTTTTCTGCACAGAGGTGGACGGGTCGGAGTGCTTGACGGTTCCGACGTGCTCTTTACCTTTGCCGGTGTTTCGACTGAGTACCAGCGACTCGGTGGGTACGGGAAGGCCTAGCAGGTTCCTCTGCTGACGGGTGACTCTCCCTGATGGGTCGAGTAGTGGCGGTGCACCGTCTGGGGGGAAGTCTCCATCAAGGAGTTCCAGGTCGTCTTCCCTGTCCACAATGTCGGCCATGTGGACCGCGATTCCTCTCGAGGGCATGTCCTCGATGTCGCAGAGCGAATCGGGTTGTCGTCGAATAGGATCGAACAGAAGGGCAGCATAGTGTCCCCAGCCACGGACTTGCACATGGGGGGTGGCTTCCCCGACGATTCTGCGGAGTGCTTTAAGACTCTGAACGCATTTTCGTTGAAGGGCGCTCGGGTGGCCTGGCGACTCAGGGTGCTGGAATGCAAGAAGTGCGGCTGCATCGATCGGGCGGCATTGCTCGTTGATTTCTTCGAAGTGCTCACGACTTCTGGGGTACTCCACCCATTCAAAACGGAGGCGATAGTGTGTCGCCCGCAGGGTTCGACAAAGGCATCCCACTTCTTCAGGGGTAAGCGACTCGGGTACGCGGAAATTCAGCACCGCCGTGGGCCAGAACTTCTCCGGGAAATAGTCCGCTGCAAGAATACTCCAGAAGCTCCTGGGTTCGTCCTCGGGGTTCGGCCCTACATTACCCCACTCATCAACCGGGGGCGGCTGAGGGACCCGTAGCGGTACCGAGGCGGACCTCTGGGATAGCAAACTCGGCGGTGGAGAATACGGCGAGCGAGCAGACTGGCCACCGAATTCTGGGCCTTCCTCTGAAGAGTGAGGTGACCTGACCACAATGACGCAATAGGACGGGCTAACAGCCACTGCTTCGGGTACGGGAATCGCCGTTACCGGTGTCCGGTCATGTCGTGGCTCTACCGTCGTTGACCCCCAAAACAACTCCTCGTGATCCCGAGTGGAGGTAGAGGGCGCTTCGGGTGACGATGGCGGTGGCCGCGCGGTCGAAACCTGCGGAATTCCCAGGATTTCTTCCTCCTGGATGTACCTGCGGAGAGAGACGGGAATCCGGTGGACCTCAAATTCTGGGAGAACAAGGCTGATGCGTCTGGTTCCTGCCCCAGTCCTTGATACGGAGGAGCTGGGAGAAGGTTCCATCGCTGAATCGCATTCCGCTTCCGAATCGGAGAAGCGGGCAGGTTTGATCTCCACCTGGGCCTTCCCAGGATTCTTCTTGTGGCGGCGACGACCCGCTCTTCTGCCTCTGGGTGGCTCTTCGGGATAGGTTTGACCCCTATCAGGCAGCCTTGGGGCAGTGCTGGCGCCGTGGCGGAGAGGGCCCCCACTCGAGACAGCCGGGGTGCGAGGGGCACCAGGGAAAATGTCAAAGGGTACATGGGGAGGACCTCCATGAACCGTACCCATGTGGGCGGGGCCTCTGTTGGAACTGGCAGGAGCATGGGGAAGACCTCCATGGTCGATGCGAGTGGAGCGAGGCTGACCTTCACTCCTTGAGTTGCTGGGGCGAGGAGGACCTTCGCCAGTTGCAGAAAGGACGTAGGGGGGGCCCCACGTGGGAGAAGGACCGGATGGACGGTGCCTTCAGAAGGATGGGCTCCATACCCTGTACAGCGGGCGCGGGAAATGTTTCCGCGCTGAGCATCACTGCCACGGGGCAGGTCTTCCTGCAGGATGGGGGCAGCACGAGGCATGCCTCCATGACGAACCTCGGAGCGGGGAAGGCCCACGCTCTGTGGAGTAGTGGTACGGGGAGGACCTCCGTACGGGGTGGCATCACCGCGGGTTAGCTCGCGGCGATCACTACTTGGGCCTGCAACCTGGAGAGTCAACCCAGCCTGCCCGCGGGGCGGTTGGGGTCCCGATCCTGGTTGGGCGAAGGGGTGCCCCTGCTCAATGTACGCGGGGGCTTCATAATGTACGTCGGCGGTGGCTCGGGCCACTGTAGCTGTCGACGTGGACGCACCTAGGCGAGCGTCCTCAACCCGGGCCCGGCGCTGACGTCGGGTCAGGTGGGCCGGTGCAGGTGGTGCAGGGACGTAGTCTGCCTGCTCTTCCTGCGGGGCCGGACAACGGTGCTGACGTGGCCGGACGGGAGCTCTCGTCTGGGGGCCCTGGGTCGGGGCCCTGAGCGGACTGAGCCAGACAGCGCCCGCCTCTTCAGCGTAAGGCGAAGAGTCGTCAAGGCGTTCCGGAGATAGGCTCCCGAAACGGTTGAATGTCTGGGTGGGGAGCAGGGGCTCCCTGCGCGGCCGGTTAGGGCGGCGTTGATGGCGGGGCCTGGAGGCCTCCAGGTCCAGGCGGGCCATATCCCTAGTCGGGATGACCCCTTCCTCCTCGTACCTGCGCACGAGGCTGTTGATCACCCTTTGTTGGATGACCTCTGATGGGGAAAGGGGATGTGGACGTCCCGTATTCCGTGATGTGGCAGCTGTCGTGGCGGTTATGGCGCCATGTGGAGTGGCCGTCGTGGTGTTTCCCCTGCCCTTGTGCGGGCGAGGAACGGATGGTGACCGCATCTCTGAAATAGAAACCTGGTTCCTGGCAAGCGAAGGGATCAACTCATCAGTACTGAGAGGAAAAGGATTGACAGCCAGTGCCCCAGCGTTCTTCCATCCTCCACTTCTGTGAGAAGGATCCACGCCAACGCGCTGCGGAGCGGAGTGCCCCACGTTCTACTACCCCGACTGCCGGTGAGTTTCACGACAGGCCAGCCATTTGCGCGGCGGGACCAGGCAACGAATATCTTGATCCGGTGACACGTCAATCTACTGGTGTCTCGAACGCTACTAATCTCCATGCTGAGGAGAATAATTTCACGTCGGGTTCACCATTTCTGTTTCCGACGCTTTCGCCGGGGCGCGCGCGCATCCGTCCTTCAGGGGGGGGACGCGCGGCTTTGTTGCCCCGCATTCCCGCTTTCCAAAGGCGGGCGGCATTTGTTCCTTATTCAGGGACGTCTGCTCCTTGATCGAAACGGGATGATGGGATGTCGGTTCTTCCTTCCGTGGATTCCTCCTCAGAACTCGTCACCTAGTCCGGGTCTCCCTCATAGATTTAATACGTAGTTCGTGAAACTCTTCCCAGTGCCATGTTTCCATGGGCGCCGGTTAATTACGCTGCTTCTGTCGGGACATTCCAAAGGATCCAGTCAGGGCAGCAACCTTCGGTCAGGGGAGTAGTAATGTTGAGGCATCAGTAGGGTGTCTGGATACTGGGGTACCTGGCATGTCTGTCTGTTACCCTTGACCACAGGGCTTCTCGAGGGCGTGGAAGCCCGAGGCATCCCACATTGAGCGCGGGGAATTACATGTCATAGACACGTATCTGAGGTTTTCCTCAGCTTCCCGTGTTCAACACAGGGTATGCCGCGAGTTTAACGTCTAGGGGAGACAGATGAGAGTGAAATGGGACCATCGCAGGGGGCGACAGTGAAGTTGGGCTTGAGCCTTGACGAGGCTTCCTACGTATCCCCGTGGTAGGGAATCAAAGTCCGCGTAGTTCGGGATGGTGCCGGTAAACCGACGTGAAGCTGGACCTTGGTCCGAGGGGAGTTGGGCTTGAACCTCTGGGAGGATTCCTACGTACCATGCCTTGACATGGATCAAAGACCTCGTAGTTCAAATGGTGGGTCGCAATGGCTTACCACTGGACCGGAATGGGACCCGACGTGAATGAGCGACGGGTGGGCTTGAACCTCGTGGAGGCTTCTTACGTACCATGCCTTGACATGGATCAAAGACCTCGTAGTTAAAATGGGGTTTCGCCGGTGAACCGACGTGAAAGCAGACCATGGTCCACTAGTGGTGGGCTTGAACCTCGTGGAGGCTTCCTACGTACCATGCCTTGACATGGATCAAAGACCTCGTAGTTCAGGTGGTTGGGTCGCAATGGCTTACCACTGGATCAGAGTGCAGTTTAACGTCATGCTGGACGTAGGTAGAACACGACGTGAATTGGGTGATGGGTGGGCTTGAACCTCGTGGAGGCTTCCTACGTACCATGCCTTGACATGGATCAAAGACCTCGTAGTTCAAAGGGGAATGTAGTTTAACGTCATTCCAGACGAAGATGGGACCCGGCGTGAAGAAACGACGGGTGGGTGTGTCGGTGAACCGACGTGAAAGTAGACCTTGGTCCACTATTGGTGGGCTTGAACCTCGTGGAGGCTTCCTACGTACCATGCCTTGGCACGGATCAAAGTCCCCGTAGTTCGTTAGGATGGATGGGTCGCAATGGCTTACCACTGGACTGGGGTGCAGTTTAACGCCGTGCTGGACGGGGGTGAAACTCGACGTGAATGAACGACTGAGCAATGTGGCTTGAACCTCGTAGAGGCTTCCTACGTACCATGCCTTGACATGGATCAAAGACCTCGTAGTTCAGGTGGTGGGTCGCAATGGCTTACCACTGGACCATAATGGGACCCGACGTGAATGAGCGACGGGTGGGCTTGAACCTCGTAGAGGCTTCCTACGTACCATGCCTTGACATGGATCAAAGACCTCGTAGTTCAAATGGGGTTACGCCGGTGAACCGACGTGAAAGCAGACCTTGGTCCACTAGTGGTGGGCTTGAACCTCGTGGAGGCTTCCTACGTACCATGCCTTGACATGGATCAAAGACCTCGTAGTTCAGGTGGTTGGGTCGCAATGGCTTACCACTGGACCAGAGTGCAGTTTAACGTCATGCTGGACGTAGGTAGAACACGACGTGAATTGGGTGATGGGTGGGCTTGAACCTCGTGGAGGCTTCCTACGTACCATGCCTTGACATGGATCAAAGACCTCGTAGTTCAAAGGGGAATGTAGTTTAACGTCATTCCAGACGAAGATGGGACCCGGCGTGAAGAAACGACGGGTGGGTGTGTCGGTGAACCGACGTGAAAGTAAGCCTTGGTCCACTATTGGTGGGCTTGAACCTCGTGGAGGCTTCCTACGTACCATGCCTTGGCACTGATCAAAGTCACCGTAGTTCGTTAGGATGGATGGGTCGCAATGGCTTACCACTGGACCGGGATGCAGTTTAACGTCGTGCTGGACAGGGGTGAAACTCGACGTGAATGAACGACCGAGCAATGTGGCTTGAACCTCGTAGAGGCTTCCTACGTACCATGCCTTGACATGGATCAAAGACCTCGTAGTTCAGGTGGTGGGTCGCAATGGCTTAACACTGGACCAGAGTGGGACCCGACGTGAATGAGCGACGGGTGGGCTTGAACCTCATAGAGGCTTCCTACGTACCATGCCTTGACATGGATCAAAGACCTCGTAGTTCAAATGGGATTTTGTCGGTGAACCGACGTGAAAGTAGACCTTGGTCCACTATTGGTGGGCTTGAAACTCGTGGAGGCTTCCTACGTACCATGCCTTGACATGGATCAAAGACCTCGTAGTTCAGGGGGTGGGTCGCAATGGCTTACCACTGGACAAGAATGGGACCCGACGTGAATGAGCGACGGGTGGGCTTGAACCTCGTAGAGGCTTCCTACGTACCATGCCTTGACATGGATCAAAGACCTCGTAGTTCAAATGGGATTTTGTCGGTGAACCGACGTGAAAGTAGACCTTGGTCCACTATTGGTGGGCTTGAACCTCGTGGAGGCTTCCTACGTACCATGCCTTGACATGGATCAAAGACCTCGTAGTTCAGGTGGGGTTTTGTCAGGGTCAGTGCTCACTCGAAGCCCACGTGAGTCATGCTCGGTGTGAGAAACAAGAGGTTGCATGGACCTGACGATCACGTCGCGAAGGGTGCGTCCGTGAGAAGCGAAGAGGGGATTACGTGTTGGGCGGCCCATGGTGTTGGGACTTACTCCAGGATGGAGGCCCATGGCGCGACAGAGCGCGGGGAAGATGGACCTTGGTCCGACGATGGGAGGTGCCTCGTTCCCTATCACGTCCTCCACTGACCTTGGTAGTGGGGAAGTACCGAGATGCACAGGTGCAATCATCCGTACCAAAGGTTAGGGACTTACGCTCTGAGGCGACCCTTCCCCTGCGAACATACACCACTCCGACAAGGAGGATCTCATTCCATGTGCGGAAGAGTTCCATTCCCATGGAGACGAGTTGTGTAATGATTGTTCGAGCTGGGGGGACCCTTCGTGAGGGAGACGAGGTTGGGTCACAGTTTAACGTCATGTGTTGAGGACGTGGTGCTTGGCAGTTTAACGTCCTGCAGCTCGGACGAGGTGGGTTCACTCCACACCCCTAGGGCTTACATAACCGGTACCCTCTGGTCCTTGGGGAAGGGAAGGTGTCACTAAGGCCATGGTAAAGGGGGGTCGTGGGAGGAACCACCGAGGGGTCCACGTTAGCGTGGCTATGCGAAGAAGCAATAGCCGTTAGCGTGCCTATGCGAAGAAGCATTAGGCGAAGCAACGCTACAGGAGGTGTTGTCCATGGGACTTTGAAATCACATCGTGCAAACCTGGAGGGTCGCACGGAAAGAGGAATCGCTAAGCAGAGGATTGTGCTTCGCGAAGTGGGGTGCCTTGGCCTTAGCATGGGGCATAGGTGAGAGTGGGAGGTGCTTCGCGAAGTGGAACAGTGTTCGCGGAGCACTGCCTCGCGAAGAAAGAGTGGTTCGCGAAGCAGGGTCCTGCGAAGCAGTGTACTTCGCGAAGTGGAGCGATCCTGCCTTAGCATAAGGATTACTCGTATGGGTTGGGTGTTTTGCGAAGAACAAGTGCTCCGCGGCTGCCCGGGTTCCCTTGGGAATCCCCTTCCTTTGCGAACGCCCTTGAGCTTCGCGAAGGGCATCCCTCTCGGAAGAGGGGCTCAAAACGAAACAAATCAGAGTCGTCTCGCGAAGTAGAAATACCTCGCGGAGCTCATGATTCCCGGGGCAAAGCGTGCTTCGCGATTCAGGAGAGGAGAAGACGAAAGGTCGGATTGTCCATCCTCAGGACTCAGGGGGAGTCGAGTATTTATAGGGAAGGGGCGCCGCGAAGCAGGGCTCGCGCGTCGCCTTCGGGGCTTCGCGGCGGCTCGCAAACGTCAAACGGGTTCGCGGAGGATTACCGCCTCTGGAGCTTCGCGGTGGCTCGCGAACATCAAACCGGTTCGCGGAGGCTTACCGCCTCTGGAGCTTCGCGGGGCCGCCAAGGTTGGGACGCTTCGCGGCGGGGCTTCGCAGCTGTGCTTCGCGACTGTGCTTCGCGAGGAAGCGCGCCGGCTGTCTTTTTCGGCCCTTCCTTTCGGGCCACATTTTTGGCGCCAACACTATCCCATTAGCCAAGCCCACACGTAAAGGGGTTAATTTTTTTTGGAAAAAAGAGTGTGAAGAATGATTTGAATAATTGAAGATAATATTAGTTAATGATCCAATATTGACTCTACCATTGGGGAGTGATGATTTTGTAATTTATAGCTATTCTTAAAAGAAATGACTTGGTTGTGTATTTACGAAGAATGATAGATTTATTACCTATGTATCATGGAAGCTAAAAATTCATAAACAAAACTATCCCACTCATGATCTTGAGTAAGCATCTGTACTATTTTCTTTGAAGATATGGAGACACTATATCTATGTTGAAAAAATGCGAGATATTTACTGATCACTAGACTTTGAGGTATATTATAATGCTCCAACCCCAGAATCCAAGAGCCGGTGCATTATTTTAATACATTGGCATGATTACAAGGAATCATGACCTGAAGGACCGATCAGTTTATTAGTCTTGGAAACAAGATACATACATAAGTTCAACATTGAAACTTGAAAAAAAACACAAATTTATTCTATTAAAAACATCCAAGATTCCAAGATTATTCCTGAAAGTCACTCGTAACTAACTTCTTCATATATTGGGAAAATAAAACATGAGAAATGGGTGAGCTCAAATGCTCAGTAATAGTATGTAATATAGCGGGAGATAACATAAACATTAGTCACAATGAATAATTAAAAACACATGACTTTAAAAATAATAAACATGAACACTTTATGGTAGGAATATGAGCTGAGTAAATAATTCCATAATAAAACATAGTCATTTGTATTCTACTAGTTGAATAACCACATGAAATATCAATAGATAATCTCATAATGATGGAATGCATAATGTTGGACATCATAACCACATAGTCAAGGCCTCGCGCCAAGAATACAAATAAGATTTTGTCAAGGCCTTATGCCAAGATACTAGTTGGTCTCATTAGATCTATCGATGCATCGAGGATCTATAGCGGGCTCCACCCATCACATAATTATTCCAATTCATTCCACATATGAATAGTTTTAAACATAACATAAACATTCATATTAAAACTAGAATACGAAATGTCAATACATTATCCATAAACCATGAATGTTATAAAAATAGCACATCCACAGTCAAACATAAACCATGCAACACAATTTGGAAGATCGTATTATAATAGAATAATCTCAATCAAGAATAATAAAGGGTATTGACATAGATGAAAAAAATCATCAAAACTATTTGAGATAAATATCCCCCTTTTCTTGAAACCATTTAAAAGTCTCACTATTTATCGAGAAGTCGTTTAAAATAGATTTTTGAATGAAAGTGTACCATAACACTTTGAAACATTTAAATAGAACTTTAATTTTAAAAAATTATTTTAAATATAAATAAATCCTTAAAACCATTTTTAAAACATGGACATTAATGAGAAAGATTTAGAATAATAAATCATTAAAACATTTAAAATGATATTTTAGTTAGAGTTCTTAACCAAATGAGAGACACCTGAATAAAAATAATTGAGGTAATAAAAACATTATAATGTCATTATAATAAAGGGTTTCATGATATACTATGTAAAAGTACAGTACCTACACCAAATAAATGTGAATTGGTACATAACAACAAAGAAGACTCAATGGAATGTATGTTTAGATGAAATCCCTTATAAAGACTTTATCTTTAGGTTAAGGATAAATCAATTAAATAATTATGTGTGATAGATATAAATACACTCAATATGATTTGATATTTAGTGTAAATCAATTAGATAACATTCACAGATATTCTTATAAAAACAACACCAATGAATTGAATGTTTAACTCAATGAATGGATATTGAGTTAAAATTACTCTTATCAGGTTCATATTGATGACTTGAGAATTTATAAATAGAGTAATTATTTGTATCAAATGTATATCCATATAAATTTGAGGGGAAATTACTAAATAAATAATAAATATTGATTCTAGATAATAATCTTGGAGTAAAATAATCAATGAAGTATGCTTAAAGCCCAGTGAGTGGAAATTGAAATTCAAAATTCCATTACCGATTTGGTAACATATGAAAAATACACCCCATGAAAGAAGGATCATACAATGAAGATGTAAATACCAATAAATTAAAGTATATTACCCCAATAATACAATCATGGGCAGTACATACACCACACAAAATGAAATAGTGTCCAATATAGCATGAATCTCACAGAAATAAGAAGTGAGATGAAAACTCCTTACCATGTTGTAATTAATCGAGTCATATGATCAAAAGTTAATAAACATAAAATGAATCACAAAATACCATGAATATAAATAGAATTATGATAATATATATCAAATGGAAGTAAAAAATACACCACATTCAAAAAATAAGTGGCAAACAATGGAAATCTCACGGAATTAAAAGTGAGATAAGAAACGCCTTACCTCAAGTCTGACTTGTCTTATATGTTCCTTTTTCTTCCTGAATAATAAAATTAATTTAATTTCTACTTGAATAAAAAAGTTTTCATGTTTATTATTTCTTTTATATCACTTATTACCTTACTATAACAATTAGTTAATTATTTGATTTCATATTTGATATTTTATCGATGTTAGGAACTTGAGTCAAAGATGACCTTGTTATAATTACAATTTTTTCATGTTGTCAAAATTACATTAGCTCCAGAATTATATACATGATTTAGATATCACACATATATATATATGTATGTATTTATAACAGTACATAACATTTAGAGATAAAAATGAAATGTACCGTTCATGGAGACGGTAAGCCGTACATACACATGAACACTACTATCATTTCTATATTGTATTTTAACAGAATTAAAACATAATTATACATGGTAATATTATAATTAAAGTATAATATCATATATAATATCATTAAATCCATATTTTTTACATCCCACATATGGAATTAATGAGTCATATCATTTTGAGGGGGCGGTAGTCCGCACTTCCTCAAATGAAATTATCACGTTTTACTCATAATTGAAACCATAAAATAATGATATAAATGGAAAATAAAGAATCATAAAGAAAATATAAACATAAAATATTTATCATATATAAATACAGTGTCATATTAATGGCCACCATGAGAGGCTTTAAGAGATAATCGAACAATCATCGTTTCGTGAGGCGTTAGTTTTCTATCCACAGAAAGAATATGTTCTTCACCCATTAGACGGCGGGGCGTGTAAGTGTAGTTAGACTAATTCTCATAAAAACATCCTAATACATTGAGGATACTAGTTATGTTATAAAATAAAGTAATAAAAAGTGTTTAGGGGGTTGGAGAAGTAAAATAAAACAAAATAAAACAAAAGAATTTAAGCGAAAGCGTTACCTTTAATTTGGTAACTTCCTTTGGATTAAACCAAAAGGACTTATTGATGGGTCTTATGCCTAAGGTAAGGCTTCTAGGAGGAATAGGGGGATCTTTAGAGATTATTAGGGAAGGTTTTGGATGAGCCAATGGTCATGAGAGGTGAGTGGAATGGGTTATAAGTGGTGTCCTTTAATAAGGGGGAGGAGGGCTTCTTTAGGAAAGTATGAAAAAATTATTTTATTATATAGTGATATTCAATTTATAAAGGTATAAACTAATTAAATTCAAATATAATATGTATCATGGTCGAAATAAAATATTCCAATAAAAATTGGATAGGTTTTGGATATAGTTTGAATATTAATAATCTTATTTATTTAAATCATTTATTAATGAGGTAAATACTACATCACTTTGTTGTCATAAATAACTTAATTTATTTTCTATCTAAAAATTAAAAAACAATTTCCATAATGTAGTAAATCGTTTTATGTTTCCAATTATTATTTATAGTAAAAAATATGACTTATATAACCCCATGAAAAAGTTGATATAGTAATATATATTTGTTAATGTCATTTTTGTCTTTACTTTACATTAATTAAGATAAAGTGTCATTATCATTCTTAAGTGGCTCCATGGGGTCCCAAAATATACCCTAGGATGCCCATAGTCATCCATTACAAATCCAATAAGGTTAGGACAAGTGTTAAGGTAATTTTTTATTATTATAATATTCTTTTTTCCTTGAATTACCCTATTTACCTTTAACTGCGGTAAAGAAAAGTCCAAAGTTACTATTCACCAAAAATTATTTTCATCTGATTGAACCACATTTTACTGACTAATAACTACCATATATCTTGCATTTTTGAAATTCAATTCACAGAAGAGGTAAATTTTCATTTAAATGAAAAAGTCATATTTTTAACTACTACTTAGTGGTTTCACTATTCATAAAAAATTGATGTTTTTTCAAAAAAATCCCAAAAATTCTGCCTAAGCTATATTTGATATTCTGAATTCAAAAATGATGTATATATTACCAAATTCAAAACATATATGTTGGATTAATTAATTTAAAATTAATTCCCGTCGTCAAAATACATAGAGTGTTTTTAAGAAACAATAACTATCAAAAGATGGACACTTGTTTATGTATAATTTCAAAGTGAAATTAATTCCAATGACCAACATTGGATTAAAGGGAAAAAATTTAATCTAATTACACTTAAAAACCAATTTAAAATATAATATAACCATATAAATAAATTATATTAAAAGGCATTTTTGAATTAAAATATAGTATTTCTCACTATTCATAAAAAATGTATATTATTTAAAAAATATGAAAATTTCATCCAAAGTAAATTTTGATGTCCCTATTCTATAAAAGAATTTTATTTTGTCAAAATAAATAAGATAAATGGTCAAATATTGTATTTAAAAATGGTTCTCCATTAAATAGTGGTAAAATTGATTTTTTTTTTGGAAAAATACATTTTTTATCAGAAAAATTGAATTTGTTCTTATAATATGTCTAAGAAACACATAATACATAATTTAATATTATACAGATTATATAAAATTCAAAATCCAGTTAATACTATTCGTAACAGCTTTTGAACGGCCAGTTTGGTAAGTCATGGTGCGCTCGAACTCGGTGTTGCATGTAGCACAAGCTATTAAATTTAGTGAAAATAACATACTATGAAATATTGGGGTGTTACATATATTTTCTCCCAAAAAGAACTCAACATGAGGCAAAGGGTATATATTTGACTACTCAATGATTATGATTTCACTATACACTACCTCCTGGGGAAGGCAAATAGGGTGGAAGATGCTTTGTACAGGAAGGATCATGACATTTTGAACAAGATGAGAGTTGAATGGGACCATATTTTCATGGATATAGTAAATATGGATATGGTAATAACCATGGAAGGCGAAACATCAATAAATTTTCAAATGGTTCCCAAACCATCATTACTAGAAAGGATGAAGAGTTATTAGGTAGATGATGATGAGTTCAAAAAGAAAATTAAAGCTAAAAATGATGGGATCTTAATCAAATTTGTATATGAAGATGGGATTTGAAATTTGGGAAGAGAATTTGTGTTCTTGACATACCTGATCTAAAAAGGGAATTATTGGATGATGATCATAGATCTAATTTCTGTATTCACCCCGGTAGCACTAACATGTGTATATATTTGATGGAACATTTTCAGTGGGACAACATGAAGAGAGATATTGCTAATTAGGTGTCAATATGTATGGTTTTTCAATAGGTGAGGGTTGGAAAACAACATCCTAGAGGAGTCATGAAACCTATTCCCATACCTGAGTGGAAATGGGATGATATTAAAATCAACATTGTCATGGGGAAGCCAAAGACTCCAAGAAGGAAGGATGCAATATGGGTAATTGTTGATCGTCTTACTAAGTCCTCACATTTTCTTGCTATAAGAGAAAATTTACCACTTGAATGTCTAGGAAGACTATATATTAATGAAGTGTTAAGACATCATGGAGTACCCTTATCGACTATTTCGGATCGTGATCCCCATTATACATCAAGATTCTGGAAAAGTCTTCATAAGGCCTAGGATACTGAACTTCATTTGAGTACTGCCTACCACCCTCAAACCGATGGACAATCAGAACAACCTATTCAAACCTTAGAAGACATGTTGATATATTACTTCCTTTCCTTTCAAGGTATGTGAGATCAATATTTATCTCGGGTAGAATTTTACAATAATAATAGCTTCCATTAAAGTATTCAAATGGCACCATAGGAGCATTATACAGAAAGAGATGTCACACACCGACATGTTGGGATGATGTTGGTGAAAAAAACTCGTAGGACCAAAACTTATTGAGGAAACAACAGAAAAGATTAAGATTATGCAAATCCACATCAAAGAAACTTAATGTAGGCAAAAGAGCTATGCTGATAACTGAAGGAAGGATTTGGAATTTTAAGTAGCTGATCATGTTTTCATGATGGTATCTCTATGGAAGGGTGTTATATGATTAAATAAGAAGGGTAAATTAAGTCCCAAGTACATCAGACATTTCAAAAATCTCAAACGAATTGGAGTTTCAGCTTATTGTTTGGAAATTTCACCAATTCTCTCCAAAGTTCATGATGTATTCCACATATCACTATTGAGAAAATACATGCCTTACCAAACGCATGCACTCACCTATCAAGAAATAGAACTGGAACCTGACCCATATTATTGCGAAGAGCCTATCATAATTCTTGATACTAAATAACAAGTTTTGAGAAAATGGACGACACGTTTGGTGAAAGTTCTATGGAGAAACCAGAAGATGGAAGAGGCAACGTGGGAACCCAAGGAACATATGATGAAGCACCACTTGAATCGTTTTGTATAACAGTATTCTAGATATTTCATGGAAGAAATTATTTTTAGGAGGGATGAATGTAACACCCCAAGATTCCACGATATGCTTCTCTTTGAATAATACAATAGCTTGCGTTGTATGAAACATCGAGTTCTTACACACCAAGAATGACCAAAATTGCTATTATGAGTAGTAGTACCCAGTTTTTTAAATTTAATAAATTTTATTTTTAAAAATGGACTTCATTTTTGGATTTAGAATATCGAAATTATCTTAGGGTGAATATTTGGTATTTTCTTGAAAACATTCATTTTTTGATGAATAGTGAAAACACTCCATTTTTGTTTAAAACCATGTTTTTATTTAAATAATTATTTATTTTATTTAAATTTATTTTAAGTCAAAATTGATACATGATACCTATATTATTTCAATGTAATTCATTGGATTCATTATATAATAAAATTGGAAGTATGAAATTTTATTAAATTTTTTAACGTGTTTACCCACCATCTAGGAATGTTAGAAAATTTGCATAAAATGTAATTTTATCGCTTCTGTGAATTTTATTTCAAAAATCTGAGAGACACAGTTGATATAAATAAGTAAAACGTGGTTCAATAAGATGAAAATAATTTTTGGTGAATAATAACATTGGACATTTATTGACCACGGTTAAAAGTAAATAGGGTAACTAACGGTAAAAATGATATTATTATTAACCTAAAGTATATCCTAACTCTATTGGATAAGTGTATTTAGTCCAAAATCATCCTCATGAATAAAATATTTTCCTTTTTTTCCACTTGGAATATATTAGAAAATTTATTATTATTTTATTTAAAGAAGAGTTGAAAGTGTAAAATTCAAATTCTAATAGCTAAAACATTTTTAATATAGGATTAAACATAAGATAAATTCAACTATAAATATTAAATATAAATAAAAAAATATTTCCTACATAATGGTATTGTATTTATAAATTTTAGACATTAAATATTTAAATTTATTTATGACATAATGATGATGTAGTAATCACCTTATTAATGAATGATTAAAAAATTGATATCATAAATATACAAATAAATATAAATTTAGGCTTTTGATGAATTGAAAGAATATTATAGTTTAATATGACGTTTTGGGGTTGAGTAAATGAATTTATTTTGATGTAATCAAGTTATTAGGACTTTATCAACAATTAAATACTAAATAGTGTCAAAATTGAAATAAATGAGTTTTTAAAACAAATACTATAATATTAAATGATATGATAGTACTAAAAATTTATGGATCGACCAAATGAATTATATATAAATATATATGTTGTTATGTTACCACTTTGTGTTTTATTGGAAGATTATAATAAGTTTATTAACCATTTATTATAATAATACAAGAATACATTGTAAAAGTTAAACAATTTAACTAAGAGTTAAATATAAAAGATAAGGTTAATATGGTGACCTCAACCTTTATAAAACCTATTGGATGGATGTTTTAGACCCGTAACCACCTTTTACTATAAATATATCATTTTTAAGCCATTATAAACCGAATATGATTGTATAATAAAATAATATTTCATGTTTTTCCAAAAGTGACCCTCACCTCTCTTATTAAAAGGTACTTCACCTTCTCTTAAAATCCCACCACCAAAGCCATTTGGCTCAGCCAAACCCAACCCAAATATCATACCAACTACCCTCCATTAAACTTAGAGGCCTTAATTTGATCAAAAAAATCAACTTATGGATCCCATTAGATAAAATCAAAAGGGAACACCCGAAAACGAGTTAATAATTTCACTACCTCTTTCAATGTTCTTTTCTTCTTCCTCTTCCTCTTTCTTTGTTGTTTCCATAACAAAATTGTGACTACATTACTTTATATATACTGTGATATTATTATAAATATTGTACAACCATATTCATTATTCTATCCATCTTATTAATGAAAAATCACTATATGTGCTTACGTATGACAAACCGTCTACACGTCGTGGTGTAGTTTGTTATTCGAACACTTCATTTTTTGGATGGGTATAATATTGAGTATAACTAATTTAAATAATAAATATAACATTTCAAGTATTCTTTATATATGATATACCATCCAATTATATGCAATTTCACCATCAATAGAATGATATTGTCACTCGTGTGTACGTATAGATTACTGTCTCCATTAACGCGATAAGATTCATTCCCCATCATAACCATTCAAGAATAAATTTCATTTTTTTATTAATAATGTTTAAGAACTTAATATCATTCTGGATATGAATCAAATACATCATATTTATAACAAACCTGACTTACATAACAAAACATATAATGGGAAATGAATCTGTTAACACCCAAAACGATGACACTACTGAAATATTATTAAGAAATAAATATTAGAATATAATATATGATATCATATTTATGTATATGGTTCTCATATTATTTAATTACAATGATTTAACTATTATACAGGAGGTTAACGTACCCATGATCAAGGAAAAGTACAAGTTAAGTGTTAATTTTACAATCTCTTTATTATCCGAGGTTGTTTATATGTGAGTATCTACTGGGACCTCATTATCATACACACCCTTGATTCTTAAAAATGCATTTCCAAACATTTTTAATATTTACAAGACTATGGTTTAAATTAATTTATACCGTTGTTTTAATTTTTATGAAATGTTTATAAAGGAATATTTCCTTCATTTTCCAAACAAGGCACTTTATTACTTTTTCGACGAATTAAGGTAAGAATGTTTTTTAACTTATTCGGCGGGTGCGACTATTTCCCTCGTTATAACACCTTCGAATCTTCCCTTTGAAGATTATAATAATATTTTTCAAAATAAATGTTTTATTTTATAATTATGTGAATTTTAAGTTATTTCAAAATATAAAGCGATATTTCTCTCAAATAGTTTTTATTTCATCTATGTCAGCATCCATTGATAGATTTTACACTTTTTTGAAGTTGATTTATTATGATACAATATTCCATATTGTATTGAAGGTTTTGTGATATGTTTGACTATTGATGTGTTATTTTTATAACATTCATTGTTTATGGTTAAAGTATTAACATTTTTTATGCTTGTTTTCATAAAATGTTTTATCATATGTTTCAACTTTTTCATATGAGGAATGCATTATACTTAGTAAGTGACGGGTGGAGCTCGCTATAGCTCCCTGATGCATCAATAGGTCTCATGAGAGAAAATAGTGTCTTGGCACAAGGCCTTGCCAATATCTTATTTTTTGTCTTGGCATGAGGCATTGACTATGTGGTTATGAATTCTAGCATTATGGATTCCATAATTATGAAATTGGATATTGATATTAGATGTGATTATTCGACAAGTAGAATATCTATGTGAATAAGTAAATGGAATTATTTGATTTATCTTTTCCATATTATGCTAAAGTTTAAGTTTAAAAGTCTTGAGTTTTAATCTTATACAGTGCCTTAAATGTTTATGCTTATTTAAGAAAGTTTCTTCTATATTGTTATCCTTACTGAGCATCTGAGCTCACCCCTTTCTATGTTTTATTTTTCCCATGATGTGGAGATGTATATTATGACTAACTTGCAGGGATAGTGTAAAGACCCAAAATTTCCATGCAATTTTTTTTAATTAAATGGGAATTTTATGAGTCTGAAAATTAATGGAGCGTTATTCTGAGGCCCGGTGTGCCCAAAATCAATTTCTAAAATTTTGTTTGTGTCTGTTCAGTGAAAGTTCGAGCCAGTATTTATAACTTTTGAACCAGTTCTTTGAATTGAAATATGAGGATACCATTGAACTCGCAGTGCCGATATTCACATAATAAGACTTTCACCTCAACGATAGTTGGTCGAGGATGGAAGTTAGTTTTTGGGTTTTACGTGGAAATAATAAAATAAGATAAGCTCATATTTTTATTTTATTTTGTTGTAACCACCCACGTGGGAGTTGAAGTGTGGGGACCACCCGTCCTTAACCTCCCATGAAAGGTTATGGTGGTGGGGCCCACCAAAACCTAACCTCCAAGGAGAGGTTATGGTGATGGGGACCACGCGTGACAAAACCCCCATTTAATTGAGAGAAAATCTCAACTCCCCTCATTAATGAGGGAGAGCCTCTTGACCACCTCTACCTTTATTTGGTCCAACCCCTCCATTAATGGTGCCACCACCTCCATTTAATTTATTAATCCACCCACCTTAATTAATTAGGATTTTTTAATTCTTTCCAAAAAAATAATAGATGGTTTAATATATTATTTTGGAACACCTTTCATATTGGGTGTAATTTGGGGAGAGGAGGAGCTCTTGGGAGAATGTTTCTCTAACGAAGAATGAAGAACTTCCTCCATGAAGAACGCCAACATGGAACGTCTTCAACTTCTTCCTCGGAAGCACCTTGTGGAGGTTACCAAAATGGTATGACTTCAATGACCAACCTTCCCTCCTCATCATCTTCAACGAAACGACGCACGAGATTGGGATTGGAGGTGTGTGGCAGACGTGACGAATGACGACAATTCTTTCTTCTTCCCTGTGACTCTGTCGATGAACAACGAAAAAGTTAGGGGATTTTGTGATTGATTTCATATTCCAGTGATTTTTTCCTTCTAAAACAAAGAACATGGATCAACTTCTAACTAGTTGATCCACATATGTTTTCATTTTGCAGGTTTTTGGATTATTCATTATGGGAGGGTTTGTTGTGCTTCATTCTTGTGAGCCAAATTCTACCACCCTAAACGTGGAGGGTTCATACCAAAACCAACATGGCCCGAACCCTCCGTCATTATCTTTTTAGGTGTTCTTAGAAATGGAGGAAGGAAAAAATGGAAATGAAGGTGACGAAGGCAACGGTCGCGCCGCCCGTAGCCTCCGCGCCCCGTGACACCCCCGTGGCGTTCCGCCCCGCCGCTGACCGAGCTGGCTGCGCCTCCTCATGGTGCCCCGGATAAACTTACCTTGTGGTCTCAGACCATTCGGCTGAGCCACCATGGCCATACCGCATGCTGACCGAACCAGACCCAGCCACCCCGGCCTGCCGGTTGAATTGGCTCCCGGCCACACCGGCCTCTCGATCCACCCCAGCCGTGCCAGCCTACCAGCCCCAGGCTGCCACCTGCTAAATCGGCCCTGACCGCACCATCCCTCCAGACTCCCGATCCTCCAACCGAACACGCGCCCTCGTGGTGCCCCAACCGAACCGTCCCCTCACAACACTTTCCTGACCGAGCCTTCATCGCGCAGCCCACCGGGCTGAGCCACCCTCGCGCCAACCAACAGTCTATCCGCGCCCTCATGACAGGTATGTACCCTCGCGGCCTGCTGGGCTGGGATCAACGGGCCGGGCCAAACCTAATGGGCTGGCCTATCCAATGAGCAGGGCCAGACTGAATGGGACAGGACAGGTCTGTCCGACCGGGTCGGACTGGACCCTGGCCCACTACGACCCTTTACATTCTTTTTGCCATATCATTAGCACCAGATGTCCTTTTGAAGAACCGTCAGCGGCCCTGGTAATCATGGAGCATGACGGCCCCTTTTAGTATACCACACTGGAGTTTGGGGTATTGTTGAGATACGATCAGGTTGGATCGTGCACGAATACAACTGGGCCCCCGGGACTAAAAGGATAATAACTTACAGACCGGGCATCCGATTGACGCGTCGTCTATTCCATTGAGACCCCTATGACGTGGCAGACCATTGATATAATTCTTTATGGGACTTCGTGACAGCTGGTGTATCGACCGGTAGCTCCTGGAGCGGATCCTTCTAGTGACGAGCGAGCAGAGTGCAGAGACCTAGTAGTTGGCTGAGACCTAACGACTGCTAACCTTTTGACTCAGAGTGACTCAACTAGCCCAGTGGGGAGTGCCTGGGTGTAGCGGTAGACCGACAGTGGAGGAGCGCGCTTGGTGATGCGGTAGATGCACGATAATCGACAGGTGGATTACCTCAGCATGCTACGAGGGGGAGCGCCTCGGTATAGCGGCAAACCAGTGGTGGGGAGCACCTCTGTGTCACGCGAAAGACCCATGGTACTCACTAAGAGGAGTACCTCAGCAGTCCAAGGATAGTGGTAAGAATGATTGGTGTCATGGTAGGCCCACTTTACTCAATAGAGGAGGAGTTCTCCAGTAGCCGATGTTTCGATAATGTGTTGGGGATCTTACTTTATACTACCCCATGAATAAAATCCTAGTTGAGATGAGTCAGTACTTTTGTGTTTTCCTCCTGATTGAGATAGATTTCTTAATAACTTAGGTATATGTATGGGAATATACCTAAGTAGGGTTATCTATTGATTCCATACTTTGTGGTTTATCCTTGGAGGATTTGTGAGACCTTGAGGGTCTCGGGGTCCCTACTAAGTATCTTCATACTCACCCGTGCACGGGCTAGGCCAAAACCTTGTTGTGTTGGATGTAGATGACAGAAAACGCTGACTGAGGCTAAGAGTACCAGGACTGGACGGTACCTCGAGGTGGACCTTATGATGAGTTGATACATGGAGCAGACTGACGGATGTGGAGTGCTGAGGAGGCTCTCTGTACATAACCTTCATGTTGGAATCCCAGAGGATGACCCACTAGTTGTTTTTTTCCTTTCTTTAGTTTTACTTGTACTTCTAGTTCCTTGTACTTTACAGTTGGTCATGTATTTCTGGCCCCTTTTACATTTCAACACTCTTTTTTTATATAGTTTACTTAGTGTTTTGTATCCAAATGTGTGATCTGTTTGTTTTGTTTACAGGTTATAAAGGCAAAGACTTCCCCGTTTTAGGTAATTACGCCTTTGGTGATAGTCGCCAGCCACTGGCCGATGGATGGTAGGCCTGGGGTAGTCACAGCATGAGCCCCAGGGGACGGGTCGTGACAAATTAGAATCATAGGAGTATGTTCTACCACAGAACTTAGGACTCTGATCTTTTCTCTGATGCAATAGTGTTGACTGTAGTGAGTGTGGTTTTCAGTTCAGGGAGTCTAGTGTTGGTGCGGCGGCCAACTTATCCATACACTAGGACCCTGAATTCTGATTTCTGACTCAGTGCATGAAAACACTGATTGCATGTGTGTTTTCAAATGTTTTCTTTTATGTCAGCTCACCAGGTCAGCTCCCTAGGTAAACCCATTTTTTTAACAGTTGCACACCTGTTTCTTTTCAGGATGCCTCCACACAGACAACTGGATAGAGTTCCCAGAGTCATACGCACAGATATCCCACCAAGCGATGAGGGCTCGTTGCACAACCCTTTTCTAGCAGAGGCACCAGTGGTACCACTCCTCGTTGGGCCACCGCTGCCACCATCCCTAGCAGAAGACAGTGCATACCGCTCGAGCATGTTGCATGGGTTCCTGTGCTAGAGGGCACCCAGGTTCAGGGGAGAGACGGACCCACATGCGGCTGAGGATTGGATTGAGGCTGTGGTGAGAGTCTTTCCACTCATAGGGACACCAGCCGATCTCATGGTGATTCTGGCTGGCAGACTTCTACATGCAGCAGCAGAAAGATGGTGCATCTTGATGCTCTAGGTTCACAATGAGGTGACGCTTCTCTGGACAGACTTTGAGAGCCTGTTTTGAGGAGAGTTTGTCCCAACGACTCTCCACATAGTGCGCATTCAGTAGATACTTCATCTATAGTAGGGCAACATGACTGTAGCTCAGTGCTCAGTGAGGTTCATAGACCTCTCATGCTACTCTACTAATATGGTGTGGGACTCATTCTTCAGGACCCTAACCTTCGATCAAGGACTCAGGCAGGAGATCAGGGCTTCGATGATCTCACTCAGTATCATGACGTAGGTGGGGATGTTAGAGAGAGCCCTCATAGTGGAGAGTTTCCTTGTTGAGTAGTCTCGAGTAGTGAGATCCACTACCAGTCGACATGTAGCTGAGTCTTCTGAAGCTGGAAGAAGAGAGATGTCGCAGAGGTCCAAGAGGACGATACCTACTGGTGGATGACCGCATGGCTCAGGATATGTTGTACAGGGAACCCAAATCAGAGACAGACATGCTAGGATTAGGCGGTGTTTTGCATGCAGCAGGTAGGGTCACATGGATAGTGGCTGCCCAACCTTCTGTTTGGATGATCAGCAGACGGTTGAAGGACTTCCCAGGTAGAGACAAAGCTTCGATCGATGAGGTCCGCAGGGAGCAGGCAGATGTAGTAGAGGAGATGGAAGTGTAGCTGGTGGTGGATGATGATTTGAGGTGTTACCGCCACCACCACCAGGAGGTCCACCCCGACCACATGGAGCAGGTGGATAGGGTAGAGCTCATCTCCAGGCAGGTGCGGCCTACGTCGTGGCACTCTGGAGATGATTTGAGGTACAATCTGTGTCAACTCCACCATAGCTGCAGTACTTATAGACACAGGTGTTAGTCATTCTTTCATTACCACTTCCCTCATTCAGAAGAAGGAGATTCTGATGGAGCCGTTGGATCGATCCTTACGGCTAGAGACTCCTATGGGAGTGGATTCAATGATTACATACTAGTGCCGGAAGTGTGAGATTTCTCTAGGAGGTGAGAGCTTCAGTTGGGATCTCCTATTAGCGGCATCAAGGCCTTACGACATCATCTTGGGTATGGACTGGTTATCTATATTCCATGCTTAGATTGACTATATTAGGCACAAAGTGCAGTGTTTCCACACGGATGGGACCAGGTTTATCTTCACCAGCGAGAAGGCAGCCTTTGCAGCACATGATGGAATTACTCGGAGGAGAGTGCAACCGATCACTCATCAGTTGGCTAGCCTTACCCTCAGAGCAGTTGATGGGGAGATTTTGAGCTATCCTGTAGTGGTGGTCCACTATATGGATGTCTTCCCTAATGATGTTCCAGGTCTACCCCTCTCAAAGAGGAAGAATTCTACATTGAATTGTACCTTGGGATGACACTGATATCTACACCAGCGTATCAGATGGATCCTATGGAGATTTGTGAGCTGCAGGTACAGCTAGAGGACTTGGAGGGGAAGGGATTCATCCGACCCATTATTTCTCCCTGGGAAGCCCCGATTATGTTCACCATGAAGGCAGATGAGATCTTGTGGCTTTTTGTTGACTATCGGTGCCTGAACCAGGTGACCGTGAAGAGCAAGTACCCAATCTCAAGGATTGGCGACCTCTTTGATCAATTTAAGGGAGCACAACGGTTTGTGAAAATAGACCTCAGATCAGGCTATCACCAGCTCAGAGTTTGAGATGAGGATGTGTATAAGGCAACCTTCAGATGTCGGTACGACCACTATGAGTTCCTGGTTAGGCCATTCGGTGTAACCAATTCTCCAGCAGTGTTCATGGGACTCATGAACATGATCTTTCTTCCATACCATGATCACTTTGTCGTAGTCTTCATCGATGACATTCTGATCTAGTCGACTACTGAGGAGGATCATGCCTATCATTTGCAGGTAGTACTGGACGCACTCCGAGAGCACCAAATTTATGTTAAGCTCTCTAAGTGCTAGTTCTGGATCTGAGAGGTTCAATTTATGGGACGTGTAATCTCAGAGGATGGAGTTGTAGTGGATCCAGCGAAGATTGAGGCGATACTTGCTTGGGAGCCACCAAAGAGTGTGACGGAGGTACGAAGTTTCTTGGGTTTTTCTGGATATTATTGGAGGTTTGTACTAGACTTCTCCAGAGTTTAAGAATCACTATCATCCATGAGGAAGAAGGGGAAACCCTTTGTGTGGTCGGAGAGATAACATCATAGATTTCAGGAGCTGAGGTAGAGGATGAATAGTTCCCCCATATTAAGGCTTCTAGAGGTAGGCGTAGGGTACATAGTCTACTACGACGCATCAAGGACTTGGCTCGGATGTGTGCTAATGTAAGAGCGAGGATTCATTGCATATGGTTCACGATAAGTGAGACAACATGAGTAGAACTACGCTACCCATGTACTTGAGTTAGCAGAAGTGGTATTCACCATGAAGATGTGGAGACACTATCCGATGGGCGATTATTTTACAATGTAATCTGATCACAAGATTCTCAGTTATATCTTCTCTCAGAAGGACCTGAACCTGAGTCAGCAACATTGGATTGAGTTCCTTCAGGACCATGACTTCAAGATATTCTATACTCTTGGGAAGGGGAATGTCGTTATAGATGCACTCAGCAGGATATCTTGTATATAGCTGCTAGGCGAGGTGACAGAGTAGCTATCTACTTTGCTGATATCATTTGTAGATCGGGATGGAGCATCTTTACTTCAGTCTCATACAGTCACTCCCCCACTTCTTCAGCGAGTCTGGGAGGCGCAACATGGGGATGCTGGCTGTGAGACATGACATGCTCAGATATCCACAGGTCAGGCACCTGATGGATTTTATGAAGGTGGGGAGCACGTCATCCTCTACAGAGGGCGTACAATGGTACCAGTGTTAGTTCAGGAGGAAGGGTTGAGGGAGTTCCACACATCCCCTCTAGCGGTACATCCAGGAGTGGCGAAGATGTACCAGGATCTCCGACGAAAGCACTGGTGGCTGGGAATGAAGAAGGCAGTTGTAGATTTTCTCTCTCAATGCCTCACTTGTCAGCAAGTGAAGGCAGAGAACCAGGTACCAGAAGACTTGGTTCAGCCTTTAGAGGTCCCAGAGTGGAAGTGGGATGGAATATCCATGGACTTCGTGATAGGACATCCATGTACATCCAGGGGTCACGACTCTATCTGGGTGATCATCGATCGACTCACCATGTCGGCCCACTTCCCACTGATTAGAGAGTAGGGTTCAATAGAGAGCGTGAGATGACTCTATGTGCAGGAGATTGTGTGGCTACATGGAGTACCTTCAATGATTGTCTCTGATCGTGACAAAATTTTTACTTCCTGACTATGGAAGTTATTTCAGGAGGCTTTCAGGATGCAGCTTCATTTGAGAACCACAATCCATACTCAGAAAGATGGTTAGAGTGAGCGGACCATTTAGACCCTCGAGGACATGCTGCGTGCTGATGTCCTCGACTTTGGTGATATCCAGAAGGATCACTTGCCTTTGGTGGAGTTTTCGTACAACCACAACTATCACTCCACCATTGGGATGGCATCTTTTGAGGCATTATACGGGAGACCCTGTAGATCACCATTGTGCTGGACTGACCCAGTGGAGTCCACACTAGTGGGACCAGAGATGGTATGGGCTACCACAGGGAAGGTGCAGATCATCCAGGAGTGGATGAAGACTGCACAAAGCAGGTAGAAGTCGTATGCTGACCAGAGATGGAGACCTCTGGAGTTCGAGGATAGCGACCACATCTTTCTACGGGTCTCACCCTGATGAGGTCTAAGAATATTTGGCCGAGGTGGAAAGTTATCTCCTAGGTTCATCATACCTTTTTAGGTCCTCAATAGAGTTGGCAAGGTGGCATACCGCTTAGCTCTTCCACCTTAGTTGCACCGGGTTCATGACGTCTTCCACATATCCCAGCTGAGGAGATACATGCATGACCCTTCTCACATCATCAACCATGGAGAGATGGAAATCGATGATGGCGTGACTTTTATGGAGGTTCCAGCAGAGATTGAGGACCGACAGGAGTGGGTCCTTCATGGATGGTCGATACCTCTAGTGCATGTTTGCTGGTAGCACGTGAACCTCCAAGAGAGCACATGGGAGTGGGAGGCTCAAAGGTGTTCTCAGTACCCCAACTTGTTTCCTTAGTTTGAGTTTTTTCTTACGGGGACATAAATCCCTGAGGTGGGGAGAATGTAAAGACCCAGAATTTCCATGTAAATATTTTTAATTAAATAGGAATTTTATGAGTCCATGAAATTTAACAGCGCGTGATTCTGAGGCCCGGTGTGCCCAGAATCAATTTATGATGTTTTTTTCGGGTATGTTCAGTGAAATTTCGTGTTGGATTTTATAAATTTTGAACCGATGCTTGGAATTGAAATCTTAGGACATCATTAAACTCATAGCACCGATATTCTCTTAAGAAGACATTCACCTCGACAGCAGTTGGTCGAGTATGGATGTTATATTTTGGGTTTTATGTGGAAATAATCAAATAAAATAAGCTCATATTTTATGTTATTTAGTTGTAACCACCCATGTGCGAGTTTAAGTGTGGGGACCACCTGACCTTAACCTCCCAAGAGAGGTTATGGTGGTGTATCCCACCCGAACCTAACCTCCCACAAGAGGTTATGGTGGTGGGGACCACCCGGGACTAAACCCCCTATTTAATTGAGAGAAACTCTCAACTCCCCCCATTAATGAGGGAGAGCCTCTTGACCTCCTCTACCTTTATTTGTGCCAACCCCTCCCTTAATGGTGCCACCACCTCCCTTAATTATTTATGCCGCCCACATTATTTAATTAGTCTTTTTGAATTCTTACAAACAAAATAATAGATGGTTTAATGAATTATTTTGGCACACCATTCATATTAGGTGGAATTTGGGGAGAGGAGGAGCTCTTGGGAGAAAGTTTCTCCAACGAAGAACGAAGAACATCGTGCACGAAGAATGCCGGTGAGGAGCGTCTTCGACATCTTCCTCGGAAGCACCTTGCAGAGGCAACCGATGTGGGACGTCTTCAACAACCAAACTTTCCTCCTCATCATCATCAACGAACCGATGCACGAGCTTGGGATTGGAGGTCTGTGGCAGACGTGACGAACGATGAAAATTACGTCTTCTTCCCTGCGACTTTGTCGATGAACAACAAACAAGGTACGCGATTTTTGTGATTGATTTTATATTCTAGTGATTCTTTCTTTCTTTAACAAAAAACGGGGATCAATATCTAACTAGTTGATCTGCATATGTTTTCCTTTTGCGGGTTTTGGGATTATTCATTGAGGGAGGGTTTTTTGTTCTTTGTTTTTGTGATCCAAATGCTACCACCGTAAACATGGAGGGTGTAGACAAAAAAACATGGCCCGAACCCTCCGCCGTTCTCATTTGCAGTGTTATTTGAAATAGAGGAAGGAAACAATGATGACGAAGGCAACAATCGCGCCACCAGCGCCGCCCCCACGGTGTTCCGCACCGCCGTCGGCCGAACTGACCACGCCCCCACATTGCGCCCCGACCGACCCACCCCCGTGGTCTCCAACCTTTCGACCACACCGCCTCGAGTCGGACTGAGCCGCATTGGCCATGCCGCCCGCTAGTTAAGTTGGCCCCGACCACCCTGGCCTTCCGGTCGAATCGGCTCCCGACCACGCCGACCTCCCGAGCCGCCATGTCCATGACTTCCTGCTGGCCCCGCACTACCCCCATGGCCAGGCCCCAGCCCCGACCATGTCATGCCCCGACCATGCCACACCAGCCTGCCGGCATTCCGAGCCGCCCCGTTTGCTCCCACCCGCCGGCCTCTCGAGCCCCCGACCGAACTCGTGCCCTCACGACACCCTGGCTGAACCAGCCCCTCGTGTCACCCTCCGGGCCAAGCCATCCTCACAGTGACCTCTAGGATGAGCCGCCCGGACGTCGAACCATGGCCAGTCCACACACTCATGACCGCTCCACACCCTCGCGGCCCGCTGGGCTGGGCACAGTGTGCAGGGCCGAACCTAACGGGCTGGCCCATCCAACGGGCCGGGACAGACCCAACGGTTCTGTCCTCATCGACCAGAACCAGTCCAGTCCATACTGGGTGGGGCCGGGTCGGCCTAACCAGGTCCAACCAGACCCATTCCCAGTATGACCCTTTACTTTCTTTTGGACATATCATTGGCACCGGACATCCGTTTGACGAACCGTCAGCGGCCCTTGTAATCATGAAGCATGACGGTCCCCTTGAGTATACCCCACTAGAGTTTGGGGTATAGTTGAGATACAGTTAGGTTGGATCGTGCATGAATCCAACCGGGCCCCTGAGACTAAAAGACTATTAACTCACAGACCGGGCGTCCGATTGACACGTCGTCTGTTGGGTTGCGACCCCTATGACATGCAAGATCATTGAGATACTTCTTCATGGGACTTCATGACATTCAGTGTATCAACCGGTAGGTCGTGGAGTGAATCCTTCCATTGACAAGTGAGCAGAGTGCGGAGACCTAGTATCTGGCTGAGACCTGAAGACAGTGGACCGTATGACTCGAAGTGACTCTACTAGCCCACTGGGGAGCGCCGAGGTGTGGTGAAAGACCCACGATGGAGGAGCGCACTTGGTGACATGACAGACCCACAGTACTCGACAAGAGGATTATCTCAATAGGCTACGAGGGGGAGTGCCTAGGTGTGGCGGTAGACCCACGATGGGGAGCGTCTCTATGTGACATAGTAGACCCATGGTACTCGATAGGAGAAGTACCTCAGCAGTACAAGGTTAGTGGGAAGCATGCTTGGTGTCACGACAGGGCCACTGTAATCAATAGAGGAGGAGTTCCATAGTAGTTGGGGTTTCGATAATGTGTTGGGGATGTTACTTGATACGACCCCCTATAATAAAATCCTGGTTGATCTAAGTCAGTACTTTTGTGTTTTCCTCATGATTGAGATGGATTACTTAATAACTTAGGTGTATGTATGGTCATATACCTAAGTAGGGTTATCTATTGATTATTTACTTTGTGGTTTATCCTTGGTGGATTTGTGAGACCTTGAGGGTCTCAGGATTCCAACCTAGTATCGTTATACTCACCACTGCATGGGCTATGCCCGCACCTTGTTGTGTTGGATACAGAAGATGGACAATGCTGACTGAGGCTGAGAGTCCCAGGACTGGACTATACCTAGAGGTGGACCTTACGAAGAGTCGGTACATGGAGGAGACTAACAGATGTGGAGTGTTGAGGCGGCTATCTATACCTACCCTTCAGGTAGGAATCCCGGAGGATGACCCAGTAGCTATTTTTTTTCCTTTCTTCAGTTGTACTTGTACTTTTAGTTCCTTGTAGTTTACAGTTGGGATTATATTTACGTTCCCTTTTACTTTTCAACACTCTTTTGTTATACATTTTACTTAGTGTTTTGTATCCAGCAGTGTGCTCTATTGTGTGCATTTACAGGTTAAAAAGGAAATACCTTCCCAGTTTTAGGGAATTACACCTTTTGTGCTAGTCGCCAGACCCTGGACTATGGAAGGTGGGCTTGGGGTAGTCACGGAATGGGCCCGGGGGGACGGGTCATGACAAATATACTAAGGGCGATGAATGTGTTAGAAAGAGACGCAATGTTTTCATTTTTCATTTCATAATGTAATGTAAAACTTATCTATGTATCTAGTACTTCAAAGGCTACTAAACTGATCGGTTATTCAGGATTTGATCCCTTGTGATCATGCCAATATTATGTAATAATGCACCGAATTTGGGTAACAAGGGTCAGGGAATTACAATAGCATTAGATAGAACAATGTATAGTCAAAGAGTATAGCTCAATCCAACAAAAGAGTGGAAGTAAACTTGTCTGAACACAAGGAGCTCAACATGGTGATAAGATGAACTTCTCTTCGATTAATTGCTACCTAAAGATGTAGAGTATACTCAATCAACCCTAAGAAGCTATACATGGAAGGAACGTGTCATACATCGTGTGTATTCTCCACTCCAAGAAGGAGAGTAATCGAATACCAATGGGTGGGTACCGAAGAAGGATATATATATATATATATTTAGTAAAAAAATCTCAAATGATAGAGTAAGGATATATCCATCTCACAACTCTTCCTTAGAGGAAGAGGATCCAAAAATTATAAAGTTGGTCCATGTACTATTCCCAATACCTCGTACGTTAGCTCTGGATGCATAATTATAAGGGACTCAATCACTGAACATTGATACTATCTTGTTTTAGAGGCACTGACTCGCTTGTATAGTTTTACGTCACATTACAAGAACAATTTTTAGTGGTAAAAGCATCCATCTTCCTTGTGATTCTAAATCTACATCTAACCATGTCTCATAACTATACTGCACATTCAAGGGGCCATAGATTCTAGGTAAAAATCCCATACCCTAGTATGACATGAGGGACATACTATGATAGTAACTGAGGAACTCCACTACCTATCCCAGATGGAGGCTTACACATAGAAATGTCATCGAGGAATAACACTTCCCTGTCCTACTAGAGGGTAAACCCACTGAGTCATCAGGGAAATCCACTACCCATCTTGGTTGGAGGTTTACTTTGAGAATATGTCATTGATGAATTCCACTACCCAACCATGTTAGAGGGTAAGACCAGAACTATCATCGTGGAACACCACTACCCAAACTAGTATGAGGTTAATCCTAAAACATTTATGAACCCTAGTGTCTAGTCCTAATGGAGGGTAAATCAGAAATATCATTGGGGAATACCATTACCCAGTCCTTTTAGAGGGTAAGCCCTGGACTTTATTCAGGTAACTCTAATGCCCAACCCCACTAGAGGGTAATGCCTATGATACTCTGGTGATTCTATATGATCCCTTCCAATATTAGGTGTCACCTTAGAGCATTTCAAACCCAGAACACTTCACATCACATCTCAAAATACACTTATGAGGGAACCATAAAATTTCATGAGAAACAAAAATCAGGATAGTATACTTGTGGTCCAAAATTCGAGTTCAAACAAAGGATATACATACATTATAAGTTCATTCAGAAGAGATCAAGGAGTACACAACGTGTTAGTGGAACCACACAACTTGTGGTTCCAATAAACTACTTGTATGTGTCTCTGTTTGGTATACAGGTCCTGCCCATGTAGGGGTACACATCATGTAGGTGGACTACATGGTGTGCCCCACCTATTTGGGGACCAGGCTGTGTCCGCTGGCCATGTCCATGAACTCGGACACAGTGTCTACGTACTTTGGTGAACTATGCCTGTATGGACATTTTTCCCATCACATGGATCACTCACATAAGAAGGTTGTACATGACATGTCAAGGTAAGTACACTATATTTCATCCTTATGGGATTCGAAAACCATAGTGCCACTGCTAGGAAGGGCTACACATTGTGTGTTATTCATTGTACACAACGTGTAGTCATTTTTTTCTGAAACCTCAAATTCAATATTTCCCTCCAAATTTGTTCCAACCACATGGGATTCCATCCAATTTCTACTAAAAAAACACGGATTTGGATGTAAATTCTAGATCTTAGTTGGGTTTGACCGTAAATATGCTATGATCACTAATGAGGGTTTTTAGTGCATTATACATTATCCCGTGTCTTGAACACATGATGACCCAATTGAAAACCATCTGATTTAAAATCCTTGCATCATGATGGTTCCAAATCTATGGTCATATTGAGATATCATCATAATTTAATCGATCCGTCGTGAATACGGGTACTCGATGGAGTTCAGGTCACCCAGCGACTGTCGAAACATGAAGCACGAGAATTCCATTAGTGAAGAATGCAATGAATGTTGGAGAAAATCACAATAAAATGGTTTAAATAATCATTGGTAAAATCTTATTGTAAGAGGATCAAGAATGTGATATAGGATTACACCAACCAATTTAAGAAAACTAATTTCAATGTTTTGGGATGTGCAAAGGCTATAGGGTGGGGCACAGATTGATGAGTAGCTATAAATCTACCCAAATTTCTAATCCAAAGCTGTAAAACACAAAAACAAATATCCTACCTCTATTTTGGATTGATTTTTTGTGAAGAATGTGCTTGTGCAATGATCAGAAGAAACTGATGCATTTGTTGTGCTTCAATCTTCCTTGACTCAAAGGTTTTTCATCGCTCAATCTTGATTCGTCGAAGGGAGGAGGGGATGAGAGTTTCACTAGTGAAAGTGAATGATGATCCAACCCTTCGAAAATTCCCTTAGTGTAATATTTAAAACCAAAATTAGGTTAAAATAAATTGAGTTATTAATTAATTAATTAATTAATCCACATTAATGCATTCCAATGAGTGAGGGGTCTAAATGTCCTGCACCAACTTCTTTTATCTTCCACCTAGGGTAAACACCACATTATGAACCCACCTGTAGACTCATATTTATGATCTGATAAAATATTTAAGAGTTATCCCATTTTTTTAATTAACCACATGCATGAAATATAAAATATATTTAATATTTTTATAAAATTAATTCTCAGAACATCAGGCCTTTCATTCATATACTGTCTTAGTGCTTAAATCTGATAATATATTTAGACATATTTCAATGTATTAAAAATCAATCAAATTGCCTCTAAAAAATTCCCTCCTTTTTGAGTTTCTTCCCAAAAAAGAATAACTAGGAAAAAATAGGGATATGGAGCCCGTATATGGATCTCCTACTCCCAGGAACTCTCTTTCACATTTATATACTATCACAACACACAAAACAAAGGGATGATCCATCTATGAAAGGACTACTCTTGACAGTCCTCAATTTCCAATAGGTGCTCCACAAAGGTGGATCCATCCTCAATATCTAGCTCCCCCCGGTCAATCCCATGTGTAATATCATGCCAATATCTCCACATCTACAACATGTGGAAGACTTTGTGACCCTGCTCCAACTATAGGGGCAGGTCGAAGTGGTTGGAAACTTCACAAACCCCATACTTGATCTTGAATGGCCTAATGAACCTTGGGGATATCTTACCTTTGTGACCAAACCTCCGCATTCCATTTCGTGGGTAGAATCTCTTGAAAACATGGAATCCCTACTCGAACTCTATGGGAATACAATGATAATCTACATAGGATTTCTATCTACTATAGGATGTCCTCATCCGATCATGGATGAACAACACATTATCCGTTATCACTAACACCAAATCTAGCCCAAAACAGATGAATTTGAAATCTATTTCAATTACAAGGGTGATATATAGGGTCTCCCAAATAGGGCCTCAAAAGGTTTGGTGCTGATGGTAAAGTGGTAGTTTTTGTTCTACCTAAACTATACCAAGGGAATATGATCTTCACAACTCTAATTGAAGTCCAAAAGATAATCCCTCTGCTTTTCCCCCAATAATTGGATAGTTCCCTTGGTCTTCCTATCGGTCTGGGAGTGAAAGTCTATAATAATCCTCATTTGGGTCACGATTTCTCTAGTTGGACACTCCAAAATCATGAAATAAAATGAATATCATGATCTGAGACAATAGTATAGTGTATCCCATGATGGTATATGATCTATCATACATAAAAATTCCCCAAACACTCCATAGAACTCTACTCCCTAATTGAAAGGAAGTGTGAAAACTTCATGATCCAATCAATTATCTCCCCAATGGTGTCATGGATCTTTTTTATGTGTAGAATCCCTATGAAAAATTTTATGGATGTGCTTTTCCACTTCTGTTCATAAATATAAATGGGCTGTAACAAACCTGTCGGAACATGGTGCTTATCATTCACCTACTGACAGGTGAGGAACCATGAGATGAGATCATCTACACTTCATCTCTTTCTAGACCACTAGAATTGCTTCTAGAATCTCTGTACATCTTACCCACACCAGGATGTACCGCTAAGGGAGAAGTGTGGAACTCTTGTATCACCTCCTCTAGTACCGTGATTGGAACCACTGTTCTCCCTTGGAATAAGATAATGTGATTCTCTCCTTCAGAATATCCATTTGATACAATTCATATGGATATATGATCATGGAAGACCTCATAGTCAATGTCTCCTAGTTTGGACTCTCTCACATTCTTGAGGAGTGAAGGAGTCAACACCATCTACTGAAAAAAAGCTATACCCATCTACTCCACTGAGGTCAACCATTGAGAAGAGAACTGCCTTGACGATTCCTACATTAAGTGAGGGTATTCTTCATGGTTGTGAGATAGTCATCACATATGGGTCAAGGTAGTTGGGAACCCACAAGTAAAACTATGTGACTCATGACCTAGAGTTAGCAGTGGTAGTATTCTCCATGGTAGTGCATCAGCTATCTACTGGGGATGCTCAGTATGCCTGGTCATTTAGTCCAATACCTTGTGACCCCTCCTGGAATAAGTAAAGAACCACTCCTCTATGATATTTTTTGTTCCTCTGCACTATCTCAGCCCAATCAACCGTGTGCATGAGTCTACTCACATAATGGTATCTTTTTTCGATATAAATGGAACCTACCATCTACTACAGATGACTTAACTCTGTTGCACTCACAACTAGATTCAAATTACAAACTTCCCTCTGATATAAATACCTCTATCACTGGTTCTTTCTCTAACTCCCCTAAATAGGTGGGTATTCATAATGGAACATTACTGGATCAAATCTCTCTATGGATTCCTTGCTCAAACATTTTTGCTCGGACGTAGCTGTCACCGATCATTAAGAGAGAGTACCAATTATGGTCTATGACCAAGATGAATACTCAACCACTATCATCCATTCCTACTGATGCTCTAGAATCTCATTTATACAAACTAAACGTATGCACGAAGGGTAGAAATCCTCAAGGAATAGCTGATGGAAGTCATCCTATGAGAGTGTCAACTCATCGTGCATCTCTGTAACTAGGCCCCACCACTTCCCAGCTACTCCATGGAAATGGATGGCTGCTAAAGAGACCATACGATCCATTTGGGTCCAAATAATCTTAAAGATACATATATTCTACTTTATCCAATCCTCTACTGGATGAGGTTCTAGATTGACATAGAACCTCAGTGGTCTCTAATGCTAGAACTCATGGAGTGAACCCAACCTGCAGAGGTACTTATCCTGCTCTACTAGGAGGATGTACTACTTGATAGGTTGAGGATATGCTAATTACCCACCTTGAGGAAGGAGAAAACGATATGGACCTTGAATTGAGGCCTTGTAACTCATAGTGTTGTTGTCATGAAGTAGAAGTGGAAGCCTAATTGGTTTTCATCATAGAGTCATCAAGAAAGTTATTGAGGAGTACCACTATCAAATGAGAATACATATGTATATATATACATATCAAAAAAATGTGGAACTGACTCATGAATTAAAATCAAGGATTCAATAATTAATGATGTATGTTCCATTAATCCTTTCGACAAATTTATTGACATACCGAGTTAACAAGCTAGTAGTCAGGGTCCTAGTGAATGGATACGTCAGCCTCTCACTTCATCACTGGACTCCCTATCCTAAGAGACACACAAGATAAAATTTAATACAATTTACCTAAATCCAACCTATACTTTTAAGGGTAAAATTTAAAACAACATTCCAAGGAATGGACATTATCTGATACCAATCTATCACAACCCGGCTCAAGTTAGGGATCAGGTCATTTCTACCCCAAGCCCTCCTCTGTAGGCCATGGAGTGGAAACAAGCACCAAATACATAACTAACTCGAGGAGGACTTTTTCTATGAACCCACAAACACACAGGCACACACACACACAACCAAATCATTACAAAAGTGTTGTGGGAAAGAAATACAATATGAAATACTACTATAAATAATGAAAATATACATGGACCTCTAAAAAGTATAATGTACGGTTGTGTAAACCAAAACGAACATGGGTAAAATACATGCCAAACCAAAAACGTGTCCCAACCAGATAGAAAACTAGAAAAGAGTAAACAACTAAGAGATCCCATATCCTATATCCCAAGCTACGAACATTATATATAGTCCAAGCACCCAATACCTCTTAACTCCTATAAAGTCATGGTCGACCTGTCCATCATCTACAAAAGACACGACACTTGTGGGGAAAGCCCATACATGGGTGAGAATATACAAACCTAGTAGAATTATCTGAAAGGGGTGAAGGGGTCATAGTAAGAGATATAACTGAAGAGTAAATTCTTAAATAGAACATTGTATAGTCAAATAATATATATCAACCCATCAAAAGATTGAATGTAAAATCATTCAAACACAAGGAGATTGGCATTGTGAGAAGATGAAATTATCATTGAGTCTTCACTACCTATAGCTGGAGAGTATTCTCATGAATCCAAGATAATATAGAATCAAAAAGCACATGGAATACCCCACACATATTTTCCTCTCCCAGAAAGAGAGTAACTAAAACCCAAGGAGTGGGTACCGAAGAAGGATATATATATATATATATATATATATATATATATATATGATTAGGAAAAGAATCCTTAATGAGAGAGTAAGGGGATCTCCATATCATAGCTCAGCCCAAGAAGTAGAATTTCCAATAGTTCTAAATTTTGTCTTTCAATGATTCCCAACTTCTAATGAGTCATCCTTGAACAAATATGTCTAAGGGATTCAATAACCACCCCTTAATACCATCCACTTTGGGTGACACTGACTTTCCCACACAGTTTTAGGTCACGTTACAAGAACACATTTCAGTGGGAATAGAATTCCACTTCCTTGTGAGTACAAAGATATATCTAACCTTATCACATCACTATTCCACATAGTAGAGGGCCCATAAGTTTTTGGTAAGGATCCCATTACCTAGTAATAAAAGAGGGACTTACTTTGAAAGTCACCGAGGAACTCCACTTCCAATCCAGGATGGAGGGTTACACTTGGGAATGTCATCAGGGAATTCCATTGGCCGGTCCCACTAAAGGGTAAGCCTGGTGAGTCATCAGAAAACTCTATTTTCTAGACCAGTTTGAGGGTTACTCATGGATGATGTCATCAGGGAATTCCACTACCCATCCCTACTGCAGGGTAGGCCCAGAATTGTCATTGGGAAACTTCACTGCACAACCCAGCTAGAGGGTAAGCCCAGAACTTCAAGGAATTACACCACCCAGTCCCATTAGAGGTTAACTCAGAAAGATCCCTAAGTAATGCCACCACCTAATACTATTGGGGGGTATGCATGGTACTTTTTTCAGGTAACTCCATTGCATAACCCCATTGTAGGGTTAGATCCTGGATGCTCTGGTAATTCTATATGGTCGCTACTATCATCGGGTGTCACCTCAACACATTCCAAAACCATAACATTTCACACACACACATATATAAGGATTATTCCAAGAAACCCATCATGCTATCTGTGAAAAAACACTTAGGACATGCTTATCATGCTCAAAAATATATGTTGAAACAAAGGAGATACATATGATCAAAGTTTTCTCAAATGAGATCAAGGAGTAAATGGCGTGTGAGTGGACCCATAGGGAGTGTGGTCCCACATCTCTACCTGGGAATGTATTTGGTCAGTACACAAGTCCCACTTAGATAGGGTACATGCCCTATAGGCGGACTATATGGTGTGTCCCACCTATCCAGGGACTGGGACATGTATGATGGCCATATTTGTGTACTTGGGACTCATGTACATTTATTTTGGCCCACAATGTGTGGATGGATGTGTGAAATATCACATATCTTACTCACATGGAAAGGAGATACATGACATGTCAAGGGAAGTACAAGTTATTCCACTCTTATGGGTTTCCAAAACCCTAGCACTGCTACAGAAAAGGGATACATGCCACGTGTAATTCATTGTACACGATGTGTATTTGTGATTTTATTAAAACAATCATTATAATACGCTGATACAAATCTAATTGAACCACCTTAGAATCTACCTCGATTCTGCTAAAAAAATGCAGATCTAGCCATAGATTCTAGGTCTCTGTTGGTGTTCATCGTGAATCTGATTCGATCACTGATGTGGGTTTCATCTTAAGTTCTACATGAACGTGAGGATTCAAAACATGATGATCCAGATCCAAATCATCTGATTGAAAACCCTTTTATCATGACCATTCCAGATCTATGCTCCACTCAAAATATTGTCATCATTTCACTGATCCATTATGAATACGGGGACCCGATTGAGCTCAGGTTTCCTAGAAAGTGTTGAAACGAGAACCACAAGGATTCAAATGGTGAATAACTTAAATAAAGGGGGATAAAAGAACAATAAAAAATGTTTATATGATCATTGGATAATAATTCATTCCCAATGATCAAGAACATGATATATGGTTAGAAAAAACAATGGAAACATATTAATTTCTGTATTTTGGGTTGCGAAAAGGCTATTGGGAGGGGAACAGAATAGAGAACTATAAATCTAATAAAATATTTAATAAAGAGGTATAAAACACCAAAACATGAGTCAGAACTCTATTTTGGATAGATAAATGGGTGATAAAATGCTCATGAAATGATTAGAATAAGCTGATGCATTTTTCGTTCTTCAATCCACCTTGATCCAGAGGTCTGTCAACGCTTGATCGCAATTATTCAAAGGGAGGAGTGGACGAGAGCTTTCACTAGTGAATGTGAATAATGAGCTAACCCTACCCAAAATACCTTATAAAAATATTTATAAACAAAACTAGGTTAAAAGAAATTAACTGACTTCTTAATTAATTAATTAATTAATCCACTTCAATGCACCTCCAATGAGAGAGAGGTCTGAACATCCCACACCGAATTATTTTATATCTCTCATAGGGTAAAAACCGCATTCTGAGACCATCTGGGGTCTCAAATTTAGGATCCAATAAACCATTTAAGAGTTATAAAATTTTCATCAGTTAAACAAGCATACACTAAAAAATATATTTAATATTTTTATAAAATTTATTTCTGGCATACCGGGCATTAGAATCGCATGCTATCCCAAAACCCACCTCTTGAAATATATTTAGAAATATTTCAAAGTCTTACTAGGAGAATTCGTATCTCTACATCAATCCACTTTTATTCTGAGTCTAGTAGTATATTCTAGTCACCTTCTTATTATATACAAAATATTTTTTGATAAATTCAATAATTTTTAAGTTTTTGTCTTCCACTCCACCATCTTCATCTAATCATTAGAATTTATTCTTATTGAATATTTACTTCTTTTAGATAGAGTAACTACTCAAATTAGGGGTTTTTACATGGATGAACATAATAATATCCCATTTGAGAATTATTTTCTAGTTCCCAGCACTATGTACTCTGTTATAATCAATAGACTTTCTTGCACTCATCAATCTTTATTTGTAGATTGATGGTTATCCCACCATTTTTCTGGTTAGACCAACCCAACTGACACATATCAGCATGTCATCACATCCCAAAATACAATATTTTAGATTTTTTTGAATTTATAACTCAATAAAACTTCCCTAAATCCTTTAGATTTACATAAAAGAACTTTTTGATGAAGATATATTATAACTAAATGGGATTTTTCAAAGAATAAAGAATTATATTGTCAGAAAAGTGGATCACACTGTGATAATAATAGAATAAAATCTGAATCTCATGCCTTCTTCTACGATATTACATTTTTCACTTCATCCAATTTGACTCCTTCCCATCATCCATTAATATAAAATTCTTTGATTATATTTTTGAAAGTGAAGCTATCAATTTATTTTCTAATTCTAAATCATTATCGTGCTGTTGAAAGTGAAAACATAGCATGTAGTACTCTTTCATATACCCTTATCTACCTTCAAATTTGACTCTTCAAACCTTCATAGCAGATTATATATCATAAATAAAAAGGTAATACCTTATAAACCATTGAGATACTAGATGATCTACTTTACCTATTTACAATGATCTCTTCTTGGTTTTCCATGAGTCTGTAGAAAAATTTCATTGAAGGCAGAATGACCAATTGTGTATAAATTTTAACATGCTAAAAATTCCTTCTATGATTAGTAAAATAACTATTTTTTATAATCGATATCTTATTATGGAATTAAATTTCATATAAATCCTTTAAAAAGTTTTACTAGTTATTTAATAATAACAATTACTATCAATAATATTAATATAGGGATATAAAAACAAAAACATAATGACCGCACAATGTTATAATCCATTGGATAAAACTTTTCAAATAAGTCTACACCTTCCATTAACAATGTTAAAATAAAAAAAATCAAGAATATGATTGAGATTATCAAAGTAATTTTAAAAACCTTTGGAGTGAAGTACTAAATTTTATTGTTTGGTTTAAAACACATATGATATAATAAAAAATATGACAATTAGGATATTACCATTACACTACAGTTACATGAACTTGGGTCTTTATTACCATTATAAATTATGATTGTTAGTAATGTTGTCAATATAAAGTGAATATCAGGGTTAGTTTATGTTAAGTTAAATGAGTGTTAATGCAATATAGAAGGAAGAAAAAAGGGCTTCAAACTAAAAAATCAAGGGCTTATAAAGATCATTTTTTTGAATTAGGCTATGATGTTTCATCATTTGGGATTTATCTTGATCAAACCCAATCAATTCTTTACCAAGTGAGACTTGAATTAAATCTCATGTGATATAAGTTCTATATAGTAGAGATCAACACTAGATCAATGTTGTCTGAACCACCACATGAAACTACCACCATCATACACCTTACCCATTTAGCATGAGCCTCTATAATAAGAGGTTATGTATCTATGACATAATATTATTATGGTGTAATTATTCAATAAATAAATTAAAAACATTATTGATTATAGATTCCCATTTTGTGTTACACCCTAATTTATAATCCATATTATTAGAGAACCCAATAAAAAATATTTTTATACAATGAGATCCTTATTGTTTTTTATAGAAAAAAATATATATTTAAAATTTAATTAAAATAAATTTAAATGAAAATAATTGGGTTTCTTAATAGTTTATAATGAAAATATTTATTCATAAAATATTTTTTTGTGGAATTATATATCATTTTCCAAAGGGATATAAATTTGATGGTGTACTAAAATTAGTGGTTTTCAATAAAAAAGAATTTTATTTTTAAATATTAAATTTCATATGTAGTAAAATTTTTGATAATAAAATAGCAATCTTTTTTGAAACTAGTATGTTCAAATTACTAAATGGTGAATTTTTCATAATTTTATATTGTGATCAAATTTTTGGGTAAAATATAAAATATGGTATAATATATCATAAGTATTATTAAATGTATCATAAGTATTATTAAATGTATCATAAAATATGGTATAATATATCATAAGTATTATTAAATAAGTTAAAGTCTTTATCATATAAAAATATATTATTTTATTAATATTATTTATTTTAGTGTATTTGAAAAAATTTACAAACCAATAAATGTATTTCTAAAATCTAATATGGAAGTCAATATTTTTATAACTATATTTTGTGGAAGATTTAATTTTCCATAGATAAAGTAACATTAAATGGATCTCAGTTATAATTCAATAAATATTATAAAACATGACTTAAATGTATAAATATATTAGAATAAACCATGGGAAAGCCTTTTTTTCATTTTATATAACCTAGAAATATGAGACCAATATTTAGAAGTTATTAAACTCCACCTATTTTATTTTAAATACTGACCAATACCACCATTCCCATCTTCTAAAAATCTTTTATCCACGACATTCTAGCCATTTTGAATCCCAAAAGTCCTTCTAAGTTGTTATTATGGTCTTAAGGTTCCATCCTGTAGTTCTTGGAAAAAAATCATCAATATAAGATAATTGTCTTCCACTTTCCTCCATTACATTGAAGTACTTACTTTATGGTACCATATTCTCATATTATTATTGGTTAATGTAATTAAATGATTCTATTCCTATAAAAATAATTCTATATTAATGAGAAACTTTTCTACCCTCTCATTAATCATATTCAATAACCCTTTTGTATACATGTTTTGGTTGAAAAATATTTCATTTAATTTTCCATTGTTTCCTTAATATACCCTTACGTTGTGAATACCAAAACCATTTATCTATTCCTAGGTATTCACCTAGATGTAACTGTGATTATTTTATTGGGTACTTCAAAATATTAAATTCTTATTCCTTTCTTGTGGGTTAAAAATTATGTAATGTTATTTTTTTAATAATTTAACAATTTAATGAATATTACATACACCCATTCATTATTTCCTAAGAGTTATTATTGATAAGTTTTTTAATGATATATGTGGAACACTTAATTTTAGACATTTAAATGGTGTGATCTAATAATGAACTAATTAATTTGGAAAATAATTAATCTCAATAGATGACATGTTTTATGATACCTCTGTGAATAAACTTGGTAATTATGTTTTACAAAACCTTGGAGAAAAAACATGGTGATATTATTATCAATGTCTCATTTTTATGTTTTATCCACATTTAAATGTTTTGTATCATGTACTTATGATTATTACCTCATGTTATAACTCATTCTTTTATCCTTGATGAACTCTCATGTTCTATTTATTTTTCTTATACATTACTAGGATTTATGATCACCCATTTTAAATTGATGTTTATACCTAGAAAATTACCTTTAGGGAGGTGGCCTCAGATGTAATAATAAATGGGTATTTTATGATGATGAAATAAATTTTATGTTTTTTAATTTCTTTTATAATTTATATATTATGTACATGGATTCCAAGACAATAAACATGAAAATATCCCTTGATGTTATTAATGTAATACTTTATTAAGTAATTGTGTTTAAAATCATGTATTAGAAAGGCAGGTCACCAATTTTTGTATCAAAGGTAAGGTTAACTTATTTGTGGAAATTAGGAATATGAAAACATAATAAAAAACTACCCGGATAAGATTAAATATAAAAAAACATTCTAAAATTATAATGAAGTATAAAGTGAGTAGTTTCTATGAAATCAAATCCTTTCTTGGATAAAACAATTGGATATGGATCTAGTATAATATCAACTAGCAGTAATAACCCCAAAAATTATGAATTGGGGTCAACTCAATCTTCACCTGGTTCATGAAAAATAGGCCATTCTAAAAACTTATTTTGACACACTCTATGAATATGTTTATATAATACCATGCATTTTATTAACCATTATGAAGTGAATATATAAAATGTAATTGTTATTTTATGAGATTAAAGAATAAAATATTTAAAGCATGTTATTTTTGGACATAAAATCCATTTAGAATTAAAATATTCCTAAAA
This sequence comes from Viscum album, assembly GCA_963277665.1. Taxonomy (NCBI): domain Eukaryota; kingdom Viridiplantae; phylum Streptophyta; class Magnoliopsida; order Santalales; family Viscaceae; genus Viscum; species Viscum album. The sequence continues at coordinate 538,774,206 of OY728120.1, read as the reverse complement.
GTAACACATTTCTCAGTAATGTTTTATCCTTTTAGAAAAATGGTTGAAAATGGAAGGACTCATTTATATAATAGATTTAATGAGTTGTGCAACAACAATCATATGAAGGTGATAGAAAATAGAGTAGAAAACTTCATGGTGATGATGAATTAGTTAACATAAGAATTAATAACAATATAAACCAAGTGGAGCATTTGAATTCACCTAGGAAAGAACAACTAGAAGTTTAATCATTCATGCCTGAATAAAAACCTATTTTTAGTGGAAAATATGATCCAATTATCACCGAAAAAAGATAAATACTATAGAAAATATATTTTATGTAATAAATTTTAGTTAACAAGATAAATTAATATTGAAATTATATCGATTAGAGGGATAAGAAGATTAGTGGTGGACACTCACCAAGAACACTATTCCAAAAGATGTGATGGAATCCATGGAATGTGATGACTTCCAAATAGTATTTTTAATATGTATATTCCTTGTAACCTTAAAACCATGATATAGAAAGAATTATAGTATTTGAAACAAATTGAAAATGAAATGGTGTGTAATTATGAGATGAAATTTACAAGGCCTTCTTGATACACTTTAAGCTTTATCATCGATTTTATGTTAAGATTGAACGATTATTTGGCAGAATGAGACCCCATCTTACAAATACATCAAAATTTTTTGAATTTTGGAGTCATAAAGGGATAATTTGTTGTTCTCTCATATTATAAATAGTTTTTATAGGTACCCCATTGACTCATGAAATAAATTATTAGAAAATATGAATAAATAATTTTTTTAGAAAGAATTATGATGGGAAAAAAATAAAACACCAATTTGTAATTCATATTGGAAGATGTATTTGGGGGAATTTTCTCTATGGAAGTGGAATGTGAAAAGAGTGTGTAAGAGATGGCTATATAGATGAAATATGTTGTAAAAATGTTATACCTCAACATCTGAATACCAATGGAAAATGGAAGATGGTGTAAGAATAACCTATGATGAAATTATTCAAGTGTAAGGAGCATGGAAAATTGATTAATAAATTTATAAATCATAACATAATGGAGGGAAACAACAATCAACACCATTATAGGCCATGATAGTATTATCATGTTTCTGAAATCACAGTCGATGAATTCGAGGCTCTAAATGAGGTTATCGCTTGTAAAGTCATCGTATACTCATAGATTTTAACTACATTACTTGATTTTTTCTATGAATTCTTTTATTTCATTCATTTTTCAAAAGGAAATCATGTTAAGACAATGACTACTAGTGGTAGAGTGTTTATTTAAAACTCCTAGGGAAACTATCCAAGCATAAATGGAATATAGGGATTCCCCTATTAATGTTGGTTTTTGAAATACCTCCTAAAAACTAGCGTTTAGTCTAATGGTGGAATTTAACCGAATAATTGGGATGTATTGGTTGTAAAATTATAATGCCAAGATCAATTATCAAAGAAATGATATTTTTTATATTAATGGGACAAATCATAGTTATATTTAATGTACATATATCCCTGTTTTATTCTTACTATGGACCACCTAATATTATCTTATAAATGAAAACAATTTATGAATAATGATAAGAAAGGGAATGTTTAATTATTATATATGAACCCATTTTATGGTCATAAAATGATTTATTTTTCTACGATTTACCTATAAGTCCACCAAAAAGAGAGATAAAGTTCTAAATTGAACATATACTAGGATTTAATCAAATATTGAAGACCCTATATAGAATGAAATATGTGGAGTTATAGGAATTACTAAAGCAACTATAAATCCTATTGGAAAAAAGTTTTATTCAACCAAGTGTGTCATGACCCCCACCCCCACAAAGTGTACGCCTCCTAAGTCAGCAATGCGAAAAGGGAGATAATGACCCCCAAGCCCTACCTCTATTAGGCCCCGGGTTGGTTACTAGCACCGAGGGTATAATAAGCACAAAAATGGGAGGAATTATTCTCTAAGAGAACACATGCGGAGGAGAGAGGTAAGATAGACACCAACTAACTCTAACTTAGAAGTGAATTATAAAAGAAACCCAAGTACACATATGCAATTCCATGGAAAATTACCACAACTGAAAGTACCCAAAATAAAATAAAAACATCAGTAACCATAAGCCCGAACAGCTCCTACAACCACAACCTAGTAGAAACCAGCATGATCTCCAACCTGCTCCAAATGACCTGAAAAATAGTTTATATATACATAGGGTGAGTATAACAGTATACTCCATACGATCCTCCCCAAATCCTCTTGTGAAAAAGTAAAGAAAGCATGCTAAATCACATTGAACAACAAGTGAAACTAACTCTTCACATAAACAGGTATACTAATTTCCCAAAATCTCCATGGCTACTCTCACCAAGTAATGAATACAAGAATATATCATATAATAAAGAATAAAAAGGGTAACCCACTACTACTTCCCCACTGTTTTGCTGATTTTCCCCAACGTCGCACGTCCTAAGCATCTCTCTCCAAAAAGGCTTTCCCGCACACACCTGGGTGAATCACAAAAATATGCACCTCATGCAACACAAAGGCTTTCCCACAGACACCTGGGAGAAGCACCACACAAACCTCACACCCAAAAGTAAATAGGTAGGTTCTGGGATCCACCACAGCTCGCATAACGTTTATCATATGTCGGGTATTATACCTCAAGCCATTATAGCCCATACACTGAGTAAGGATCCTCAAGCCATCACAATCTATACATGTTACTCCTATAGTAGTCCAAAGGATACTATATCCAGAATATATATGTGTGAATAACCACAAGCCATTATAGCCCTCTACACACATATAAGGGAAAAACTAACCGATATGCCTACCAGTACATGTATCTACCAAGAGAAGAGAGTGGGGCCAAAGGGGGTAGTCAGCCATTCATCCTCCCACCAGAATGATGGGAAAAACACTCCCAAGGGCTCAGAACCTCCAATGTGTTAGTTTCCCTTACTGAAAGGGTGGAGTAGCATATAGAAACACAAAAAGGACAGATTATATTGTATCTCACAACCACACTATGGGCATTACCTAGTCTTAGACACAATTGCAGCTAACGTCTCTCGGACTCCGGGCTGCTACTTCCAAGACTAGGTATCCTATAATCACAAAAAATTTAAATAGATTTATTATAATAATTCATTCCATTTCTATCAGTTCCATTGTACGTCAATTATTTTTTTAAACATTAATTAACCATGAAAAATTCCACATTTAATTTCATTACCTTCACACCCAAAGTCAATTGTTCCTTCCAAAATTACAACATCATCCTTATGTTCCAGCAACTCCAACCCCATGAGTTAACACCATTTAATAAAACATTCATTACAGAACCACTTTCCCATATTCCTAGGCATTCTAGAAAATCATTCTATTCTACTAACAAAAAGGGGCTCAACACGGTGAGTAGACATACTACCCGTCGAGTCTTTGCAGCCTAAAGCAAGAGTGTAGACCCATTATCCCTTGAGAAGCTAAACACAGAAAGCACGTGGAATACCCTATGTGTCTTCGCCTCTTTTGGAAGAAGGGAAAGCAAGACCAACTTCCTTGAGCATTAGGGAAGAGTAAATCAGATAAACAACCAAAGAACCAACAAGCATCCAACAATCACATCTATCCCATTCTATCATCCCTGGTGTCCTCCCCGACACCCCCATGCATAAACCGATGCACATCTCCACTCTTGGTGTCATCCGCTGCCATAACCAAAAAAGGCCTATATGCCCCCACATATCTCAACACCCCTCCAGAGTCACGTCTCAACACAAGAAGTAGGAAAAAAACCATCACATCAATTGGGCTATGGCCCTTTAAAAATAAAGATGGTAACTCATAACCCTTCAAGGAATTATCAAACAATCAAATTCTTCAATCCATCTTTAATTAACAGATTTATAATACATTGGTTACAACATCAAGAAACCTAACTAGTAAGATATCACAAATGATTAAACATGCTTACTACGCCAATTTGATTAACATCAAATTACAAAAACAACTATATTCACTTCCATACATCTTTATCTTTATCCAAAAAATCAACAATGAATCCTGGTTTACATTATTTACCGATTTCCAGCATCAACAAACTGCTAAGCAAAGCAAGCATAGATATCACACTATCTAGAAAAACAAGAGGCAATAACATACGATCAATAACAAAATTCTTTATCTGGTTCAAAATATTTATTATGTCAATTCCATTTTCATCCAGTGGGATTAAACATGCTAACAATACAGTTTGACATAAAAGAAAGAGAAGCAACGAATCCACTACCTAAAGGTTTTTGACGAAGACCCCCCACAAACGAAGAATGCACAAGAAAGCCATGTTGATTCTCTAATAATCCTCCTTAGATCTCTTCTCCTAACACACCCAAGGCCAAATCTCATCATATTTGGTGTCGGTACACTTAGATCTACCCATAACGTACATAGGTCTAAGAAAACCAGAGAAGAGGGTATGTAGATCCAAGTGGATCTAAGAAACCGATCAAGAACGAAGAAGGACGATCACATACCTCAAGAAACTAGCTTTGATTTTCCAAGGGAATCCTTCAGATAACCTCTGAAATGCTTGGGAGAGGTTCTCTTACGTCCAAGGGAGGATAATCCCAAGTTATGGTTGCTTAGGAGCTTAACTGAGCAAGTTAGAGACAAACCGGTTGAGATCCACAATTTTAGGATCTAATTTAAGTGCCTGCATGGTTTGATCACATGGTTAGACAAACAGTGCACTAACTGTGCGATCGCTAATGCCTCGTCAAAAACTCCTCACATGGTTAGGCCTAATGGTTAGACAAACCGTGGGGTTAGCCATTGCCTCCAACATTAACAACGAACAGTATGGCCGCATAGTTTATAAAAACCATGCGCAGACCGTGTGAAAGCTACTGCCCTTTAGTTTTCCTTAAAGATTCACCCAAACACACCCCCAAGTCACTACTCCAAAACAAGGGTAGTTAGAAAAATCAAAAGTACCTGAATATGTAACGTTATGTTATGGTTCACAAATGTCTACCATTGAAACGGTTCATTGAAAAGGAAGATTTTGGAATAGCATTGGGGATAAGTTACCTTGACCTCCCGGCACACCTATAACACTTCATTTTCACAAATTAGTGGATCATTGAGGTATGGGCCATTACATCAGATACCTCTCAAAAAATTATCGCCCTTAAGAATCCAAAACCCACATAAACAGAAAATGAAACAGGGTCTGAACAACCACCCATTGAGATACCTCTCAAAAAAGAGGAAGCCACCACAACAACAAATGGAGCCATCTCATAAACATGAAAGTTTCATTACCACAAAAGCTACATCAATACATGAAAATGAGTTAAACATAGAATAACTATGGGTACTGGGCACGTATCTGTGACTCGAGTTCCAAGGTATTCCCTCCAAGCCACCATTTTGACACAAGACATGAACTAAAGGAATAGAATGCCCGCGCAACACCTTATCCTTGCGGTCTTGGATCTTTATAGGTCGCTCCTCAAAATTTGCATCATCATCAACATCGATCTTTACCCTATCGATAATGTGAGAGTCATCATGAAGATAACGACAGAGCTGTGATACATGGAAAACATCATGTATCTGACTCATCTGTGGGGGAGGTGCTACTCGATATGCCATAGCTCCAACATGGGATAACACCTCGAAAGGTCTAACAAAATGGGGAGAAATCTTACTTCCATGACTAAACCATCACTGCCCATGCCGGGGAGTCACCTTCAAAAACACATGACCTCAACATTAAACTCTATGGGCCTCCTTATTTGATCAGCAAATGATTTCAAATGATCTTTCGCTTCTTCATCCTCTCATGAATCACCTAAACCATCTCTTTTGTATTCTGCACTAGTTCCAGTTTGAGAATTCCTGACTCTCTGACCCCAGTCCAGCACAACGGAGAACGGCAAGGCCGACCATACAGGGCTTCAAATGGAACCATACCGATGGTGGAGTGAAATATATTATTTTATGTGGACTCCACCAAGGGTATGTTCCTTATCCATGAGCCTCCAAAATCAAGAACACAAGAGTGTAACATGGATTCAAGAGTCTGGATGGTTCGCTCTATCTGACCATCCGTTTGAGTATGAAAAGCAGTGCTAAGGAATAATTGAGAACCAAAAGCCTGTTGAAAACCTCACCACACTCTAGAGGTAAAATGAGGATCTCGACCAGAAATGATCATCTTAGGTACTCCATGATGTCTCACCACCTCTTCTAGATACTGCCTCAACAAAACATTCACTGATCTTGACTCTTTGGTCGATATGAAGTGGGACAATTTTTTTAAACGATCCACTACCACCCAAATAGCATCATGTCCTCCATGGGCTCATGGTAAAATAGTAACAAAGTCTATTGAGATTTCCTCCCACTTCCACTGAGGATTCTCTAATGGCTGGAGAAGAGCACCAGGAACACGGTGTTCGTCCTTCACCTTCTAGGAGACCAAACATCGAGACACAAACTCCGCAACTACATGCTTCATCCCAAGCCACTAAAACTGGATCCTCAAGGATCGGTACATATTTGTCACTCCAGGATGTACTACTAAAGGCGATCTATGAAAATCTCTGAGAACCGTCTCTCGCATATTCACGGGAACAAAAATCCTTCCCTAATACAATACTCGGTGTTGTTCATCCCCAGTCCAACCATCAGGGGCCTCACCACAAACAAATCATTCTCTCCATACATCCACCTCTAGATCTCCCCACTGGGACTCTTCCACATTCTTCATATTGGGATGACTGTACCATCATATGAAAAAGATATCCTCTACCCCAACTTCTCCCATATCAATATGTAATTCTAACAAATCTTCCATTACTCTTTAGGAATCACCGGATTTACGCACAGCATCACTACGTGACTTTTGGCTCAGCGCATCAGCTAAAACATTCCCTTTTCCAGGTGTATATGATATTTCAATGTCGTATTCCTATAAGAACTCCATCCTCTAATGCTGTCATAAGTTCAGGTCAAGAAGGGAGAAAACATAACTCAAACTCTTATGATCGGTGAAAACCAAAATGCGCTCACCAATGAGGAAATGTCTCCACAACATCAGAGAAGACACCACAGTTGCCAAATCAAGATCATGGGTGGAATAGTTACGTTCATGGGGACGTAACTGCCAAGACCCATAAGAAAAAACTGACCTCTGCTGCATGAGAACATAGCCTAACCACAAATGTGAAGCATCGCAGAAAACATCAAACTGAACTCCTTCAGCTGGAAGACAAAGGACTGGAGCACTTACTAAATTCTCCTTTAAATACTCGAAAGATGTCTGGCACTGATCAGTCCATATGAATGTCTGATCCTTCCTTGTCAAAGATGTTATAGGGGTTTCAACTCGTGAGAAATTGGCTACGAACCTTCTGTAGTAGCCTGTGAGACCAAGGAATCTTCGCACCTATGACACGGTCTTGGGGGATTCCCAAGACACAACTACTTCAATATTCGATGTATCCATGGAAATTCCATGTTGGGACACAACATTCCCCATGAAACAGACTTCTTGATCCCAAAACTCACACTTATACAAGTTCCCAAACTGCTGATGTTGGAGAAGAACTCCCAAAATGGCTTGTAGATGCTCTGCATGCTCCTCTTCAGATTTGGAGTAAACAAGGATGTCGTCGATGAAAACTACCATGAACCTTTCTAGGAAATCACGACACACAACATTCATAAATCCGATGAATACCGCTAGAGCATTCGCCATTCCAAATGACATTACAACGAACTCATAATGCCCATGACGACAACGGAAAGAAATCTTTGGGACATCCTCATCCTTCACACGCATCTGATGATATCCTGACCGCAATTCGATCTTTGAGAACCAACTTTCACCCTTTAGTTGATCAAATATGTCATCAATCCATGGAATAGGATTTTGATTCTTTATTGTCACTTTATTTAAGAGATGATAATAGACACACAACCATAAACTTTCGTCAACCTTCTTCACAAACAAAACTGTTGCACCCCATGGTGAGACACTTTACTGAACAAAATCGCACTGTAACAGACCATCAACCTGCATACATAGCTCTCGTAACTCAGAAGGGGACATATTATATAGAGACATAGAGATAGGACACACTTATGGCTGTAGCTTGATCCCAAACATGATCTCTCGTTGAGGGGGTAATGCTACAACCTCTTCTGGAAAGACATCAGGGTACTCCTCTATGACCCTAGGAAACTCCAACTGATGAACCACTGAAGAACTCAACATAATCTCATCCATCATGGATGATAAGGATAGAACACGCCTATGACCCATCCGAGGATCTTGCTCACCAAGAAACACCACTTTCTCTCTATCCACACCAAGGAAAACAACCTTCTTCATGAAGAAATCCATGATAGCCTCCACCGAATACAACCAATCCATGATGAGGATGACATCATATGGTTGTATTCATAAACATAGGAAATCTCCCCAAGAGAAGTGTTGCCCCAACTCCAAGCAAGTCAGCTCGACCTCCAACTGGTGTAGTCAACGCCAATGGCACTTTAAGCCTCTCTACCTCAAGTCCCAAAGCACGGACAAGGGTAGTTGATATGAAGGAGTTTGACGCTCCTAAATCAAACAAGGCATACACCAAGGTAGAAAAGAAGCAAAGGGTACCTCGAATGACATCTGGCTCGCATGGGGCTGGTGACGCTAGAGCATGATGCAAACCACGACCTCCTCCATGGCCTCTCTGACCCTGATGACGACCACCACCACGACCGCGATAGCTCTCTGAGGATGGGGAGTGTCATGGGGAAGTCCTCTACCTGACCCATCTTCCCTTTGCTGATCTAATGATGGTGCAAATGGCTGATGCTGCCTTAGCTGGAACTATCTCAATGGAGGAACCTGGAGTGTAGCACCTGGTGCACGATGACTGCTCTGAAAGATCGGTCACTCCCACTGCTGATAAAAATGACCACCACAAGAAAAAAGTGCATGATCCCTTGGCATAGGCCTGATAGTTGCTACCTCTGGAGAAACGAGATGTGAAGGGATGGGGCCGACCCCTGGAAGAATGAAAACTCTTCTGTCCGGAAAACCGAGAACCCCAGACCACAGCTCTGCTTCGTGAGGAGTCATGATGATTCCCCTCTCATGATGATCCTGTCCTGGCCAAAGTCCTCCCGACAACCTCTTCCCTCTCCAGCACCACAATATATGTCTTCATCATAAATTGGGTGACCTGGCGCTGGATCTCTGGATGCAAATCCTCCTCAAAATTCCTTTCCCTGGCCTCCTCATCTGGTAAAAGGTTCGAAGCATATCGTAAAAGGTTCATAAAATGGATTCCAAACTCTCAAACATTTGAGCTACCCTATCGAAGGGTATGAATCTCCTGGCGACTGGACGCCTTCATAGTTGGAGAATGGAACTCGACTCTAAACATGTCTTGGAACTCCTCCCATGAGATCGCTAACTCCTCACGATCCCTTAGGTACAGAAACTACCACTGCCTTACTGCTCCATGCAACATCGTCACAGCTAAGGACACCCAGTGCTCCTTCTGATCACAGATCAAACTGAAGCCTATCTTGACCACCTTCAACAAGTCTTCCGTTACTGTATCTGAAATGGAGCCCTCGTACTTCTGCAGACTCTGGTGCTAAAACTCTCGGAGTTTCTTCCTCCAAGTGTCATCGTCATCAACCTGTACCCTACGATGACCTGCTGGAACAGCCTAGTAGATATTTTCTGCAAAAACCTGATGAGGATGTCGACCTAGAGCCATACCTCTAAAATAAAAAACCATTATAGCTCATAAAACTGGAATATTGAAGATGACACATTAATTAATTAATTATTTTCTTTTATTCATTTTAGGTTAACCTATCCCAAGGTCTAACCATTCAAACATAGGCACAAAGAAGAATGATGCATGATCCTTTCCTAGGTCTTTACCCTGAAACGAGTATCACCTTGTTTAGTATCCATTGTAAACATAAAGGTCCATACATCAGATCATAGGGGTCCCTAAATACCTATGTCTCAGCCGGTCTCCAGTGTCTACCTCACTTGAAAAGCATAAATGACACCGTTTCCCTACCAACCCATGAAACCTCACATGTGCCTAACTCCAAACACCATCCTATCCCTCAACCAGACCTCTGATACCACTCTGTCACGACCCCCTCCCCACAAAGTGTACCCCTCTTGGGCCTGCAATTTGACAAGGGAAATAATGTCCCCCGAGTCTCACCTCTAGTAGGCCCCGGGTTGGCGACTAGCACCGAGGGTATAATAAGAACACAAATGGGAGGCATTACCCTCTAAGAGAACACATGCGGAAGAGAGAGTTAAGATAGACACCAAACAACTCCAACTCAGAACTGAAATATAAATTAAACCCAAGTACACATATGCAATGCCATGAAAATGTACCACAACTGAAAGGGGAAAAACTGCAAGTACCCAAAAGAGAGTAAAAATAGCAGCAACCACAAGCCCGAACAACTCCTGCAACCACAAACTAGTAGAAACCATATTGATCTCCAACCTTCTCCAAATGACCTGAAAAACAGTTTATATATACATAGGTTGATTATAACAGTATACTAAGTAGGACCCTCCCTGAATCCTCTCATGAAAAAGTAAAGAAGGAATGCTAAAGCATAGTGAACAACAAGTGTAACTAACTCATCACCTATATAGGTATACTATGTTCCCAACCTCACCATGGATACTCTCACTAAGTAATTCATACAAGAATATATCATATAATAAAGAATAACAAGGGTACCCTACTACTACTTCCCCACTGGTTTGCTGCTTTTCCCCAACATCGCACGTCCTGAGAATCTCTCTCCAAAAAGGCTTTCCCATAGACACCTGGTCGAAGCACCACAATATACAACTCGTGCAACACAAAGGCTTTCCCGAAAACACCTGCGTGAAGCACCACACCACCCTCACATCCAAAAGTAACATGTTAGGTTCCGGGAGCCACCAGATCTCGCATAACATTTTTCATACATCAGGTATAATACCTCAAGCCATTACATCCCATACACTGAGTAAGGATCCTCAAGCCATCATAGGCTACACACGTTAAACCTATAATATTCTACAGGACACTATATCCTATATGTGTGTGAATAACCACAAGCCATTACATCCCTCTACACACATATAAGGGAAAAACTAACCGCTGTGCCTAACAACACAAGTATCTACCAAGAGAAGACAGCGGGGCCAAAGGGGGTAGTCACCCATTCATCCTCCCACCAGAATGTTGGGGAAAACACCCCATAGGGCTCAGAATCCCCAGGGTGTCAGTTTCCCTTACTGATAGGGGGGAGTAGCGTATAGAATCACAAAAAGTACAGATTATATTATATCTCACAACCACACTATGGGCAATACCTAGTCTTAGACACACTGTAGCTAATATATCTCAGACTCCAGGCTGCTACTTCCAAGACTAGGTATCCTATAAGTACACAACCATTTAAAGAGATTTATTAGATTACTTCATTCCCTTTTTATCAGTTCCACTGTACATCAATTAATTCTTTAAACATTAATTACACATGAACAATTCCAAATTAAATTTCATTACTATCACACCCAAATTCAATTGTTCCTTCAAAAATTACAACCTCATCATTATGTTCCGGGAACTCCAAACCCATGAGTTAACACCATTTAATCAAACTTTTATTACAAAAACAATTTCCTATATTCCCAGAAATTCTAGAAAAGCATTCTATGATAATAAAACAAAGGGGCTCAATACGGTGAGTAGACGTACTGCTCGGCGACTCTTTGCCGTCTATAGAAAGAGAATAGACCCATTCTCCCTTGAGAAGCTAAACATGGAAAGCATGTGGCATAACCTGCGTGTCTTCACCTCTTTCAGAAGAAGGGAAAGCAAGACCAGCTGCCTTGAGCTGTGGGGAAGAGTAAAGAAGATAAACAACCAAAGAACCAAGAAGCATCCAACAATCACATCCATCCCATTACATCCAGCTGCCTTAAGCAGTGGGGAAGAGTAAAGCAGATAAACAACCAAAGAACCAAGAAACATCCAAAAATCACATCCATCCCATTACATCACCCATGGTGTCCTCCCCGACACCCACATGCATAAACTGATGCATCTCACTACCCTAGGCGTCATCCGCTGCCACAACCAAAAATGCCTCTATACCCCCACATATCACAACACCCCTCCAGTGTCACGTCTCAACATAAGAAGAAGGAAAAACAACCATCACATCAATTGGTCTATGTCCCTTTAACAATCAAGAGGGTAACTCAGAACCCTTCAAGGAATTATCAAATAATCAAATTCTTTAATCCACCTTGAATTAACAGATTTGTAATCCATTGGTTCCAACATCGGGAAACCTAACCAGCAAGCTATCACAAATTATTAAATATGCTTACTACGCCAATTTGATTAACATAAAATTACAATAAGAACCAGATTCATTACTATACCTCTTTATCTTTATCAAAAAAATTATCAATTAATCCTGGTTTACGTTCTTTACCTATTTCCATCAAGAACAAATATCTAATCAAAGCAAGCATAGATATCACAGTATCTAGCAAAACAAGAGGCAATAAGATAAGATAGATAAAAAATGCTTTATTCGATTCAAAATATTTATTATGTAAATTCCATTGTCATGCAGTGGGATTAAATATGCTAACAATACAGTTGCATATACAAGAAAGAGAAGAAACGAATCCCCTACCTCAACGGTTTTTGACGAAGACCCCCCCCCCCCACAAACGAAGAACGCACAAGAAAGCCGAGTTGATTCTCCTAGAATATTCCTTAGATCTCTTCTCCTAACACAACCAAGACCAAATCTCATCATATTTGGAATCAACACACTTAGATCTATCCATAATGGATATAGGTCAAAGAAACCAAGAGAAGAGGGGGAGTGGATTCATGTGGATCTAAGAAACCGATCAAGAATGAAGAAGAACGAAGAAGAATGATCACATACCTTAAGAAACTAGATTTGATTCCCTAAGAGAAGCCTTCAAATCGCCACCAAAATTCTCGGGAGAGGTTCTCTTACCTTCAAGGGAAGATAATCCCATGTTATGGCTACTTAGGAGCATAAACGAGCATGTTAGAGACAAAACGGTTGAGATCCACAATTTTATGATCAAATTTAAGTGCCTGCATGGTTTTATAGCACAATTTGACAAACCATATGCAAAATGTGCGGTAGCTACTGCCTCTTCAAACACTCCTCTCATGGTTAGGCCACATGGTTAGACAAATCGTGCACTAACCATGCGTTAGCCACTACCTCCAACATTAACTACGCACGGTATGGCCGCATGGTTTTGAAAGACCGTGCGCAACCCGTGAAAAAGATACTTCCATTTAGTTTTCCTTAAAGATTCACCCATATGCACCCCCAAGTCACTACTCCAAAACAAGGGTAGTTAGAAACATCAAAAGTACCTGAAGACGTAACGTGATGTTATGGTTCACAACTATCTACCATTGAAACGGTTCATCGAAAAGGAAGATTTTGGCGAAGCATTGGGGATATGTTACCTTGACCTCCTAGAATTCCTCTAACACCACATTTTCACAAAGTAGTCGACTAGAGAGGTCCGAGCCATTACAAAGTCTGTATCCTTAGGGATAACCCATTTTATTTGTGAAAAATAATAGATCTATGAGGATATGAATTAAATATAGATATGTTAATTTGATCACATTAAATAATAAATTCTTTTTTATGAGGATTGAAGATTTGTTTAAACATCTTCGAAGGGATAAATTATTCTCCAATATTAAACTCTAATTAGGGTACCATTAGAAGATTGTTAAAAAATAATATATATAAAATAATAAATTCTCAAAAAGATATGGTCATTACATGTTTGTGGCTAATCCATTTAGATTGAATAATGTTCCTTCCATATTGATGGATTATATGAATAGATAATTTAAGTAATACCTTGATTAATTCATGGTGGTCTTTATTGATGGTATTTTGATATATTAAAAAATTCACAAGGAGCATGAGAATCATCTAAGGGTCATATTACAAACTCCCAGGAAGGATATTTTTTTGGGTAAATTTAGTAAATTTGAGATATGGTGACAAAATGTTTCATTCTTGGGTCATATTGTAACTAGTAAAAGAATATTAGATGGTGTTTTGTGAAAATGACGATGATGAAGACACAATAGGGTGGGGGAGGTTTATTATTTCTTTTTAAAATTTTCGAAAATTTCAAAAAAATCCCTCGTGAATTAATTTGATTCCATCCTTCTCACATAATGATGAGAAATGCAGTGGAGAATAAATAAAGGAAAGAATAGGAAACTGCGATGTCTTGTGGTTCGAGACACATAAATCCTACAATAAACTCTACCCATGATCTTTCTATGGTATTTGTGATTTTCAGTATGAATTACCTTTTCTTAGGGACCTTGAATATTGAGTAAATATTGTTGGAACATTAAAAAATAGTTTTAAATGACCTTTATATTCTTTTATAAGGAACATTGATATCCAAAAATTAGAGTGGGAAGTGGACACTCCATCAAATATTTATAAAAGTATTCTAAACATCAGTAGAAAGATATGACATGTATATTTGTTGAAATATCTTTAGAAAATAGTTTCAATAATAACATATGGATATATATGAACATCAATAAATAAAAATAGATAATGAATTCTTCAATGTCATGATGTCTTCGTAATTTTTTACACAAAGAGAGAATAAGTACATTTATAGAGATATATAATCTCTTATTAAAATGCTGAACAACAAAATAAAAATTTCATACCACAATATTTTATTAATATTTTTCACCACACTTCTCCTTTGTATCTAGTTTCACATTTCAAGGAAATATTTATTGAGAGTAATGTATCCATTAGTTGAATTGTCTCATCCTCCATATAAAATTAAAAATAAAATTAGTCAATATATTTCAAAAATATCTCCATAAAAATCACCACACATTTGAACTATTTAATTCTAAAAATAATCATAAAAATAAACTCTATAAAATGTATTTTAATTGATTTGATACTACAGAATCATTGTTCAATGATCATACAAAACAAATTAAAACACCCATTAAAAAATTCATTTAAAATAGTTAAAGTAATCCTAATAAACATGCAACAAAATCCGAAAGAGAATTCTAATATTTGAATTTCAATAACCATGACTCCAATGAATTATTAAGAAAATGAAGCTAAAATAGCCCAGTCATTATTTTCATTAAATTATGCAAGAAAATATTTTCAAAAACTACCTTCATCATATTTTTATTTTTTAGAATTTATCTCGCCAATAAAGTGATGATATTTATCCATGTAAAAGTATAGTAGATAAAAATTAAAATAATGGGAAAATTTGAGTACCATAACCAAATTATGAAATATAAAAAAATATATATAATTTATTTTTTTGTAATTATAATATTATTGACAAAACAATATTTGGTTACTCTGAATATAATTATTAAATTAAATTGAGAATTCTATAAGTTTATATATATGTGAAAATTAAAAATATTAGATAGTCTCATATTTTTGATAATATGATAATCCCATAGTCTTATCTATCAAGCACCCTACATTCAATCTCTAATTAATGTGTTATTATGAAAGGTGAGGATTTTATTGTCCCACCTTAGGTACCACTTAATGGTGCCCTGAGACGGTGGGCCACATAACATCAAGCATGCCTCCCCAAATGCCAGAGGCCACAGACTAGCAGTGAGTGCCTAGGTTGTGTCTGGGGGATACTATGCCATAATATATTATAGTATAGTGAAATGATAATATATATATATATATATATATATATATATATTAAATAATAAATAATACCAGTAGAAACTATATGATCAGACTAGCAACTTACTGTAGTAGATGCAAAAATAAAAAACAGAAAAAAACAAAAATAATAACTAAATAACATCCTAGATAAATAAACAATAGAATGAAGCTAAATTGAAATAAACCAAAAATGATGATGATTATATGTCATGTTTAATACAAAAGTGAGAATTTGGAATAAAAGATACATAAATATGCCACATGATAACAAAAATTTACAAAAAGAAAAAATATTCTACTTGCATCTTAGACAAAGGTTTGATCCCCTACCCCCAAACACCATCCTAGAAATGCCAATCAAGCATATGCTTCAGGTCACTTCCATTTATCTGTACCAATAATCGTGATGTCTTCTTAGGTACCAATGGAAGACAAAATAGATTGTGGGATATAATCCTAGTAGGCCACCATAAACAATGGATGCTACATCTGGATCTGAAGGAGTTTGTGCAGATCTGGTAGAATCGGGTTGCGTGCTGCATCCTGATGGTGTCCACTACCCTGCCTATGGTGGTGGAGATGATATGAAGGTTTACACTCCTATAGGAAAGGAACATTGAACTATAGTGTAGAAGGTGGTTTCAAATCATGGACTGTCATCTTTTATGTAGACATAAGTACAAAAATCTATAAAAATACTTACAAGAGTTGGAAGAGATTTTGACAAAAGACCCTTCTCATCTATGAGTTATAGTGTTTATGATTTTTTTAAAAGAGTTACCCTGCCTGTTTTGTTTCTAATAGGGATCTTATACTTTATAGAGTTATGATCTATGAGCATTAAATTGTTTCCAAACTGGTTCTTCCTTGTGAAAGAAAAGTTTGGAGGCTTAATGACTTAGTTCAGAAATTAACCTCAACGTGGGTTTTTCTAACTGGAGATCCATACCCTTGGGATTTGGACTTTTACACATTATTTTTCCATTAGAGAATGATAAAAAGAGATCTTTGGGCTTCAGATCAATTTCTCTAAATCTAAGTAATGTTTTCTTTCAAGAATGAGATTTCCATTTCAATAATTTCTCCAAAAAAATAACATTCGTCAGTTATGGATTAATTTTTTTGGGAATCATTGGATAATATGGAATCTAAAAATACTTTTTTAAATTTCATCTATGGTGTGAATTTCAATTAAGATGGATAAGACAACTGAGGTTTCAAATTTTGGACATTATGCTAGTATTCTGGTGGAAGTCGATCTAAGTTCTTTCCTAATTCATAATATTTTGTTTTTTTGCCTTACAAGATGACATATATTTAAAGGTTAAGTATGGGAGAAGTCCCTACATTTTTCATGAATTTCAAGTTATTTTACACTCCAAAGAGAAGAGCTGTAAAAATGTTATGTGTTCTTTTTTCTCATCAAAAGGGAATCATGAGATTTCAAGTAGGAGGAAGTTGAGGAGGAAAAAAATGAAATGTGATGCTATAGTGGTGGAAGCCAATCAAGATATTATACAGGAGTCTCTAGTAGAGAGGGACACTGAACACAATATACCTTTGAATCAAGCAGGTGAATTCCCCATGATAGGTTTAACTATGTCTCTTAAGAATTCTGCCTGAGATGAAGGTAACTATATTTCAGGAGTGATTGTGAAAAATGAACAAGAGGGATTAAAACCTATGCTTGAGGGTAAAAAAACGTTAAGTGATGGTGATATTATTTCCAGGACCCAAAAATAAATTATAAAATTAAAGAAACAAAGATAATCCATGGAATGTGGGATGGTGATGATGATTCCCCAAAGAAACCATCTTATAATCAGGTCTTATCCAAAGGAAAAATATTTTTTGTGGATGATGAAGGGTTTTAGCCCACTCCCCCTAGGAAAGTAATATCAAAGAAGGAGTATTCATATATGAATCTAACCATGGTAACCAGATATCAAGGACCTCCTTATTATAATTGTGAATCATATAGTGACTATGATGTTTTCTATTCATGTGACCTTGACTTTTTAGTATTTATCATTGGTTATCCTTTGCATGAGGGCATGTGTGCTTGTAGGACCCCGTTTTTCTCCTTGTCTTTTCATTCCTTTTAATAAAAGAGATATTACCTAAAATTTCTAGTAAATCTAAGTCAATTAATAAATAATTAATTATACCCCAATCGGGACTCCTCAAAGGATACCCAATTGATGCCACCTAATTTGGACAATACTAGACTTCTGACCAAATGAACTATACTAGTAATACGGTGTTCAAATGGTTATCCTGTATATGGTATCAGGTGTAGACCTACACCAAGACTTTGTTTGGGATTAGTTGACACATACCTCTTAAATCAAATTGGCATGAAAATAATTTTATAAAAAGGTATCACACAAAATATTGGAAATATATCCATCAAATCCATTAATTTAATCTAGAGATCATCCAAGGCCATCCATAATGGAATCTCAAGGGTCTCTATAAGAGCCTCCAATATAACCAACACCATAGAGTCCATCCAAGACACCTATAATTATTTCCCTCATATTACTCTTGGTATGTTAGCCGTTGCGCTTGTAATGAGTATCTCACATAGGGGACCAAGTATCACCCAAGGCATGGTATAACCATATTTCGAATGGGCATGTCCATAGTCTCTCTCCTGGGGAACTGATGTCACCCCAGAGTACAAATAAACCTCCTAGAGAACCCATATGAGGAAAGACATGTGTCATTCATGATGCATCAAGTAGTTCCAAGGCAAGCATGAAGAGTCCATCCACAATGTCCTTATGCCGAGACTCATGTACTATCCCAGTCTACAATCAGATGAGGCATAACGTTCTCAAACATAAATTATCAACAATGTATAACATATACAATAAGCTAAAAAAGAAATCCAATTCGATTTAACTCAATCTAAACAACTATGCAATATGAAAAGATCATAAAGAATAATAACTTCCCAACATATAATAATTCAATAACTTGCATATGGAATATGGCACATGGTATAGGGAATAAGGAAAGAATCATTCAACCTAGGGAATTATGCATAAGAAAATTGGAATATGAACAATAAATTAAACATGAGAAATGGAGTATGAGTATAAGAATCATGCTAGAGAGCCTATCTCATATAAAACAATACACCTTAATTAAATTAATTAATCTGAGGTATTTAATATAAGCACAACACACCTCAATGGTGTTCAAACAATTTATGTACTAGGGAATTTGGCCTCAAAGGAGGAACCACAAGCATCGAAGAGGAAAAAGTCAAGGTAATCAACAAATGAGTTGATTCCCCACTCACATGGTCATACTGGTCATGGAAACATGTTCAATATAATTTATTATAAAAATCAAAGTCATTGTCGGAAGATTCTATCGCATGAAAAAATATCACACCATATAAAAAGTGATGAAATGTCAGGGAAAAAAACCTGACCACAAACATTTTTGTTATATATCTCCACTCATAAATTTTTGAAGGTAAAATAAAGCAATAATAAAATATAGTAATGAAATTTCCCAACACCATGAAAACATGGAAAAAGTGGTTTCACCTAAACAACGTAATGAAAGAAAGAATGAAACTTCTAATAGATGGGGATGAATTTTGATATTACCTATAACATTCTATTGCATCCGAGAGTAAGATATTTGGAAACCAAAGGAGGGATATATGTTGATACCAAGATAGAGGAGGATGTGATGTTATGGGAGGAGGATAATGATAGGTCTACTGGAAGAGGAAGGGATGAAGTGAGATTTAGAAAAACATGGTTCATTAAGGGTAGAATCGAAATTTCACCCACACAAGTAGAGGAGCACAGTTGGCCAAAACTTGTGGCATCCATGTGAATTTCCACTATCTAAGAGGTTTATAATAGCACAGGGACATGTGCCCAGGGTTTCAAGATTGTAAAAAAACCGCTCCACCCAAAAAACCCCAATTTCTCAAGTGAAATAGTTCTGGGAATCCATGAAGGATGGGCTACATGGATTCTCCTAACTATGTAGCCCAGTCTGTTTTCCCATGTTTGGGGGGTTTGGGCTCAGAATAAGCCTTGGACACCCACAAGACCTCAATAACTCCCTTAGTAAAATTTATTATGGAAAAACATGTAATTTTATCCTTAAACAAATAGAATATAGCTCTGATAAAATCCAAGATTTTACACACTACCCTCCTTAAGACAACTCATCCCCACGATTCCTATTCGAGGGTGGTAAAACATCATCTGAGAAGAGTTACGTCCACTTAACATTTATATTAGCTTATATGTACTATGTCTCATCCTATAGACGACCATTCTTCAATAACATGTGGACCAGTGGAATATAGTTTCCTTAGAGATCCTTCCTTCCCCAATCAAGGATACATATCAGATGATCATCAGAGGACAAATCATCCTAAAGATAAAAGTCCCCATGGTAAAATGAATGAAATAGGTCTACATGATATAAATAGTGTTTTCATACAATGAAGACCTCATGCATGGAATGGTACCATAGAGGTAATAACAACTAATAGGCCATCTTCCCCACTATCTCCACTATATCAGAAGGTATGACATAATATGGTGAAATCTTTCCTTATCTCTAAATTTGTATTTAAACGAATCTAGTAGAAACACATAGAAGAACCCAATGTGCCACCTCGAACCTTAGTAGTTGAGGAAGATTATTAGTATAATATTTTTCATGGACTAATCTGTAGACATATGATTATGAATCATCTAGAATTTCTCTGAAGTCACAAGAATGAGAAGAGGACCCAGTAGCCCCACCTCATATTCCAATAAACAACATAGAGGTTAAAGAAATTACCAAATATAAAGGGCCTCATAAGGATCCATCTAAATGATTACCTAAAATATGATCCTATAGGAATAATTAAAAAGGGGTATATGATTTTCCCATGAACCTCTAAAATCAATGATACATTCCCAGAGCATGTCATCTAAAACACGTATCATCTACTTAGACTGCCCTTCGGTCTGAGGCTGATGTTATGTACTCAAGTGAACCAATTAACCCGGTTCCATTTTCCTCCCTTTCCAAAAACTTGTGGTAATGTCTAAATCTCATTCTAAAATGATAGAATATGGTATATCATGAATTCACACTATATCTGAGATATATTTCCTCTCAATTTCCTCAATTGGGAAGGTCTGCCAGATGATTAGGAAGTATACAACCTTGGTCAACCTGTCGACAGTCACCCAAACAACATTTCTACCTCAAGGGGATATCAATAGACCTGTCCCAAAATCCATGGTGATATAGTTCCATTTCTACTCAGGAATTGAGAGAGGCTGTAGGAGTAGAGCAGGTCACTAGTGTTCTTCTTTCACCTACTGAAAGATAGAGCACTGATTGATAAAGCCTAAAATCTTCTTCTTCATACATATACACCAATAACGACGATGTACATATCTTTACATATTTGTAATCCTAGTATGTACTTCCTAAATAGAGGCATAAGATTCTCTCATCAACTCTTCTCGTATATCATAAGGACCACAAACACACCCCTAAAATATTAAGATCTCATTCACATCAACAAACTAACCAGGAGGTGGGTCGTCACATGATACACTTTACCATATCATGTGGCCCTCAGGATCTAAAAGTTGACTCGTCTAGACCTTCTGCAAAAGAGAGGATGTCACTACTAGAGCTGCTAAGACTAGTTTCCCATTATATTAATGATCCTCCAAGTGAAACTTCAAAAATAAATCTATCAACTATGACTCACTACTGGACTCCTAGAAAACCTATATCTATGCCTTCAAACTAAAGGGATCATCCAGTACATTAACATTACCTGGTGTATAAGCAAGGTCAATGTCATATGAATTTAGCTATTCAACACCCCTACACTACCTCATATTGAATTATCACTATGTGGATATGTATTTGATACATTTTTTATCGGTGTAATGAAAAAATCACTCACCTAATAATTAGTGACTCTAAAAATGTATAGGATAGACCACATCAGCTAAATTGATGTTTCCATAGGATATTAATTATTGTGGGGCCTTATTGGTTAGGAACCATACACCATAACCTAGTCACTATTCTTCAAAAATAATCCTATCATGATCCTAAAATAATCAAAAAAATAACAGAGATTATTCTATGATCTAGAAGAATCATGATTAGTACTGAATTCATTCAACACTGTATCTCCTAAAAATCGATTTCACAAGATTCAAACCAGAAGAATTTATTTCCAGTTTTTATTCAGGCATGGAAGATACAACTCTAATTAGGATAAATCATGGATGAAAAAACTATAATATCTTGCTATCCCCATGAATCTACTTAGGTCAAACACATTCTGGGGCTCTTTCTAGGAAACCATAACTCTCACCCTCATTGGGTCAACCGATAAACCTTCATCTGAAATGATATGACCCCAGAAGGAAAACTTACTAATCCAAATGTTTAATTTATAAAGTTTTCCTTATAAATGGTGTTCTATAAATTTATTTAAAATAACCTCAAGATTCTTTCCAAGGTGTATTTTGGTGCATGAATAAACAAAGAAATCATCAATGAAGACCGACACAAAGGAATCATGATACTGGTGGAAAACCAGGTTCATGAAATCGAAAACTATTGATAGATCATTATTCAGACCGAACAATATAACCAAATACTCATAAAATCTATAAATTATCTATAATGTTGTGTGTGGTATGTCTGATGGAGTCACTCGAACATGAAGGAACTCTAACCTCAAATCAATATTAGAGAAAACTGATACTCCTCTGAGTTGGTCGAAGTAGTCATCTATATGAGACATTGGATATTAATTATTCACTATAATCTAGTACAGTTGGTGGTAATCCACACACAGTCTAAGGTTACCTTCCTTTTTCTTAGAGAAAAGGATAACTAAACCCCATTGTGATGTGTTGGGTTAGACAAAAACCTTTTCCTCTAGATCATAAAGCTACAACTTTAGTCCCTAGATATTTGTAGAATCTAAAATATACAGAGGAATGGAAAATGTTTCCACACCTTGAACAAGGTCTATTGTGACCTCAACCTCTCTTTCAGGAGGTAATTCGGTGAAAGTTTTAGGGAATACGTCCATGAAACAATTTACCACATGAGTTATTTATATAGTTTATTTTCCCTAATCACTCGTAAAGAGAATCACCAACTTAGTTGTCTCTCCACCTAGAAACGTTTTCTTGGGTCCAACATGACATTCCAAGATATCCCATTTTCCCTTATGGGTATATTTTCTACCCTCGGGTGATGTGAAAAACACTTAATGGTGATAGACATCCACCTCGTCTTGATAAGGCATAAGACAATCAATACTGAGAATAACATTGAAACTAGTCATCTCGAGAATGATGAAATTACATAAGAAATGGTACCCAAAAATCATAAGTGGCCACTACCTAAATAGAAAAATAGCCTATCCTCATATAGTAAATAGTTTGTTAAGTGTCATTACACTTCTAGACTACTCTATCACTTGTCAATAATTACCATAGTTTTAGGAAATAAAATAGTGTGATATGCACGTATACAAAAGAGATGTGAAACCAGAGTAGTTGATAAAAAATAGAACCCGAAACTATAGATATACATGGAATCAACTCCTCAAGAGTATTCAACACTACATAGATATGGCCTACACTATGGCCCTGCGATGCTACCTGACTAGTCTGATCAGGTCCACTCTTCTGACACAGAAGCTCTGAGTCCAATATGCCTCAACCCTGACCACTTCATCAGACTGATCAGCTAGTGGAGGATGAAATCCCATCCTGGAATGGATTATTATATCATGTACTTGATAGTGGAATCAATACGAATCCTCTATCACTAGATGTTTGAGGAAGATACTAACCGAAATACTGAAGTTGACCGATCTTGTTGCACGATCAACACTTGATCAGGTTCCTCAGGCACTGAGGCTTCTTATGTCCTAGACTAATGCACCATTGACCCACCACATGGCCATCAACACATGTCACCTGGACATTTCTTCCCACATTAACCCTTAAAACAACACTTCCTATAGCTAGATGAACCATTTCCATATCATGGGACTGAACCACCATGGCTCACATTGTCAACTTCTCTTAGATTCAATTTAGTAATAAGGTTTTGGATCACTATTTATGTAGTCATATCCAGCTAAAATACATTCACAAATGAATAGACATCATAAAAAAGATTTTACCCAAAATTCCATTTAGTCTTCAACTTATCACATGTCAGAGTCAAGAGAAAAACGATGAATCATGGTGAAGATAGAAAAATTCCCTAGCACAATTATAGTTCCTTGAGGAAGGTGTATGAACTCCCTAGAATTGTCCACTATCAGAGTCTATAGAAATAAGTGATCATAGAAGATTATTTGTAAGTCTTAGAAAACCATACCATGATAATGCTCATCCATATATATGATGTCCCACAATCACTTGGTAGAATCACACAATATGCAAGTAACAAGTTTGATCATCAACTCTGGAGGCATCTCAATATGGTCAATGATAGACACCATGTATTCTAACCATGAATCAATAAAAAATGGTCCACTAACCCAAGAAGAATATTGGATTCTTCTTTTAGAAATCTTGAGTCAGCTATACATAATTAAGGGTAGTCTAGAGATCACCCTTCATTGACTACATAAATTGGAAGAAAATGTCAAGGAACTGAAAATTGGATCCTAGTAGAAGATCAATAGAAGGTTTCTCAGGTGTCGATATAAAAGGTACTAAGGGTGGCTGATGGACCACCTACTCTAGAGTGTTATAATAATCAATTTATTCATGTAGAACATGAAGGAATCATGGATTCATAGATGAACAATTTCCTATCACACTCCTCAGATACGATTTATAGAAGAAACGAAATTAAATAAAGGTAGAAACAAGCACAACACCTTCCAATAACAATACTTAAACCATATCATTCTCTTAGAACTAGTTATAAGTGATAATAAAAGGTCATATAAGGATCACTACAGACATGACCTATTGCCCACTACTAGGACAAGTTAGGGTTAAGGTCTCATACCAAACCAATAATTAAATATTACATTTATTTTAAATTTTATTTTTATTTATGTATTTAATTCCCCTTAATTGGATGAAATAGATGGATAAAAATTTCTAATTTATAAGTGTCCACACACCTTATAAATATGAATTTTGTGTCCATAAAATCCTAACCATAACACGTTCTAGACCATGCATCCAATGGAACTTAGATCAAATTTCTATAACTGGCTACTTTAGGTGTATGATTTAACATATACAGGAAGACACTATCAGGTTAATGCAGAGACTTTAAGTTTTAGTTATGTTTTTTCTTTAGTCCTGCATAGAATTTCATCAAAATTTTATATATAATAATCAAATCATTTAAAAAACTACATTCCTCGTAAGAAATTCTCATAGAATGGAATATATATCATGGAATAATGAATGGAATTTTAATCCTATCATTCAAAGTTTGATTCTAAATTTTTAATATAACCTCATATCCGTAGGAAAGGGTAAAACAACCCATGATATAAAAAATTCTTATCGAAAATAATAACACTAGAATGAATGTGTTTCCCCTAACGGTTAATTCTATGAAATTTCAACCAGCACAAGAAAGAAAAGTATTCAACTTTCCCAGGTAATTTAGGTTTCCCCAATACGTGGGTTCGTTACTCATGGGAATATGTTCATTACCCAATTACAATGTCCTTTTCTCCTTTCTAGGCACAAACTATTAAGAAAAATGTAAAAATACATCACTAATACCACTTTGTAGTGCCCTGCCTAGGGTACCACTAAATTATTTCTTGAGACAATGGGCCATAAGACCTTAATCTCACCTACCAAAATTCTAGAGGCTATTGACTAGAAGTGAGGGCCAATGGTGTGTCTAGGGGGGGGGGTAATATTCCCTCATATATCATAGTTTTATTAAATAATATATATAACATATATAAGAAATAATAAACTATAGATATAGCTACTATATGATTTGACCCATAACTCACTATTTTGGAAGTAGAAATAAGAAATAGACAATAATGGAAACAATAATTAAATAACATACAAGATAAATAAACAACTGGTGGAAGAGAAACTAAAATAAATACAAAATAATGATGATTGTATGTCAAATAATATACAAAAAGTGTTCACTATTAACAAGGGGTAAAATCATACACCACATGAAAACACAAATATTCAAAAAGACAAAAGCTAATAATACACACATCCCAAGCATAGGATCTATCATATTCCCTTTTAATCCATTCTTGTAATTCCAACCAAGAATTGGATGAATGATTCTTAAATTTATCTATAACTAAAATCATGAAGTATTCTTGGCTACCAAAGGTGGACCAAGAAGGTTATGAGATATAATCACTGTAGCACCCAACCAACAACGTCTAGATCAATCCATTTCATGAAATATATAATAATCAGTATTCCATAAATAATGAATTAACAAATATAAATAAATAAATAAATAACACCTTGGTAAAATATCCTCAAAGGATACCCAACTGATACCACTTTCTTCGTCCTAAAACTAATGTTTGACCAATTTAATTATACAAGTAATAAGGCCTGCCCGTGGTCATCATGTATAATGTATCAGCTGTGGACTGACCCCATGATTTGTTTTTAGCATGGTGGATGCATCCCTCATACATAAATTAGGCATGCTTATAATTTAATGAAAAGGCATCACACATATTCCAAGCAATGAATCTGTCAAATATGGTAATGGCATCCTAAGCCGAACCAAGGTGATCCATAATGGAATTCCAAGGGTCGCTATCGGTTCCAATGATATATAAAATACCCTAGATTCCATAGAAGGTTATCCATAATGATTTCCCTCATATAACTCTAATTATTGTATCCTCTAAGACTATACCAAGTATTTCGCACAGGGGATAGAGTATCACCCACGACATGGTATAACTTTCTTTATAATGGGCCTGTCTATGGTTTCTTCACTATGGAACTGATGTGAGCCATGATTATAAATTGATCACCCAAATATCACGATCAAAGAAATAAAAGTGTTTCTCATGGTGATTCATGTAGTTCCAAGTGAGGCACAACGAGTTTATCTTGGGCATCCTTAGTTTAGGACTTGTGTTCTCACATGGCCCACAAGCCCATGAGGCATATCATTCTCAAACATAAATCATCAATATGGAATATCTTATACAATAAGTTAACTAAGCTATAAAATTTGATTTAACTCAATCCCAATAGCCATGGCATATGAAAAGTGAAAAAGGAATGAAATAGAAGAAATGAATAAGAACCAAAAATATGAATTTAACCACTTCTATAAAGAATATGTCAAATGATATGAGGAATAATAAGTGAATCATTGGTTTGAGGGAATAATTTATATATAAAGAGGCATAATCATAAGAAATTTAACATTAGAATTGGGGTGTCAGTATAGGAATCAAGATAACAGGCCTGAATCATTCCCAAAGTTCCATATTAATTCAATTTATTAATTTAAGGAATTTATTATAGGAGAAATGCACCTTAATGGTGTTCAAAATATTTATGTTCAAGGTCATTTTTCCTCAATAGGGGAACCATTACAATCAAGGAAGAAAAAGTAACGGAAATCCACGAACGGGTTGATTCACTGCTCACTAGGGTCATACCAATCATGGTAACCTTTTCAATTTAATTTATTGAAAAAACTAATGGTTCCAACAGAAGAGGCCAACACTCAGAACAATGACACACTATATAAAATGTTATGAATCCTTAAGAAATAAATTAGAACACCTAACTTACGTTAGTATCTCTCCACTCAAACGTTTTCAAATCTTTAATCGATTTAGAATGGAATATATCGAAGAAATCATCCAAAACCCTAAAAATAAGGGGAAATAGGAATACCTTAAAAATAAATAAGGAAGAATAGATAATTTCTAATTACATGGGAGGATAATGTATATCATACCTATATCTTTCAATTACATATGATGCTACGTGATTTGGACAACAGAGGAGGGAGATAACTTGATCCATATACATAGGAGGAAGAGATCTTATGGGAGGAGGATACAGATAGGACCAATGGAAGAGGTTGGGATAATGGGAGGGTCATATGTATTAGGTTCATTAATGTTTGAATTTTAATTTCTACCACATGGGTAGGGGTGCACAATTTGGCAACATGGTTGGACAAACTTTGGGCCAAACATGAGAATGGACTCTATACAAGTGGTTTGAAACAAAAAATTTCCATGCACGTAGGGTTTCACGATTGCATAAAAAAGTGTGGCCCCCAGAACCCCACTATACCAAGCTACAAGATATAGGGAAAATAGGCGGGGGGGGGGGGGCTTCATGGTTTCTCCTAAATAGAAATCCCAGTCAATTTTTTCAAGTATTAGGGATCTAGGATCTGAAAAAGACTAAGAAACCCACTATACCACCATGAAACCCTTAGGTAATGTTATTAGAGCTAAAAAATAATTGAAACAAAAAAATGGTATATACATTTGAGAAAATCCAGGAAATTACCAAATTCCCAATAAATAACCACAAGAATACATTTATGTGCCCTCATTTTCTAGCTTATTCTTTATAATATCACTTGCGGCGAGTCTCAACTCATTAGGTTCTCATGCAATGAGTCTTTAGCAGATCATTATAATTCAATTGTTTATCTTTTTGAAAAACATGAATACATGGGAAAAACCCATCTTATATTTCCATTTCATTGGAAATTTATCCCATCATACAATGCATAACCCCTATTCCTTACAAAAGATGCTCAATGTTGTAGAGTTACAGTCTAAGTATGAATGTCGCAATTTTCCATCTCTTGTAATTTATGTCATCGAGATAATTCAGAAATTTTATTATAATGATATTGATGTAATCCTATTCTAATTCTATTTTTACAAAAACAAGAAATGAAAGACAAGGCGTATAATAGATTTAATAAAACCTCTAGTTCATCCTACTAAGTACTATTCATCATATTCAGAATGTTGATGGGGTTTTTTTCATTGTGAAAATCTGTGTGAGATACTAAATATAAAATTATGATAATTTTATTTTTTGTAAATGATAGAAAATAATAAAAAAATATAAAACTTTCAAATCGAATATAGTGAAGGAATCATGTTATTTCTAGTTTCCTCCTTCCACCATATGTAATGTATATCACCAAGAGTTACATAGTTGTAGAATTAATTTGAGGTCTACGTTTGATGAAACATAGGGATAAACACATTCTAAAATGGGTATGAATCCCCATGGTGTTAGGTTTTGAACCATACTATTAGTAAACTATTATTTTCCATAACCATAATTTTATTCAGACATTGTAATCACTAAAAGAAACATAGGGATAAAAATTAATTTGAAAACTAAGAACCATACCAGAAAAAATTTATCTCAATTTTTATAAGTTATTAAGAACATATTATGAATATATCCAGGATATATTATATTAAGGTAATTTTGATAGATTTTCAATGGATTAAGAAACACCAGAATGTGATTTCTATAGATCCAAATATTACCAAAAAACAAAAGCAACGATAATTTTGAAGTACTGTTTCTCAACAAAATCATCGTAGAACTTTAGAAATTTTATTACGCATAAAAAACCATTTTATCCTACCATGTAAATTAATAGAATCAATAATA
Organism: Viscum album; assembly: GCA_963277665.1. Taxonomy (NCBI): domain Eukaryota; kingdom Viridiplantae; phylum Streptophyta; class Magnoliopsida; order Santalales; family Viscaceae; genus Viscum; species Viscum album. The sequence goes on along the minus strand of OY728120.1, from coordinate 538,744,631 downwards.
ATTCATTTTATTTAAATCAAACTTTATAGTTTGTGATTTAGAAATTTTTATCATTTTAAATCAATAAAAAAAATTTCCATCCAAATATCTAAAATACATAGTCCCTAAAATTTTTTAACAACTTCAATGAAATTTTATACCACCAAACAGATCATTTCAGACATCTTCATAAATGAATGTAACATATAAAAATTTATTTTATATCCAAAATGAAATGTTTGATAAGAATATAATCACTTTAGCTTGAGATATTATCAAAATATATGTATGACCTAAAATTGAAAAACTAAAATTTCATTGAACACTTGACCTAGATTTAGATTATTTTCAACAATCATGAAATTATTTATATTTCAATATAAACATATAAAATAAAGATAATATTATTATGTTTCCAAATGAGAAAATGATGTAGGAATGTGATCAATATAATTTTAGATTTAAAATAAACTAAAATACATAATGAATATGAGATCACTAAAGAAAAAAATTAATAAAAAAATTATGTTGAAATAATTATCAAATCCAAGATAAAATTCGAATGTAACCACTCAATAATCTCACACTTTTTTTATAATTACAAAACTGGGGAATTCTTTCCGAATTATACATCAATTTTGTATGAGTTAAAAAGAAAACATAATGATAGAGGCACTAATTTTTTTTTCAATATATGAAACAATATAAACTCTATCTTAATTCATGTTTCCTTTTAAAGTAAAAAATGTTATACTTCAGGAGACACAAAAAAATCTAAAATATTATTCAATGAATAAAAAAATATTTTGAAGGAATTAAAATCTATATCTAACTGATAAATTCATATCATAATAAAAATATTTAAGCATAGGATAAAAATATAAAATAACCCCCTTATAAAAAGCGTAAATATTTACGATATACAAGGAATTAAAATAAAATAATTTCAAAGAATTTAAATATAAATATTTTTTCCACACTAATTTAATATAAATATTAAATTATTTACACACATTCATATAGGGAATATAGCTTTTAATTTATTAACACATTAAAATATAATATGTTAAAGTGAATTTATTTTGTTTTTTAATTTAAAAAATAATTCAAGGAATTAATTCATTACATAAAATAAAATTGTAAATAAAAATTGTAATAGTGGAAGAATAATAATTACCAAATTTATAAGAATAAAATATAAATTATTTAAAAGAACATATCCTCTTTATAAAATGGTTATTTTATTTAAATTATAAATTAAATACTTCTTAGATTATAATATTTTTGGTTCTACAGATATTTACTTTCCAATAATAAATTACTTCAGAATTGGTCAATCATTATAAAATAAACAAATTCTCTAGATATTTCCAGAAATTACTTAATGATATAACAATTATTTCCAATGGTGTAAACATAAAATATATCAAATACAAGTAACTTTTGATACCCAAACTATTTTGGGTCAAGAAGCATTTACAATAAAATTATTTGATAAACAGATCGATTTATTTTGAACAAACATTTCAAGTTTAGATTCCGATAAAGAGATTGAGTAACGAAAATTATTAAAACCAAAAAATTGAGTATTTCTAAAATAAAATTCAGATGAATAATTTCCATTGATACCAAAATGAAAAAATTCTATATTATAGATGATTTTTCTTTTTAGGGCATGTAATTATGTAATACCTATAAAATTTAGAAATTTATCTATTAATACAAATACCATGCCTGTATTTATTAATTTGCTTCTTAGTGAGAATTTGATTTATATAATTCCCTCACCTGAGAATAATACAAGAATCTTATTTGAATGAATAATATTTATCCAACAATTCCATAATTATATTTTCATGGAAATAACCAATATTTTTTGATGAATTAGATCTTAAATCTAAAATATAGTCATACAGACTCACTTTTTCAATAGAAATATCATCATAAGATTTTATGAGTATTTTTTTAAATTTATTTAAGGATTTTTTTTAATAATATAACAATATTAATTTATATCATAAAAATAATATTTTTCATAATTATAAATTTGAGGGAAATTTGATTGTACATCACCAAAGTGACCCATAAGACCTAGATTTATTATTATTTTTTCATGAGAAGATTAAAATTTTGATGAATATTACTTGTTTAAATCTTCTGATTCGCTCCAAGTAGACTTTTCAACTTTTATACATTTTCTTTTATAATAAAATTTCCTTTGATATTTATGTATAGGGCCTTTATATCTCAAATAAAATTTCATCATAAATTTATAGCATCTAACTTTCTTCTCTTTATTAATATTTAATTTGTCATTTATACCTTTGTATATATTGATGAATTTTTCAGTAAGATCTGATTTCTCATCACTTAAACCCCAAAGACTATAATTTGAATCAAAAAATTCATCCTTTGAAGATTTGATTGAAACATTTTCCTTTTTAAAAGAAATATGATTTTCCACTTCTTCTTATATATCATCTTTATACATCATCAAGGATCCAATAATCCCATAAATATTTATGTCTATAACTAGTGTGGAATTCCAAATAGTAGTAGATATTCCATTCCACAAAGAATATAAAACTATATGTACCTTTAATTCCTAATAATATCTTATAATTGGTGTTCCCATGGCATCAATATTTTTGGTATAATCTATAAATCTCGTATTCATTTAAGTGATATTTTTTTCTCCCTACATCATGAATGTATGAAATTTAATGTTTAAAGTATTCTACCTCAATTTTAATAAATTATGGGTTACATCATGGGAAGCTATATTTTTTCCCATATATCATAATATATAATACAAAAGGAAACATGATAACATTCATCAGTTCATAATCTAAAAAAATAACATTCATAACTGTAGAATATAGATCATATTCAATATCCTTAAAATAATTACACTTCTCCTTTTTTTCTTTAGAAATTTCATAAGGTTTCAAAATTTCACGTAAACTCCTTATCCTATATTCTTTAAATAAATAATCATTCATGATTTCCAGAAACCATAATTATCATTATTAAAATAAGGATCATGAAACATTATGATACATTATATGATATAAACTATTGGAAACATTCCTTTTCCAAATCATTAAATAAGACTTTTTGAATCCAAAATAAATATTTCCATAAGATACCATCCTTTGATACCATTTTTGGTTTGGAATTATGATGAAGAGGACACAAGAGGGGGTTAAATTGAATCCTTTTAAAAATATGAAAAAAAATTAAAATGTACCTCTTGAATTAAATCTATAATATCCTTAAATATTAACAATGAGTAATACAGTAGAAAAGAAATAATAGAAATAATAATACATGACAATGAATAGTGGTTTGAGGAAAAATAAAAACCTATTATACTCCAACAATTCCCTCTTTGTGATCTTGGTGATTTAAACTAAGCATGTCCTTTTTTTTTCGAGGACCAAAAAAACTAAGTACTGGCAGCCGAAAACTTACAATAAGGACTTTAAATTATTTTCAGGTTATTTTTTAGGGAAATGTGTTATAAAAATCTTATTAATAGATTATGAAACTTCACCATGACTGTGTAAAATTAGTTAACACCTTAGTAGTGAGAGATAAGATGTAGATTTTTGTAACTACTTCGACACATAACTGTAATAGTAACAGATTAATGCAAGTGATATTCAGTAAATAACAATAGAAAATAAATAATTCAATGTCATATAGGATATCTTCACCTTTATACTAAGATAGAATAATGATGTTTAGATAATCGTTTTTTTTCTCTTTTTTAGAGAATAAAAAATAATATGAAAATTTTATATCATATTATTTTTTGTAAAGGTTTTGACCACAATTCTCTTTTGCATCGTGATTAACGTAATAGAGAAATATTATAGGCTATAAATTATCCTAAATCTTCAATTGGTATTCCTCCAATTTTTTAAATATATCGATTCAACATATTTCAGAAATATTTTATATGATTTTAAGTATTATTGTATATATTATTTTTTAAAATGATTTTTAAATTTAACTAGGTTAAAAAATTTAAATTATTTAAAAAAATACTAATAATCATTGAATGATCCTGCAAATAATAATCAGATACCCATTCAATTATTCCTTTTAAAATAGTTAAAATAATCCCTAAAACATGCAACAACATCAATAAAAAAATTCAAATAGTCGACATTAAATAACCTCGAGTCCATTTTCTTCTCATAAAAAATGAAAATAAAATAATCTGATCATTTTTATATTTAATTCATTCACAAAAATCATAGAAAAAACTTCTATAATTATCATAATATTTTATGAGAATTTATACTGCTGAGAAACAAATAAGAATAATCCAAGTAAAAGTGTGACAAAAAAACAAAAATATGGAAAAAATAGCGTATCATAACCTACATCTGATATATCTAAAATATGTAGAAATATTTTATTCTATTATTCCAATATTTTAAATAAAAATTAATTTTTTATTCTAAAAATACTGATTGAAATAACATTAGAAGTATATAAATTCATATATCTATAATAATATCCAAATATTCTATATTATCATATTTTTGAAAATTAGATAATCCAATAGTCTTATTCTTCAGAAAGCCTACATGCCATCTCTGGTAAGTGTGTACATAAGAAAGGGGTGATTCCATACCCATAGAATCTGTTATACATTTATGTTTCAACAATTTATAGATTATTCATTATGATATCACATGCAGCAAGTATCCAGTTCATTGAGTTTTCAACTACAAATCCACTAGAATAAAATGATACTTCCTCTATTCATTATGCATAATAATGTTAAAGCATGGCAGCTAATCATCTTCAGTTTTTAGTTCATTACCATGCAATGTCTTTACACAACTCACAACCCATGTTTCTTATGGAAGACATTTGATGATGTTGAATTCCATTATAAGTACACACATCATACATTTTCATCTCATGTACTGCATGTTATAAAAATACTTCAAAAATGTTTTTGAAAATAGATCATGAAAATACACTTTTTTGTTCTATTAATAAGGCAACGTTTAAAGAAATATGATAGGTGTAAGAGATTGAAGAATACCTACTATTCTTGCTACTTTTCACTATTTGTCATCTTTGAACTCTTGATGAGTTTCTTATTATCATGAAAACAAATGTGAGCACCTAAACAAACATTTTTCAAATAGTTATTTTTATGAAAAATATAAAATAATCCCATAGAATAAAAAATTAAGGTCGAGAACAGTAAATCATGTGGGTAACATCGGGTTGACTCCTTCCACCATATGAAGTGTACAATAAGATGAGTTCCACAGTGGTAGAAACAATGTCATTTTTAGCTTCAATGAATCATATGGATCAACTAATTTTAATGTGGGGATGATTCCATGAAGCATTAGGTTCAAAATCACACTTTTAATAAACCATATGGTTTCATAACTATAATTTTAATAAAATTAAAGGATCTCTAAAAGCTACATATGGATAAAAAACCATCTAAAAATGATTTTATTAACATCAAATAATTATCTCTAATTTTAATAGAACATAACAATAAATTAATCATCCATCCTAAAAGACTTATAATTATTTAACTTTGAAAACCTCAAAATTTATTAAGAATCACCTCAACATGACTTCCAAATCCCCTAACATTATTAAAAAATAGAGGTAATAATAATCTATAAATACATCATCTCAAAAAAACATTGAATAAAATCGTATATTTTATCAATTTTTAATACAACCATTTTATCCTTGAATGAAATTAAATAAATCATGATAAATTTATTATATTTACATTTCACAATGTTGTGCATGATTCTGATATTTTTATATTAATAAATCATTGAAAAAATATCAATCCATATCTATAAACAATAGAGTTTCTAAAATATTCCTGCAAATTTGGTGAATTTTTATAGAACCAATGAGATAAGTTCATAGTTCATCATAAATTAATTAAAAATAGAAAAATATTTTTCTATACAACATAAATTTTTTTACATATATCACATCACATTATCTAGATATATTATCAAAATATAGAGATGATTGTAAGCTGAAAAACTGTAATGTCATATAACACTTACAACAATATCAGATAATATTTCCCACATAAAAACAAATGACTTATATTTTTTTGTAAATAGATAAGATGAGTATAATATTATTATATTTTCAATAGAATAAATGGTGTAGAAATCTTATCAATATCACTTTAGATATAAAATATACACAAATACATTGTAAATATGTAATAAAAAACAAAAAAATTAGTATACAAAATTCGTTGAAGTAATTATCAAAACCATAAAGTGAATGGAAAGGATCCACTCAATAGATCATACCATTAAAAATACTATATAGTATTTTCCTCATCCAAAAATAGTAACTGAATTTTTTAGTTTCCTTGCCTTAGTTAGATATTATAAAACGTTTTTGAAAAATGTTTTCAGAATTTTAAATCCTCTACCCATGTGGACTAAAAAAAGAGTTATGTTTATCTTAGAGTATTATTATGAAGAATATTCCCATGAACTTATGAATTGGTTATTTAGTGAACCTATTTCAACTCTAACACTTTTTAGCGAATGTTTTTTATATATAGTGATGTTTCTTAAAAAGGGATTTCATGTTCTTCTAGAAAATAATTCGACAATCACTTATGCATATTTATAGTTAAAGAAAAATGAGAGGAATTATTATAATCATGACCATAAGTTAGTTATAATACTTTTTTTTTCTAAATATATGGTGACATAATATTTATAGGGAGAAATGTGATATATACATAAAAAACATGTTTGAAGTACATATTCAAACAAATGAGCTGAACATGGGAGAAATGAGATAGCTGGAGCTCCATAAAATCTATGATTTTCAAATTCACCATCACCCATAATGAGTAGAAAAAGTTACATATGCATTGATTAGGAACCATCATTGTGTTCTTGAAATGATGAGGATTAAAGGAGATCCATTTATTGTAGACTTGTTATGGTTGGAAATGGGAATCAAAACAGAAAGGGCATCATCAATTATATCTGAAATTATTTCTCAACCATCATTACAAGAGAAGTTAAATCAATTTCAAAGAGATGAACCTATAATGAAAATAAATTCATTGGCTAGGAAAAATGATATGTTTCCTAAATTGAAAATTAATCAAGAAGGTGTCCTTAAATTTGGTACAAGGCTATGTATCCCATCAATTTTGGAGGTAAAAAGGTGACAATGGATGAAGATAAAATTTATATTTTTTCTATATATCCTAGAATAAATAAAATGTGATGGTACATTATTGATTATTGTTTGTGGGATAATAAGAAATGGTATATTTCGGATTATATTTTCAGGTTCCAGGGGTGTCAAAAAGCGATGTTTTAGTGACAAATTCCAAAATAGGTAATATATCTTCTACCCTTACCTATATGTAATGGGAAAAAATCTCTTTGGACTTCATCATTATCCTACCAAATAATTTCATGGGAAACAATTCTATTTGGGTAATCATTGATAGGTTGTAAATGTATACCCATTTTATATCTGTAAAAAATTATATCACCCCAAAAATCCTGAATAAACTTTATATTCAAGAAGTAGTGAGACTCCACGAAGTACCAAAATCAATTTTTTATGTCTAATATCACGGATTTAATTTTATTTTCTAGAGGAACCCTCAAAAGGTTATGAATATATAAGTAAAAATAATATTAACTTATAGTCTTCTAACTGTTGGGAAATCTGAGAGTAGAATTCAAGAATTTTAAGACATTATATAGGAAATATCACTTTACTTTCAAGGGATTTTAGACAAAAATATCTCACATATTGAATTTTCCTATAACAACAGTTTCCAATTGAGAGTTAAAATATAACCTTTTGATGTTCTCTACAGAAAAAGGTTTAAAAATCCAATATGTTGGGAACAAGTTGAAGAAGTGAAATTTTTAGTACTAGACTTTATGAAGGAAACTGTATTAAATAAAAAAGTGATTTAAAAACATATTATGCTAGATTATTATTGATAGAAAAGTTATAAAATATTGATAGACTTGTGAATATGTATTAGAGAAATTATAAGTTTGAAGAATCAACTTAGGAACCTCGAGAAGTTATGAAAGATAAATAAACCAATTTATTTTGAAGTAGGATAAAAATTTAAGGATGAAATTTATTATTTGTGGGGGGGGATGTAATGGCCTTAAAATTACTTCTATTATTAATAAGAAAGATATTTTTTCATAATGATTAATTTATTGTGAAATGTACATAAATAATTTTTTTATCACAAAAACTAATATTACATGTCAAATAATAATACCAATTACTATAGCTATGAATATTGTAGGGATATAAAAAATAATAAATAATGAACACATAATGTTATACTCTATAGGATAAAGCTCTTCCAGGAACATTACACCTACCATGAAAACTATTAAAGAAAAAGAATCATTTGGATTATGATAAACATTAACAATGGAATAACATTATTTTTTAGGAATGAGGAAATATATATTGAGGTTTTGGGGTATATATATATATGATGTAATTATAAATGGGACAATTAGGATATGAATATTAAATTACTAATACATAACCATTATTCAATATGTTTATTGGTATATATAACTATTGGTATTATAACTGTTGGTATTGTTGACATTATAAAGTAACCCTAAGGGTTAGTTAATATTAAGGGCAATGATAAGATTTAATTGAATACAGATAGAAGAAAGTATGGAGTCAACAAGTATAATAATTCCTTATAGAGCTCATTTTTCAGAACATAGGGGAAGTAGTATCATTGGTATTTTATATTTATCCTGACCAAGTAGAGCTTCAACAAGTGATACGTGAATGAAATCACCTATGAGAGAAGTTCTAGACTATGGAGATCACCACTAGATCCATGTTGGTCAAAATACCTCATGAAACAATGAAATTTCACACCTCATCATTAAATCCTATGCCATTATCATATGGGTTCCTATATTTAATCCATAATTGTTTTAAGTTTTAATTATTTTATAAATTAATTTTCATTTTTGTTATTTTCATAATCCAATTGGTTGTTACACCATCATTTATAATGCTTATTTTTAGAGAATATGATAAAATAGATTTCTATAAAAAGAGTATAAGATTTTACTGTAATGTAATATATATATATATATATATAATTTTTTTAAAATACATTCAAAATAAAATATTTTTTTTATAAAAGGTAAAATAGAAAACAAATTATTCATAAAATATATTTATTCCATTATATAATATTTTTAAGGGATATGAAGTTGATCATATAATAAAGATCTATGGTTTAAAATAAATAAGTATTTCATATTTTTAAATTATGTTTATCATATTTATAAGATTTCTAAAATAAAATTGATGACAATTTTTAATCCAAAAAACCAAAATTAGCTAATGGTGAATTTTTCATTTTTTTAAGGAAGTCAAATTTTTGGGCAAAATATAAAATACAGTATAATATCCATTATTTATTATGAAAACATAAATACAGAAAAGTTATTTAACCATTAATTTAACAAATTTATTATCCAATAATAGATTATTTTATTATTATTATGTATTTTAATGGATTTAAATCAATTTCCAATCCTATAAATGAATTTACAAAGTCTAATATTGAATTTTATATTATCAAATCTATATTTTCTAGAAAATTTAATTTCCATGGAAAAAGTAATGTTTAATTAGTTGAGGTTCTAATTCCTTAAAATATTATAATACATGACATAAATTTCTAAATCTATGAGTAAAACCAATTTGCAAGTCAATGTTTTTTAATTTTACACAACCTATAATTTGAAGACTTATATATAGAAATTCATAATCAATTCATCCTATTTTACTATAAATTCCCATAATTACCGCCAATACCCTCCACTATAAATCCTGTATCAATGAATTGGTTGAAATTTAAACTCTTAATGAGTACCTACATGTTGTTTCTTATTGTATTAATGTTCTGTCCTTGTGTTATAGAAAGAAAGTCAATAAGGTAATATAATTTTCTTGCACTTTTATCCGTTACATTATAATACTTACTTTATAGTAATTCATTTTAATATTAATATGATTTTGTTTCACTTAAATGATTCTATTACTATACGAAATTTTGTCTTTTAATGATATAATTCCTTACACTCCAATTGATCTTATTCAATAACCTTTTTTTATACTTGTTATACTACCTAAATATTTCCTTTTAATTTTATTTCATTTTCATTAAATATGATTTTATTGTAAATATTCGACCCATTTCTATGTTCATTGGTATTTAACTAGATGTAACCATGATTAATTTATTGGGATCTTTTAAATATCAAACCGTTATTCTTTTATCTTGGGTTAAAAATGATTTAATTCTCATGTATTTATGAATTTATTTATTCAATGACTTTTATATGAAACTTGTTCATTATTTCCTACATGATAATAATGAAATATTTTCTCAAGAACTAGGGGTAATAGATTAATTTAGACATATTAAGGAAATTCCCTGATAGAACTATAATTCATTGGATAAATAATTAATATCTATATATAAAATGTTTAAAAATACCTTAGTGAATAACCTTGGTAATTATGTTTCATGACACATTGGTGATATGGTTATGAATGTCTCATTTTTATATTGTAAACACATTTCTTTGTAATGTATCATGTACTTGTGATTAATCTCTCTTGTTGTAAATTAGGTTTTCTTCTTTATGATCTCTCATGTTCTATTTCTTTTGTTTATCGCATATTGGGATTTATACCACCCCTTCTCTATTTATGTATGTACCAAGGAAATCACATACAATGAGGTGACATGGGATTTAATAACCAAGGATCATTTAAATAGGATTAAATAAAATATATGTTTATGTTTTCCTTATGTAATCTAAGTTTTATATACCTGGTTTCCAATAAAATAGACCTCAAAATATTCTTTGATATTTTAATATAATACTTTGTTAAGGAATTATGGGAAAACCAATGTATTAAAATTTAGGGTTTCTATAAAAAACCATTAAGTACATTAATATTTTTACTGATGATTCATAATAAACATTTTTAATGACCTCATCCTTATCTTCAATTCACGGTGCATTCTCTTCACTGAACATGATTTTTTTCTAGAGGTGAGGTCACCGGATTCGCCTCACTCATCCTGAAGAATACCACCACCTTCAAGATGTAGTCAATCTAATTTCGAAATAATGTTATGGAACTTAATTCACTTAATATCAATATCCCTAACATATATTTAGCAGGAGATGGTTCCTTTATCTTGAAATTTCTATAAAAATTAGTTTTCAAATCCTATATCAGTTCTTTTACGAGATTAGTGATTATAATTTCTTCAAAATTGTGAAGTAATATTATGAAAAAATCATCATCAAACACCTTCAAGTTTAATTAAAAATTAACCTTTCTTCCTATGTACTTTTATTCATCTCTAGATCCATTGAACTTATGGTTATATTTCCTTAGTGCTTTCTTAAACTTGTAAATCATTACCATTCATTTGCACACATGATTTAATTTATACTTATCAAAAAAACCATAAATATACTCCATATAAATTTTCTTATCTATGTATACATGAAGAAATGTTTTTTCAAATTTTACAACTTCATAGGAAATTCATCCATGGAAACCATGTTGAGTACTATCTAAATAATCACATGTTTAACCATAATAGTATACATTTCATAAAAATATACTCCATTGGTTTGATGATATTTTTTCATGAAAAACATTTCTATATAATATGGTTCTTTATATACTTATTCCTTTATCTAATAAACCCATTTACATTGATTTAATCTCCCAATTGGTTATCCCAATTTCACCCATGTTTTAGAAAAATATAATTAATCAATTTTAACCTTTATCTATAACACCAAATTACTCATGTATTTCATTCTAATAGACTCATCCAGGATCTTAAGTAGTTTAATATTCATGAGAAGTAAATAAGATTATTCAATTCTATATGTCCATACTTGGAACCAATTTCAAGTAGATATATCAAATTATCCATGTGACTCTTCTTATTCTACAACAACAAAATTTATAAATCCCCCATTTAAACCTCTCCCACCAAGCCTCCTCTATACTTGAGCTCTTTAGAACTTCATATCTTTCTAATCCCATTTAATAATGACTATATTCCATTGCTTCTTTCATGTATTCTGGTGTTTCCAGTACTGAGGTAAGTCCCTAATTTCTTTTAGAAATTTTTACCTTCTAGACATCCATTCTATCAAAACTCTTCATATGATGATAATTTGATCTCATTAGTGATTTCCACTTGGTTATAAACCTTACATAATATATCTACAATAAGGATTATATTTTTTTACTTCTGACCAACTTATGAGTTTTTTTATAGTAAAAGAAATAAGTCTTCATCATCAGATCTAACAATTTAACATTATTAGGACTTAATATCTAGAATTCCCAATTCCTTTCCATATTTTTGTACATAAATAAGTTAACTAAGGGATTTGAGAAGGGAAAGTTAACAATTTAATTCAGTCCAATGTGAATCCATATATTCTTTCCCCAATGTATATGATAGACTCATATTCACCATGTCGACCACATAGTTCAAAACTACCACCCAAAACATTGTGATAAATATAATATAAATTCCCATGCTCTTTTGAATCTCAATTAGAATATGATTCATCCTATTCGAAACACCATTTTGTTTTGGAGTTTTTATGATGGTCTTATCAAATCATATTCCCTTCCACCATCATAATATTTGGAACTCCATGATTATATACTCCCCACTATTGTAAGACCAAAATAATTTCATATTTATGAAAATATACATTTCCCCCCATGTTTCTCAATTATAAAATGATTACAGAAGCCTTGGAATCATGCATGATAAAGAAAACCCACTCATTTAGTATCACATCAGTAATGAAAGAAACATATTAAAACGACACTCTATAATATTTAACCATATGTGGCCCCCATTACTCTGTATATATAAACTCTAAATTATGGTTCTTTGGAATTGTAACTTCCATTTGGAATGACACCAACTGCTAAATAATAAGGAAACACTCTTCACATGTTTAATACACTATGGTTATAAACATCAATGTTCCTTTAACATCTTGTATTTTCATTCTTTTATCATTAATGGGACATATATGGTCATGAAAAAACTTTTTAGAAGTTACTGGTTTAGTATGCATTGGGCCTTCAAAAACTCCTTTTTGGTACAATGTTCTACACTTCACTGCTTTGGCCACTATAACAGAACCTCATGTAAACTTCCAAGATTTATCTATAATAGTTATAAAAAAACCCACATCAACTAATTTTCTTATCAAGATCATTGTTTTACTAAACCTTACTATGTGATGCCTACCATACAATTCCAGGAATATTTGATTCTTTGTTTGGATAGAAAACTCACCCTTTACCATAATCTAGAGAGACACACCATTCATAAGATGAACTTTTGAATATCTTCTAGATGTATAATTCCTCAAAATTCTTTTCTATAATGTTTAGTGAAATGAAGCTACCATGTATATGATCCAAGACTCATGTAAACCAGTGTCACTAAACTATAAACCACAGACATATTTTGATATGGTTTTTTTAGATAAACTTATATAAAGATATAATCCAGAGCTGATACTTATTTTATAATAATATTTCTATATATAGGATTTTATCCCACATTATTTCTATTTGGGGATACCATCCACTATGTTACCACTAATTATATTTCTACTTTACTATCATTTTTTGTGAATTTTTTTATCTAGAAAACACCCTTCACCTTCCACACAACATGAATTTAAATTAGTTTCTTAGATCTAATTCCGATGTATTTATTTATTTAATATTATGTCTCTAATGTATGTAAACACCATTTTTGTCTTACTATTGGATTTAATCATTATGATAAACATCAGATCACAGGATTCTAGGAGTAATGAGTGTCACAAAAGAACCAAATATAGATAACTGAATATCACCTTCATTGATTCCAATAGACTTCTAATGATATATAATTCATTGATGTGGTCAACCAATTATTTTTCTTCTCACATTACCATATTGGAAATTCCTTACAATAAAAGAAAATTTATCATTGCATTGGGCATACCATACATATTATTGATGGTATTTCAATGGTCTGAATCTATCTTCACCTATAGGATGTTTAAATTCATATTTTGGGTTTGTGATATCCGGATCATAGTGAGTGATTTATTGTTCATACTTTCACATTCATCTGTACTCATCCCTTCTACCTTGGTATCCTTTAATTGAAGGTCATGATACATATGTGGAAGAGAATACACTATATATAACTTTTAGAATCCGATATCATTCACATTAAACATATCCCCTTTCTCATTACCCTCCTATAGTTAAATTACCTCTATAGATAATAAAATACAACAATGTTCATTAATCTATAATATGAATTAGTATCTTCTTATTGGAATTATATTATAATGAAAATGGTATAATTATTCTACTAAATTGATCCAAAAAACACGTTCTCTAAGGCTTGGTCAATTAAATAACTCTTACAAAATCTATAATACCACATGTTAGGTCTGATTTAACATTCAAAAAACAACTAAAATCACACCTCTATAACTGAAAAGGTGGAATAAATTTGTAGTAAATAATCCATGTAAGAAATATAACTAAAATTCAAAGACAATCTATGTATAATTAACTACACTACACCATAATAAACATATTCAAAAGAATAGTGATAAAAACATTTGTATGATAATTATTAGAAGTAACAAATAGAAAGAAGAACAAAAGTATTTACTTGATTTTTTACATTAGTACTAATCCATTATGGGAATTACACAATCTATTTTATAAAGTAATTATAAGATGGTTACAAAACCGGAGTCTATGTTCTCTTTATTGAAATGATGTATGGAAATTACTACATAAATTTGAGTATATCTAGTGAAACATGTAATGTTATCCATTGATCATTACAAATTTTATTCTAACCAATATTTTATCTTCATGGGAATGTATATTTTTAGACTAAAACATCGACCACCTCGAATCCTTCTTTTTATGAATTGTGAGTGCTTTTAAAAAAAATACATGAGTTTATTCTTACATATTATTAGAATTAATATTTGGTAATTCTGATCTGCCTTGGAACTCCACCATTATTTTAATACAAGAGGCATCTTTTGTTCTCTTTTATCAGATTAAAATTATTAGGACTGATAAATTACGGTCATCATTATATTGTACTTATCACTCCCCTATCTCCATACATGTATCATTTGTTAGTCATCTAAAATCTATCATTTAATTATATTTAGTTAATAGTTAGAATTTTTTTCACATGACTAAACCTAATAAAGGCTTCATCAAGAGGATAGGTCTATACCTGGAATGAGTTATGGGATAAAACTCACAAATGATTAGGTATTATAGGGTTTTGTGACTAACATAAAACATTTTATGGTTTAAGGTACTACCTTGATATCATCTGTGAATATTTCTATTTTCATGACATTGGAACATCATATTCATTTTTCCTTTACAAGACTGGTTGATTAGTTTGTATTTCACAAAGAGTTTGTGATATATTCAATGGGAATTAATTCTCTAACTTAGACATAGAATAATCAAGTATTTATGCATCTATCCCAGTCAATTATGATTTTTAACATTTACATTTTAGGGAAATTTTTAGTTCTAGAAATATAAATAAAAATTAATCATTAAAGGTGAATAGCTGATTAAATTGGAATCTCAAATTGATTTTTATTGTTCACATATTCTCTTTATTGAACTAAATGAGACTATCCATGTAATATCATAATATTTTATATTTATTTCATTCGAAGGACAACATAAAGTATTTAATAGCATTCCTTTCATGCAACCTCATGTCTATATGAATCTTGATATAATAAACTATTATAACCGAAACATTAAATTGGAAGTTAAAATTGGTAATAATAAATTTATAAATACTATTTATAAATGATTTAAATAGTACAAGTTTATTTATTAATTCATAATAAATAAGTATATAATTTTTAAAAATGACATTTTGTAATTAATAAATACGTTTTCATCAAAAATATTTTTTATTGAATTTTTTCATATGAAAATTATAATTAATATATTCAAAATTCAAAAAAAGTCTTTGAGGAAATAGATATAATTTTTTTAAAATTATCATGTAAATTTTATATTTGGGTCAATTTTTTGGGTTTTTTCTATAAAAAATTACTTCTTTCTTGAATAGTGAAAAATATTTATTTTTTTGTAAAAAATCTCATTTTTCAAGTAAAAGTATGATTATATTTATAATTTCTTATTAAAATAAAATAATAAACATTTAATTATAAAAAATATAATTAATATCAAAGGAATCATCTTCATACTCGATTCTGGTACAATATAATTTTTTTTCTTAAAAACATATTTTTTAAAAAACTATTTTTGTGCATGTAATGCGTTTTTATCATAATAAATTAAATAAATGTCCATTTATTATTGTTTTTAATTAAATAAATATATTATATGTTCAATAATATATTTTAACATTAATTTTATAGTTTTTGAAAGGAATAGAATGTAAGTAAATTATATTTTGGGCTTAAAGATTCATATTTCTAAAACAGGTTTTGTTGTAGGCTGTAAAATTATTTAAAATTAAATTATTCCACTTATATAAATTAAATATGGAATAATGAATTAAATATTTCTAATCCAAATAATTAATATTATCAAATCAGGTCAAGTTAATATTTGGTCATATTGAATTGTAAAATTAGAAAAACTTTTCCATTGCATTTAAAGTTAGAACACATTTATTATGTGTGTGTTGGGGGGGGGGGTAAAACATGAGTTAAGGGTTATATTGAAAATATATTTGTATAATTATTATTTTTGAAGTTATTTAAACCATATATAATCTTTATTTGGAATACCTGTGCATTTGGATCCACATTCCCTTGAAATTGACATTATATCATTGAAATCTTATAAGAAATTCTATGTGTGTCTCTCCATCACTTATAAATGGGAAAACCTTATCCTCCATTATTCACTCCATTTTAGTATTCCTTATAGGTAAATAATTACTTAAAAAACATCCAATAATTCATCCCTTCACCCTATAAGTTTTATTATTCTCCTAAGATCAATCGTTTAAGGAATCAGGCGTATGCTAAAGTAGGTCTCTCAAATAAGAGGTAAAGATCTTAACCAAGATATTATAATTTTATTTATTATTATACTTCTAATAAACTTACTGTATAAGAAAACATATTTAATATATCATTATAAATCTAATAATATTTTATTATGATGATTTAAAATCCATTTACCATCTCGTCTTCATTAAATAGAAGATTAAATTATCCCTCATGCATATCTGAGGACTACTGCCTCCGTGAAGCGATTCAATTCATTTTACATCTCTATATTTTATTTGTGGTTATTAAAATGGGTTTAATTTTTACATTATATATATATAACTTATTATACATGTATTATAATATCATATCTATCTTCTTCTCTTACCATCCACTGAAAGATGATAACGTCTATCATGCGTACTTTTGGACCATCGCCTCTATAATGTGATGTGATTCATTTTTTCCATTCCCGCTTACATGGATGGTAATAAGGATAGATTAAAATATATATTTATTATTTTTAAAATATAATAATTATTTTTTAATAGGGAATTAATATTTACCTTTCTTTTGTTTCATCCATAAAAAAATGGATACATCACACGTGCGTACATATAGATTGCCATCTCCACATGGTGATGTTATTAATTTTTCATCACCAATTTAAATGAATGTTTGAAAATATTTATATAATTAAAACATATTATATTTATATAATTATTAAATTTCTTGAGGTTACGTTAATATGATAATTGTTCATGGACCATAACTGCAGAATTGAGAAACACATGAAAAAAGTAGTTAACACTAGAAATAAAAATGATGAGGAAAGATTGTTAATAAATAGTTGATAAGATAATGTGTGATATTATATGTATTAATATGGGTTTGGAATATATTTATAATTAATATAAATTTATTATAAAGGATGTTATAGTGCTTTTGAATTGATATAGTCTTGATGTTAGGGTTTTATGTTATAATCTCAATTTTATAAAGAATACTTAAGCATAAATTTTCCAATGTTGAAATTGTGTAATATATCTACCAAATATTATGCATTTTCTTCTCTTATGTTTATGTTTTTATTTATTTTTTTACTTTTATTTTCTTCTCTTTACATATTAAGGAGACTAAAATAATAGATTTAAGGAAATCCAACCTTGTTTTCCCCATTGGTTGGGAATCTTTTCTTCAATCTCCATATTTCCTTTATAATGTTTAAACAATTTCTTTACCAATATAAAAATATTATTAAATTAATTTTTCTTATATTTTTCTTTCCTTACCATGGTTTAAAATGATCCTTATTATCATTTTCCAAATGTGGTGCTTTTTACATTTTTATAAATAACATGGATGATTTTTTGGGTTTTAATAGCACCACATGAACGACTATACACACCATAATGAAAAATATTTTAATTAAACATTTATTTAAAAGTGTCCTCATTTATTTAAAAATAATTTTTTTTCATAATATTTGGGAAATTTATATATTTTATATATACGATTAGAAAATGAAAAGGCAATTTTCCAAAATAAATTCATAAGTGATCATTTAATGTCCTTTTTATTTTATAATATATCCATTGATGTTCGTTATGATTTAATATATAAATCAACCAATGTTATCATAATTATAATATCTAGGGATTTTTTATGATTATAATGATTAAATGATTGTGAAACACATATCCATTCTATGATTTAGGATTTAAAAACATGAATAATGTTTTATGATCATGTGGAACATATATGATTGGTTTTCATTATGTGGGGGGTGGAACCCAAATCATATATCCATCTAGTATATTTGGTGAATTTGGATATATCATGAGAAAATAAAGACTATAATGGGGAGTAATGATTTTTAGAAAGGGACTTTTCCTATTAAGATAGTAAAGGGAGTGAACCATGACTAAAAAAATGATGTAATGATGAGTGAACCCAATCCACTATGATTGTCTCGGTAGTGTTCATTATCTAGGGAAATTATTTTCTATGTTTATATGTATGAATGGAATTTATGTCTTATACTTATGATATGTTTTCATGAATCATGATTTTCTATTAATGATTCCAAACTCTTATATCTTGTGTTTTTTAATTGAAAAACATCTTTTTTACTTTTTATGATTATGAAATTTGGATTGATGTTTATGATTTTATAATGTTTTGGTCATGGTCTCAAACCATTATGATTTTCACATTATCACTTATGATTATTGTTTTATATCTTTTATCTTTACCCTTACTTATTTAAAATTAAAATCATTAAATTTTATAAACTAAATATTTTAACATGGATTCCATATTTTGTATCATCATAAGAAATATAATTTAATATGCTCAACATAATTTATTTTCAATGTGAATTAAAAAATATATAATTTTTTTTACCTAGGTTATTGTAAAAATGGGTTTACCATGGCGTTAAACTAAACGATAAGGGTAGTATTTCCACCCATGCCTTTATATTTATAATTTTTTGAGATATTTAAATATTATCTTATCCTAAATTATAATACCTATACATTTGTGTCCACTTCACCATGAAATTGACCATATATCATTGATATCTTTCATAGAATCCCATTTGTGTCCCTCCCATCACTTATAAAAGGGAACCTATTATCCTCACATACACACACCATTTAAGCCTTTTATATTAGAATATACCTACTAAAAACCTTACTATTTAAATTTACATAATATTTAATCTTCTATAATTATTATAATAACATTCATTAAAGGATTAAGTTGCATGCTAAATAAGGTCACCCAAAGAAGAGGTATAGATCTTAACCAAGCTCTTTCAATTTTATTTATTATTATAATTACTCTAAAAATGTTGTATCCATAAAAAACATGATTAAAAAAAAGTATTAAACTTAATTATATTTTATTATTATTGTTATGTAAATACCATTTACCACATATTCTCTATAAAATGGGAGATGGAAGTATCACTCATCTGTACGTGTAGTCTACCTCCTCCTTATAGTGACAAGATTCATTTTCCATCTCCATATTTCATTGAAGTTAATTTTTAAGTATTTAATTTATTTATATATATATTTATATGATATTTACAACATAATTACACTAAAAACAATCATAATATCATATACACCTTCTTATTATTCTATCATTTGTAAAACGATACACCGCCCATGTGTGTGTGGACTGCAACCACCACGAAGCGATGTAATTAGATTATTCATTTTTGATTTACATGGATAGTAATAATGATACATTTAATGTATATATGTTATATTTAATATGTAATAGTTATTCTATAAATTTGAATTAATATTTTCCATTTTCCATCATCAAAAAATAGAAGCATCACTTATGTGTACGTACGTACTACTCTCTCCACACGGTGTTGTAATTAAATTTCCATCAAATATTTATATGAATTCTATAAAATATTTATATAATGAATTTATAGGATACTTATATCATCATTAACATTTTGTATATTAAGTAACTATGATCCATGTGCATGGACCATAACTCCCAAACTAAATAATGCATGAAAAACTAAGTAGTTAACACCCAAAATGATGATGATAATGGAAGATTATTAGAAAATGATTAATAAGATGTTATAAGTAAAACATTAATGGTATTTAAGGTATTAATATGATTATTTTATAAAAATTAAATAAATTAATAGATATTGTACAAGATGTTATAGTGCTTATGTAGATAGATAGACTTGAGGCAACAATTTTATTTTACAATCTCATTTTTTACCAGGATTTTTTATGTTTAGATTTTATGATAATGAATTTTTATAATATTTCTCTCAAAAATATTATGAATTTTATTATAATTGGGTTTTTTATATATTTATTGATCTGATTTTATTTTCATCTCTTTAAGCATTCTAGACACTGAAAGAAAGTTTTTATGGAAAACAATTTTGTTTTTCCCTTCAGTCCCAAATATTTTATTTAATTTCAATATTTTCTTTAAATTTTTTTCAAAGATGTATGTATTAATTTATAAATATTGGTAAAATTAATTTTATATTATATTTTACTTCCCTTATCAAGGATTGAAATTAACCTTCTTATCAATTTCCAAATGTGGTATTTTGACATTTTAACAAAAATATGAAATCATTTTTTTGTTTTAACATACACAATATGAATTAAATTCCCCCTCACGATGGATAATTTTTTCATAAAATATCACCTTTTAGGTTTACTAGTTTCATTTTAAATAAATTTTTTTTCTTAATATTATGTAAATTTTTAGATTTTATAAAAGTGATTGGAAGAAGAAAAGAATATTTTTCTCAAGTTTTTTTAGTGATATTTTAAATACACTTTATTCTATAGCAACATTATTTAATGTTTCTTATGATTTATGGGTAAATGATAAAATTGTACCATATTTATTCATTATATATATTTTTTACGATTATGAAAATGAAATTTTAATGAAACCTGTATCATTTAGTGGGTTATGATTTAATGATATGAATAATATTTTTTGATTTTGTGTCACACATCTTTATGGTTTTCATTATGTGATGGGTATCTTCAAAATTTTGTACCCCTAAAATATATTGGGTAAATAATGAAAAATAATGTGATAATAAATATTGTAATAAATAATTAACCAAGTTCAGTAAGGTAATTTGTCCAATATGATAGTCATGAGAGTGAAACATAACTAAAGAAATGATTGAATGAGAGGTGAACCCAATCCACTATGATAATATTGGTAATAATCCTTTATTAAGGAAAGGATTCTACATTCGTATTTGTATTCCAAAAAATTACATCTTATTCTTATTACACTCTTTCATAGTTCATAAATGTATATTTATGATTCCACACTCTTATGAATTATGTTTTTGAATTGTTAAAACTATATACCATGTTTCATGATTTTGATATATGAATTATTAGGGATTATTTTCAAATGTGGAGATATTATTATGATAGCATTATTATTATCTTGAGATCACTTGTGAATATTGGTTGATATCACATATGTTAACCCTTACAGATCACTTGATTTCACCCTTTGTTATGCTTCCATTCCATATGATATAGAGAAAAAATTTAAGTATTTTATTTCTAAGTATATTGATAGTTCTGAAGAACATAATGAGAAATTATGTAGATAATTTATGTACTTTTTGTTTATGATTCCATGTTTCTAAAGGCACTAAAAATTTTCTGTTTTGGAATGGATCATACATATATGTAATGAATATTACACTAGTTAGGTGTAGTATTAATACATGAATAGTTATGGGAATTTATAAAAATCAATTTCAAGGGAGGGTGGGATATTAATTAAAAAATAAATGGTTTGATAGAGGGTAATATTTTATCTATAATATATCAGTTTGTGGATTTAGTACTTGTTTCAATGTAATGAAATGATATGCCCTTACTTTTAATGGTGGTGGAATGACATCCGGTTATTATTTATGAAACCATTCCAAGTATTAACATTATGGAGGGTTATAGAATTTTTCAATAAATTAGTTTCAAGGATGAGACTCATTTAATTTCCATCATATCACATTAAACTAATAATGTTATTTGAATTAATGGTGTAACTTGATGATCTTGAAAAATAGGGATTTATCTTACAGATTATTTCCTTTTAGGTGACACCCATGTTTTTTCATGAAATTTGATGATAGATTATGGTTCTCTATTGATCATTTGAATATGTATTAAGTGATAGTGAAAAATAAATATTCATTACATAGAATTGAAAATGTTTTTGAGATATATAAGAGATATTGTTTGTTTTCATTGATTGATCTCTAGTCTAGGAGTAATCAATTAAGGGTAAGGGAAGATGATAATAAAAAATTATTTTTTTATATCAATATTTCTTTTATGATTTCTTAGTCCAACCAATTTGTGTTACAAATGTACCTTCTATTTTTATTGAATTTATTAAATATATTTTCAATTAATAACAAAATACCTTTTCTGGTAGTATTTGTGTATGATATCCTTATATATTCTAGTTTTTAATAATACAATGGAAGTCACATGGATATTATTTTATAGATTCACCATTATCATGAGATATTTTTTAAATTATATAAATGTAATTTTTGTATTTAGGAGGAAAAATTCCCGCGTCTAGGTGTTTTTGACAGTTGAATTTTATTTGATTCTGAGATGGTTAAGGCAGTGATGCATGGGGAGAAACAAACAAATTTATTTTAGATATATATTTTTCTAGGATTGGAGGATTAATTTATATGAT
Source organism: Viscum album (assembly GCA_963277665.1). NCBI lineage: Eukaryota > Viridiplantae > Streptophyta > Magnoliopsida > Santalales > Viscaceae > Viscum > Viscum album. Next base: position 538,721,193 of record OY728120.1, on the reverse strand, counting down.
ATATTCATGAGTTTCTAAATTTATCTTCTACCATTAAAACGTTATATTAGAATAGAGTAATTTTTGAGTGGAAGGTGAAGATATTAGAGCCATTTAAATAGTTGAATAGGAGAAATAATTCAATTATAGTTTTGATTCTCCATGAATTTTGATTTGGTTTTGAAGTTTATTGTGATGAATCTAGTTTGGTTATGGGATATGTTTTAAAAAATTAAGTAAAGGTTGTGGTGTATGTTTCTATGAATCCAAGACACCATTAGAAGAATTATGGTATAAATTACTTCAAATTAGCTTATATATTTTATGCTTTAATGGGTTGGAAGCATTAACTATTTTGAGAAATGTGAAATATAGAAGAATCATATGAACTTGAACTGTATTTTAACTTATCCTAATATCCACCATTTTTAGGACATGTGGGTGGAATACCTTAAAACCAAAGATTTTAATCATTTTTTTCCAAATCAAACTGTCACGACCAAAAACCTCTGAAACCAAGAATTTCATTATGGTCCTCAAATGTAGAATAATGGAACTAAATTCACTAAATTTTTTTCACCAAATATATGCGTATCGAAAACCGAGAATCCTTAAAATCATGTCCATATACCTTACAATCACTTAACCACTCTAAATACACAACCTAAACAAAACAAGAAACAAACATATGTAAAACACACAATAATGTAACATAAAGATTTATAGGATTCATAACATAATCCTATTTATTTATAATGAAATATTTCAATATAATATTAAAAATGAGAATATAATATAATGCTCCAAAGAATAATATATAATACTAATAAGATCAATAAAATCAAGTTTCAAACAAATGACCCCATCTTTTATATTTATAAATGCACATCATATCTTTATTTCTGTTGAATCTGTTTCCCCACTATTTTATCTTCATGAACACCACTCTAGTTGGTCATAGTAATTTCATAACTTCCACCACATCAATTGATCCTTATAGTGAATAGTTAAAGAACCCAATAATTCTTTATTTTATTCATATGTATCATTCTGAATAAAACCACAAATTTCCTTTGATAACCATTGGGTTATCATTATACCAAATCAATAGAATTATTATTTTTCCAATATTACTTAAAAAATTAATCATTTAGAATTATATACCACAAATTATTCTTGGCATTTGTATACACAATGAAATTGACATCTGGTCTGATGTGTAGTTTGGAAATCTTCTCCTTTATAAAATATAAAATACCTAACTAGGGAAAAATCCTCTCATAAAAATAATAAAAATATCCCACATGAGAATTAGTTTCTGGGATTCATCACCATGAATTCAAAATCAACCTATTCTAAAAAATCCATTATTCTGTTCACTCTTCCTTTGATTAAAATCATTCATGATATTTTAACAACCAAGTAATCCAAGACCGACAAAAGTTTAGTAGATCTCCATATTTTCCTCTAATATTAATTTAGTAAAAATATAAATAATATTCTATTTCCATTTAACTTATCATAGTTCTAGTAATATACCATCCTTGATCTTCTAGATGATATGATACTTCTAGTGAATATAATTCATTTAGGACTCAAACACCTTGTTCTTTTCTAAGTGATTCACACAATTTTTTTCACAATAAAGTATCTCAATTTCATTCCTCATTACAATTTAATCTAGAAAAACATTCAATAAAAATGGATTCCTTACCTAATTGTTTTATTTAAATGTATTCTACTTCCATGGTTTAAAGTAAAACTACTGGTGGTAACATAGACATCTATCTCATGGTACTGTCTTAGAATGTAAACTCAAAGATACTGGTTAACTTATGTGATCCAATATCTTTAATAAATCCCAAATAAAAAATACATGTAAAGGATCATATATTACAAAATATAGTAAAATATTTAATATTAATTTTAGATACCAGATTTCATGAACTAGTATAGATACCATCCAACCCAAAAACTAACCCGACCCATGACATGGCTCCAAGGGAGTTCATGATCCAAACTAGAGGGAAACTATTGTTTCATCATCATGAAACTCCTTTGATAATAATTTAACCCATGATAAGAATAAAAAACATTAAAAAAATATTTACCTACCTCATAACTAATTTCCACAAAATTCAATAAAAAAGGAAACAAAACAAGAATGAGCTGATCATTTTAGAATTCTAACGGGAAATAAAATCGCCATGTGACTTGTGTTTTTTAACAACCAAGACACAACTACCATCAACTTCCCATGGGGAAAGTACTAACAAGGGAAACTACAATCACCTCCATGGAAGGCCTTAAATTTACCTGAGTTAGATATAACATAGTCTACATACAATCGAGGTTGTGTTTGGGGAGTGAGAACACATTCCTAATTGGACAACACCAGAAGGATCCATGAAACAACATTAAAGGATAAATTAACAAGCTAGTTTTAAAATAAATATAACAATAATTTTAAATTTAAAACAACATTTATTTTATTATGAAAATAAAACATAAATAGGATTACCCAAAATTGGTAAATATATTGATTAAAAACAATGGGTAATCCCAATGTAGTTAGGTTGACTGGTTCCTAAGATCCTTGTACCTCAGTGATCAATACATATAGTCTATTCTTGTGCTGAATCTACTAGAGATGTCTCTGTAAATGTTCGAGCGATCCCTAAATAATCATAAATTTTTTAGTTATTGTTTTAGGTTAAACTTTATAGGGAGCCTAGGTAGTTTCCATGATAACAAAACAAGTGTACTTGTCCATAGAAATCCACCTATATAACAATGGTTACCAAGTTCTCTATCCAATTTTCAAATAATTTTTTCAGCCATAATTCCATTTTCCTAGATCAACACACGATAGAACATCAATTTCAAAAGGGAAAAACCATTTTTATACCTTAAAATGACACCAAAACCATTAAAAATACCATTTTCCCCCACACAATTTTTTTTAAACATTTATAGAAACAAAAGAAAGAATACTAAATTATTAAATTAATGTCATGTAATAGAATCACCTACCTTTTAATTCAAATCACCTAAAACCTATTAGAAACCACAATATGCACCAAGATACGACCCTATGGAAGAAATAAGACACAAAACCCACCAAGATCCAACCCAAAACAAATTTACGGAACTAATTCTTGGTCACCAAAACACACGGAGGAAAGAAAACCCAAGGAATGAGGGAGATAAATATATATGGAGAATAGAGGGGGGGGGGGGGAAATACATGGATTAATATTGAAGAAACCAAAAATAATATACCCTAGAATTAATCCCAAAGGGAGTAGAGGATGAGGGCTCATGTGACCATGGATAAATAGGGTTGAATGGGGTTGAATAAAGGGGTTAGAGGGTTAAAATCAGATAAGAGAAATTTAGAATTTCTAAATTTTATGGAATATGGAAGGCAATGTAATTTGGGAACATGGTATTCCATAGCATAAACCAATTACATCCAAGAAGTGGGGTTAGATGCAAGGTTTACCAATAAGTGGACACACCTATGTTCCTAATCATTCATCCTAGATAATTACACTATCAATGTCACACAATTATCCAAGGAGGGTCACACTCCCATGCTCCTTACCGTGCTTCCTAGACAGCAGAACTATGTAGGGTGAACATTTTTTTATTAGTTTGGATCACATTTCCCCTATCTATGGTATAAATGTGAAACTCTTTATATCTTAAAAAAAACTGACATTTTTCCTTAAAACACCCAGTAAATCCATTTAATATAGGTAATCTAAAATATAAATAATAAAATTACCATGCGGGACACTATGTGTGTGATAATTATCCCCACCATAAAGTCTCTCTATCATTATATAGTCATACTGGATAGAAATTGTTGTCTTGGAATCATGGAACCCCCTTATGAATTATTTTACCCATGAGAAGAATAAATTACATTAAAAATATTTAAATACATCATAACCAATATCCAAAAAATACTAGATAAAATGAAACAAAACAAGTATGAGTTGATTATTTAACAATTAAAACCATAAAAAAACAACCAAGAAGATGAAGGGGTCAACTGGATAGAAAAAATCTCCATGTGAAATGTGGGTCATCACCACCACTCCATCAACACCAGCACCTAAAAAAGGGAAACTAGTAACAAGAGAAACCCCCATCACATCAATGGAAGGTGATTCCATTACTCAAGTCAGATATAACAAGGTCTACTTACACTCAAGGATATATATTGGGTGTAAGATTACATTACAAAAATGATACCACCATAAGTTTCCATTAAATGAATTTAAAAGAAAAATTTCCAAGAGGAATTTTAATGAAATATTAATATAATTTTAAATTTAAAACGAACGTTATTTTTTTATAAAAAGAAAACATAAATAGGATAACTTAAAATATGAAAATAAAATGTATAAACACTATGGGTAATCCCTAAAAATGTTGGTCAACTAGGTCTGAGGATGATCGTACTGTAATGATTGATCTATATAGCCCATTCTCATACAAGAGAGGCTAGATATGTCTATAGAAAATTAATAGCGATCCCCATTTTATCATCATTAATTTAGTTATTGTTATATAATAAAGATACCAGTGATCTTTCGTCATTTCCCTATTGACTCAAACAATATACCAGTCCTTAGAAACATGCTTAGAAACACAAGGTTACTATATCCTCTATAAAATTTTCATGTAAAGTAAAACCCATTTTTTCCATTCACAATTCCATTTTTCAAAATCCTCATATGCGAGGAAAAATCACTGACAAAGTGGGGAAACAAATTTATGCCTTAGACCAAAAAAATACCTTTAAAAATACTACTTTCATGCAAACAGACAATTTTGAAAGCCTTTTATAAACCAAAGCAAGAATAATAAAATCATCATTAATGGAAAGACATGAAACCAACTACATTTTACATGAAAGCACACAATGTTTTGTTGAAACCAAAATATGCACTAAGAGAAGACTATATGAATGAAAGAACATACCAAATCCATCAAGATTGAACCCAAAGAAATGAAATAGAAGTTATTCTAGGTCACCACAACCAGTTTATAAATGAAATATGAAGAAATAAAGGCAAAGAAGATAGGAGGAGAAGACATTAGGGACTTAATTGGAATAATCTTTATGAAATCAATCCAAATATTCACAAAATATATAAAAGAGGGATTGGATGAGGAATTCCTATGTGACTATGGATGGAGAGAGTAAAATTGGGTTAAATAGAGGTGTTAGAGCATTAAAATTAGGGAAGGGAAAAGTTGTAATTTCAAAATTTTAATGAACATGGTAGGCCGCATGGTTTGATCACATGGTCTATTTGTTAGTGAACCTACCATGAAAAACCTATGACCATGATGAGGGGTAGGAAATATGTTTTACGTGGAGGGTTTCCCACCCATGTTCGTAATTGTGAAACCTAGATAGTTTCACAATCTGGAATAAATGTTTATCCTCACAGGGGTATATTATAGTGTACTTTGTCGTGTATCTAATAATGTTCCACTTTCTAGTTCACACAAATTTCACTGGGCTAGAGCATGGTCTTCCCTAACCACACACCTTAATCTACCAACAAAAAACAAACATTTTTTTAGAAATACATCTATACATTCTATAGAACACATGTATGAAAATAAATAAATAAATAAATACCTCAAAAGAAAACCACATGGGTGACACGTGAATATCCACTTAACATCGTTCTAGTTATCATTTCCTAGATTGACTAAAATCCTTCTAATAACACCCATCTCCTGAAATATTTTTTTCTTTTCTAAACCTTGGAATATATCAAAATTCCCATTGAAAATTTATATTTAATATTTTCCATATACATTCCATCATATAATATTATAGGTGATTTTCCATTTAAATATTAAGGTGTTCATACTGTGGAGTTTTAACAAGCTTCAAATAATTCATTTCAAATTTCACAAACACATTCTGAAGGCACATTGATTGAGAAAGGAACAAAATTCCAAAATTATAGTCTCTTAAGATTTTAATTACCAATAACATATTATAATAACAAAGATCCTTTATCTTGAAATTTCGATAAAATTCAGACCTTAAATATGCTAGCCTCTCCATAGAAACTCTATGTTTGAGTAACTCATCAATATTGAGAAGAATAATGATTAAAACTCCACTTCCATACACCATAAAATAATATAAATGGTAGAAATTTATTTGGATAAAATTTCATTCATTTAGAAGTTTTCAAACTCATATTCCACCACCTTGGTTAATTTTTATGATCATAGAGTTTCCCCTTGATATTAAAAACCAGGACTAATGTTATTTTAGTACAAAACATTCCAGTTGATTTAATCTTATTTATTTCAATAAATATCCCTGAAATAATTTTATCTTGACATAATTTTTTTTAAAAAACATCCTTATCAATTAGGCCAAGAACCTTATATATTTTTATATGATACAAAACATCATATAAAATTTACATAAAGTACATACCTTCTCATTATTTCAATCCATTAATATATATGAATTTATTATAAAAAATAATACTATTTTCTCTCTACATTCAATGTTTACCCCCTTTTGTATGACGTTCCATCCAACATTATAGTTTATTTAGATTCCACGTATGGGAAAAATTCATGGAATCAATATCATCCTTCATTTATGACCCCATTACAACGAGTCACTTAAAATTATGGTCTCACTAAGGATCTAAGGTTTCTCACCATCCATTAAAAGTACAAAATTCATTACTAAATTAAAAATTAAATATTTTATTCCAACACTAGTAGACCCTTTTAATATTTGAGGTGAATTTCTATTTAAACCCCATGTTTTCAAAACTCTACAATAAGATTCCACAATCCTTAATAATTATAGTACATCTAGACATGGTACTTATGTAAAATTTATTAACATAAACCATTATAGAACTTGGTTTTACCTATAAAAACTTATCAAGTGTGATCCCTAAATAGCATTGAACGAAACAAAATGCCCAAAAATAAACATTATTTGAATAAAGTGTTTATATGTTTCTAAAAGTGTCTTCATGAACTTTCAAATCCTTATGAAAAATATCCTCATTGAAGGGGATATTCCAGACTCTGATAATACTCTATGAATTGTTGTGCAAGAGTCTGAAACCAATGTTTTCATCACCAAATCCAATAAAGAAACATATCTAAGAATTATTTTTTAACATATCCCATTACTTGGAATCAAAATGGTTATACATGTTGCATTTGAAAAATAATGAGTGAGTATAACAAACATTTATTTTAGACCAATGTTCTTCTATAAGAATCTACACCTTATTTTTGAAGGAATCTGATTCATTAGATAAGCCACATAATTAGCCTATACTTCCCAAAACTTCTTAGGGATTTTGAAACATAACCTCATGCTCTTGGATCTATTATTCAAAATCCAATTCATTAATTTTACTTTTTAATATTACTAAGGTGTTTTGGGAACAATATTTTGGATATGGATTTTATATATCCAATATAACACTTAAAACATTCTTCTTAAATACTGTCCTCTATTATCATATTGTAGACAATTTATATTCAATGTAGTCTCAGCTTCCACCATGTCTCCATATCTAAAAATGTTTTGAATGACATCAAATTTTTGTTGTAAGAATAATACCCAAAATTTCTTTGTGGGGTGATTAATGAAGGTAATATAGAACTTTTAACCCCCATGAGATTGATCCGGTGTTGGTAACCTTAAATTTGTATAAACAGTCTTGAGGAACCAATTATTTGGTTAAAAGTTTCCAATGTTTGATGAAATCTTCTTCTAATTTCATTGTACGGAACCTCACATGTTACATATTACACATGATCAAGATTCAGTAGTCCTATAGTATCTATGTTCCATAAAAATTTCTCACTAATGTGTCTATGATGGTTGTGACACAACCTCACTATTCTAGAAGTTTTTTCTCTTTAATACATGATACCTTCCCAGACCCCAGTTAGATAATATATAAATTCCTTAAAAAATAATGTCATAAATATGGAACCTTATGTGTTTTTTCACTTATCATTTATAAATAAATTACGAAACCCCACATTATAATTCTAAATAATGAATATTATGTTATTCCATAAACCTATAATGTTCTAGATTCCTTGTAAATTTATAAACCATTTATTATTCATTCTATTTATCTCATATCCTTTTATAACAACTTCTATCTCATCTATATCCACAATTTTAAACATTTTATGTATTGAATATAGATTAGTGCAGATGAAACCTCTTTTGAATGGTGTATCAAACAATGATTGAATGTTAAGAATCCATGACTCTATCAATCCCATTACATTTAGAATAAATGTTATATCGTCCCATTTAGATATATAGGTTATGGATAAAATATGATCATGATTTATAGAGGTAAATCACCTCTCTAAAAATTCTCCTACAATTGTTCCTAGTTTACATAGTCCCAACATGTAGAGTCACCAAGACCATATGACTTTCTTTAGCTTCTATATCTTCTAATGTCTCCAATATTCATATAATTTCATAGGGTAGAGAACCCATACCTTCCTTACAAAAATAAATTTTAGTAGAAATAAAAAAACTCTAATTTAAAATATAATTATTTAATATAAGATCTTATATTATTTGAATAAACATGTATTTTTTTCAATTGGTGTTACATAGAGTAGTCACCATCCCATCCCATGATTCAAGAAGTAATGGAAGAAGAAATAAGGCCAAAAAACATTAATGAAAATCATATAAATATATTCCATTTAACCCCATATCTTATTAAACTCAATAATTTTATTATATATCAACCTTCTATATGATATATTTATGTTGAAAATTAATTGAAACAAGAAAAATATTTTCATTTCAAAATTATTCCCATACATGTTCTCAATATTTTCCATCAATTCTATAGTTATATTCACATTATAGATATTTATGGACACTTTCTTGGTGAATATCAACCAAATTACACCTAGTTCATTATGGTTTATTAATTACCACTTTTTTATATCTATCTATTTCAGCTTCCCACCAATAAATGGAAGATAAATATCCTTCCAGAATATATATTCTTCTATTTATATCTTATGGAACCCCAAACACTTAAAATTTTACTTCTCCATCCACATCTTTCCCGATTAAAATAAAATATTTAAAAAATTTATTCTCTAACTATATAATAAAAAGGTTACAGATATGTATCCCATGATTTCTAAAAGACACTATCTAGGATTCTGTAAATATTTATGAACTAAAATCACATATAAATTATTACATCAGATGCTCTAATAAGAACAAAAAATATATAGAACCTAGAATCTCATTTTAATCCTCAAATATATAATTTGAATTATAAAATGACAAAATTATTGACCATATGGATTGGTGTAAACATAATTGAGATATTCAAGTACCTTAGGAATACACCTTTCATGAAGTTAGGAACTCATAATACACAATAATAATTAAAAAAATACAAAAAAGTAAAGCATGCAAAGAATGAACACATGGATTTACGTGATTTGGAAATTAACCATATTCTGTATGAAACAAAAACATCAATACAATATAAAACAATAGATTACATTAGAACACTCAAAATCAAATATTGAAAAAAAAATTAAGTGAAAGAAATTTATGTTAAAAAAATGACCGCATCTATTTTTTTATAAATGAGGATAAAAGATAAATTATGGCTGAATTTGTTCCATCACCATCATGGACATCCCTAAAATTTATCATATACCATTACTAAGAAACACAACCTCAACCTAGCCTTTTAGGGAACAAACAAACCACCTGATTACATATCCATTTACATTAATGTTTATTTATGAATAAAAAAGTATGTATCTATTCATAAACATCATTGTATCCTTATGAAAAAATGACTATAGTTATTTTTGTGTGAGTTTTCTTATACACTTCATTATCCATAATCATATACCAATACTGCTTATAAATTTATTTTCAATCAATTCCATTTGAATCGAGGCTAGTGTGTAGTTCCAGAAGATTCTCATTTATAGTTTCTATAAAAAATTAAAAAAAAAATATATTCTCACAATCAAGATGAAAATATATTATATTATACCAAGAAAATAAATGTGTTGGGGAACTCTTTTAGTAAAATAACATATTCTATTTGTTAAGTAATATAGGGATTAGTGGTATTTTAATATACTCATATTGAAAATTCACATACAGGTATAAGATATGATATATAGTGTAGTACTATTTTTCCTCATAGTGATTTATATGATTGAAAAAATATTGAGAGAGGGTCAATTGTATGATAATGAGTGAAAGAATATGTACGATATTCTATGTAGCGGGAATAATACTTTCAGGTAGTTGGATACACCAGATTGAATATTTTATTTTTGGGGATTAATGTTGGTTCCTATAGAGTAGATGAGTGATGTTTTCGTATTCATAACCATTTAATTTGGGTGGTAAAACATAGAGAAACCATTATTTATGATAACATTTGAGACCAATTATGGTGTTTAGAAATAAAAAATGACCTCTTAGTATATTTTTCTTGTTGTCTATTTTCACTGAAGGTAAAATCATAACATAAATGAATGGAAGGGTTATTTCATACCTTTTCCATTATTATTTAGAAATAAGAGAAAATTTAAAAGTATTTCACTATTGTATTGAATATATCACAAATAAATCAAGTTCATGTTTGAGTTATAGTTGATCAACTCAAGAAAATAAATTCATTAATTTATAATATGACATAAATTTTTAGTTGATGATCATTGTAAGAATTATATAAAGGATATTAGAATTTATAGATTTATCAAGTCTGTTGTCATAGATATATACTCTTGATATATATATATATATATTTTTGAAGTATCTTCAAAATAATTTAATGTTTCATTCGAAAACAATAATGACATATCAACCATAGACACATAGTCTCAGTAAATGTATTGTTCAGAATTTGGAAAAAATCATCATGTAATTGTGTTTTTTAGGTTTTCTTGAAAATATAATATTCTATTATTGATTTTTTATAGTAAATGCTATTAGTTTTTGAATCATATAGAACCATTATAGGAACTACATAATTGATTGTATAGTTTTCCATTTTGTAGTCTGATATGGGTTATTAGACTCTTATGGGACATAGTTTGTTGAAATAGACAACAAGCCATGTTAAATTAATTTGGAAGTTCATGATATATTCTAAAAGTAAAAACGAAAATTTCAAATCATCATTTAGGACCACTAATATTTTATATTAGATATTATTGGTTCATAAATGTGACTCATAGGTTGGGTCATAAATAGTATAGGAAGCACGAGAAATTATGACCATGATGTATATAAGTTTAGTAAATTATTGATCATACTAGTTATATAGATTAGTAGTTTCAATTTCTATATTTTTGTTGTTTTGATTAATAAGAATTTATATATTTCTTATCTAAAGAAATATCAACAGGACCCGACTAATATTTTGTGATTAGAGGTAGTTGTTTTTTGATCTAGATGTATGATACATTGAGAGACCTATTTAGGTTAGGGATGATAGAGAAATGATCATCTAGGAAAGAATTATTCCTTCAGTTATAGTTCCAATATATTGTAGAATGATCCAAGATGAGAGAATTAAGACATTGAGGTTGAGATTTGGCTGCAGTCACTAAATATGTTTGATAATGAGTGTGCCCAGTGGTTTTCTGGGGTGATATGTCCTATAGTGGGGAGTATTGTAATACCCAGGTTTGGTTTGCATTTTTGTTTTCCTTTTTTGATACATATGGGTTTTTGGCATGTGATTTTGAGATCTATATGGTGGAATGACTTATAATGTGTTTCTGCATGGTTTTATTAGATCAATACAGGAAGATTTAACTTGGTGATCAAGTTTCATTAGAATTAAAAACCTATAGTGGATACATGTGAGGTTTTTATAGGTCTATGAAGTTCTGTGTACTATGAATTATATATTTTTTGTTGGTAGTAGGTTCAACATGAATCCATGAATGGTTCTTGAGTATGTTCATAATGACAATATATTTTTTGATTTTTGAGCCAGAAGAGAATTCACAATTGACAACAAGATCTAAAGGACCATGCATGATGATGGTGTATTTTATTTTCCTAGGGATGTGAATATTTTATAGTATACTGCATAGTCCCAGTAAATATGAATTATAATCATTAAGTCAAGTTTATATAACATGGACTCATTTTTAAATGTTTTAAACTTCTCCGTGTCTCCAAAGTTTTCTTTGTAAACATATTTATATGTTTTTATATAGATTTTAAAGTAATTTTGATGGTATATTATTACCTCTTCAATTTATTGTGAGAATGGATCATTTGATTTGACATAAAATATTAGGTAGTATCTTGATACGCATTCTCTCTCCTATTTTTTCTTAACAAATCTCTAAAATATAGACATAATGATGTTATATTTATGAGTATATGAATATATATTAATATTTATTGTTTATCTAGTAACTGATTTGATAGATTCATTTCATTATGTTGTTTTTGGACCATGAATTTTGGGATTTTACTAAAATAACATGTCTAGGTATGTGTATTTGATCCCCTCAATGAGATGGAATATTATTATATGTTTTATGATTAATTATAAAAAATCATTGAATGAAAATTAATTATTTTTCTAAAGTCATAGATTGAGAAAAAATGGATTTTTGGGGTTTGTTTCTAGAAATTATTTCTTTTCAACCAATTTTTATTATTTAAATAGTTGAAGGATTTGAATTTTTGTGTTGATTATTTTTTTGAGGAAAAAATGACGGTAGTTGATTTCATATGATAATTAAATAGAATAGGGATTATTTTTAAGGAAATTATTTAAATGTTTTTTTGTTTCCTGACTACTGTGGGAGTTTGTGAAAAAAAAAACATTTTTGTGAGAACTATTTGTAAACATCTAATATTAACCAATAATAAAGAAGATATTTATAGGTTTTGTGTTAATGTGTTTAATGGTAAGGATAACTAGGTTTGAGAGAAGATAACAAACAATAATGAGGAGTTTTAATATGTGAAGAGGAATCTACTCCATTGAAAAACTAACTCTCATAGGTTAATTAGATTATACCCCAAGATTACTTATCATAAATGATTTTGGTGAAACCAGAAGTTTCAATTAAAATTTAATAGAATACTAATATTCAACTATAATGTTTTATTAGGGTTCAATAAAATAAATTATTTTCTTCGAATTTTAAAATATTTAGTGGATTTAGGAAATGGTTTTTAGGGATAAATTTTTTTGGGGTCTATTTAAAATCCAATTTTTATTTGGAATTTTCTAGATAATTTTGTTATTTTGGAATAAATGTCATTCTTTGTTCTGATAATATATGTTTTGAATATTTATAGACAAATTAAAATTTTTATTTAAAACTATTTTTATTTAACATTATATATTGACAATTTATATTGAAATTTTTCATGCATGATTTTTTTGGATTCATTAGGGATTTGTTTTAAGTTTCTACATACCCCAAACATTTTCACTTTAGTGGATATCTATACATGATTGGTTATAATATAATTAAGTGGAATAATTTATTAATTTTCAGTGGTGATTAATAAATACTTATTTAAGATAATCTATAAGATTTAGTGGATTATGTTTCTATCTCTAGAATGTGAAATTTTTTATTATATTAATTCATTGATTTTTTAAATAATTTTTTTCAATTTTGAAGATTGTTTTTAAATTATTTTATTAAAAATAATTTTACATTGATATGAAAAAATTATTTTCATTACATTACGGGAGAGTTACACCCCAATCGTTTCTTTTTATCCATCTCTTCTTCTTGTCAACTTCTAGAAATCAGAAAATGTGCGTGAGGCCATGTGGTATATTGGTTCATGTTTTTTTATTTAGGATCTAGATTCAGTTGGTTATAGTAAATTTAAAATAGTTCATAATAATATTGAGAACCATTTTATAAAGGAATAATATTACCATAATATTTCAATTTGAGGATTGTGGGGTTTTTCCGAAATAAATCCATTCCAATGGGTAAAAAAAATCACGATTCGCTAAAAAAATAAAATAAATATATATGATAAGTGTTATAGATGAAAAATAAAGGATGGATATAAATTAATTAAATTATGATCTTACCCATGTTTCATAATTTTTTTTTATTTATGAATAAAATATATTGCGAATTTTATTTTTTTAGACATGATACATTAATGAACATTCAAATGAGAAAACATGGAATGTATCAAATTACACGACTTTTACATTTAATTGATGATCAATTTATAATATATTTCACAATCCTTACTTTTTTTTGTATTCATACATAGAATAATGACATATGTGAACATGTTATGTAAATATTTTATTAATAAATGAATATATTTTTTTATATAAATACTTACTATTTGTACATATATTTAGAAATAAAAATGTAAAAAACTATACCAATTCCCAAGACAAGACACAATTACATGAGAATTCCACTCTAAAAAAATATTCATTATCTCATATGGAATTCACAAATATTTTTCAATTTTAATTTTAAAAACAATCATATTTTTAATAGCTAATTCACAACACAATTTTTATTTTTTAATATTTATAATAATAACCTTTATACTAATTTTTGTTCTTAGACTCAAACATGTGACTATATTTTTATTAGTTACACACCATAACACTTGGGTGAAAGTATTAGATCATTTAATTATGTATTTTTAAATTTTTAATTATTTATAAATAAAAATATTTCATGAAACTATATATTCACTATAAAGAAAAAATGGAGTCGATGCAGAAATATAGACTAGATATTAAATCCAAAGATGAATTCATTCCCCAAAATTAACTCAATTATTGACAGATATTTTATTTATTGTCCATTAAATTCATTATTATTATTATTATAATGAACATAAAAACTCAAAAACAAACACAAAATATTTGTTATATATAAATATTAGAAGATAGATAGACAAAGTCTGACTCATGAACTCTTTCTCTCACTGTCACTTCATCTCTCTCTTTATCATAAAAACACACATGATTTCATAACATTATATAAAAAAAATACAAGTCCTCACAAACAAAAGGGAGAAATAAATATGGGTTTTATCTTTGGAAATGGATTTTTTATGTTCATTGTATTTACTATGTACCCCACACACTCAAACATTATTTTTTTAAAGGAGGATGTTTCTCTTTAGAGAAAAAGTACATGTTTTTGGTGCCTATAATAATTTTTTAAAATTAATTTTCTCTATAAGATTAAGGTGGTGGTTTAAAATTACCTACCCCATGTATAAAATACCCCAATGGTAGGATTCATGTTTCTTATATAATCCTCATTCTATTTACTTCACACTGGATATATAACGTGGATCATTTTTTATTCATGGGAGTCAGGTTAAATATATATCATTATTTATTAGGTTTCATATAACCCTCATTTCTATAAGTCTAAAATTCAATACAAAATGCATTAAATTATATTAAATCATAAGCCAAATTTTTTTAATTAAAAAATTATTACAATAGTTCACTTATATGACATGGAGTTACTAGAATTTCAATTTATTTATATGAGAAATAAATATTAGAAAAAAAATTAAATAATATTAGGCTTCAAATAATGAAATTAACCCACAATTAATAATAGAATATACTATTTTTTGTGACCATGTTTCTTGAATGCAACCTGAGTGGGTTGTGGGTGAATCAGAGAGCATAAAAATATAAATTCTTATCATCTTTTAATCCCATAGGTTGTACGAATGTTATACACTAATAAAAAGGAAATAATTTAATCTCATATCCCCTCATAACTGATCACACCAAGTGATAAATATAAATAAAATAAATAATGAACAAAAAATAAGGATTTTACATTGTTCACCACTAAGTGATAATTCCTTTAAAAAAATGGTAATGTTCTAGTGTATGGTAATCTAATGTCCCCAATTTTAGTGGATTATTTTTTGGGTTATAGTTACTCTATGAAATGGTTCAATTACCTTAAAAGGTTTAGGAATGACGCACTATTGATCCAAATTCTACACCATATCCTCCACCTCCATACACTACATTAGGGAAGGAAATGATCAGATAATAGTCATGGAGGTCTATATATATTCAATATGATAGATTCATTACATCAATTTTTAAGATTTAATACTTATTTGACGTTCACATATATTATTATTTTAATCACCTATGTATTGATGATATAACTACATTAATATTTTTTTTTCAGTCTTTGTCTCCTGGAAACATAGTTATAAAAACTCTTCCGCCAAATGAAGATAATTATATAATTTTACTAATTATTTTAAAGGTGTATCCAGTAGTTCATTTTGTGATCCTCCATCACACTTGATAGGTTTTTACATACTCATTGTTTATATATTTTTCATCTCAAAAAATATATTTTCACTTTAATTACATAATCTCTATTCACAAAATTGATATTATTATCATTTTGTGCACATTATTAGTGGAATTTTATGATTGATAATATCTATCCTAATCCATGAAAGCTAGATTACATAACCATTAAATATGATATTTATACCATTACATATCATCTAGTTATTAGACATTTTTTCTTCTAATTTTAGATCCCACGACATGAACAATATTTCACCACTCATAAAAATATTATGTATCATCCCAAATAATTACATTCTAAACAAATAAAAAAATTATATTTCACTCATAGGACATAATATTACATATATAATGATTGTATGTTATATTCATTATTTCATTTCAATATCCACATGATATTTTATATAATATAAAATACTACATAATGGAATTTGTGTTATTCATGTAACTTCAATCATGGCGTAATTCTTGCCTTTATTATGTTACTTGATATCCTAACTTATGAAACCATATTCAAATTGTTTTTACACAAATATACTATGTATCCTAATAGAGTATATGATGAATCACAAACAAAATTAATATCTAGATGAACTACCGTAATTACACTGAAAATATAATTTCTGGACTTGACTTTCATACTTCCAAGACAACTAATTCATGAAAAATAAAATGGAAAATAACCTTAAAAAACATTCCATTGGATTTGAAAAGTATTTTAGGATTTTTAATTGAGATATTTCAGTCTTGGAAATATTTATGGGAACCATGCTGTAGCAGTTGGAAGGGTGTTGGTTATTTCAATGCTTGTGACCAATATTGACCTACTGTATAATGGAAATATATATTTTCACAGGCCACATAAAGGTTATATAATTTTTAATTCACTATATAAAGATCATATTTCTTCTAAATAAAAGATTCTCCATATTTCCTTATATATGTATTGGTATCTCGAATCCCATGAATGGTTATATCATGATTTTATTTACTTATAAGAATAGATGAATATCACGAAAGGGTAATATGATTCACACATTAGGGTGATTCAGGGATATCTATTTAGAATTTGGAGATATTTTGATTAGTCACATGATATGTACTGAATGGGATTTAGAGTCCATTATACATATAATTTTTATATAGAAACTCTCTCTATTTGAAACAGATATGTGAGAAACACCAATAGAGACTATTTTTATGGCTATAGTGTTTTGTGAGTTCACTTGTGTGAAATAGTTACCTAAAAATACCATGAATACTATAAATGATGGAATATGGAGTTGTTGAGTTTATGATAATTTGAGGGGGGATATAAATAGTATAATATATAGATATTTTAAAATAATGCTATGTTCTACTATGTGTACAAGACAAAACATCAACTTTATAGAAATAATGAAATGTTACTATTTAAATACGACTCTTACAAACTGGAAATTGAATTGGAGGATTTGAATAAGGATAAAAGTTTATGAAAATATTTATGAATATCATTTGTAATGTTTTGAATAAATATAAATATGTCCATAATTTTTAGTAAAATGATTTATATTTTAAAAACATATATTCTTAAAAAATGGTTTAATTTTAAATTTTTTGTGTGGGAATTATTATTAATTTATATCACTCTTCCAAATTTTATTTATAAAATGAACATAAAATTTTAAATAATTATATCAAAACAATGATAGAGTGAAATTTCAATATTTTTTTAATACGATTGATTTTCCAGTGAATAGTGAAAAAACAGATATTTATTGAAAACTGTTATTTTATTTCAACAATTTACAAAGTTAATTGTTATTTTAAGATTTTTTAAATGTAAAATTATATATATTATGTTATTAATAATCCAATTAAGTTAATTTGAATTAATTTTTTGTTTTAGATTATTAAATAATCATTTTTATACTTATAAGGTATTTTTATTTTCTATGACTTTTTTCATTTAAATCGTAAATAAATATATTATGCTTTCATAAATTTATTCCAAAAAAATATATTATATATATGAGATAATGAGGATCAAAATTTTAAAATATTCACATTATATTATTGCTAATTCTGACATATAACTATAGTAAATAACTATTACCATGGTAATGGTAAATAAGGTAATTAATGTTAATAATAATATGACAAGAACCAAAAAAGTACCATACAAATTTATTTTATCTTATTTAATGATTTCATTTAATCCATATTTATCCATATTTTGAAAATATGGAAGCATGGGTACATATTTCTTTTATTTTAACATTTATAATATTTAAGGGAGAGGTAATGACAAAAAATACACTTTTATTTTTTTAATATCTATAATATTTTTTGATTGGGATAAATAAAAAATATTTTTTGTTATGAAAGGTTATTTGAATTATTAATGAATTATTTATATCATGGTAATTTATTTTAAATATTTTTTAATGAATAATAATCATATATGTTTACATAAAATTGAGACATTGTTTATTAAATTAATAGTGAACTAAAATAATTTAATTTAAAAATTTTAAAAGTAAAAAAAAGATAAATTATTAATTTACATTAATTTTTTAGATACATATGACTTGTTAAATATTTTTTTAAGGAATATATTTGAATACCGTCTTTGTCTTGATGTATTTAATGTCAAATTTGATAATGTGCCAAGATTGACATTAATGATATTTTATAATAAATAATATATTATTAATTAATTTGGAATTAATAAAAATATAATATTCAGAAAAATTAAAGGTATATGGTTTTTAAAATATACCACTTTCCATTTATGGGTTTTTATACTTTTATGGTAACTTTTTTGATCCTTAATGGGTTGATAACATTAATATTGTTGTAATTGTAAAAAGTGTTAATTAGGGATTAAAGCTAAAACATAAGGTAGGAAAATTAACCAATTTTTTTCCAAATTTTATTGGTTGAGAATATTTTTTAAAATTCCCAAAATATCTTGAAATTATATCAATATGGACCCATTTGGGAAAAAAAATTATATTAATTTAATGCTTAAAGAAATTTCATGAATTCCCCTCCCCTTAAATATAAAAGGCCACCCCTTCCCTTTTTTTACACTACTTTGAGAAAAGTAAATTAAAATATCCATACCCAATTACCATTAAAATATCATAATAATAGTTCTTGGGGTTATTACCCCTAAAAAATACCAACTTTAGGTCCATTTAGAGGATATCTAAAGGATGTCTACTAAAGAAGAGGTAATCATAATTACCAAATATTTCATATTTATTTCTTATTCCACTTTATCTAATGTGTTTCACCAATAAAAAAATTATAAATAAAAAGAAAAAAATATACTTATATGTTATTATGATTTTAGAAAACCATATTCCATCTCTTTTTTGTCCTCTCAAAAGTGAAAACATCTATCATGCATACATATGGCTTACTGTGTGTACATAACAACATAATTCATTTTTCATCACCACTTTACATGAATGTTTATAAAGATAGAAATAAATAATGAATATTATAATTATGAAATAAATATAATTCTTAAATTTTAATATAATATATACCTTCTTACCACCCAATTATTTGGAAAATGATAATGTCGCTTCTACATATGTGTATACTACCACCTCTATGAAGAGATGTGATTTTTTTCATATCCAATTTTCAAGGATGATAATATTGATAGATTTAATTAATATATATGATATAATAATTATTATGTAAAGTTGAATTATTATTTATCTTTATTTCTTATTTTTCCTTCAAAAAGAGGAAACAATGTTCATGTGTATGTACGGCCTACCATCTTCATGAAAAGTGTAATTCATTTTTATATCTATAACTTTTAGGTATGACTATATATATATTGAATATATATGATATTTATATCAAGAATAAATTATTTACATGATGAGACCATGGATAAGATGCAAGGACATAAACAACTGAATGAAAAAATACATGAAACATGAAGTAGTTAACACCTAAAATAATGATAATAATATAAAATTATTAAAAAATAGAATATAAATATAAATGGATCATATATGATATTATAGATATGTATATGTTTACATAATTTAATTATAATAAATCTAAATTTGTTATATAGTAAGATAAAAAAACTTATGTGGAAAGATGAATGTGAGGTATGGTGTTTCTTAACAAAATTTCCATTCAATGGGTTATAATTCTTCTTCATTAGTTATGCTTTTAAATTATTAGGAATGAAATTACATTTATTAGTATTATGTTTTATTTACAATTTTTTTTTGTGAATTAATATTTGTAACACATAATCATTCATTGACTAATTCTCATTCCAATGATATGATCTTTATAATGGATTTCATCTTAGTTTCCACTCCATTGAGAGTTATTTATTGCTATATATCTATTTAAAATTATTTGGTGTATATAATTACCCTTTTAGGAATTAAACATGAATATATATATATTTATTCATTATGATTGATGATTCAATCCTTGTTAATCTTTTAGAAGGAATGTTTAAAATAAAATTCAATTTTGTTTCTTTTTTTATCTGGCATAAATTTCTCCAATGTCTATATTTTTCAAAAAAAATTTCAAAAATTTATTTTATTTACTCAAATGATTTATTAAATAAATTTTAATTTATACTTTAATTTTAAAAATGTTTTAGGTGAATCTTTATAATATTTTCTAATATTTAAATTTTCATCTTTTATTACAAAAAATTAAATGGTATATTTTTTGATATATAATACATTAATTGATTTTAACAATTCCATAACCATGTTATGCTATTTAAATTCCTCAATAATTTTTAAAAGGTTTTAAAAATAAATCCCTTTAATGAAATGTATCTTAAAATTTCACATTTATTTCTCAAAGAAAATGATTCTATTACAAAACCAACATTTCTAATTATTTGATGGTCACCTATTTTTAATATAGCAGTATTTACCTTTCTCCTGAAACATTCACTTTTCTAGGATAAATTTTCATTAGAAATTACAGTTCTATTAAATATATGAATTTTATGTGTCACATATATGCTTATTTCATAAAAATTATAACATTTACATATGTATTTTCTTATTATTAATGTTCTCTAATTTATGGGGTAAAACATTAATAAATCCATATTATTTTCTCAATATAGATGTTTTTTATAAGAAATATTTATATAAATTTAATTAATCATTAAATATACGGGGAATCAGTTGGAAATTCAGTGATAAATTGGGCCCAATTATAGATATCCCCTTTATGAATCAACCTGTTTCATGAGACAAATCAATTGGAAAAATTAAATGGGTTTTTGGTGTATACATACCGATAGTTTAAACTATATTGGCACAAAGTATTAGTGGTATAACTATCATTATGTTTGAGATAATGGCATATGATATTATGTATTTTCTTCATTGAGAATTTATCTATTATTATCCATGAGATTACTATAATTGTTTATTAATGGATTCATTTTATTAACAAGTTATTCATTAAATGTCATTTTTTTAGTTATTTACCTTTATATATTGACTGTTCCATATTTATTAATGATAGATTCCATTGTACGAAACCCTTACTGAGCATATCATATCATCTCATCCATTTATTTTTTTTCATTTCCCTATGATATTCAGGAGTATATTGTAAATAATATCAAGGATTCTGTATTATATAGGTTTAAACATATTTTTAATTTCCAATTGCATCTAGGAATCTTTATTGTATCTAGTTTTTAAAGATTAATAAATTTATAGATCCTTTATGGTGAGATGCATTGTATCTTAAACCAATGTAATAAGGTAAACAAATTTTCTTGGTTACTAGAGATGGGGTGTATTAGTTGGTATCTGAGAAAGTATAGTACAATTAGTGGGAACCTAATTTTAAATAAATATAGTTATATGAGAATTTTGATAATCACTTATAGTATTTTATTAATTTTACCAATATGGGGATTAAGTTTTATGGATCAAAATTCATGATGATTATGGGAAAATTTAGTGTGTTCCATTATCCAGAGATTGTTCCAAATGAATGAAATAGGTTCAACACCTATATACCATGTGTAAAATCATACCACTATCCATTGGCTTGAGAAGATAGAAGGAAATAACATGCCCTTAAGAGTTTTTCCTAGGATGTAAAATCTAGAAATAAAATCCATGGGATTCATTAAAATGTTGGGTGTGATTTTCCCTTAATGTAAAAAACCAACCAAACATTCCATAACAAAATATCACTGCATGATGCATGAAAACAATGTAAAGAATATAAAATGAATACCATTGACATAAAAACCAAACTATAAAAATGTAACATAGAGGAAGACTAAAAATCATTGAATTACACGATATAAGGAAAGAGTACCAAACTAAATAACCACAACATGAATCCAAGTCTATAATATGATTGATGATCCAACTCTACCAAATAGACCACGTATCCCGATGAACCATTACTTCTGTGTAATTCTCACCTTTTCCTATTTCATGATGAATAATATCTACAAAATATGCAATATTCCAAAGTAGGGGTGGGTGATGAAACTCAGTAGTATTTCCCCAAATGGCTTCCCTACTCAAGCCACTAGGATTGAATAGGGTGTAACATTTATGTGAAAAAAATTGTATAAGCAATTGAAAAAAGTTTATAAAAAAACAAGGTGTTCTACACAAACATATTTTTCCATACTAAAAGAGATTACAAGAAAAATACCAAAATAATACTCTTAAAACATTACAAAAATTCACTTTTAGGATAATCTATTCAATTCCACCAATCTAGACATCCAACCATGAATGCTACCTCAGATATTTCTATACTTGTGAGTAGGGATTCATCCTTTCAGTAAGCCATAACTTAATGAACCATTTTTAGGGGAGAATTTTGAAACCATTATCAATATGACATGTAATTAAGGCAAATTCATACACTTATCTGCCTAGAATAAACATGACCACACACCAAGCCTTTATACTGAAATCCATTCCAAAACATCCACATCAACTATTTCAATAAAACAATTATTTTATTAAAAAATGATCAAACAAACAATTTCAACACATTTCAATAAAATCATCCTTTTATTGGAAACATATCAATTAAACCATTTTCCATAAAGACATCAAATACACATTTTATAATCATTTATCAATGAACAAGCTACAAAGACTTCCACCATTTGAAAAAAATCAACAAACAATCACAAAAGAAGATTCTACCATGCTTTTCAAAACAATTTCCGAACCAATTTACATATAAATCATCAATTTGAAATAATGCCACAAATTTATAAATATAGGAATCTAGATTGAAGCCACCTATCATGGTATTTATTGGGAAACGAAGAATGAAACTAAATTGAAAACAAAATCGGGTTAAAACTCAAGAAACCCACCATAGATATTTTTCCATTTTACCAACATGGCCAAATATTATCCTGATTAGAATTAAAAATAGTTGATCTATCCAAAACAGAATATATCTAGTATTTTTTGAATTAAAAGGATGTAGATATACGAAAAAAAACCACCATAATTAATGACTCATAGCAAGAATACAGATTAAAGGTATGAATAAAAGCCAAGAGATCGTGTCCAGATTAGTGGAAAATCTCCCTTAGCCTATTGAGAGGGATAATTCTCAAGTTTGGGTAATATTGGGGGGAAACGTGGGGTTAAAGTCTAATACTGAGCTAGATCCACTTTTTTGTTCATGTATCTAAACATGAATAGTAAGTCGCACAGTTAGGAAAATCGTGCTCTAACTCTATGCTAGCCTCTACCTAAAGGAGGACTTCACATACCTAGATCACATGGTTAAACAAAACATGCACCAACCATGAAAAATACCCTTGTCCCACTTTTCACAGTTTCTCATAGGCATCCACATGGTTTGGGAAAACCATGTGCCTTCCAATGTGCATTCCCCTTATCCCTTGACACATTATGCATAGTTTCCTGTAAGAGTTTCAGTTTCCAATAACTATTCACCAACCATTCACCTTTATAAAATCCCCAGAAAAATCAAAAATGAATTCCAAACCATCCCAAACATCACCAAAACACATCATATACTTAAAAAAAGAAGGGGTTACATACATGAAACTAGATTTGTTAAACTCTCACAACCCTTGGGCCTTCCATCCCACAAATGAAGAAAACCATCATTTTTATGAAAGAGAATATAAAATTTATCTTTCATTTACATCTCCCATTACCATGTCTCTTTCTCAATCCGACCATGTTTATACAAAACATGCACTCGACTAATCCTTCTTATGTGGAAGAATTTACTTTAACTATACAAAATCCATACTAAGATGTAAAATAATAAATCATATGGCTCATGGTCAATGTGATCCCATTGAATCACTTGGTTAGGATCAGGCTGATAATTTTTCAACTGAGATGCTTGAAACATATTATGCACTACACTGAACTATGGTGGGAATGAAAAATGATATTCCGACTCACCAACCCATTATAATATCTAAAAAGGTCCAATTTATCGTGAAGAAAACTATCCCTCCTTCTAGAAACGATGATATAAAAGACTTATATATATCCCAAAAGAACACATGATCACTCACCTTAAAGGTAAATGACCATCGATGACGATCCATATATGATTTCTGACAAATATAATTTTTTTCCATTCTATTGCTGAAAAACTGAATCTTCTCCTTTATTTCATAGACTAGGCTTGGCCCATCCAGTGAAGTCTCATATGCTGACATGAAACGAAGTGGATAATGACAGGAATTTATATGAAACGATTCAAAAGGATCCATATGTATCAAGTCTTCATATCTATTTTTATATGATAACTACTCTAAAAGTTGGATCCCTTCCCATGAGTCACCTAAATACATTACAGAAGCCAGAAACATGTATTATATTTTATTTATCATCCATTATTATTTACCATCGATATGAGGATGATACGCTATACTCATATTCAAATGACTCCCAATATATTTTTTAAGGATTAATTGAAACTATATGTAAAGCTCAAATCTCTATTTGACACTATTGAAACTGATATTCCATGACTCTTTATAACTTCTCATATATATATATATATATATTTGAAATGCCCTCCAATGTATGAGATTCACCAATAGGGATGAAATGATATGAATTTGTGATCAAATCCAGTATCAGTATATCAATTTTTTTTTCTGAACCATTCTTGGGATACCTATTACAAAATCCATAGGTATCTATTCCCATTTCCAAATAAGGATGGGTAAGGACTGAAACATACCTACTTTTTGTTGATGATATGCCTTAACTTTGTAAAAAGTTTAACATCTAAAAAAACTCATCTACATACCTTTTTTTACTAACCCACCAAAACTATGCCTTCAATGACTTATAAATATTATTTATTCTAGGATGAAAATCCCATCTAAAAGGTTAGTAAGCCTGAAGATTTTGTTCTTGAAAAGCCATATACCTGACCATCTGATTTATGAAGCATAACACTGAACAACAATCCTACCTCCATTCCACAATTGTCGCCCCACCATTGAGTGTTGACCTCATAGAAACAGATTTTGAATAAGATAACTACGACTCTTTTAGTGTTTCAAACAAATTAGGAAAAAAGAAAATTGGATATAAAGTCGTATCATCACATCGGTCTTCACAATCGATGTTCATGTAGGGTTGAACTAAAATCAACTTCCACTCTTCTGAAGATTCTTTTTTTAACTTAGAATTTGAATTTATGCTTCATGTATCGTCCACTAAGTTTTCATTACTTGATTTATACATCAAGTAGAAGTAAAAAATTTTTAGATACTCCATCCATAATATTTTTTATTATTTTCAAATCACTTTGTGATAAAATATGTTTCAAGTTCTTATGATCCACAAAACTATAAATTTATCACCATAGAGGTAATAATCCCATGTATTCAAATAATTTACCATGAAAGATAACTCCAAATTTTGTGTTCAGTAGTTCTTCTCATGAAACCATCATAGTCTTGATCCCTAAGAAAATACATGATCTTCCTGCATGAAAACACATCCTAACCCTGATCCCGAAGCATCATAATAAATCACGTACCATTGTCCTGATTTTGGAAAAATAAATATTGGTGCCGATGTAAGGATAACATTAATCCCTTGAAAACACTCATGAAATTCCTCATCTCATTAGATTGGAAATTTTTTTATCAGATTATTTATAGGTTAATCTAGTCATGAGAAATCCTAAAAAAATATTGATAATAACCATACAATCCAAAGAAAATCTGTATATCAAAGAAATTATTGGGAGGATTCTAAGATATAATAGATTTTTTCTTTTCGGGATCTAAATTAACACCTCTTTTCGAGATTACATGGCTACATAAATTTACCCCAAGTATCCAAAAATAAAACATTGATAATTTGGAATATAATTTATGATCACAAAAAATTCTCAAAACTCTCTCCAAGTGTTTCTCATGCTCAATCCTTTTCATTGAATACACTATTTTTTCATCCAGAAACACTACCAAAAAAGAATTTAGATATCTATAAAATATTAGACTCATCTATAATTTATAGACTACTGGTGAATTAATAAGACCAAAATGAATTTCCACATATTCCTAATGTCCATATATAATCCAAAAAGTTGTCTTTCAAATATCATCCTTTTGAACTCAAAATGGGTGTTTTCCCAATTGAAATTCCAATTTGGAGAGCCAATAATCTCCCATAAATTGATTGAATAGATTATAAATAATTGAATTGTATACCTATTATTTATCATAACATAGTTAATATTATGATAATACATACAAAACCAAAGAGTTTTATAGGAATTTTTTACAAAAAATAATGGTGCTACCCGTAGAGACATTCTAGGATGATGAACCCTTTGATTTACATCTCTTCCAATTTCCCTTTCAATTCCCATAAATCTTTTGTTACCATCCAATAATATGGAAGGGAAATATTACTGGTCCCCATAAGGATAATAATTATAAAATACAATTTCTTTATAGGTGGAAACCCTAATAAATTCTCACAAAACAATTAAAAAATGACCCAAAACCACATGAAATCTATAATCCTAGATCTATTAAATCAATTCCAAAGTCAAAGATATAAACCACTATGAGATCATTCAAAATGTTGGTGAAAAAAGAATATTGCATCTATCTTAACACTTCAGTCTCCACTAAAGAGATGCTTGACTCCATCTTCTATTGTAAAACTGACCTTTCTATTATAACGGTTCACGTGATATTTGAACATTGTAAACCAATGCAAAACCATTATTATATCATAAAATCCATATCAAGCATAGAGAAACCCCACATCATCTCAGATCCATCAATAGTTATAGAACATTATCTACACATAAAGACTATAAATTCTATTTAACCCAAAGAAGTTTTTAGTTTTAACACTAAATTCATCATCTCAACATTGAAACTCAGAAAAGCAATACAATGATAAGAAAAAAAGTTATGATATGCAATTATATAAAAATAATGTTGAATAAAAGTATATTTCAAAATAATCATAACTCGTACCATTGATAGTCTATATTGATCATCCACAATAACATACTTATCTCCATATAATTTCTTTCTTGTTTCACTATATTCCTTATTGATCTGTCTAGATATCCCTTACTAATGAGTCATGGAATTACTTGAGTCATTATGGATAAGTCACTTATATTGATGAGGAATGTTTTTATACCCTCATCCTATAGAAGAATATGATTTCTTTGACACATGAGAAGTGTCTGAAAACTCGACCTCGGAGCACTATGAAAATAACGATGATGATTCCCCATATAGTTGCAATTATGGCATGCTCTAGGTTGTTCTAAACACTCTCACTTCAGGTG
This sequence comes from Viscum album, assembly GCA_963277665.1. NCBI lineage: Eukaryota > Viridiplantae > Streptophyta > Magnoliopsida > Santalales > Viscaceae > Viscum > Viscum album. The sequence goes on along the minus strand of OY728120.1, from coordinate 538,692,967 downwards.
AATATGAGAGACACATTGGAAACATCCTAGATTGATCTTTGATATAGTAACAAGATTTATTGATTAAGGTGTATGATTTTGATCCATGCTCCTACTACAGAAATTTGGGTCCCCCTTCCACTTATTCCCAACATTATAGTTAGCACCATTTCCCATAGGGATGAACATAATTCCTCTACCCATAGCTCTTAAGATTTTCATTTCTTCCACCATCTCTCAATTTACCATATCTATAAAATCCATTATATATATTACAAGAATATTTGAGAAAATTCCCTTAAATATCCATAATTTAAAGATGTACTTACAACAACTTTGGGCACAAAGAAAACTAAATTTATAAATTTGGCCGCATACTTTGTCACTGTGAGGATATCAAACATCAAGATAAAGAAATCCATCTTTATTTTAATTCTAAACATGTGAGGATAGAATTTTTTGTTGAAAAATTATTCCAAATCTTCCCATGCAAGGCCTTGGTCTAATTTATCCATTACTGCTAAATCCCACCATTTAGAGTGCAATATCCTCCAACATAGATGTCTCCATCGCGACTTTATTTTCTACTAATGTGCTAATGAAATTGTAGGTAAGATTCATTCTATTTAGTCACACCTCCACCTTCTCATGTTCTGAATCACCTCAAATAATGGGTGGATTCATTTTCTGGAATTGGATGAAGTGATCTACTTTCCTCGATTCAACCATCCTTTTCCCTCTTCCCATAGCATGAAAATATTGGACTATACTATGATCCAACTATTGGTTAACCTATGGATAAAGTGAAACAAAATTCTAAAGAGCTTCTTCCTATTGGTTTCTAAGAATACTACCAGGTTCCATTTTCTATATGGAAAACAAAATCAATAAGTCTCACTCTCTAGAAACTGAATTCTTAACAATTTCAAATTTCATCTCATCATAATTATCAAAAAATTTCTTTCCTAAATCAATATTTTCCACATTCGACCATTTTTGAAAAATCTAAATCTTCTTTTGAAAATTAAACCATTTTCAAAATACAAAAACCCTAATCTTTTCAAATTCATACATTTAAAAAAAATCATCATTTTTCAAAAATATAAAATTTTTACCAAAACATGACTGAAAATGAAATATGCACCCCTAGTGGGAAGTCATTTTTAAAGTGTATGTAATGCTTTTTTGATTGCATACACCCATGACAACGAGATTCTAATCCCAATAAGTTTCCCCAAAAGAATTATGTACCAAACTCCCTAGTAACTTGATGTTTAGAAGAAAAATGTTTGCTATGTATATGTATGATTTAAATTTCATTCCTCGAAAATCCAAATCCTTTGTTCCAACCCAAAACAAGGAATATAATTAAATATAAAACCAAGATAACCAAATTCCACTTGTTAGTCTTGGACTGAACAAGATGATACCACTTATTCCAAAAAAGAAATTTGTATGGGAGAAGATTGATACCACTTGTAATATCCCACCCGTACTCATGTCCTTGAGAATAAATATGGACAATACATGGCCTTATTTGACATCCCAAAGATGCAAAAGGTTGGAAATGAATTCTAAGGGCTTCATTAACAAGTGGGGGAAGGTTTTACCTTGAACTTAAACAACCAACCATACATTCCTTAATAAAATATCATTATATGATGCATGATAACAGTGTAATGAAATCCAAATGAATAACATTGATATAAAAACCAAACTTCAATAGTGTTACATAAGATAAGAATAAAAAACAACAATTACAAAATGGAAGAAAAGACATGAAAACTTAATGAACACCATATGAATCCAAAGATCCAACATGATCCATGCTTCAACCCCAAAAAATATCCCAAGTATCATGATACACCACTAAGGAAGTTTGATACCTTACCTTTTCCTATGTCATGATGAATAATATCTAGATAATCACTAATGTTCAAAGAAGGGAAGAGTAATGAAACTCAGTAGGCTTTCCCAAAATTAATTCCCTACTCACACCACTAGGATGGAACAAGTTAGAACATTTATATAAAAAATATATATAATCAATTGAAAAGGGTTTATAATAAATCCAAGAATTTCCATTCGTAAATATTTTTCAATAATAGAATAGTTTCGAAGAAATGAAACCATACATTGCTTTAAAACCATTTAAAAATTTTCATTTTTGGCACAATCCATTCCATTACACATGTCCACACATTGAACAATGAATGCAACCACATACCACCCTATAATCACAAGTGGTGATTCATCCTTTAACTAATCCATCACTTAATGAACCATTTTTTTGGTGAATATCATACCCTTATCCATCCAAAAAATGATGGTTGAAACTTTACAGCCTTATACATTCTGAATTCACATGAACAAAAACCATCTATTTATTCCAAAATCCAATCTAGAAAACGAATTCTACCATTTAAATAAAACCCATATTTTATTGAAAACCTTTCAAACAAACCATTTCAAAAGATTTCAACAAAAACATCTTTTTATTGAAAACATATTAGTTATACCATTTACTAAAAATCTAGATAATAGAAATTTTAAAATAATTTAATAAATCACATCAAATACAATTTCAACAATTTCAAAATAATCTCCAAACCATCACTAAATTGGGTTCTACCGTGCTTTTACCTACAATTTCAAAACTTATTTCAATCAAAATGAATAATTTAAAACTAAACCTTGAATTTATAAATATAATATTTGAGGGTGAAGCCACCTACAACGGTATTTATTAAAAAAATGAAGAATGAAACTAAAATGCCAATGAAACTCAGTGGAAACACCAAAAAACACCGTAAATATCTTCCCATATCATTAATAAGGACAAATATAATCATTATTAACATAAAAAACATCAGATCTATCCACAACAGAATAGATCTTGGTTGTTGAGGAGGAAAAAGAAATAGATCTAATGAAAACCAACAAAAAGCATAATAAATAATAACTTATCAAGATAATATGGCTTTAAAAAACCAAGAAAATCCTTCATATCACTTCTAGATAGATTGGGGATGATTATATAGAAATTTGAGGGAAAAATCTCCAGTTTGGGTCAGTTTGGGAAAAACATGGGGTTATAGGATAATAATGACATAGATCCACATTTTGTGGTTATTATTTTTAAAACATGAATGGTTAGTCGCTCAGTTAGGTAAACCACACTTTATCCTTTACCTCAAGAAGGACTTCATATGGTTGGATCACATGATTTAAAAAACCATGTACCAGCCTTTCCAAATACCACTTTCCCACTCTTCAGTGTTTCTTTTATGTGAACATATAGTTTGGAAAAGTTTTCTTCCTGTTCGTGTACCTTCCCCTTAGCTCATGTCTCATTGTGCAATGTTTCCTATATGAGTTTCATATTCTCCAATAATCTCTCACCACCCGTTAAAATTTATAAAATCCCAAAAAAATAAGAAAAATCAATCAAACCGTCTCAAACTTCTCCCAAAAACTATGCGTACATCAAAATAATAAATAAAGGGTTACATACTTGAAACTGGGGGTGCTACACCTTGTAGGGATTTCCCTGCTGAGAAAACCAATACAACTGGTGTTATATTGGAGTAGATCCTAGCCACAATAAGGAAACTAACATAGATTATAAAAAATAACCTTTCCCAAATGGATCAATCTATTATTATACCACACGATTCACTTCTATTGGATATATTCATTTTACAAGAGCCTCCATAGTGTACTAGAACATCAAATCCATTGGTAGTTGAGAAATGGATTAATTTCATAAAAATTATATTCCTATATTTTAGAAATAATGATTTTGAAATGGTTATTCTATAATTATATAATTTGAGGGGATATTCCATTCATTGATGGTTACTAATCCAGAACACTAAAGTGGATAAAGAAATTGAATTATTGGAATGTAAAACATTTAAAGTGATTTTCTTTAAGAAATAATTCACTTAATAATTTAGATCTTAAATGGACAAGGATATTCCTCACATTAGAAAATAAGGAGGAAGAAATAGTGTCAGAATATGTGGTTAGCTTGTTAAGATTATGCATGCATTCTATGGACTATATATATATCAAGGAATGTAATATTGACTGTTTTATGGGATTAAGTTGATTACCCAATGGGAAATTTTTCTAAAATGATTTCATCATCTGATGATATATTACTAATTTTAATTTATAAGTAGAAGAAATTTTATAAATCCTATATATTCAAGGGAAACCAAGACATGATTAGGTTGATTGAGAAATTAGAAAATGGTAAAGCATCAAAGAAGAATAAAATGATGAATACATTTCCATCAAGGGAATGTTATGGAAATAATCATCCTAGAAAATCCGGAATGAAATTGGAGTTTGTAACGAGTTTTTATATTAGGTTCATATGGATAAAAAATGTAAGAAAATATAATAAGTTTCTAACATCCATTTTTTCAATAGTAAAGAGACGAGGAATTATTAAAACATATTCCCTAATCATCATGGGAACTTTCCAAATATATTCATGGGGGGAAGGATAGTCTTATGTTATAACTAAAACTAAATTGGAATGCTTAAAGTAATTTTTTATTTGATTTCATGAATTATGTTTTGCCCAGATATTTTATTTATAAGAATCATGAAAAATATAAGGAGTATACTTCAATAGTTTTTCTTTAAGGATATTAAAGCATATTTTTAATGATATGAATTACCAAGAATATTTATTTAGTTCAAGGTGATATTTCTAAATAATACATGAATTAGGGACAAATAAACATTAATATTGTTCTGATTTTGAGTTGACGATATTTAGTTAGGATTAAGAGAAGACTGATACTAGTGATATTAAAGGGATAATAATGATGGTATTGAAAATTGATAGCGATTTTATAAAAATTTAAATTTTGATGGAGTTTACTATATTTTTTTATTTAAGGAATTTAAGAAATAATGATAGAGTTGATTATTAGAAGTAGTTATGTTTTTATTGAGGCTTTTTTAAATTCAAGTTATTATTGTATTTTAAGAGAATATGTGATATAGGTATTCACATGTATGGTATGTGACTCTTTGAGATAATTTATGTTTTATATTAATAAATGTATGACAAATATTTTATATTTATTGGTTTTTAATTTGGCCAAAAATATTTTAGAGGATTCTTAAAGTTAACCATTTATGAAATGGATTTTGTTGAACCTTGGGGGTTGTTGTTCAGGTTATAGTGATTAATGTATCATTATATAACTTATGATAACTATTTTCGTTTTTTAAAATATATAGATACAGGAGGAATTAACATTAATTCTTTCTTGGATCTTATGATCCCTTAAAAGTAAATTTTAGTGCTTCCGGCATTAGAAATTCATCCAGAATACTAATTGTTTTGAGAAAGGTTGAGATTGTGGTGGAAATAGAGTCATAGAAAAAGTCATATTTTTCAAGAAAGTATTCTTATAGATGTTATTAGTATTGATGGTAATGGAATTAATAAACTCTAGGAAAAGTATTTTGAAACAAAAAATCTCTACTATTATGATCATTTTGAAATAATTGGTAATCTTTTAATCCATCATTGACTCATGGTATTATTGTCATTAACTTTCTATTGAACATGTTCTATATAACTCTCAATTAGTCCTTGGGAATTTTTCTCTCTTCCATGTCAATATTTTCAATTACCAATATTGTTCACCTACTTTTAAATCTAGCTTACTATTATTCTAGATGGTGTTTTTAATTTGTTTTCCCACTTTTTAAGAGGATATTCGGTTATCCCTTTTAAATATGTAGGTTCTTTAATGAGAGAATATTTTAATTTCAAATCCTTGATTAACAAGAAAAATTTAAAATTGAGAGGATTAAATTTATTGAGGTTGGGGGGACTAAATTCCCATATATTTTAAATGACCACTTTTTTTTATAATGTAAACAATATTTAACATAGAGTTTAAACAAACCACAAAATATAAAAAATTTATGTATGATCATTATAACATAGAAATTCAATTGGAGGGAATGAATACGGTTAAAAACATTGTTAATTGATTTATAAAGGTTTTATATAAGGTATTTATTAATAATAAATAAATAAATAATTATCAGTAAAATTATTTATACTTCAAAAATACATTTTATTCATAAATGGTTTTGTTTTTCTTTTTGTTTGCAATAATTATAATAAATTTATTAAAATTATAGAAATTTTATTTTATAATATTAACCTCATTTTTATATAATAATATTAAAAATTATCAAAGGAAGGAATTTCAGAATTTTTTTATAAATATTGATTTTCATGTGAATAGTGAAATATACATAATTTCATTAAAAACTATATTTTTGTTTCAAGAATTTACAAATTTCAATTTTGTTTTAAAATGATTCAAAATAAAAATTATTTATATTATATTATTAGTAATCCAATTATGTTTATTTTAATTAATTGAATGGTTTATAATATTTTACACACATTTTTATACTAATAATAGAAATATTCTAAAATATGATTTGTCCTTGCATTTTTTATTTTAGTCTTAAATTAATACATAAAAATTAATTAAATTTAATCATGAAAATGGATTAAATATTTTGGATCAGTAGGTCCAAATTTGGAAAATCGGTCCATTTTATTTTTGGTCATCATGAATAGTAACCATAATAAATAATTGTCATCACGGTAAGGGTAAATCATGTAATTGAGGTTAAATATAATATAAGATAGACTAAAAAATGACGATAACACTTTCCTTTATTCTATTTTGGGAATTTATTTGACAAATTTAAATCCGAGTTTCTAAAATGTGGAAAATTGGTCTATTATTTCTTTTATTTTGAACTTTATATTATTTAAGTGAGTGGTAATGAAACAAATTTGAATTTTCTTCTTTTAATACTAATATATCTTATGGTATGGGTAAATTAAACATATATTCACTTATAAAAGGATATTTTAAATATTCATTAACTATTTTTATCATGTAGATTTATTTTAAATTTTTATTTAATTATTAATTAGCATAAATGATTAAGCAACGTCGACAAAATATTTATTAAATTAATATAAAAATAAAATAAATTAATATAAAAATATAAAAATTAATAAAAATTGGATAAATTATATCCATCCAAGAATTTATAAATAGGAAATTATAGGGGTGCTTGAAATTATTATATTCATTTTCACTCTTTATCTTTATGTATTTATAGTCAAATTATATGTATAGTTCCCATAATGGCATTAATGATACTTTCTAATAAATAATAATATATTAAATGATTTAAAATTCATAAAAATATAATTCTTTTCCAAATGAATTGTATATGGTTGGAAGATACATACATTTTCTATTTATTGGTATTTTTGACATTTACGGTTACATTATCTATCCTTAAAGTGCATAAAATTGTAATGTTGTGGGAATTGTTAAAAGGGTTAATAATGGATTAAAACAAAAAGATAAGGGTGAAAGCATAACCAAAGTTTGTTCAAATTTATTTTATGAGTGTAAATATACTAATAATAATATTATATTTTACCTTTTCCATTTTTATTCATTTTTACATAATACAATAATTTATATTAATATAATAATTTATAAAATTCCCAAAATTCCCCTTCCCTAACATATAAAAGGACACCACTTCTCTATTTTTGTTACATTACTTTGATCAACATAGATCCTAAAAAAACTAAAAAATTACCTTATAAAAATAATTATACAAGTTATACAAGTTATTTACCTTTAAAAAAGGCTAATTTTAGGTCCAATAAGGGGATATCTAAATGAAGTCTACTGAAGAAGAGGTAATAATCTTTACCGACACATTCAGGTTTATTTATTTTTATAATTACTATTATTGTGTTATTACAATAAATAAATAAAAAATACAGTATCATATATATACACATATTTTATTATATTCATGGTACAACTATATTCTATCTCTTTTATATCTTATATAAATAGAAAAAATCTCTCATTCATACATATGGCTTACCTTCTCCACATAGTAGTGTAATTTTTTTAATTACCAATTTACATGGATGGTTATAAATATGGAAGTAATTAATATATATGATATCTATGAAATAGATAAACAGATTGAATGATAATATCATATAGACCTTCTTCCCTTCCAATCCATTAGAAAACAATAAAATCGCTTGTGTGTAAGTGCATGCTACCACATTCACGAAAAGATGTGATATAATTTTCATTTAAATTTTACATGGATGGTAATAAGGATAAATGTAATATTTATATATAAATATATGATACAATAAATATTATTTAAAGGTGAATTATTATTTTCCTTTTTTTGTTCCATCTGTTGAAAACTAAAAACATGGTTCATTAATATGTACTAACTACCGTCTCCTTGAATTGTATAATAAATTTTTCTATCTATACATTTTAGGGATGAATGTATATATTTATTATTTATAAATTTTATATCATTAATAACCTTATGGATAATATGTTACCCTGACCATGATTCTAGGATCAAAACTATGAAATCAAAACATAAATGAAAAATGAAACACTTAACACCCAAAATAATAATAATAATAATAAATTATTAAACACAATTTTCATTCATTAGGTTTTATTTGAACATTATAAAATAATTTAGGACATGATTATGTGTGAAATGACCCCTAATGTATTTTGTATCATTCCAAATTATATTTTTCAATTTGAAAATTTTACACACAATCACTTCATTGAATAATTCTCATTTTAATGATATTATATTTTTATTGAATTTTGACTCAATTTTGACTCCAAAAAAACTTATTCAGTGTTATACACCATTTATATTATATATGGCATATATAAAAATTCTTTAAAGTACATAAAATGAATATATATATATATATATAGTTTATGGATGATGGTTATGAATTCAAATAATGTTACTCATTCCGGAGGAATGTTTAAAAGAAACTCAGATTTTATTTCTGTTTTGATAGAGTGTATTTTTTAATGTCCATTTTATAAAAATTATTTTAAAAGAGTTGTTTTATTTAATCAAATTATTTAATATGTTCATTCTATGTTATCATGGAATATTTAAAATGTTCTAATGGGGTATTTATAATGGTTTATGAGATTTACATTCTTGACATTCTTTATAAAATATCAAAAGGAATGTTTTTTAACATATATAGTGTCAATATATTTTCTACCACCATAACCATTTTATGAAATTTAGATTCTTATAAATGTTTTCAAGGGGATTACAAAGAAAAATACTTTTTGAAATATAATTTAAAATATTAATTTTATTTCTTAAAATGAATTTTTTTATTATAATACCAATATTTTTTATTAATTAGCGGTTATTTTTTAGTAATTTTATTATCATTAAAATTATCTTGAATAATTTTCATTATTGTGATAATTTTCATTTGAAATTAAATTTTAAATAAATATCAATATACTTTTTATTATGGATAATATTAATTCTTAAATTTTATATCAGTTATATATATTTTGTTTGAAAATAGAAGTTATCTTATTGACTAAGGATAACCTTGAAAAATATGTATTCTTTACTCAATATGAAAATTTATTTATAATGAATATTTAGGAGTGGAATTGATCATTCAATATATGAGAGATGCATTGGAAATTCCATGATGGAAATGGTGTGATTATAGATACCCTTAGATGCATCGACAAAACTCTTGAGACCAATTATTTTTACAAATTAAATGGGGTGTTAGTGTTTACCAATCCATAGTTTAAACTGTATTGGTGCAAGGTCAAGATGGTAGAGATATCACGCTGTATGAGATCTTAACATTCAATAGTATGAATTTACATCTTTGAAAATGTAGTTATTGTTATCCCTGATAGTACTATATTGATATTATCCATGTATTCATTTTTTGCATAATTTTTTGATTAAATTAAATATTTTTTCAGTTATTTACCTTTCCATATTGATTATGATGTATTTACACATGATAGATTTTGAATATATGTAAAACATAGTATGAATATGAGATCACCAATTTTTTCCCTTTCTATAATACATGAAGAAGTATAATATTAATTATATGAAGGATTCTATAATACTTATTATGCTATATATTTTATACTTCAAATTTAATATTAGAAACCTCTATGTATACAATTTTCAAATAATAATAAACTAATTGATCCTATATGATGGGATGCATTTTATCATACACAATATTAATATATTAAACACCCGTTTTCTGATGCTTGAGATATGGTTTTTCAAATTGTGAGATGGAGCACTCTACATTGAAGGACTTGGCATGGTGGGTCAAAAAGGTTAGGGGTTGTTCCCTAAACCATGGTGTGTGATGTGGTTGAGGTTATTTTTTTATATAGTTCTGGATAAATGTGATATTGAAGGATTATAATTCATGTAAATAGGATCATCATTGACCAAAGGGAACCACAACCTAGAGGGAGATCATTATGTAATAGTGGGACTATTTGAACTTTCTTTAATATTATGGGTCCATGACTTCCGTAGACTAATTTTTATATCTCTTCACTTGAAACATGATAAAAACTTCGGCTTCTCAATATCCAACATCTTTATATTTATATGATTTAACTCCTTGGAACATCATAACCAATTCTCCAAATTATATTTATTCCTTTCTAATATTCTCTTAGATCTTGTTTCATTATTTTCTCTTGGTAGATTTTGTGGAGAAGATTATCTCCTTATAGAGTGACCCTCGATATACATACATTATCATTACATCACTTTTTCAGAATACTTAATAAATCACACAAACTGACTCTCAAATACTTTATTATCCTAGTTCCCTTGTAAACCTAGAAAACATAAACACTAGTACATAAGTGAGAGACATTATCTCCCACTAGGTTATTCATGACTAGAAACATTATTCGACACATAATACTTAATATATATCTTCATAACATAAGTAAGAAATCAGGAAAATGGCTGATTTTAGATTCTCAATACGGTTTAATAAGGGAGATATGTAATGATAAACATGATCATAAGGGAATGAGAACTTGATCATAACAGTAGAAATTAAACCACTAATATCAATGATTGTAAAACATAAATCATAGAGAAAATATTGGTAGATAATAATAAATGATGAAAATAGAATCAAGAGAATGATCCACAAAAGTATAACATATTAATAAGACATGGAATTGTTGCATTCACATAATCATGTAATATAATTCCCTATAATTTAGGGGACATTGAAAAAATTTAATAGGGAACTTCATGCAGACTACACCTACTTCGAGGGACAGACCACCATCCACAATCATATTCCTTTCCTAGTAAGGGATCAATATTACCCATCTTCCATTGTGTATTGGGAATCCCCATCTTCCCATAGAGGATTGGGTTTCCCTATCTCCCCTAGTAAATTAGGTTTCGATATCTTCCATTATGGATCAATCCCTTTGACTTGAATCCCATCATTATATCATGAGATATAAATCATTACCCAATTCATTAGAAGGCGATATAGGTACCAATAATATCAGAATTAAATCATACATACTTTTTCCAAAGGATCATAAAAAATCACAACATAACCCATGAAATTTAATGGGTATCATGAACATGAAATATTATCATAACATATGGAATAAAAGACAAGTTTCATAATCATTTCATCAAAAGAATAACCTGTGAAGAGAACACTATTTCAAAGATATATTACCTATGAAGAAGAGATAGGTTTCATTAACATGTATCCTATGAAAAGGAAATGGGTTTTCTAAATACTATTCCATCAAAACATAAACCTCTTAGAGGATGTATATGAATGGAAACTTTGGATCATTTCTATAGAAATATATGAGTAACACCAACATATTTCTTCCTATATAGAAAATAGTTTTAAAATATATTTGAATAAAATATCCATTATTCATTGAAAAATAATTTCTAAAATGTAAAACCTTTGGAAAACTATTTTATTTTAAAATAATATTGAAATCTTATAAAGAAATCTATAATTTGTTTGAAAACCATTTCATTTAAAATACTTTTTAAACATATAATGAATTATAAATTTTTGTTTGAAAACCATTTATTTGAAACCAGTTTTTAAATTTTTTGAAATATTTAAAACGTTTTTAAAACCATTTGATTGAAAATAATTTTAAATATTTTATATAAATCATGAATTTTTTTTAAAAACCATTTCATTTAAATCACTTTGAAAACATATAATGAAATATTGAAAATGTTTTGAAAACAATTTCTTTACAAACACTTTGAGAAATTATAAAGGAATATTTAAATACATTAAAATATTTTTAAAATGCCATTTCTTAGAAAACGTTTATTAAATATCATCTTTAAAAATATTTCTGAAAATATTTTTCAAAACATGGTTTTTGAAGTTCATGGCATGTGTATCAAAGATGGAAAATTGAGACAAAACAACTTTTTCAAATTGGTATCTTTTGAAACATAAACATTCGGAATGATATATAATAAAATGGATATATAAATACCCATATTTTTAAATATAATAACTATAAAATATATTAACAGGTATTATATATACCACACAAAATAATTGAGTATTTAATAAGGTATAAATCTCACAGAAATAAAAGTGAGACTAGAAATCCCCTTAATGTATGTCTTTACCCTTGTCATACTCTTAAAAAACTACAGTATAAAAAATATATGTTTATGATAAATATCATACAGATCCATATACTTATATTTAATTCCATATATTTTTTATATCACCTTCTTGTTAACACATCCATGTTATGGATACATTTTGGGTAATATCAAATTTTTTCTTCACATGTGTCTTAATTAGTTATATTTTTGGTCCTCGTACTTATATAAAGGTTAGATACTATAATAAATGACATAAATTTCATTCATATTCATAATATATCTATTAATAATAATATATGAATTTTATAAACATTAAATGTAAAGCACCTTTCCTTGAGATTCTAGATCGTTCATATTTATGAACACTATTTCCTTTTTATTATCGCATTGAAATGAATAATGTAAATGAAATATATGTATATTTGTATATATAATAATTATATTATAATTATTATTTCATATATATCATATATTTTTACTTAACATGTCCTTAATACATTCCACGTAGAGTATGAATGATTCGTATTTCTTCAAGGAGGTGATATTCCAAACTTTCCCAAATGAAATTATATTTTTTAGAAAAAATGGAAACCATGATGGTATGTGTTATATAATTATTCAAAAAGAATAAATACATATTAAAAACCACATATATATACATAAAATATATTGTCCATCATAATTACCCACAATGAGAGGTGGAAAAGAAAAAATGAACAACATCATTTCGTTAGGCGATAGTTCGTCATAAATAGGATCGGTAAGTTCATTACCCATTTGATGGATGTGTGTGTAAGTGTAGTTGAAAATATAGAATAAAAACATATTATTTTATTTCTGATCATTATTTTTTTTATATTCTTATAAAATAAATATTTTAGGGGGTGGATAATATAAATAAAACAAAATACATTGAGGAGGGTTGTTACCTCATCGTTGGGTAACACCTTTTGGTTTTCACCAAAGGGCATCCTTGGATAGATTTATACCAAAATTGAGGAATGTAGGATTAATTTATGGATTTAGGGAGGATATTTAGGCAAAATATTTATGATCCTAATGGCTTTATAGGAATGAATATGTTTGAGGAGTGAGTGTCTTTTTATAGGGGAGGAGGAGTGGAATTCTTCTATATTTTTGGAAAAGGAATTCCACCAAAATTTTTAATTTTAAAAGTGGATCATATAATGTTCTAAATCCTTTAAAAGATACGATAGGGTCAATGTATAGAAATCCAATTTATTTTGTAAATGTTTTTAGGCCATTTTGTGCCTTAAGTTTAATGTTTAGTCATTTGTTATGGTAATTTTTCTATTAATCATTTTAATTAATTTTAATCACTTCATTTAATATGTTTTTACCAAAAATTAATTGAAATTATTAAAAATTATAATTTATTCTAATTATAAATATGGAATCCATTTTTAAAAATTACAGTCATATATTTGGTAGAAATTAATTTAAAATTAATCCCATTACGTTTAACAAAATCCGGTTTTTTAGTTTAAATGTTAAGAAGTTTACATTGTGGTGATATTCAATTTCAAAGTGAAATTTGTTCCAATGAACTAAATTGTATTAGATTATGTCAATATAAAATCATTAAACTTTTAAAAAATAAAATATAATTTATCTATTTAAATTAATTAAGTGAAAAAAAGTTTTGAATTTAAATTTAGTATTTTTCACTATTCATAAAAAATGATATTTTTTTCAGAAAAATAAATAAAAGTTTCCTTAAGATAATTTCAACATTATGAAATAAAAAATTATACTTGTTTTTAAAAATTAATTTTCTAAAAGTTTATATAATTTATTTTATTATTGTTCACATTAGGACATAAAAAGTACTTCACTTGAGAAAATAGTTGTTTCAAACATATAAAGACTTTACCAATATTACATGTTTTATTATAAATATGATTTATTTATATAAAAACGTTATATATAATATTTTAAAAAAATTATTATTTTTCCTATTACTATGTTTAATGGTTAGGTTATGACTATATTTTTTATATAATTATAACAACAAAATGATGATTCATAGAAACTATGTGTTACGTGTAACACAAGACAAGTTAGTGTTGCATGTAACACAATATTATTATGGTGTAGAGTATAATGAAAGTTTGATTTAGTGTATTTTAAAATATAAAACATAAAAAACATAATATATCCAAAAAAAGGTTTACAAAATACATGGGGTCTTATGTTCTACCACCCTTAAAATTAATTTTTATCCCAAATTAATTATTATGATAAAAAATGAGGATATTTATACCTAATCATATCCTCAATTTTCCATATAGCACCTTATTACTAGTGATTTATTCCCTAAACATTGACCATGTGAGTGGTCTTATTTTGTATCACTTTTTACAATCAATAATTTCAATTGGTTGTTCCTCGTAAGACAGATCCTGCTCTAGTGGTATGAATTCTAGGGTCAGTACAGTTGTAGGGAGATGTATGTACTTATTCTAGAGAGATACATGAAAGACATCATATACATGAGATAGATCTATAGTATGTTCCAAGTGATAAGATACCATTTATTTACAGTCTTGAATATCATAGAGACCAATATACCTAGGTCTTAGTTTTCTTTTCTTTATGAACTTCATAACCATCTTCCTGAGTGTGATTTGTAGAAACACCTTCTCACAAAATTCAAATCAAAGATCATAGTGATGGTCACCAGCATAATGTTTTTGTCAAATTTGTGATTCCTTGAGATGCTGTTGAATTATTCAAACCTTCTTGGTGATTTCTTTATCTACCCTAGGACTAAATAGATTTATTAATGCAACATCATCCCAGCATGTTGGAGATTTAAATCTCATCTAATAAAGTTCTTGATAAAGAACTATCTGAATGATCGAGTAAAAGTTATTGTTTTAAGAAAACTCAACTAGAGGAATATATTGATGCCAACACTTTTGAAATCTAATGGAAAAAATATCAATATATTCACTAGGGTTTTAATTTTTTATTCAGAACAATCATATATATGAGGATGATAAGTATTTTTAAATACATTTATATATCATTATATAGCTAAAGACATCACCTTAACTTTGAGTTAATCCTTTGATCCTTATTAGATATAATTGAATACAGTACTCTGCGAAACCTTACCACATCATTAATTTATATCCTAAAAATACGATCCCTATAGAAGTCTTCTCTGATAGTGAAGAATTGTGATTACTTATTAAGTCAATCAAATTCCACCCATATAGCATTGATCCCATTAGAGGTTCTGGGGAGTCAAACAAAAAATACATTGGGATTTTCTCCCATTTCTATTCTGGTATATCTTATTGTTGAAATTCCCCCTAATACTCTTTTCTTTCAGCCTTAACATGCTGGCATACAAAGCAAAAAGATACAAACATAGTGATATCTTTCTTTATGCCATCCTACCAAAAGTATTATTTCAAGTTGTTATATATTTTTGTAGTTCCATGTTTAATAGAGAATTCATAACTATGAGCTTCCTGTAATATATCCTTCTTCAAATTTGGTATGGATGGAATAAATACATGTATCTTGAAAATTATCATTCCATCTATATCAAGGTTAAAATCTCGAACATCTATAAATTTTTTTGGTACCTCTACATATTGCTTCTAGACCTCATTAATAATTAATTTGATAGATGGATGAAAATTAAATTGATAAAGATAATATTTTCCCCTTAATGATTTGTAGATCCATATTTTGAATATCTATAAATATTGTATCTTTTTCGATCCTCATCATGAATATGCTATCATGATCCTTTAGATTGAAAGCATTATCCACCTTGTTCGCTTTCCCAAGGTGGTAATGTATTGACCGATCGTAATATTTTATTGGATGTAACAATAATCTATGGTGGATTTCCAAATCCTTATGCATGAATATATTTTTTATAATTTTATGATCTGTATATGTATCATAACTTTATTCAAAATGATAATGTCTCTATATCTTTAAAGAAATAATTACCATTACTAACTCCAAATAATGAGTTTGGTTATTTATTTATTTAATCTTGAACTATGATGAGACATATGATATAACCATGTTTCTCTTCATAATAATTCCTCCAAAGACATTATTGGATGCATAACTATATATTTATCACTATTCTATACTATAAGGTAATGTATGTTGTTGTGTGAAGACTTACCTTCTCTTCAGTTCCTTGAATGTTTCCTCAAATTCATCTTTCCAGAGGAACTTGGAACTCTTCTGAGATAACATGGTCATATGATTAGATAATAACGAGAAATTTTCTAGAAACTATCAATAATATTCATCTAATCCCAGACAACTATGACTATTAGTCACCTTTATAGTATAGTAAAGCATTCAAGAAACTCCCTCTTAAATGGATATACAGATATTCCATCTCTTGAGATCATGTGACCAAAACAATGAAACTTTTTATCACAGAAATTCACAATTTATAAAATTTTCATATATTTTCTCCCTCTTTTGGGTATTTAGTTCAATTCTAAAGTGATCTTTATTCTCCTCCTTGTTATTTGAATATATAAGAATAAAATATATAAAGGGAACCAAAAACTAATTGAAGTAATAAAAAAAGACTCAATTAATCAAATCTATAAAGATACTAGGGGTATTATTAGGACCAAAAGGCATAACTATATATTCATAGTGTCTAATCCATTTATGTAATTACATATTGGGTATATCCTAAATATTTTCCCTCAATTGATGATATTCATAATGAATGTAAATCTTGGAAAAGTATTGACCTTCATATAGTTGAACAAACAAGTCATCAATATGAGGAAGACGACACTTGTTCTAGATTATGATCTTGACCCACTCTTTATAATCAATGAATTGTCCCATTAATCCATATTTATTTTTCAAAAAGAGACCATGTTCACCCTAATGTGACACACTTGGTGGAATCATTCACTTTTAACGGTTTTCTTGGATTTTTTTCTTTAATTTTGGAAAATAAATTGGGTCTATTATATAGAGAGTCTTTGAAATTAGAGAGGAACTATGTATGAGTTATTTTGAGAACTCAACCTCATATTTTATTGTTTGTCTAGGAAAATATTTTTGGGAAAAATTCCAAAAATTACTAAAAAATAGGAATATCGCCGATGTTGAGTTCCTCCCCAACCATTTTAGATAGTCATGTTTTCTAAAGGGGAATTAAGACCCATACAATGTATATAATCTCTATATAAAGTTAAAACATATCATCACATTGATAGGGAATCATTGGATGGTTTGAAATATCAGTCATAACTAATTTTCATTGAAAATTGATGGGGGATTTATGTAGAGAAATCCAACTCATGCCTAAGATGACATTAAATTCAACCAGGGGAGGAATGTTTAGATTTCCAGGACACATGTTCCCCCAAATGTCAATTGAAGAGAAATAAACATCAACCCAATATCATATCTCAACCCATACTCGGTCCTCCATGATATAAGGTAATCATTTGTATCTAGATCTTCAATAATTTTCAATAACTCAGAAAACTGGGTGATATAATCTTGAATGATAAAATTTCATTTATCTAATGTAAAAAACTAACCGAACTTTTCCCATTATAATGAATTAATATAAAATAGTTGGTGGAATATTTTCTTGAAAGATACCTAGGTGAGATCCTCATGAGACTAAGTTTTCACCATAGTTTTTTTATCATATCCTTCCTAGTACCTCAAGTGCATACATTAAAAACACCTTATAATCCTTAGGTGTATTAATAAATTTTAAGATCCTATTAATATACTCAAGACATTCCTCAGATTGTTGGGGTCCTTTGACACCATGGAATAATAGGTGGATGCAGCTTAGTAAATTCTTAATAGTGACCCACTACTTGTCTAGAGTTCCTAACAACTTCTTGACCAAGATTCCAAATATTTCAGATTATAGTTTCTACCAAATTAAGGTACACTAGAAGATTCACCTATGGAACCAATCCCAAAACTTCCTCACTCAGATTTAGAAGATCTATTTAAGAGGAATTAACTAATAATCAAAAGAAAAAAAAACCATTTTTTCCCGAGTATATTTAAAAATCATAGGACCAACATTAGTTATCCACATCAATTATTTTACACAAAATGAATTTAAATAAATCAAAAATAATGATGACAAGGAATTAAAAAATATGGAATAAAAATTTTCAATTAACCATAATATAGTTTATTAAAATAACCTTAATGACTAAGTCATAATATTGTAAAATGTACCTGATCTCACCAAGTAACATGGATTTAGACATGAATGTGAGATTGGATGTCCCTTTCTCCACACTTACAACTTAAATTTTGACGGTCCTAAATTTTTTGAAACCAAACACTTAAGAACACCCAGAATGTGTTAAAATATCATATGGATAGGAATTCCATTTGATAAATTTTTTTACCAACTGGCCCGGGTCAACTAGAAAAGCCACACTAAATGGTCAACCAAATGGTGAGATATAGAAAATAACCACAAGTCACATGTAAGACCAACGAAACAAAGGAGTATAATTAGAATGAAAGGAATATATATCCATGAGACATACCATTCAATCCAAATAGTCCTAGCTGGAAAGATAAATTAAACCAAACTAATCAAGTCACTATATGAACATCCATCACCACAAATATCAAACTATGATGGAAAAAATGACAAGAGAACCCAACAAGATATATAATTCCCTTACCCATACCCGTGTTATGAAAAACATGGTCTAGAACCACCCATAAACAAAATTATTTTTTGGAATAGTGTCCATTGAGATACCTGTAAAGAATCTATAAAATTTCTAATATCAAGAATGCATAAGTTAAAGATAAAAAAACTGTAGTTTATGAATCATTTTCATAAATGAAACTATTTTTTAAAAATTCATTCATTTTCCATAAATGAATAATATATTCACCAAATCTAATAATGTGTTAAGTGTAAATGAAAACCATGTATGTATGAGAAAAACTATCCATTAATATAGTTTTTGATAAGAAAGTGAGAATATTTCACTGAGCTAATCCATCAAGTGATAAAGTATTCATAAATGAAAAGAACACCATTTAAAATCTATACAATAAGAAGATATATAATACATAAAATAACCCTAAACAAATATTATATTGATTTCATTAATATCGAGTCCTTCCATAATCTATTGATATCAGAAAACCTCTAGGGGAGTTACACAAACTAATGTGACATGTCTATTTCCTAATCCATCGAAGGTATCCAATGTGTTGAGTTTTTTAAAACCCTTTAAAAATACATTACCAAGTTTAATAATACCTTTTAATATAAAGTGAAATAATATTATAAATAAAAATTATTTTAAAAATATGAATAATTTCATACAAAGCCTTCTAAATTTTAAAACATTCATTTTCGTTCAATAACCCATTGAATGTTTCAAGAAAATTTTTCAATTCCAAAATTAGAACCAGTTACATTGATACACCTACCTCAAGAATGATGGAAACCTAGATTCCCTTTTCAACAGAGATGGGAAACCAAAATATCATCCTCTGAAAGACAAGTCATTAAATAAAAATAAAAAGGATCAATAGAAAACAAAATAAGATCACAATCTGAATCCAAAATATAGAAAATGGTGCTTTCATGACCAATGATAAGGAATAAGAAGGAATTATACTTACCAATGATATAAGAAACAACACCATGAGAGTCAAATGATGAATAGTGTGATCTAGAAGGATGGTGGTCACCAAAAATCACCCAAAATAGCCCTCAATCTAGAAAGGGTGGTCTTTGCTGAAGCAAAAAATGAATATGCATTCAGCATGACTGAAACATTTGAAACCAAAGAATTCACATCATGAAGCCCTTCCACAATGTGAATTTATTGAATTTCAATCTTACTAAAAAAGGAATCACCTCATGTTAAATTAAAAACTGATTAAACTATTCATGGTGTGTAATGGTTTCCCAACTTTTAAATTTCCATGCTCTAAACAAGACTCATGAAATCCTCCCTACAATAGGTTTATGTCATGTAACTGATTCAAGATGTGAATTTGTCTAGAAGGAAGTGCATAGTACAGTTTCCTATAAAAAATACCAAAACCAATCCTTGAGTCCCTCCAAACTCAAATATTTCCCTCTAAATCCATTTACATATTTATACCAAGACTCCCTTAGTTCAAAAAAACAAACATCTTCAAATATTAGATCATTTTCCACATAAAATGATCTGCATTCCCAAAAAGAACATGTTTCACCAAAAAAATGGAAACCAAATGAAGAGTTAATGAATACCAAAATGAGTGTAATAAACTGTATTCGTTTTTATGAAAATGGGTTTTTTGTTACAGAATAGTTTTTTGCCACATTATTTTAAAGAAATATTCCAAGGTGTAACATCCTAACACAATATCCTATTAACCCATACACTGAATTGGTGGGTCACATGTCATCAAGCATTCTTTGTCACACACCAAATTCTACAAAATAGTAGTTAGGGAGTAGAGGTTATGTAGTGGGAGACTATACCATCTTATCATAGTGGAATAATGGATATGGTAAATTAAAAGACAATAAAAGAATCCTAAATATACATACACTAAAAAGACTAGACTATTATGCATTCATAACATAAAGAGGAATACAACAACTATAATAATAAACTATGAAATAATAAATAACTGAGAAACTAAATACTAATATCAAAAGCCAAAATGCTCATTTAGATACATGAAGATATCAAGGAATGATGATATAAAGAAGAAAACAAGGGACATGCATATACAACATGCTACACATAATAAAGAAACTCCAAAAGTCTTCTATATGATAATATGAATCATATCATCAGTCCTTTGATCCTATGCTCTAACTATAAGTAAATCATATCAAGGATCTGAAGTAGGGAATTTTCATTTATCTGAACCTATACACATTTAATATACTATGATACTAAAGGTAGACTGGGTAGGGTGTGAGATAAAATCCCAATATTCCCCCACCAATAGTGTCTAGAAGTAATACAATTAGTGTACATAAAAAAATAGTGTCCAGGTAATAATAATAATAATAATAATAAATTCCCAATAAATGAATACAATCAAACTCATGTTCAAAAACGAAACCTATCAGATCTACTTTCTTTGGAATAGGCTAGAATAAGTTTGATCTATAACAATATATATATAATAATATATATAGTATAGTTAGATATTGTAACCACCTATATGAACTATGTACGTGTGGATTGATGTCGGTATATACCTGGATACTAGGTGCTAGATAGACTAAGGCATATCTAAACCATCCACAACATGTCTAAATGAGCAGTTAGGCTCACGAAAAGGGTATATTAGATGAAACTCAAAATGAATGTGAGACATCATCCTCATCAATCTATAAAAGATGAGAGAGTCTTCATTCCTAACACCATAAAAATAGAAATGAGGAATGCCATGCCCATTGCCTAGATAATAGTATAATGGTGGGTGATCTCACGCTCAACACCTAATGTAAGGGAGAGTTAAATGTCATTATCAAAAATTCCCCTAACCATCATTCCATAACCAACATCAATGGAATAATCATATTAATATAATAAACTGATGGATCACCTCATAATCATTATAATAATCATGACGAATATATAAATTTGCATCAAAATTCATAAAATAAATATAGAAAGACATGAGTCAATTAGCATGGAATTGTCACCCATTAACATTTATTCAATCACTATGTTTAATTTATTCAAGGATGGAATACCATCCTCAAGTAATCCATTCAATATAAATGGGTCATTTCATTAACCAATGCTTCATTAATCCATTTCATATGATCCAATCACTTAGGAGGTGATTTGTTAACGAAAAAATCAAGTAAAAAGGTGGTTAATTCAATTTATAATACAATTCCAACACATACAACATGTCTAAGTAATTTAATCATATAATATAAAGGGAAATTTCAAGCTGTCACAATCAATTGGTAGTTGTAATTGAGGTTGAAATACAATAAATACGTAGAAATGATCATTGAATCTTTATTAACATGGAAATTATTATTTTTAACCAAATAACACTTTTATAGGAAACACATGGGAAAGGCTGTCGTGTGGAATCATAGTGAGGCTCTAAAAACAATATAATTTTTTATGAAAATAACGATACCACCTACCTTATTTCCATAGATGACTCCTTATCCAATATCATATTCAGATGTTATGTAGATTTAATGAAAACAGAAGAATGATCCAATGAATTTAAAATATGGTGAATGAGTTTGCACCAAAATAGCACAACATAAGGGAAAGGAAAGCTATAATAGAAGTAAGAGGATTGTAGATCATACCTCAATCTATCCAATTCATTTGATGAATAATTATTTTTTTCATGTATCTTGGATATATCAATGAACCTAGAATAGGCTTGAAGTGTTCTCTCCGGGAAAAAAATTTAGAACCATCCACTGGAAATTGTAAGAGGAAAGAAACAGTGACATGTTAAAACATTTAATGTTAATTTTTTAGGTTCACCCACATAGATTGGGGAACATGATATTTCCATTCGATTTTCCAAATCATGGGCCATGGTACTACCCTTTTGGAATCCCGCACAATCTTGGTGCATAGTTTGTTTAAATGTGCAATGACAATGAAAATTTCATATGAAATTTGTTTGAGACTAAACAAATAAATGTTCACCTAGGAACACATGGTATTAAATAACTGTGCAGCCTCTTGTAGGGAATTGGGTTCCCCACATGGTTTCCCAGCATGGTTGGTACTTACTGTGTGGTAACTATTAAACCTTCTATATTTTCCCAATTCTGAAAGATCGATTCTATGAACAAGTCCCACACACTCATGGAACATTCCTTAGGCAATAGTTCATGATTTCAAAAATTAAAAAAACGGTTAATCTAAAAAAAATTGATCTATGCCTTGGGAAAAATGATGGGTCATTACAACCTCCCCTCTTTATCGTAACCCGTCCCTGAGTAAGATTTATGAGGGTAAAGTGGTATCATCATATAAAATGTCTGAACAATGAGATTTTATATCATTTAATCGCTCCCTGGTATCTTCATGTACTTGTTTGTGCTTTCATACCACCCATACTAACGGAACTGAGTTTCCTTGGTGGGTCTATATGCTCTGATTAACAATAATCACTAGATACTCCTCAAAAGAAGAATACATTTCTTAATCAATCTCATTAGGATGGAATACGTGCGATGTTTTTGTATGAAACATTATAGTTTAGATATTTGAAAGACATCATGCATGGAGAGATATCTTAGCAGTAGTGATATCTGGTAAGACAGTAGTCCAATTCACTTCACAACCTCAAGGGGTCCAAGGAATCCTGGTCAAATGTTACATTTCCTCTTGATAAATTGATGCACTAACCAAGTATAGACTCTAAAGAATACATGATCTCCAAGATCAAATTTAAGATGTTTTTGTTTCCTGTTGTAATATGACTACTGATAGGACTAGGCCATAAATATGTGCTTCCTAATTAATTAGACCTACTCAGAAGTATTTTGAACAAGACATTTTCTAGTAATACATGGCTCCACTAACTCTAACCAGTAAATAGTAGATCATAAAGGACAACCATATAAGGATTCATAGTAATCCTTATTAGTGGTCTTCTAGACTCTATTATTACACGTTTACTCAACAATGGTAGTGTGTTTCACAATAGAACCCCCGATGTTAGGGACAGGTGCACAATGAATTTACTTTATCACCAGATTTGTACATTCTATCATTCCATTGGTACAATGGTGATAAGAAAAAATGAGATTCACTATTTACCAAAGGCATTCTTAATCTCATTCAAGAATAGTGGAATCAAGGAAGAATCCCTATTTTATATGACAAAATGAGGATCTCCCTGAGGATATATGTTCTCTCTAAAGTATAGAATCTCTAGATAATCTACTAGCATGGTATCTCGAATTGCAACCTTTATCAAACAGTCAAAAAACCCCAAATTTTTCATTTACATGAGGTGATTTGGTTAAAAAAGACACAAAATCCATAGAAATATAATCCCATTTCTACTTGGTATTATAAAATGACCGTAAAATCCCAACTGATCACTAATGTTCTACCTTCACTTTCCAACAGGAGGAATATAGAGTAATAAATATGTAAATATCTCATTTCATAGAATACCAGAAATACTAGTGACATAAAACGTGATACATCTTGTTGATATCTAGATTACATCCCAAAATGAGGCCTGAAATTCCTACATAATCTCCACTCTAATGTTTTTGGCAACCTAGAGAATCCCATGAAATCATAGGCTCTCATCCTCATCCATGGTACAAAAATTAGGTGTATCATCCATTGAGACACTCTCACATAGGAATAATCCCTTGTTATCTGATAGTTTCCACATTCTCACTTGTTCCATAAGGGTAGAGGCCCCTACTAAAGTTTAGAGGATATTCATCCTATAGTCCTACATAACATCAACATGAATTTTTGAATACAAGGAAATAAGCTTCCACTCACCACTGACCTCTAAAAATATCGATGTCTATGTATTCTGGATCAAAGCATCAACTACAACATTTTCATTATATAGTTTTTAAGAATGATTGAATGTGACAGTCTGTAGGTACTCAACCAATGTACACTTCATGAGATTCATATCACGATACATAAAGATGTATGTGTGGAATTATCATAAGTGAGTACAAGAAAATGATATCTAATTAAATTGTGTGTCCAATAGTGTAGATCAGGAACTATAAAATTTAGATCAAGGTTTCTAATTTGATAATTTCACTCATGAGTCATGAACTGATGAGACCTGTATGTGACAACCCAGTCATCCAACATCAAAACAACCACCATCTTGATACGTGATGTGTGACTGTAAATAGTAAAGATACTTGTAGAATCTGGTCGAATTTGGATCGATGGTGAAGCCACTATGACATTAAAATCTTGAATGGATTCTTCACAAGATTACGGCCATACATATTTCACACCATCTTTAGTAATTCCCATATGTGGTGCTTCAAGGTGAGAGAAATTTGGGGTAAAGAAAATGTAGTATAAAGCTACCTCAAGAAACACCGTAAGTCAAATAAATAATAAAGATTCTCTGGGAAAACAATATTTATCACTATCTAGGGGTCAAATAAATCTTTATAATATGAGATTATATGACTTATGAAGTGGAATTTTTCAATCTAGATGTGGAGTCTATTGAACTTATCATAATGTTATTATGTTTTACTATATTTAGCACGATATCAAGATAATTGGAATGGTTATGTCTATAGAGTCAATAAACTAAGATGTTTTGAATGAAAACAACAATAAATTAATCTAGATATGGGTGGAAAACTTGTTTTATTAGGTCCATAAAAACCACAGGAACATTCGTGATATCTAATAACGTGAATAGATAGTCATAAAGACCATACCTACTCCTTAAAATGTGTGAGATCTATCCAATAAATTGACACATACCGAATGATTTCCTAACCTCGAATAATATTTGAGAACACTCTCTTTCCTTGGATCTGATCTAAGAATTAATATATTCAAGGAAGTGGATAATGATTCTTCACCATGATATTGTTTAATCTACAACAATCCATACAGAACATGAGGTTACCATCCATCCTTTGGGAATAAAGGACAAGTGAACCCCAATGAGAAGTGATGTTAAAAATAATTCCTTTATCCTTCAGATCCTTTAATTTCTCTTTGACCTCCATAAGCTCTATGGGTGTCTTCCTATTATGAGTAATGGTCCCAACTCCTAGAATTAGATCCATTATAAACTCATCCTATCACATAGATGGAAAACCAAAGAATTCATTAGGGGATATTTCCCAAAACAATCCACCACTAGAGGGAAAACAACATGCCATAACCCCTGGTCATCCAAACAAATACTAGCAAGCCATGTTGTCACACTACCAATCCAATTCTCCAAGGATCATTCTAATGTTGAAAGAACTTACCCTTCTCCCTTATAAATATACCTACCACCCTATAGTGTTGTTAACATCACCCTATGATGATAACAGTCAAAATGAGATCAGTTGGGAACAATCCAGTCCATCCCAATGATTATATCAAACTATTTCATGTTAAGTATGAATAGATCCCAAATGAAAATACATTCTACTCTCTCAATGGGACAATCTTTATGATGAAATATTCTTTCTGAACAAATTCCTAGTAGTGTATTAAATGCCATGACACCACAAATTTGTTCTATATCAAGCACCCAACTCTCAAAAATAATCTCAAATAAAATGGAATGTTATCAACCAATTTCAAATAAAGAAGATAGTCGAATAGAAGCTACTAGAATATTACCTCGAATAGTAGAAGGCCCAGGGATCTGCTCCTCTGATGAAGGTTTCAATACAAGAAACAGTCTTGTACCATGACCCCACTTCACTAATATACATCCCTATGAAATCCTGCTCCACTAGTTCTGGGAATAATGAGTTTTAATACCTCTATCCTGACAACCACCTTGACCTAAGTGTCCAGTGGTATTTTATATTCCATCCTTGTGGGAGACTATTGGAATTAATATAAAAATTAATGTATGGGTATATCCCTACTCTCTAATCACTTATGTAATTGTCCGGTAGAAGCACAAGATATTCCCCCTCATACCACAAACTCTGCATTTCATGAGATCTCATAAGCACAAATGTTTTATGTGTCTTTGTTTCCAACACCCATAACATATTAGAAAATTTTTCTTACAAGGAGTTTGACTACCTATAAAACCATCAAAACCTCAAAGAGATACTTTTTCATAAAATAAGAATCATGGTTAGATAAAGGTGTTGAAATTCCCGAGTTTCCACCATTAGCTTCCCTTATATTCTCCCTAGTAATAAGGTCCTTATTGACTATATTATAAATATTAATTAGCCTAAAAATATTTTCCTATGATATGATATAGTATACTATCCCATACTCCAAACAAAATTAATTCATAAGATCCTTGCCATATAGAGTCTTCGTGAAACATTACAGCTCAGTAAAGCTATTAGAATACTCTTAAATTGACATGGATCCCAATTTTAGGTTCATAAACTGTCTATCGTGATCATCTCTCAGAGTATGTTGAATAAAGTAGTCATAAAAGAATGTATAGAAGTCTTCCTAGACCATATTTTTATGTTTATGTATCTGGGTAATAACATCTATCTCTATCTTGGAAGAATCACATAGCATAAACATATTAAATTTGAAATTAATCTTAATAGGCATATTTAGTTGATCAAATACAAAAAAAATATCTTCTATCCCAGACTCCGTAGTATGATGTATTTAATCCCACAAAAAGGTGGGAGGATGCTTCTACTAGAACTCCCAATTCAACCCTACCATTATTAGGGTAGGTCAATCAACAATTTTGATCTTTTTCATCATTTAGATGAAAACCTCTCAAGAATGGGTGTTAGTTCCCAAATCAAGAATAGTAATAGGTTCTATAGGTGTCAATATAGGGGAATCAATGGTGTCTCAACAACCAACACCTCTGGTTCATGGTCCTCGTCACCTTCGGGGTGTACGAATCAAGGATGTCATAGTGGAATGATGCTACAATTCTAAATTCATGACTCATAAGATATTTTAGCAGTCGAAAGAAATTATAGATAGATAATTAGCATAGGTACATATCATACCTATGAAAACATCACAACTCTCTACTTTCTCCATAATATAGGACTAGGATGAAGGGAAAGACCATAACATTCCATAAGAAAGTAAGAGATCCCCAATATAACCACTACTAAGTTTAGGTCTAGGTCTAGGTCTCATGTTACACATATATGATGACCATTTCATTTTAAAAGTTATATTCTTTAATAAATTGTGCTCATTTATGTATGTAAATCCCATTAAATGGTTTAAATAAATGAATCAACATTTTCAATTTATAGGGTACCATACTCTTTATAAATTGGAATGCGTACTCTACTTAATCCCAACCATAACAAGTTCTAGACTATGTGACCGACGGTCTATGACTCAATGTTCCACAACTGACTGGTCATGGGATCTACTTTAATATATGTTGGAAAACACTATATAGTTATGGAATAAACTTTAAGTGTCAATTATGCTTTTTTGGTCCTCCAAGAAATATAAGAACATCTCAATATATAATAACCAGGAACCGACTATATGTGACATGAAAGTGAAAGTTGATAGTAAACATGGAATTAAAAAATCCATGATATATAAGTCCTATAGTGCCTGTATTGACCCATGTAATGAATTCCTTCATTTCATGAGTAAAAATAAAATAAATACAATTGTAGTAATACTAATAATAATAAAATTATAATACATGTGTGTCATCTATTGGTGAAGTCATATACACTACAATAGGAATAAAAAATAATAATAATTACCCATCACATTTAATTTTAGTTTCCCCTATAAATGTGTTAGCTACTACTAGGAAAATGGTCTTTAACAAATTATTTTACCTCATAGTATCTTGTATAATACCCAAATTGTATTTAAAAAGGAAAGGAATGCTCTAATACCATATTGTAACATCCTGACCAAGGATCCTCTTAACCTATGCCCAAATCTGGTGGGTAACGTGACCTCAGGCGCACCTCCACATGTGTTAGAGGATGCCTAGTAGTAGTAAGGGTGTAATGGTCATATAGTGGGGATACTATACCCTCATATTAGAGTGGAATAGTGAAAATAATAAATAAACAATGAAAAAGGAAGCTTAAATAAACATACACTACAATGATAGGACCAATAACCCACCACAATTAAAATCAGAATACATTAGTAATAATAAAAAACTATAGAGGTATAAATAACTGATCAAGTAAATTATAATATCAACTTATAAAAGGTGATTCAGAAACATGACAATTTCATTGTATGATGATATAAAAAAACGAAACAGGGGACAAGAATATACAAAACGATATAAAAAATAATTGAGGACTAAATAGTAATCCACTAGCATCTCGTGGATATGATCATTCCTATACTCCCATGCTCCAAATATAAGTAATGTATATCATGAATCTGTATTAGGGAAGTTTCTATTATCCATACATGAAGACCAGCAATATACTTGTGGTACCGAAGACATCCCATGTAGGGTATGAGATAAAATCACAGTAGACCACCAAAATGGTTCCTAGACATAATATATGTAGTGTACATAACAACATTAGTGTGTAGATAATTATAATAATAAAAAATACTTAATAAATGAATAGAATCCATCTCATTTTCCCCAAGGACACATGGAGGCTCTACCGGCTTCTTTGTAGAACAAAATACGTATGATATGTAACCATATATATTGTGATAATATATATAGTATAGTTATATATTGTATACATCTATTCAAACTATGTACATGTTGAGTTAAGTAGGCGTATAAATAGATACTAGGTGCTCGTTGGATCAGGGTGTAACTCAAGCATCCATAACCAGTCTAAACGATTTGATAGGATTCAGAAGAGGGTACATGGACCAAAACTCATAAAGAATGTGAGACTTTATTCTCATTAGTCGAGATATGTGGGGTGAGTCGTCATTCACAACTCCCAATATTGTGGAATTTGGAATGATATGACCATAAAAAAGATAAAAGTATAATAGTGACATATATCATGCTCAACACCCATCATTAGGGAGAGAGAAATTCAATTCTCAACAAGTCCCTAAACCATCATTCCACATCTAGTATAAAAGGCACAATCATAATCATATAATAAACCAGGGGATCAACTTAGAAGAGTTAAAAATATCAATAACAATATATGAATGGATTACATAATTAATATAATCAATATATTAATTAATTAATTAATTGACATGGCCTTTTGGCCCATTAGAATTTATTCATTCAGTACATTTATTATTTTTAATTAATTAAAACCATCCTGAAGCAAACAATTAAATAAAATCAATAAAATTTTTTATATAAGGATTGGATATTCCATTTCACATGAGCCAAGAACCTAAGAGGTGTATGGGAAACTAAGAAATCATGTAAAAGAGTAGGAAATTCAATTTACTATCCAATAAAAACATTTATAAGGTGTTCAAATTATTTAATCATTAAATATAAAGGATAATTTCCAGCACAAAAATTCAATGGGTTTCTATAATTAAAGATGGAACCCTTTAAAAACATAGAAGTGATTGTTATGATTATATTAACATGTGAACATATATTTAGAAACAAAGAACTCATTTACAGGAAATTCATAATAAAGGCCATCATATGGAACCATGATAAGGCTATGAAAACAACATAACTATTAAGGAAAACATCTAGTCCACGATAATAGTTTCCATAGATGAATACTCATCCAAAATTGGCATCATATTTGAATTAGATTGAATGAAAATGGATGTAAGCTCCAGTGACTTGAAAAAAGAGTGAATAAACTTGCCCCCAAATAACATACCATTTTGGAAGGAAATCATAGAACTGAAGGAGTATTATTATAGATATTTCCTCATGATACCAAACACTTCCAATGGATATTGATTTGGTGTATGGACCTAGGATATATCAAAGAAGATAGAATATTCTTGAAGTGCTCTTATGAAATAAGAAAGTAAGATATATCTACTAGAAATTGGAGGATGAAAGAAATGTTGAGGAGTTAAGACATATTAAGGGAGATTTATTAACTTCATCCGGATTGATAGGGGAACATGGTTTAGTCAGATGGTTGGTCAAATAATTTACCAATTGTGCACCATGTCACTACCTAAGGATGAGACCACATATACAAGGTTAATAGTTTGGGTAACCATGAGTATCCCATGAAAATTGCCTCTACAATTTTCCCGAGACAAATAATAAGACCACGCACCCATGCTTGTATAATTTTAGATAATTTTTCATCCTTCATTATGCCACTAAGATATTCTCATGGTTAGTATTAACCATACAGTAATAGTTCATCCTAACATGTTTTTTATAATTCTCAGACCATTGGGAACCAAACAAGCCCATTACTCTCTTATAACCTTCCTTAGGCTATAGTTTAAATTTTTCAATATTAAACAAAGCATTAAACTGAAAAAATGAATATTCTTATTTTTAGGGTGGTTAGTAATATAGTTGGATTATGGGGGTCATCAGTTATGATGTGGAATGTTTGGTTAAATAGTAAATGTGTACATATGGATTTAGCGACCATAATTCATTTTATAAGAGAATATATATTTTAAATGATAAATTTGGATTCATTGGAATTATTTTTCCTTGGCCTTTTTTAGCCCATATCAACATTAAATGATTATAAAAATAATAATCTTTATCTATATATGGAGTTCATTTATCAAATGATTTCCCAAGTAAAAGAAAAATGGTTTTCAGTATTTACATGATGCGTTGATTTTTTTAATACAAAAATCTACGTGGTCCAAATTGAATTAATTTTAAAATAAGATTCCATGACATTGTTTTAATGTCACAAAGGGATAAGTGGTTATTATTAATTTTATGTTTTAGATATGAGAAATATGGATATGTTTTTTTTTTCAAATTACTACTTTGTTAAGTTAACACCTCCTTAATGAAGGATCTCTCTGATAGGTATCTCACTGAGTTGGTAGGTTTTATGGACTTTTCCCAATATAATTAGGCTGGTTTCACAACATTATTATTGAGTTGGCATGGAAAGGTAATGGATAACACTCATTATTATGAATAAAAATCCCTGGTGTTGGGAGGTGGATACCTATGTAGTCCAAACCCCCATAGGATTTGAGAGTAGTTCTTTAAATTGAGTTAGTCCATTTAGAGGGGTAACTACTTTTGAAGTTATGTAATATGATATTCCTTCCCTTAATGAAGTGATAAATCAAATAATTTATTTAGTGTTGTTACAATTGATGATGTGTTTCCTTGGTTTGAGTTTATCTTTTAGTAACGGTGTTACCTATATTTTAGAGGCATCTCTTGGGGTAATATTTGTGGATGTGGATGTTGAATGTTATCAGTGTCATGATATTATTATGTGGTGATCGTTCATGGGTTATAGTGAGATCAGTGAGTAGTTTCATGTAGTGTGGTTTTTCATTCCATCCCTCTTACATTACTTTGGGAACTTATAATTCTTAAGTATGACAAATATTCGATATGTATCTGGTATAAATTATTTTATACTTTCAGCTTATTCCTTTTCATTTATGGGGGTTAGATGCATTATAGAGGTCAAAGTTGAGTCATTTATGTCTTATGGGACACCATTTCATGGAGGTGTGTGTGGTGATGGATTTTTAAAGCCTAAACCCTATTTTAATATGCTATATAATGGTGTGTTATATTTCTAGAGTATAAGTAAAGTTAAAAAAATTTCCATTCCTATATATAGGTTTTCTAAATCTTGTTTATATTATAGAACAAATTTCATTATCTACAGAATGGTAGGAATGATCCGATAGAAATGAAATACCAAATTTTATTTTTTACATAACGATAAGGCAATTTCATAGAAGTTTAATATTATTCTATCATTCGGGTGAGATGGAGTGTCATTTATTATGATTGGAATTATGATTTGCGTGTTTGGTGTTAAATCACCCCATGAGAATTTGAATGAATTGGGAGTCTATTTTTCATAGGATTTTCAATGGAGGTTCTCTTTTTGGGAACAACGAGTTGGGAAACGCATACAGAGCCGATATGGGTGTTAGTGGAAATTAGTGTGTACACCAATATGATATAGGCCCATATAAATTCCTAGGATCCTAGGAACAGTGGTTTACAATGTAAAGGTATGGTCGTGTAGATGAAATGGGATGGAAACCGTGATATGGAGATTGAAATGCTAATGGATTGGGTGTGGTTTATCAAAATTTCTATTGATTCTCCCCTATGTAATGGTATAATGCTTGGTAGGTGTCAAAACTATTTAATATGGTTTTGAATACATAAAGTATTTGGGGATTCTAATTCATGCAAATTGGTTGTTCTTTGATTGATTGGAACCACAATATAGGAGTATATCTGTATTCCATATTGCGGGATATTCAAATTTCTTCTATATGTATAGGCTAGATACTTCTTTGGTTTTATTTTTCATCTCTTATCTTGTTCCCTGGTAAAGTCCTTAACTTATCAGTATCCTCTAGCCACATCATTGAAAGTTATTACTCCTTGGATCATTGAGATCAATTATGTTGATTCATTGTATTCCTTTATTAACATTAAGTTATTCAACCCATAAATTTATGATTTTTCATAAGGGTTACACTTTATTAAATTTCTTTAGTTAGTATAGTTTATATTTTTTTTAGATTTAGGAATAAAATTACATAAATCAGTATAAACTTCCACACAGTGTCCAATTTTTTCCTCAAATAATGTTCTTTTATGAAAACACACTTGCATAATTCAAGGTGACTCCTATATATTGATCATGGACTTTATTAATGTTTTTACTCAGCCTTAATCCCTGTGAAAAATAATTTGAAAATGTGTTATGGGAAATAAAGGGTTAGTATGAGAAATAAAAGAAAACAAACCTGTTAGTCCTTTGTTAAAACAAAAAATTCCTAAAGAAAAATTTCATTTTCATAATAAACATTTGACCTTAAATATCCATTTACTTATCTATAAAAGAAACATAATTTCTCAATAGTTTTCTTTAAATGTTCCATATAAAATCATAATGGAAAATTATAATCAATATGGTTTCATGGAAACCATGAAAATAAATGAATACGTTTTTACTAAAAATAAAACTTTTACATTTTATTTTAAAAATAAATATTATAAATTTTCCATAAAATAAAAAGATCATTTTCTTAACTTTTTAAATAAAACTATTTCCTTTTTAAAGCAATGTAATCATGTAATGTAGGCACCTTAGGAATGTATCCTAAAATTCAAATATACAAGAATCCTTAAAAAGGAATCACCAAGAAGGATATTTCCAATATATATTAGGAGTAACTTATCACTGGTAAACTCTACCAATTTCCAAATGAATTTTAATTTTATATATGGATCACATATCATTCAAGATATTTTGGGATCACCAAAAATACATATAATTTTTTTTCTAAAAAATATCATTAATTAAACACATACAACTTTTATTTAACCATTGAAATTATTTGAATCTTTATTTGGCCCCATAAGAAATAACACCTTCATTTTTCTAACCAAAATGAGTATACATTTCAATTTCTTTATATTTTTATTAAAACATAAAATTTAAGAAATATTTTGAAAAAAATTATTTCCAAATAATTATGGAAACTTATAATGTAATATTAAAATTAAATAACATTTATGATGGAGGGAAAATAGAGCTATTTAATATCATTAAAAAATATTATCTTCAATATTTGGAAATGAA
Organism: Viscum album; assembly: GCA_963277665.1. Lineage (NCBI taxonomy): Eukaryota > Viridiplantae > Streptophyta > Magnoliopsida > Santalales > Viscaceae > Viscum > Viscum album. The sequence continues at coordinate 538,657,995 of OY728120.1, read as the reverse complement.
TGTTAAAAAATAAATCATGAGAAAACGTTGAGAATATTCATTTTTAATATTTTAAGAATAAAATTAAAAATAGACCTAAAATACCATTAAAATATATTTATTCATAAATAAAAACATTATTAAATACTTTTAAAAGGACATTTTGAGGTAAGAAAAAAAGTTATAAAGAAAACATTAAAATATGATTTCTAAAATAATGTCTATTAAATTTAACTTAATTATATAATATTGGTAAAATAAGTGAGTAAATTGAAAATAAACATGAAAAACCAAAAATTACTAATATAAAATTAAAATATATGGGGTTTAATATATTATTATTAAATAATTTTCCTAAATAATATCTTAACCAAAATAATCCCAAAATAAATTAATATTTTAACATAAATCCCTTCCCTTAAGTACCATCTAACATCATATATTCTAAAACTCTTGAATAAAATAATTTTATTAGATTTATAATTACATAATAAATTTATTCATGTAAATTTAATTATTACTATTCCTTTTATTTCATTTATTAACATGTATTATTTTGTCACTAAAATGGTTATGTTCACATGGGGCATTTTGGTGTTGTTTGGTTTATAACTACAAACACCATCGATGCATTGAAAATGGTCAAATGAGTAATTATTACATTACCTTCATAATATTTTACATGTTATAGTTAACCTATATAAACATTAAATAAACTTTTTAAAACTTACCATGAATGGTGTTAAGGAAAAATGAACCACAATATTAAATGGAGATGCTAGTTCGTACATATGCATGGATGAAGTTTTAATTATTACAATGAATGGAAAATAAATACAGTATATATTTGTTTAAGTTTAAAGAGTCATAAATATGTTATAAAGTAAATGTTAACTCTTTAATTATATCCATTCCAACATTATATGGTGGGAATGAAAAGTGAATCACATCACTTCGTAGAGGTGGTATTCGATATGTACGCATGAGTGACATTATCAAAATCCAATAGATGTAAGGGTTAGAAGTAGATAAATATAATATCTAAAAGGAATCATAACTATTTCATTTATATATTATATATTATTTTTCTCCATCATTTTAATTAGTTGTTTTATTCAATGGTGAAACATGAAACACAACTCTTTGTGATGGTGGTAGTCCACAAGTACACACGATTCTTGTTTTCATTACCCATAGAATTAAAAATGTGATGAAAAAGGGTAGTAAAATAATTATAATAAAATTTTATTATATTAAATATATATGTGTTACTACTTTATCATGGATAAATAATATTTTAATGAGGGGAATGTAAAGAAAAAAATGAAACACTTGATGATGAGTTATACCTCTTATTGTAAAACAACTTTTTTGGCTACAAAATAATCCTTATAATGTCAGTTTTTTTGGTTAGAAATAGACTCCTGGAAATGGTTAGGGTATTTTTAGGAAGATTTAATTAGGTATTTATGTGTCTAGAGTGATCCAAATGAATGAGTAAGAGATGATAAGAGATTCCATTTTATATGTGAGGGGAATGATACAGTCGTTATTTTTCATAAATTTTAAATATTGTAATCATTTTAATCAAGGTAATATAGTTCCATAATTAAAAAAATTTATCATATTAGGTGATAATTTTTGGAATTTCATCATATAATATTAATTAAGATATGATTTTGTGGCCTTATAACTTAGTTTTTGCCTTAATTAACAGGATTTACCCTTTATTTTAATGACCTATTTGTAACATAGTTTCTAATCATAATGGCCAAAAATGATATTAAAAGAAATATTAAATTTCAATATATTGATTCAAAATATTAAATCTATTTTTTATTATTTGATTTTAGGATGTTCTAGAAATTATTTTTAATATAAGTGTACAAAACCCAATGAAAAAAGAGTTATTCAGAAATTGCATTTTTAGGTAATAAAATGAATCGAAACCAAAATAAAATAAAATATTGATTCATGTGGAATTGTTTATATTAATTTTAATCAAAATAATATTTTTTTATTTTAAAATCAAATCATGAAATAATATGACATTTAAAATACATAATTTATAGAAAATAAATGATAGTTTTTCAAAAATTGGCATTTTCAATATTCATTAAAAATAAATATTTTTAGAAAAATCACAAAAAATACTACTAATAATTTTAGAAAAAGCTAACATAAAAAACTATTTTAATTTTCTTAAATAAAAGTTTTAAAACTTATAGAAATTAATGATAGTATCTACATAAAAAATTTAATAAATAAAAGTTTTGAAGAAAATGCATATTGAGGTGTAAGATGGATTTATTCTCAATAATTTTCTAACAACCCTAATTAAATGAATATTAATATTTTAAATTTTTTATCTATTCTAATTATTTCATTATAATCATTTATTAATTGTAATTATTTTAATATATTAGTATAAAAGTATATCAAAAACATAAAAACATTTTATAAAGAATATATTTTCACCATTTAAATATTTTATCTTCTTTTAATTTTTATTAAATGTTATACTAAATGTAATTTGATTAAGAAACAAATATCTAAATATATTATATACTATAGTTACTTCTATCCATACCCTGAAATCCAATAGATAATTTATAATAGTTACATTTAAATCATACATACCGCAATCCATTTAATCTTGATGTTATATATATAATAAAATTTATAAAATATTACATAAATAAAATAAATTAAAAAATTATGGGGAGTTATATTCTTTCCACTAAAATAATTTTTTTCTTTCAATTTTATTTTGTCTCTTATAGCAATGATGTAAAACATTTTAAAAATAATCAATGGAATTAGAGGTAAAAAATACAATAAAAAAGGTAAAACATTTTTAATATATTAAAAAAACTTTTTTGAAATCCCAAATAATAAAAATGGATAATAAAAAAATATATAAAAAGAGGAAAAGGTAAAAATGATGTTCACTTAGAATAACAAAAAATTGGGTTCCCATATAAGGATAATATTTTTGATATGTGAAAATATGGACTTTGAAAGAAGATCCATTTATGCAATATATATACATATATTTATTAGATGAAAAGAGACCATCAATTTGTAAAAAATGGTAAGAAAAGGATAACATTTTTTTTAATGATTATTTTTTAGATTATAGGGATTCTATTACCAATAAGATAGAGAAGGTGTGAAATATAATTACTTGGTGTCTAAATGTTCTATAAGGACAATTTCATACTCTTTTTACACATAAATATTTCCCCACTTATATCTCAAATCTTACTCAAAAAATTGTATATTCAAATGTTGTTTTAATATTGAAGAACTAAAACCAAATTATTATGGATCACATGATCCATAAATCAAGGAATAATTATTTTCAAAAATTCATCCATTATTTAAAACCAAAAATGAGTATAACATGTTTAGATAATGTCCAATGTGAATAAGAATTAATGTGAATAAATACTACATCAACTTCCAATAGGTCAATGATTTCACCCCCAATCAACTCAAATAATTTCACAAATAATTATCCTTAAAACTCTTCAAAATATATCAGACCAAAATAAAATCAAAAATATTGGAATTCTTTTATCATATATTCTTCCATTACCACATTTTCATTTCTCTATAAATAACATGAATACTTAATAAAATCATTTTTCAAAAATTTATATCCCCTAATCTTATAATCTATAAAATATGATTATATTTTACATAAATAACTAGATTCACCATAAATACATAAACAATAATATATGATTTAAATATTTAACATGTACTTTATTAACAAAAAAATCCCATCTTATATATAATTATTTTCATTTAACATAATCATATAAGGTTACTAGTATAGTGAACTTCTAAAAAAATAATTTCAATTACATATTCAGCAAAGAACATATTCATCCCAAGATTATCTATTTGATAAAAATTATACTAAAAAAATGTAATAAACCTTTTATCCTAATTAACTATAATTAAATAAACACCAATGATTATATTAACCCTATTTGTTACCAATAAATTCCAAATTATTTTTATAAAATATAAAAAAATTCTTCTTCAAATAACCTTTTTTTAAATAAAGATTAATATTATGGGTTAAAGAAACATTAAACATATTTCAAAATTCAATAAATGTCTCCATGGTACTAATATAACAAAAAAATTAAAAATAGTATTAATTAAAATATGATTAAAATAATACTTCAATATATAAACAGTTAAATAAAATAGAAGAAAATAATAACACTTAAAACCCTATATGTAGATACTTAAATCATTCAACATTGTTCACATATACTTTAAAATATATTTTTCATCTTATTTTTTTATACATCATTAAATATAAAATATAAAACATGTATTATGGTTCATATATATATATATATATTCATGTTTTATAAATTAAACATAAATAATTCATACCTTTAAAATTTATAACCCCTCTCATTCCATATCTAATTTCAGAGATTAATTCCCCATGATCTACCAGGTCGAGACTATATAGTGATAAATTTCCTTAAAAATATTCTATTTTACTCTACTTATTTTATCCATGAATAGTTATTATATATTCATTGAAATAGATGTTGAATGGAATTTAATTTTTTTTAACAATCTCAGGTTTTGAATATATAGCTTTGATACATAATCTTTTACTTGTATCCCATAACATATTATGATATATTTTGAGTCAATTATTTCCAAAAAGGGTTTGAGTTAATTAAAATTAAAAAATGAGATAATAATAGAAATACAGAAGCTACTCAAAGGCCACCCTCCTTTTAGTGAAGTGGAGGATTGGAAAAAAAATTTAAGACCCATCCAACTTAAAAATAGGATAAATAACACAATGATATTTTCCCAAAATGTGTCTGATTAGATACTTTTTTTTAAAAAACTTGGTCAAATTTATACCATTTTTATTCGGAGTATAGAATTATATAGGAGGGTTGGGATATATTTATTTTTTAGGTATGTTTAATACTTTAAATTTTTTCTAAATCAGATTATCAATATTTTTTTATTATTTCATGTGAATCCTATGGATGAAAAATGAGTTTTTTGTATTATTTGCACCCATATATCTTGAAGAATTAATTTTACCCTGATTAATGAAATTTCTGATTCAATAAACAATAATTTATTTAAGGAAATTAAATTGAAAATATTAAATTTTATTAGTATATCTTGTGAGTTCCTTACTCTAAAATTCCCTTCTATTGGTCAAGTATACCTTTGATTCACAATAGTTTTTACCTAGGATACATTATTTGTGGATTTATTATACAAAATTAATTAATCCAAGAATAAAAATCATTATACAAATTACATAATCCTATTTGTTTATAAAATATTTCTAACTTATATTTAAATAACATCTTTACCTACGAAGTTATCTAAACCCTTTCTTGGATTTCAACTATAATGACCTATAATTTATTTAATCCATAAATACATTATAAATAACGTGGGTTTTATTATCATAAACTTTGAATATATTTATATTTATGTTTTTAGAGAATGGGGTAAAAATTTACTTTCAAAAATATATATTTCCTCATAATATCTATTTTTTCTTTAAAATAATTTATTTATAACGACACTTATATTCTATTAATGTGACTCCCAAATTTGGAAAATTGAATTTATTAATGTTTATACTGATCCATAATATCTATTAGAAATCATTTGAAAACCTTTAACCTAGAAAAAAAATCTTTGTATGAAACATATTTTCAATAAATCCCAATATTTGTTTTTAAACCAGAAAAATACATCATAATGTTTTTATTTTTCAAAACAAACATTTGAATTGAAATATATTATTTAATTTTATATGAAAAATATAATTCATGAACATATTTAAAGAAAAATTTCACATTAAATAATAAATGGAAAATCATAATCATAAGTGTTTCTTAAAAACATAAGAAAATCATGAATACCTTTTATTAAAAAAATAAATCATTAAACTTTATTTTACAAAATTATTTACATTTCTTAAAAAATAATCACATTTTATTTTCTTTTTAAATAGAAAAATTTCAAATACAAATAATTATGAGAATATTATTTAGAAAACCTAGAAAATTATCCTTATATTCAACCCTATAAGGAAATCACATATTTGGATCGTTCCCATATCTCTTTGGAGTAACATATCACTAGTAAACTCATTTACAATACCCAATGCTTTGGAGATCTATATTGGCTCACCCATTATCGAAGATGTTATAGGCACAAAATTAATTCATATGAAATAAAAAAGAACCGCAGAATGAAAAAACAAATTGATTTTCCTTTAATTATAAAATCAATTATTATTAGAATTTATAACCATAATAAATAACACATTTAGTTATCTAAAAAAAGTGATGAAATTTATTTTTTAGTGGGAATTTTTTTTGAAACTAAAAATTTTAAGAATATTGAGAATATAATTTTATTTGAAAATAACCCTCAAAACTTAAAAAATAAAGCATTAAATAGAAGAACATTAAGGATGGTGAAAAAATACCTTCATATTATAATCATTAAAACAAATATTCATTTCAAAATTTTGTAAGGAAAGTAAAAAAGAGCTCATATTAGAGTCATTAAAATGATTCCTCTTCAATAACTTATAAATAAAGTAAAAAATAGTGAAAAATTACATATATAAACCTTTTAATCATAAATAACAACATTCTTAAAAACATTTAAATGAAATTTTTTATAGAATAAAAATTTTTGGAAGGAAAACATTAAAATAATATCTTTAATTGAATGTCCATTACATGTAACCAAGTTATTGATTCATAATCCAAAAAGTGATGATATGGAATAAAAATATTAAAACAGATGAATTAACAGAGTAAAATAAGGGATATGAGGATTATGATATTATGATCATATAATTTTCTTAAAAGTAATATAAATATAAATAATCCTAAAATAAAATGGGAATGTAATAGAAATCCATTTGCTTAAGTCATGTCTAGATTTATACATTCACAAGATAAAGAGTCTAAAAATTATGTTGTACTTCCACTTTCTTAATAAATTATTTCATGTTAATTTCATTATTATTATTTAATTTATTTCAATTATTACCATGTTTTATTTATTTACAAAAATGGTTACGTTGACATTGGATATCTTGGGGTCATTTAGTTTATAGCTGAAAACAACATTGGTTCATTGGCCATGAAAAAATTGGTTATAATTCAAATTCCAATACAATATTCAACATTTTATAATTATTATATTAGTACATTAAATTCAAATTTAAAACCAAATAAGTAAGGTGGTCATAAGAATTTGAAATTGTCATTCTATTGAGATGGTACTCCGTATGTATGCATGAATGAAATTATCAATTTTCCAATGGGTGGATAAGAAATAATAAAAATAATGTTTCAATTTCATAGATTCATAAATATGTTATAAAATTGATATTTTTTCATTTATTCCATCCGTATGACCATCCTTGTGAGTTTTAAATGTAAAATAAATCATATTACTTTGTGGAGGTGGTATTCCACATGTTCACATGAGTGATGTTATCAACTTCCAACAGATGGTAAGGAAAAAAAGTGAGTAATATAATATATTTAATAAACCATAATTATGTAATATATATCATATAAATTATTTTTTCAAAACACTTTAACAATCCCTATTATTTAATTATGACACACAATACACATTGCATCGTGGAGGTGGAAGTCTACACGTACAAACGAGCGGTGTTTTCATTTTTTATATAAATTAAAAGGAGATAAAAAGGATGTAACATAATTATAATAAAATTTAATTGTATTTAAAATAATTATCTTAGTTTTTTGTTATTTTTGAAAAATATTCTAATTAGTTATAATAATAAAGAATCAAGAAAGACCTGGTAAAGAGCCACACCCCTTCTTTGGGAAAACTCCTTTGGATTAAACATTAAGCCTTATTGTTTTGAACCATCAGTGAGATCAAAAAAACCAGAATAAGAATTGGAATTTTTGTGAGAGATTTTTAGGTATTATATGTGATATTGTGACCAAACATTTTGAGTAATATAGGGTTTAGGCATCCTTTTATATTTGAGGGGAGTGAAAGGCAAATATTTTTTTCTAAATTTTCAAATAGTATAAATGTCTTAAACATGTCTACATGGTAAAAAAAACTATCAAATCATAAATATATGGTGATAAGGGTGAATAAAACATCATTAAATAAAAATTAAGATAATAGTTTTTGGCCTAATAACTTAGTTTTTCCCTAATTCAACTCAATTTACGCTTTATCATAGCGGCGTATTTTTACCATTTTTACTATTCATATTGAAAAAAAATGAAATGAATCATTAATAAATTTTAACCACACAATTAAAATAATTTTTGTTCATTAATATATTTTTATATGTGGTATAAAATTATTTTTATATAAGTGTTACAAATGAAATTAAAAACACTTTTTAGAAAATTGTGTTTTAAGAAAAAAATGAACACATACCAAAATGGAATATAATGTTGATTCCTATGGAATTATTTAGATATTTTTAATTCATATTGATCATATTAAAATTTAAAACAAAATTTAAAACATAATGGGACTTTTAAATTACCTGATTTAATAAAAGTAAATGACAATTTTGCAGAAATTAACATTTTTCACTATTCAATCGAAATCCATTTGATATTTTACAGAATCCAAAAAAATTGTCATAATAATTTTATGAATTTATGATTTAAAAAATGAAATATATTTTTTCAGAATATGATTTTTTATTTAAATATAATTAATTAAAACATCCATGCACAAAATACAACAAAACCCATTTATTAAGAAAATGTATTTTTAGGGTATAAAATGTATTTATTCTCATTCCTTACCTCAGAACCATAATTAAATAAAATATAATTTATTAAATTTTATATATAATATAATTAAATATTTATTTTAATTTATCAATTAAAATTAATTGAATCTAATTATATAAAAATACACTTCACATATGATAACTATTTTATGAAAAAGATATCTGTTACCTTCAAAATATTTTAATCAACATTTAAAAAAATTATAATCAATTTATTAGTTTATATTAATTTTTTATGGATAAAATTTATATATATATATATATATATCATAATATGTTTACTCCTATTCACACTCACTAAAAAAATGACTATGTACTAAAAAGCTTATTTAAATAATAGTATATCATAGTTTGTTTAAGTATTGTGTTGTGTATACCACACACTATAGAATATACTTTTTTTGAAAATAAATTCTAAAATATTGGGGAATTATAAATACATTCAAATATTCTTCTAAATATTCTTTATTTTTTTAGTGAATGATTTGGTGAATTTCCACTTTTTTTATTTATATGTAGGGAATGTATTTATGTCGGTTTTTTGTGGATACGTTCTAGAGAGTTCCCCTAGAATTTGGTAGGGGTTGATCCTTTTTTCACAAAATCTTTTATGGAAGTTCTATAAATATTCAAATCATGGTTGGGGATTCAAGAACCTCTCATTTTATTTTATTTTATATTATGATACTGCAATTATTTTTCATTACACTGGGTGACTAGTATTAATCAAACTAAAAAGATAAAATAAACTAGAAGATAATAAAATGGAATGGGAATTAGTGTGTATGTATCATATCTATATCCTTAAATTATTATTATATGTTTCTATTTTTATTATTTTATCCTGAATAAAATAGTAATAACAACTAAAAGATAAATATGATAATAAAAAGTGATAGAAAATATATGGAATTGATGTGATGTATGAATTTTATTAATTCTATAATAATTTTCCTTCTTTAAATATTGAATCTAATATATTTTATTATTGATATTAGAATCTAAATATTGTTTTAAAATTATTTCCATTATTAACATTGTCTATTATTGTGTTTAGATGCTAAAATATCTTTATATAATGAACTGATAATTAAGAACTATAATTAAATGGGCATTTTGAGTAATCTAGATGCAAATTATGTTTGATGATAACCCCTAATACAATATTACTGGAGGTATGATTATTTATTATTGTTTTATTTGAATGTTGAAACAACTTTGAATTATTAAATGATAATTAAAGCCGATAATTTAATGGTCCATTAAATAATTAGGGCTATAATTATGTTGATGTTTCTCCCTTTATTATATGCAAGAAATTTTTTTATGGTTAGGGTGTGGGTATTGTTGGAAATTGTTGTGGTAGTGATACTTGGTGGTATGTGATCGTATGAGGATAATGAAAAGTCGAAAAATGTAATTTTGGATGTATTACATTATGGTGGGATTATATTTTAATATATTAAAGTCGAAAAGGGATTGAAATAAATTGATGAAATCTATAATTGAAAAATTAATTCATATGATGAAGGAGTAATGGAAGGAATAAATGAGAGTGATGGTTAGAGAGGTTTTTTATATATGGAAAATTAATGGCATGGAAAACCTATTATTAGTCAGAAAATGAGCATCTAAAATTTGTTAAATTAATGAATAAATGGGAACTATTATGGTTGTTGTGACTATTTTTTGGGATATTGGGATGACTGTGTTATACAGTTTTCATTGGTTTCTAATTGGTTGTAGTGACCATTTACCATATATTTGTGGGTTTATTTTTAATCTATAAACATACTTCAATAGTATGGGTATTTTGTGTGAATAATCATGCCTATATTTTATTATGATTTCTCAATACACCCAGGAATATTCTTGTATCATATATGGACACCACGTGTTTTGGTTCCCTAGGGTTTCCACGGTATCTAGGATATTGAGGGATGATTTGTGACCCAACATTTCCCGGTATTCCTTTAATAGTAGTTAATGAAAGGTGTGGGAGTTTCATATAGCACTAGATCATGATATATGTGAAAGTGGTATGTGGTTTACCCAATAATGTGACGATTATTGGAGGATGGTGTGGAATTTATACTGGGGGTCATGCATGGTAGGATAGTGGAATAATGTTGACATCTTTCATGTTCATTACACCCCACTATTAATGTTGGATATATGTACATATTGGTTTATGCCAACACAACACGTCAGACCTCAATGAAGGTTTAGATAGGTGGGGTTGTGATCCAACTCATATAATATATAGAAGGTGTAAAAGTATAAAACAATTTACATTATAGTGTGATAGTGTAAAACCTTTGGGTGTGATTTTATTTGGTACCTATAATTATATTATATTAATATTTTTATTTTACCTTGTAAGAGTTACTTGGTGATTGAGACTTGGTGAGGCTAAGAATGGGTGGATGACTTGATAGGATCATGTTTTTTATACTCATTACTCTCTAAAAAAATAATTTTATTTTATAAATTTTTTATGAGATGTCCATAGGTGGATCCTATAGAGTATATATATAAGACCCCAAGCCCACACTTCCAGACTCAGCACATATAAATACTATGTAATTTTTTAAAAGGTTACAGATCAATTACACTATACAAAATACAAACGAAGACCTTTTACCATTATAGGTTATATAGATATAAACAACACCTTTCATTTATCAATGTTAAACAAATATAGTAGACAAACTTACTACGCTTCATCTACACTACAAAAAAAAATGAAATCTGAATTTTAACATATACGATATATGTGAAAAATCATTTTAAAATAAAGGGAGAGAATATAATTTCTATGTAAAGAGTTTTGAAATTGATTAAATAATTTTTTGAAAATATTTATTTCAAAATAACATACAGAAATTCCTTTGAATATAAGATAACAATACCTTTCAAAACACCCTTAAAAAACATAATTGAAATTACTTATGTTTAAAATATTATACCACTTTTGAATTTAATTATGTAAAAAATCGCATTAAAAGTCTACCATAGATTTTTCTCAAAACACTATACAATATTTTGAAAACAAAACACTATTGATTATGGAATCCTGAAACATTGAAGAGTATATTTGGACTGCCCACTTTTTGAGGGTTGGGTTAACCCCCCCAAATTCCCAACCATATTCACAACATTCCAGTGCCTAATTTTCTAAAAAACATTTTTAATCTTTCTTTACATATATATTTACTTTCACTAGAGTTTAATTTTTAAATATGTCACTACGTTAAAATACACATTACACTTATATTTATATATATGAGTTGGATATATATAAATATACAAACTTCCATTACTTTTAACTTGTAATTTTGGTTCTGAATATAACTATAGAAACTTCATAAACATCCATGCGCCAATAATTTTTATGAAATACATGATTTTATATTTTTATAACTTTAACCATTTTAAAAACTTGATGTTGAATAAAAATATCATAGACATTTTTGTTTAATTATTTTTATGCAATAAATAATGACATGATTATATTAGGTAAAAGAAATAATAATGATAAGAAATAACTAATTGGGTGTCACACATGAAATTATCGAAGTAGCATTTCTTATTCATTCATCCTATAATGGAGATACACACAAAAAAACAAAAAAAAAACACACACACACACTCACCGACACACACACACAGACCTAAAGCATGAATATAAAAATTTAATTAAAACACACATATTAAATTCAGGAATTAGAAATATGGACTTGGATTTCATAAATGTATAAAAATAAAATTAAAATATTTTGGAAATCATGAAGAATACATTTATGTTGTTTGGAAATATTAGTCATATATATTGAGAAATATAAATATTTGTTAACTTAAATAAGTGATTTTAATCTAAATAAATCTCTTTATTGCAGAACGAATTTAAATATTATTTTGATAAATTTAATTCTTTACATAAACTTAAATTGAAACATGAATTGATAAAAATAAATTTAATTTATAGAAGCATAAATAATTTAAATAAAATAAAATGATTTTGAACGAAGATAAAAATTGTAAAATAGAAATCACCCCTTACTAATATATTTATAGTGACTTCCACTTGATAGCATGACTTATTTGTTGTATCATACACTCAACCACTACCTATAACACTCATTTCTCTTTATGAGCAACAACATAGAGCACTATGAAACTCAGAAGAAATGAAACATGAGAGGTATTGTAGAAAAAGGCATCCAAGACACTTATTTATTGTTCTAAACTCTCTGTATATTTTATTTGAACTTGGAAGAATAATTTATTGATCAGATTATATAGAAATCTGATCACTACAATACTACATAACAAATACATTTAATAAAAAACAAAATTCTCAAAATGATTATGCCCTACATAGATAATATGATAGAGAAACGTATACTTTTATATGTTATAGATAATTCCATGTCGAAATCGATAGATAATGAAATGGAAAATAGTTTATATGAAGAAAGATATATCTATTGATTCTCTTGTATGTATCAAACAAAAAAACAGAAGATATATTAAATGAATTTGATGAAAAAAGTAAAATAATAGATATGAGTTGGATCAAATTCTCTATGAAGAATCATTAATGATGATTTTTTTTGCAAAAAATATTAAATTAATACATGTTTTGAGATTCAACACTGTTACAAACACTGACATAATATTGAAGGAAGATGTTGATATATTAAAGAAATAATTGAAAATAAAAAAGAATCAATACACAACATATGATACAAATAATATTTCTGACCACTTAAATCCAAAAAACAAGACAAATTAATGTTCATGACACCCTAAATGAATATGGAAAATTGACTTAGATCAACAATAAGTTCCTCAAACAAAACCGTATTGATGATATTCATGATGTTAGAAATATCTTCAAAATTAGTGGTCATTTTATCCAATATCTTGTTCGAAACCCTACACAAATAGATATGGACTTGGTCTCCTTACTCAGCTTCAACCTCACATTTAAAGGCTAACTGGTTCTCCGACTCTCCTCTACCTCAATTGATAAAAATCTCAGAACAGAATCGACCTCAACTCCCGAAGATGCCCTTAGTTTCTCAAGGTTTGAACAATACTAACCTCAGCCACTCGATTTCGGTGATGACATGATTCTTTATGTGCTCAAGCTCACCCACATATCCCCCAACTCAAAAACTGGAAACCCGTAATGCCCAATTTCTACTCATTTCTGTTATCCGTTTGTTTCATTTTTTTAAATATTTTATCATAGTTTTGATTTATTTCTATAACATGAAATTCAATTTTAATAATAATAATCACATTTAAATATTTTTATAATTAACAAATTTAATTTTATAATCTTGATAATTATAATATTTTAATAATTTCATTAATTATTTCAAAAAAATAAAATAAATTTATATTCCAAATTATAAACAAAATTAATTTTTTATATTAAGATAATTTATTAATAATTATATTAAAATTATAATTCTAAATAATAATATATTAATTTTATAATTTTTCTTTTTATTTGTTATGTTTAGATCATAATTTGATTAATTCATAATAAACAGAGCTTATGATTTAAAAACATCAAATTATTATTTTTATAATTAAAACATATATATTATTTTATATAAATTTATTTTAAATTTAAAAAATTATTTTCAATTATTTTTAATGTAGTATAATAATAAAATATTTTATTAAAAAATATTTCTTTATAAAATTTTTTTTTATTTATTATCAAAATATTATTATTATTAAATACTAAATATTTTTTTATAATCCGTATTACAAAATTACAATTACACTAAAGTTTTATTTTTCTTAAATCGAAATTAGTACTTCTCAAAAATAAAATTAAAACAATTTTCTAAAAAACTCATCCTTATTGTTTTTAATTATAAAAAGTATATATATATATAATAATTACAATGTCATATTTCAAAAATAATTTCGTGTTTATAAATGTGTTATTTAATCAAAAAAATATTTACTAAATTTTCATTATAATAATTTAATAATCATTTACAAATTTGTTTTATTAAAATTAAATTTGAATAAAAATGATAATAAACAAAATAAATAATTTATTTAAAACTCATGGTGTTACTTTCTCCCCCCTAAAATGAATTGATCCCTCGCAATTTGTGCATCAGACGTAAGAAACTTTAGAATTTCTATCTTAAAAATTAATGAATTTATAAGGGGAATTAAGTTTCTAATAAAATATATATCACATAGATTCTATTTTACACAAAAGACAACATCTAATAAAGAATATTCATTAGACCGTTTCTCTAATACTAACAATAAGACACTGATCCCACACTTCTGGACTCAGCAAATATAAATTTTGTGTAATTATTTAGGTAACTAAACAATTGCACAACACTAAAAAAACGATGAACTTTTACTTGTCTTGGTTTTAGAGAATTATACAAAAACATATATTTATTAGATTTGAACAAAAATAATACAAATTCCTAGTACACTTCTGCTGTGCTGACTCCAAAAGTGATGACATCTAAATTTTAACTTCTAAGATACCTGTGAAGTATAATTTTAAAACAAAGGGTGAGAATTCAATTTCCTAGTAAGGAGTTTTTAAATTGATTAACTAAATTTTAGAAAATATTTCATTAAAAATAAAATTGAGAAATTACATTGATGATAATATAAAAATACTTTTCAAAACATCAATCAAAAAACATAATTGAAATTACTTATGTTTAATATAATATATGACTTTTGAAATTACTTACGTACAAAAATTGCTTTAAAAGTAATCTAATTATTTTTCTTAAAACACTACACAAGCTTTTGAAAACAAAAAACTATGGATTACGGAAACTTGAAACATTGAAGGATATCTTGTTCTTACCCTCTTGTTGAGGGTTGGGTTCACACCTCAATTATGTACCATATTTACAACATTCAAGTGCCATATTTTCATAAAAAATATTAAAGTTTCTATATATATATATATATTCTTTCAGAGTAGTTTTATTTTGAATCATGTCACTACATTAAAATAATAATTACACTTATATTTATATATATGAGTATGTATATATAAATAAATGAACTTCCATTGCATTTAATTTGAAATTTTGTGTCTGACAAAAACAATAGACTTTTCATAAACATCCATGTACCTAAACATTTTCTGAAATACATGATTTCATATTGTTATAACTTCAACCTTTTAAAAAACTCGATCTTGAATGAAAATATAAAATACATATTTGTTTAGTTTTTTTATGCACAAAAAAATGAAATGACTTTATAAAGTAATAGAAACAATAATCATAAGAAATAACTAATTGTCTGTCACACTTGAAATTATCAAAGTAGCATTTCTTAAACATTCATCTTCACATAGAGATACACATGCACATACAGACACACATATATACATATATAAAGCATGATCATTAAAATTAAATAGAGACACACATATTCATTTCATGAATTAAAATTATGGACTTGGATTTCATACAAATATAAAACAACAAATCATAATATTTAAGAAATCATAAAGAAAAAATTCACAAGTTTTAGAAATATTACTCATATATATTGATAAATATAATGATTCGAAAATTATGAATAATTTAATTCCATCCAAATAAATATATTTACTTCAAAATGAATTTAAATATAATTTTGATAAATATAATTCATCATAGAAATAGAAATTGAAACATGAATTGATAAAAAATAAATTTAATATAGATAAAAATAAATCATTTAAATAAAATAAAATGATATTGAAATAAGATAAAAATTGTAAAATAGAAATAATCTGTTACTAATTTATTTGCATAGACATCCACTTTACAGCATGAATTATTTCTTATAGAACACACTCAAACAGTACCTCTAACACTAACAACTCTCTAAGAGGAACAACCCATAGCACTATGAAACTTGGAAAAGTGAAACTGGATAGGTAGTGTAGAAAAAGGAAATCGAGACACATATTTATAGTTTTAAACACACTATATAGTTTATTTCAACCTGTTAAGATAATTTATTAATCAGATTTGGCTGTAATCTGATCATTACAATATAAAATAGACAATACATTATATATAAAACAAAATACTCTAAAAAAATATTTATTGTGAATATAATTTGATAGAGATTTTTATAATTCTATAGGTTGCTGAATATTTCAGATTGAAATCGATAGATAAAGAAATAGAAAATAGTGTATGTAAAAAAAGATATCTCTATTCATGCTCTTGAATATATGAAATTAAAAAAATAAGACAAATTAAAGGAATTTGTTTTAAAAAGGAAAATAAGAGATAAGATTTTGATCAAATTCTCAGTGAAGTTCCAATGAAAATGAAAACATGATCTGTAAAACAGATCAAATTTATACATGTGCTGAAATCCAACATCATTACAAATAATGACATCAGATAGAAGGAATATGTAGACATATTAAAGAAATAATATAAAATGGAAAAGAATCAATGAAATTCCTATGATTTGGATAATATTTTCGAACACATAAATCTATAAAACAAGACAAAACAATATTTATTAAACCCTAAAAAAATCTAGAAACATGACTCAGATAAAAAAAATTCATTAAACAAAATCAAATTTTGGTTATTCACCATTATAGAAAGATCATAAAAATTGAAGGTCATTTTACCTTAGATTTTGTTTGAAAACCTTTGTGAAAAAATCTGGACATATTCTCCTTACAGATCTACGACCTCACATTCGATGGAAAACTAGTTCCCCGAATGTCCCACATCTCACGTGCTACCACGATTAGACCTGTGTCAACATCTACTCCCCAATATGCTCTCGATTTCTCTAGGGTTGAACATTACTTAACTCAACCTATCGAGCTCTGTGATGACTTGATTCCTTATGCACTAGAGCTCACCCCTGAATCCCCCAACTCAAAAAACTGAAACCATTGATACCCAATTTCTCCTGATTTCTCTTATTCTTTTGTTTCATTTTTTTTAAAATCATTTTCCATCATTTTATTATATTTATATAGAATGGAATTCTATTTTAAAAACAACACTCACATTTCCATATGTTTGTAAATCAAAAATTCAAATTATTTATATTCATAATTATAATATTAAAATAATTTCATTTATTATATAAAAAATAAAATAAAGTTATATTCCATATTATAAAAGAAATAAATCCTTTAAATTAATATAATTTATTAATAATTATATCCTAATTTAAAATTCAAAATAATAATATATTAATTCTAATATATGTTTTCATTTTTTATATTTAGTTTATAAGTTTATTAATTCAAATTTAACGTAGCTTATGAATTAAAAAAATATATTTATGATTTTCATAATAAAAATATATATATTATTTTATATAAAATTATCTTAAATTGAAAATTGATTTTCTTTAGTTTTTAATTTTTAATAACAATAAAATGTTGTTTCCAATAAAATGTTGTTTAAAAAACATCATTCATTTATTACTAAATCATATTATTATTAAATACTAAATATTTTAGATTATAATCACTAAAAACAAAATTACAATTTCAATAAAGTTTTAATTTCCGTAAATCAAAAATTGTAGTTCTCAAAGAAAAAATTAAAATTATATTATAAAAAAATATCCTTATTTTTTTAATTATAAAATGTATATATATTTATTAATAATAATTTTATATTTAAAAAATAATACCATGTTTAGAAATGTTCTATTAAATAAAAAATTATTTACAAAAGTTTCATTACAATAAATTAATACTTATTAACAAATTTATTTTTAATTAAAATTGAATTAAAATACTAATAAAACAAATAATTCATTTCGTTAAAACGTGGGGTGTTACAATATATATAATGTTCACCCCTATATATATTCTTTTTAGGTGATCAATATAGATTTAGTGATTTAGCATGATCATAATAGCTTAGAGTGGTTAGTTTCTATTGTCTCTTCTGGATAAAAGTACTTCAGTTATTTATTTTAGAAAATTTAATGTATTTAACTTCACACATTATTTAATTTTATGTAAATTGGGTTTTGTATTACCATATATTATGATTTTTTGATTTTTGGTTCCCATATTTCCTCTTAACTTTAAATTCACATAATGATAGTAAATCCAAAAACATTATGTTATATACCCTTGGAGCTAGTCACTAACCTGAGGCCTATTTGAGGGGGGATTTAGGGGTCACTCTTCTTAATTTATATACTAGGATGAGTAATAATAGAGGAGTAGAGGTGAGGTAGGTTCTAGGTGAAAACTTATAGACTCAACCTCTTTACTTATATACTTTATTCAAAAAAAACTTTTGAAACAATTTAATATCCATATCCACTTCTATAATATCTATCAATTATATAATTATTCATCTTTTTAAACATAGACTTCATAAGATATTAAATTTAAATTTAGTTGAACCCTTCTATACATCTTATTCCAAAATAACAACTGACCCATCCATATCTTCAAATGTTAACCTTAATTAAACACTTATAGTAAAAACCCCATCAGAAAATATCCTAGATGAATTGTTACCACCCTCTAATTTTTTTACACTACTACCATGAATCATAATCTACCTTTCTCCAATACCTAAGATAAAAAAAGTTTTAATTTAGTGTGAATTAGTCTCATTCCCCCTTTCTCAATAAAATAAATATTCCTTGTTATCTAATTTTTATTTTTAATACTCCCCTGTCATAAGGAATTCAAGTAGGAATATATAACATCTAGAAATTGGTGCTACACACTAACACCCGAGCTGGTTAGTTAAATAACTTCAGGAATGCCTTCCTATATGTCTGACTCAACTGACAAGTAGAGAGGGTCAAATGTTTAATAAGAGGAGCCTATACCTTCTTTATCAAAGCATCATGATATTGGAAGGTAAAAAAATATCCAAATGATATAACCAGTAACAAAAACAAATCCAAAACTGAATGATGGAAAAAATTGGAATAAAATATAAATAACAAAATAGATGATATGTAATACGAAATATGTGTCAAGTGTAAAAGGAAAAAAGAAAATAAAGACGCACTAATACTCCCAATCAGGTCCTGAAACCAAGTCTAGTAGCATCATCCACTCTCCACCCCAAATCATCCTTTTGACATAGGGATCATTCGCTTCTTTTGTCCTTTAAAAAGGAAGTCAGTTTGTTTATCGATTAGGATTCATGAGTAGGGTGTGACTACAACTATTTAGGGAACCAAAAACAGTATCTAAAACAATATCCAATCAATAACAATGTATGCACTTTTATAAATAATAAAGTACAATACATAAATTAATCAATTATCATATCTAATTATTCTCTAATTAACCATATAGTTTTCTATGTTCATCAATACACCTAACCCATCAATACCTTTTCTATCCCATTTAATATTCCGAACTATCTGCATGGGATATCACATATCACTTATAGAATCATAAATCATTATTATAGGGGCTTCCATCATCCATTTAGTTTCAATTTCCAAGTTATATCCACTTGTAATCATAGTATAATGCCATCATTTTGGGCCCAGAATTCCATGTCTAGGACCCCATGAGTATTTGAAGCTTTAGTTCATGTACCAAAACTTATTTATCAATAAATTTCACATTGAATTTTGAAGCATAAATCCTTTCCCCACACTCATTTATCATATGTATGAATTTGGGTCAAGCATAACTTGTCTAGTACACCACGAGTCTTTGAAGTATGAGTTCATGTTCTACAACCCATTTATCAATCAATCACATATATCACATATATCAAATTTAATATGATTAATAGTAATTAACCATATTATCAAAATTTCACATCATGTTATACCATTTAATTTTCTCAAACAAACAAGTTTTAGCACTTTAATCACATGTAATAACATGAAAAATAATTATTAATAAATTTATTCACATTTAGTTATATAATTCATTAACACTTCATGGTTAATCCAAAAATCCCTTAATGACGAAAAATAAATTCCATTATATCACATTAATCATCAAATTCATAACCATAAGTAAAAAACTTAATTTCCAAAGTGAATCGAATATCATTTTAAAACGGAAATTCAATCACTCATCTATAAAATTCGATTAATTTTTTAACCAATAAATTAAATCAACTTAAAGATTCAATTGTAAAATGTTGTAAAGGAAATTTAAAAACACATATATGAAATTATAATTCAATACTATGGGAATTAACATTTATACCACCCACCACATGATTGTTGACTGATGCTTGCCAATAAAATCCCCTAATTGAAGTGGATTGTTTAATTGCACAACGAAGAATGACATCTGGATCCCAAAACTAGAACAAAGATTAAATGGATTAATATCTATCAAAAACTCGATCTAAATATATTGCAGATATAGGAAAACATCTCTTCATCACCTGAGACAAAGGAAATATAAAAGTAATAAACAAATCAAGATGAGATCTCCTACCATAAGAGTTGAAGATATGTAAAATGGATAATCAATTCACTGATAATGAAGTCCAAAAGTCCTTGAAATTGATTTAGAAGCCAAAAAAAAGATTAAACTATTTGGGTCAAGTTGGGTAAAAGGTGGGTAAAATTCAGGGGAGATTTAATGTTTTTTGGGGGAATTAATTCTGCATGCATGGTTTCCTGTAAAGGGGCACACTATTTTCCAAACCACGAACCCAATCCATGTCCCTTATTGATGTTATTAATTTATTCATAACTTTTTTTCTACACCCAAAGTGATTTTCAAGTAAACATACATACGTTTTGTGAAATATCTTTTTTTATACTAAATATAAATTTTTGGCATTATTTTAATTAATCCAGATTCAAGTATGTTTTCTATTTTAAATAGCAATATTAAAATATTTATCAAATTTGATTGAATATTATTTTAAGAATTAAAAATTACAATTCCTATAATTCATTATACTATAGTTGGGGAGAATTTGGAAATATAAAGGGTCTTATAGACCCCAAAATAATTCCATCTAAATTTATGATGAAAATTGGACTATCCACAAAGATAAAATTTATGGTGTCATTCGATATGTTCAATTTCAATTATTATCTACAATAATTCCACGGACAGTACATTTCAACATGGATAAAAATTTCAAGACCCAAATCAATAAATATAGGGCCCTATTAATTCATTAAATTCCAACGAACCATTATCTCATGGAATTAAAAACCTCCAACATTTCATTACATATCTTCTAATCCCATTACCCAATATTGTAGAATAAGTGTTTCGGATTTTAGAGAAACATGTTATCTTAAAATACATTAAAATTTAGACCAAGGATAAATTGGGAAAAAAATTGGATAGAAGAACATTTTTTAATTAATCTATCAAAAAATTTTCTATAAATGTATAATGTCCACCAAAATTATAGGGTTAACTATAGAAATACTTATCTACAACATTGAAGAATAATATTTCTCCATATTTATCTATCTAAATTGTCAAATTTCTAATCCCACATGAGGGGGGGATTAGAATGAAAGTAATCCACTCCCTTTGGAAATAAACAGATACTCATTCTCACCATGAAGAGAGTTGTAATTTTAGAGCATTGGAGGATATATATGCCCAACCAATGCCCAACCAAAGGACTGGGATGATCATCCAAACTCATGTTTCAACTTGAGAGATGTTTCCTCCAGGATTTCGTTTTAATTTATTTGGGGTTATTATTCATTTCCAATCTCATAAGTGATTTTTTATGTTTATTTTAATACAAGTTTCTTATTCATAATATATAATTATCATCCACCCTATGTTGTGTAATATTAATGTTCTTAAAATTGAATAAATAATGTTTTAAATAATTCCATTATTTATCTACTCATTAACTCAAATTCTCATGTTTAAGTATCTTCACCTTTCATTTTTGTGTTTGACAGAATACTCCTATCTTGTCCCATTCTTTTTCTTTTTTTAAATCATCACCCAAAAAATAATAAAATATATTAATAAACACCTCAAGGGTTGAGGAAATATACCATTATTGTGAGTCATGATTTAGGATTGCAAAGTTATAGAGATTTTTTTCTCGTTCATTATTCTTCAGGTTAACACCGTGCATGTTACACTAAAAATGTCTTGGATTAATAACATGTTCTATTTACGGTATGGATTCCATGTAATTTTAGAACCATAAATAAACTATTATAAAAAATTATTGATTGATATTATTACCCAATTTAATTTGAGTCTTGGATTAAATCCTCAACACATAGGAATTATGAACATATTCATCGTCTGAAGTCGGTGTAAATTTAATGCAATATAAAGAATTGATCAAGTATATATTAAGATTAAATCCACAATAATGAAATCAACCAAATATTTATCAAAATTTTAAATTGTACATCAACCATTAATCTGTTTAATTAATCTATGAAAACAACCCTCCCCCATTCAATAGAAAATAAATAAATAAAATTCTACTACGGAAATAGTAAAATCACCAAGGATTCGACACGAGTTCCACTATACACATTAGCCGAGCACTAGACCATTTAATTATCTATATAAAAAATTAGATATTCAAGAAATGGAACTGTTTATAGTGATGGTAACACTATTATTTGATTGTTTTTCATTAAAAAGGTAGTTTTTTTAAAAAATAAACCAAAAAAATATCTAAAACAAATATAAAGAAAAACAAAAATTTTCATTAAAATCATTAGTCGATAAAACCAAATATGAAAACCAACCTTCGTTATCCTTCCAAATTTTATCTGAATTCCTCGTATCCTCCCAAAAAATCCACTAGATTTGTTTGAACTAGGAATCAAACAGACACTTTATCGGCTTAAAAATATCATTCTAGAAAATCAAATCACTCTAAAGGTATTCATTTCCCATCCAACAGAACTGGATATGGACAATACTCATGAAAAAACCTTTAAATAACTCACTAACCCTAATATGAGTTACCAACCGCTTTCTATTCAATATCCATACAATGATGCATATTTAATACTCAAATTCAGTTTGATTCCTCCTCTACCTAATTTCATGGGCTAGCTGGTGAGGATCTAAATCGTCACCTAAATGAGTTCTAAGTGGTGTGATCTACCATTAATCTTCATGGGGTTGATGATGAACAAATAATACAAAGATAATTCCATTTATCCCTAGATGACTCCACTAATTCATAGCTCAATTACCTCACTTATTTTTCCATAAGGACATGGAATAACTTGAAGTGACTCTTCTTAGAGAAATTATTTCCATCTTGTCATGATGATTCTATATGATGGAAAATGAGTGTTATCCATAAATTCCCCAACGAATCGCTCCATGAGTACTAGTAGAGGCTCAAAAAGCTTGTAAAAAAAATTCCCACACAACTAAATCCATGAACTAAACTTGATCCAATACTTCTATGTGGGGATATTGGATATGGATAGTACTCTAATTGCTATAGAATGTGGTGGTTCTCTTGTTAAAAAAAATGTAGCTGTAAGAGTTCCCATTAGAATCATGGGTGAAAACTTGCCACAACTCCATAAATAATAACTTCTTAATGTTAAACATGTCGAAGATAATAAATCCATCGATCCTAAAAAGATATTAGAGTGGTTAAGTAAACTTATGGTCTTGTGTGACAACAATTTATTGATACAAAAACCACATCCTCATCTTCCCCACAACCTCTATTCCCCTGACCTATCAAAAATTGTGGAATATTAATTTCACCAGCTAATCCAACAGACACATTTCAAAAATTATATGATGATCCATAAAATTATTATGGTCCAATAGAGCTCAATAGAGCCTATGTTCAGTAGAACACAGTCCTGAACAATAAGGTCATTTCATTTGAAAATACACCAAACCCCACTCTTATACCTTCTCTTATACCAATAACCCTCTCTATTGGTATAATAATTCATTCTCCCACCCCCTTAGTTCCACCATCAAAATCCAAAGTGGTTCCAATATGGTCAAGGTTATGGTAACAACCAAAAACCATATCCTTTTGTTCCACAACCTCAAAGGAGAAACCCTCATGCTACTCCTCCTAGTATCATCCATCCTAGTGGCCCTTCTCTATTTCTAACCCAATATAACCCCTTTAACAATAACTCTAATGAAGGAAATCCCAATGTCGGGTATGCCTATTCTTCAAAGAAACCATGGGAAATTGTAGTGGAATATCCTTCCTCATTCACCCATTCTTTTCTCAGAAACATAAATACCAAAATTGGACAACTTTCATCCTACATTAGCCAGTAGCAACCATATAATTCTTCCGAACTCCCAGCTCAACCATTTCTAACCCTATGGATATTATATGTTTAATATCACTTTGAATGGGAAACAAAATTTCATTCCTCGTGAAGGATCCTCAAATGAACATCAAAAAATTGAGCTCGAAAATGAATGTAAAAAATACAAAAAAAATCATGAAGTTACTCCTTCACAACCTTCCATTCGACCTAGAAACACAATACCTTTTCCTCGATCCATATCATAGACAAGTAAGACCTTTGAACCAAATAATATATTTTTTGACATGTTTAGATGTGTTGTAGTCAACATTACGCTCTTAGAATCCATAAAAACCCCATAAGTTTACAATGTTTCTTAATAAAATTTTCACTTATAAGAGACAACTTAGGACCATTGAGAATGTTTCAACCCAATAGTAAATACCCATGATGTGATATGATATAGGTACCTATATGGTTTATTTCCAAATAGGGAGTCACAAACTTGATAATTCACTTATTGACATGGGAGTGTCAATAAATGTCATTCCAAAATCCATCTTCTCCAACCTTGGTCTAGGTACCTTGCACCGATCGTGTGTTTACATCCAGTTATCCGATAAAATAATAATTATTCCTGACGAAATAAGTGATCATTTTTTGTGTGTGAGATAATGATTTATCTTTACATTTTATTTTTATGCCCTGTACATAGAAGGGGATACAACTTCATTCCAATATCCAATGATTTTGGGAAGAACTTACCTCATGACATAAAGAACCATAATTTTCATCCATGTTGGCATATTATACCTGCAATTTGGTGACCATCTGGTCATGTTCAATATCATTCAATCCATGTGATACCCATCCAATAATCACATTCTATTATTTACCCATTCTTCTATAAGTCTCTCTAAATGTTTTTTAAACTCCTATTCATGACTGTTTTTCATATTTAATTGATATATGAGTTTTTTAACATTTTATACTAAAAAAGGAACTCATAAATTGATATGTTTATGTTGAAATTTCACATTTTGACTCCATCAATATAATCGATCTTGAAAAGTAATTAGAATCATGTCTCACCTATGATATCCACTAAGATGGAAATGTGGAAAAAGAAAAAGCATACTCATTTTCTAATTCTAATCAGATTATGAAAAATTCATCATTTCATATCCATGATTGTAAAGATCTTATTATAAGATAGGTTAACCCTGAACCAATGTTCTTATATTGTCCCAACGAAAGTGAAAATTTTGACATTATTTCCCTCATTAACAGTTTAATACCTTTTGAGTTGGAAATTTACCATTCTTTGGAAAACAACATTGATATTAATGATCTTGAAAAATCTATTAATTCTCATTAACCCTTTTATCCCTATTACTAAAAATTAAAAGATGATGAAAAATGAGTTAAAAAGAAATGTTGTCACATACTGTGATTTAATGTTATCTAAACCTTACATAAATGAACCATCAAAATTGAATCATATTTGTGAATTTCCATGTATAGAAACCATCACTTTTGGGATACCACAATTCCTTAAGTTGAATACCAATGGAAGGATACCCGAATTCCCTTACAAACCCCATTGAATTTGAAGTAAAAAAGTAGGATGTGATGAAATTGACAAATGAAAAATCAGGCTTCTTAAATGAGATGTTTTTCTTGAAGAAAACTAGAGATAAGAATACATGGTTTCCACCACTGGACTATGGGTTGTCCACTGCAACACTAAAACTATAGAAAAATAAATATTGTTCTTCATGGGAGAAAACCCATGTTTTTTTAATTTAATGAAATTTCAATTTATTTTTAGTTTTTAAATAAAATAATAAATAATTTACATTGTTATTCTATTATGTGAATAAGGTAAAATAGGAACTGTGAGAGGTGGGGGATATCCTATAGTAATCATTCAAGGTAACCTTAAAAATCCATGTCTGTCAAGGGGGAACTGAAAATGAAGATAAGGAGAGGGGGAGACACCCCATTGGCCCTTACATGACACCAACACTCCCTACCTCATAATGGGGATGAATAAGAAATTAAACACGTGAACTCAATTTAAAAACACACTATAATATAGGATATTTCTTGGTCATAGATACTTTAATATGGGTTCTCTATGACAATCCATGATTTGGTGTGACCTTCAATTATGCAATGCACCCTAAACCAAAAGGTAGGGTCCAACCCCATAGTCTACCACTCTGGAGTGGATCATCAGTATAGATATATAGTCTCTATTTAAAATGGACACACTACATGAAACCTCTTGGCTATGACTCTTCCCTTAGTTTGGTGGAATGTTGACCCCATAGGTTTTTGGGAAACCACTATGGAATATCCATATGTCCTTGGAATTTTAATTTCCCCTAAATCAACACCAAAATGAACACCTCCACCACTACCCCATGGAACCTTTTTCTCTGGGACACCACAATATGTGGCTAAGTAACTATTCATAAGTGGATTATTTTAGCTGATATTACTACTATAGGGAAAAATTGACCATTGTCTAATATTGATCCAAGTAACTAAACCATAAAGTGGTCCTAATACAACTTATAGAAACATCTATTTAAGTTGTCTCAAATCTCGAACTCCCAATAGAAATCCCAATTCACTAAAAAAATCATATTCTAGATCCAAAATTTACTAACGTAAAAAATCAATGAACTTTAATTCCCTAGCATATAACTACTCATCCATGAGAAGCCTTGGTGTCCATTCAAACATAAATACTCTTCTACCTAGGTCCTAAATTCATAATCAACTTTCCATATTCTACAATTGAATAACTACTAATTTTCTTTTTTCCACTCACAACATAGGGTACACTATTCATCAAGAACCGAGCTACCACATACTGCCATCACTAAATCATATAGATCATGCTATCCTTATTCAATCTATCTTGAGAAAATTTTATTACATAAAATAATTTATCCCTATGCTTATGGTTCACCATAACGTAAGTACCAACTTATAAGTTACAATTCAGATCCATAATGATCACCACTATTAGAATCTCCCACTAAAATAAAATCACATTGGTATAATGAAATGCTTAGTGTTTTATTCCATATCAACAGACCCAATCTCACACAAAAAATGGTCAATAATCTTTTTCCAGCTGTTTAAAACAATTCTTGGTCTCACCCACCAATGTTCTATCACATCCCCTAATCACCATACAAAAATCCTTAGAGGTATCCCAAAATCACATAAGCACCCACACCAAACCATGGACCTGAAATCTAGTAGAATTTCATGGTTTGATCCCCGAACAACAAAATTAATTATCCTAATCAAATATAATGATGGATGAATCTATGATCTAACTCATGATCATATTATATTGAAAACCGTCCTAAGAGCGATTACATTTCACATACTCATTTTAATGATACATCAAAGACACAAAACTAGTATTCATGATGAACCAGATAAAAAATTATCCATCTTCCCCCCAACATCCAAATTTAACATAATCTATTAAATAAATGGTTTAAACAAACCCCTGACCCTATATATATGAGTGCCATTCCTCAACATACTAAACTATATCTATCGCCACATTCAATGAATGGATACAACTATTTATCTTATACATAAGATATAAAACAAATATCAATTAATAACCACTCCTAACTTACTAAGAATGTTAAACCCATAAAATTCCTAATTTAAAAGTGTAATGAGGCCCATAATATCTAATATCTAATAGTTCACTCCCCAACATATGGATTTTGGTATATATCTCCTTGAGAAGAACCATAATGTGTTCTAAAAAACATTATTCAGATAATCAATGTGAAGGAACACACTATGTTCTACCATACCACGACAACTCGATCGATCTCCCATGTAACTTATCACCATAAAGTTGTGTTTTCCATTTAATAAAAGCATATTGGAAACCATTCCTATATGAATTTAATATAATTCATTGGTCATTATATCATACTCGAGCACTCACCAATTTATAAATGTTTGGAATCCTATCTTACCAACTCATGGATTCCTTCACACATCAAGCATTTTCTGATGAAACGTAATTCCAAAACTCACTCTCCTCATACCGAGGTGGAGGGATCTAGGATAATCCACTCATAGGATATTTTGAACTATCCATCACTATCAAATATTAACCTAATTGGTAAACACCACTAAACCACCCATTTAGAAAAGATGAGTAATTCTCCACTGAGTTAGACGACATAAACCTATACTGAAATGCCTAATCAACCAGCCACCCATGGCTATCATTATGCAAACCCATCCATCCAAAATTATTCTATATACTCTCTTATAATGATCCATAAATTTCCGAAAAAATAAATTTGTCTGAGCAATCAACCACTACTCAAGAATCATTCCAAAACCCAAAGTGTATTCCTACTATAACTATCCTAGACTGATTTCAAGGAACGTGATATTCTCTATCATTATGAACCATGTCTGAAATAAATTGTTTTGCGAATCCTACCTATCTTCACCTCTAAACATTAACCCTAAAACCAAACCAAATCTTGTTGTCTTATCATGAAAAAATAATACCTTATAGCATATATGTTTCATTAATATCCTAGAATGATGTATCTACCCATGCCTCTCATCACTAAGGGAACTCCAATGTTTTGGTTAACTGCATTCACATGTTACTCTCACATGTATCACTCAAATCTCCCGTAGCATTTTATTTTTTTCTAGGAAATAGGGTGTCTTAGTTTTCCCTTAAATCCCATCTCAAAAAGGTCACTACTCATAGAGAAACATCTATGCACTCGTCTAAATATCCCATGAAAACTCACATGCCAAACACTTATACTAGGTTCTTAGACACACACACACAGACACACACACACACACAGATATATATATATATATATGTGTGTGTGTGTGTGTGTGTGTGTGTGATTGAATTTATATTTCCACTCACATCCCATTTCATTAACATAATAGGGTATTAATCCTCACTAGAAATAAGCATACCAGAATACCACATCGAGGATTGTTATTTCATCTAGTAGTATATATATCAACGTCACTATAAAATGGCCCATATTGAGTTTAAATAGATTTCTGGATTGGTTAAATAAAGTGAAACCAATAAGATATAAATAAAAACACCTTATAAGTAGTTGTTTACACTTTAGAAAACTAAATAACTTTTTATTTCAGATACTAATATCATAATCACCGACACAAGGTTTATACCTAAGGAATCTAATTCCAATCATTCTCCGCTAATGATCACAATAAATCCTTTATAAGTATCAGCCACACACTCATCATCAAGGAACATCACTTCAAATGATCCACATGACCTATAATTATAGAAAATATACCATGGATTAGTTGAGTAAAATACATCATTAATGTTATATTGGAAAATGACTTATAAATTTATGTTAAAAATTCATAAAACTAATTCCTCATTATTGGTGTTATAAATTATTAATGGAAACTGGATGTTATTTAAATCCTACATGTTAATAATTATTCATGTACACTCCCACATTCCCTAGTTCGATGATTCAATACCATAAATTTTAATCTCAATACAGACATCATATTGAATGAATATATTATCATTAATAGTGAAAAATATGAATACAAATCTATTATCCCTAGAAAGATAGATATTCTAGTAAAATAGTGTTCAGAATTCTCATGTTTGAGTTCAATCAAAAGCTAGGATAGGTCCCTAATCCCAGTATACCATACCAAATAATAGAAATAAAAAGAAAAATAATATTTAATTCCACTTTTCAATTCTCCCCCAACCACATACCATTAATCTGTGTCTTTCCCATGGGTCACTACATGAACTATAGTTCCCATCACCTTACAACGTATGATAAAAAATACATAAAATTCTTTTGGGTGTTACCATGAAGAGAATAAACATTACAATCATAGTGAAGCGATAATAAAATCACAATTAAACATAATCAATAATTAATAATCACTAGAGGACCCATAATCTATTCATAGGAATCATGATATAATGTTATGTAAATTTTTAATAATAAATTCAAACATCCTAGTTGTTCACCTATTGGGTTGACCACATTTAAAACTAAATAAATGAACAAAGTAAAAAATCATTACAACCATCCACATTACTCATATTATCCATATTGTGACTCTATCTAGGTTGTCTAGATGAACGATCTAGTCATGGGACTCTACTATACCAAAGATAATGATAAAATATTTGTTCTTAGTTGATAATGATCTTATTTTACTCGATAAGGATATGAGTATAAAATAGTAGGTAACATCAAGTGGGTTTTAAGTCATTACCATTAAAGTAGTATATGAAAATGTGACACACCTAATAATATAGAAATTAACTTCATATATAGAAATATATAATCATTATTAATCCTTAATCCTTAAGGTGACACTAGAGATTGTCCATAAATGATTTGAATGGTGAAAAATGTCTGTTAGAATAATTTTTCATCGGGATTAATACCATTTTCAAGGATAATATTTGGGGAATCCCAGGAAAACAATAATGAATCTGGATCCTAAGAAACATACTATGATTCACATATAGTATAGGATGTAGTAATTAAACCCTAATGTGTATTTTAGGGATCAATATCTCATAAGGCAGATCACTATACCCTAAGAAGAATCCTTGAAATATATATAGTAATATGAATGTAATGCCCCAGAATTCCACGATTTTTTTTTAAATTAAATGGGATTATTTCAAGACCAAACTCTAAGATGGAATGTAATTTCGAGGCCTAGAGTGGCTGAAACACATTTTTTAACTATTTTTATAGTTCGTTAAATAAACATTAGAGAAGGTTTTTATAACCTTTAAACCTGTGCCCATAACAAAAATGTGAGGGATCCAATAAACTCAGAGCATCAGGATTCTCCTAGAAAGGTCCTCTCAATTGTCGGTGTAGTCCAACGGTGGAAATTAGTTTTTTGGCTGTAAATAAAATAATTTAGTAACAGTTAATTTATTTTAAAATCCTTATAACTCTTAAATGGTAAATCAGATTGGAAATCCAAGAGTACCATTGAGATCGTAAGGACATGTTTACCTTAGGTAGAACCTAACCTCGACAGATATGTGTCAAGGGAGGAAGATAGTTTTTAGATGTTTTGAAAAAAAAACATAAAATGTTTATTTTATTTAAAAATAGTTTCACTACAATGCAGCGATGAACCAACTATTTCATTCCATAAATGAAAGAGCATTAAAAAAATTAATTGAAAAGTATCATAAATTATTTTTCAAGAATAAAATAGTGTAACAACGTGAAAAATAAGCGCAATAGAAACTATGTGACACATTTATGTTATAATGAGATAACAAGGTTGGGGAAATAGATCTGGATCTAGAATTCCTCTGTTGAATAAAGAATGAATCCTCTCTAATGAGGAACACTTGAGAATCAGAAATCGGTGAAGACACCCTAGAAAAATGGATCTAGGACCGAAGATCGATGAATTACAATGACTTCAAATAGATCTTGAATCCCTGTGATGGGTCACCACCAATAATGAGCATTCCCTTCGATCGTAGCTTCTATAGGAAGGGTTTTACCTTTTTGAGAATTTTGAATGGCCTACTCTTATCTCTAAAACAACGAATGCAGATCAAAACACTAATAGGTTGATCCACGGGTCACTTGTTCATGCGGTGGAGGGAGGGGGTTATCTTAAGAATTGAATTCGGTTATTTTTTTATGGATCCTTAATCTCTTCTTCCCTTGTTTCAAAAAATCCAGCACGGAAAAATCAGGCCTACACAAACAAGGCCACGATTCCTCCATCTTTGGTCATTATTTTGATCTTCATAACTGCACCTACGAATCAGTGTCAAGGAAACTTCAATTCTATAGTAGGGAATAAAATGACCTGAAATGTCCAGGGGTGGAGACAGTTAATGAAACAGACCACCAGAGCGGACCCTGTGTTTCGCAGACGATACATCCTGCACGATGACACAAGTGGTGGTGCACTATGATGAAATTATGAGGTGGAGGATATAGACGTTTGGGGCCATAGGGGTGTATCAGGGGCTGTAGGAACATAGGCCACCATCTAGTGTAGGTGGGCATGGACCCCTTTCCGCGTTGCAGGAGTGGTTGGTGGCATATACCGACACACAGTCTTGCGAGGACCGCCTGTGCGATGTGGGGTGGCCGGTTTCAGCTTGCCGCGGGGCAGAACAAGTTAGAAGCCTCCTGGAATCATTGCAGGAGAATAATTGGGTTTCCCAACGGGCCAGACCCACAACCCAACTATCCAAGTCAGTCCGATTGGGTCAAATTAGACTCAGACCTAACCGACCCCTTTTCAGAAAAACGACCATAACTCTCAAACCGTATGCTCGATTGAAGAGCCCTTTGTGGCATTGGAACCCTAGAGATGAGGAAGAGCTTTTGGAATTTTCTAAAGAGACTTTAATGCTCAGTTAAATATAAAAAAGGATTGAGGATTAGATTCTCCCGAAATCAAGTGTGCTACAAATAAAAATCACGAGGTTAGATGAGACCCAAAGATTGGTGATGAGTGGGTCTAAGAGACCCTTCATGCTTTGATGATAATCGGAACATTGAGGACCATCTACAAGAATCTTTGTGTGCACAATCTACAAGTGTCTCTTTGTGTACCAGCTATAAGCAGCCCTGTGTGGACTAGCTATAAGCGGCCCTATGTGGATGACCTATGATGGCCTATGTGGGGAGCATATCTATGTGACCCGACAGACCCATGGTGGGAAGCAGCGCTGTGTGACCCAGTAGAACAACAATACTCATCAGAGATGACTACCTCAGTAGTCTATCGTGTTCAGTGTTACGACTGATAGTCTTTCATTAAACACTTTTGAGTATACTTGTGTGATCTAACAATACATTGTGTATATTTTTCATTGTGGTATTTCTATGGTTTTTCAGGATCCATCCTATGTATTTTGTTACTCACCACTATATGGGCTCCTCCCGCATGTGTCATGTCTGTTTCATATGATAGGTGATTCGATAGAGAAATTGGTGGCCCAAGACCATGCGGTTCCCAGTGAGATACGACAGGTAGGACATACTTCTACGAAATCTGATAGCCACTCCATTCCTACCCATCAAGTGGGGTTATCCTACATATGAATTTTTAGATATCTTTTGTACATTACAATTTTCAGTTTTATTTTTGTTGGGTTTGTATTTTGGCCCATTTAACATACATCATGTAACATTACTCAGTGGTTGTATAGTGGAATGCATGTTTTCCTTTCCATCTTTTTGGGACATGGTTGTGTGTGTGCATGTATACTGGTATTATAGAAAATGTCTCCAGCTCATGGGATAATGGCTTTGATGCTAGTCACTAGCCTCTGGCCTTTGGGAGGCCGGCTTGGGTTAGTCATGGAACCAACCCCATGGGACAGGTTGTGAAAAATTTGAATCAGATGTGGACAGTTCTACCTCATATATCAGGAGTGTGTTATTTTTGGTTTTGGGAAACAATGTTAAAAGTTTCATGTTTGACTTAATGGTTTGGGGAGACAGCTATCGATATAGCGGCCAACATATCCATACACCAAGACCGTATATTTTACTTATTGAATCATTACATGAAACTAGTAGTTTCATGAATCAAATTGAAATTGAGTGTTTCTTCATTTTCATCTTGAATCAGAGTCATATCACTAGGTATAATCTATTGAATGTGGTACATTTTGATATGTTTCAGGATTCCTATATGAAGATATCCTACTAGGACTTCGATGTGTGACCATGAGGATAGCCCAAATAGCAAAGAGGCATTGGTTCAGGGACCTATGATAGAGATGGACCCCCCGGGTGGTGCACCAGTTTTACCACCACCCATTAATCAGCAGTTACTTATGGATCTACTAGTAGAGGAAACACATAGGATTAGTTCCTTTCATGAGATCCAGAGGCATATTTCTCCTAGGTTCGAGGGTGATATTAATCCCCGGTGGCTGAGGATAGGGTTGAAGTTATTTCATGGGTCTTCCGACTAGTGAGGGAACGTCTCGAACAAATGTTGCTCTTAGTCACGATCCTTCTTCAGGGCTTAGTGGGGAGATGGTGGAGTTTGATGATCTAGAAACATGATGTGGTGAACCTCACCTGGACAAAATTTGAGTGCCTCTTTAGTGAGGAATTCTCCCCAGTGATGTTGTGCTCTATGAAATTACAGGAGCTACTGCACCTACATCAGGGTAGCATGACAGTAGTAGAATATTCAGTGAGAATCACCAAGCCTTATCGCTACTCTAATGAAATGGCGAGAGACCCATTCTTCAGGGCTCAACTCTTTGATACGAGACTACACTAGTAGATTATGCAATCCATAGTGTTTCTAAGAATCCCAACTCAGGTTGGGGTTCTTGAGAGAGGCCTAATTGTAGAGAGATTCCTGGCAGAGAAGGTACCGACAGCTAGAGCCAACAGTAGAAACCGAGCGATCAAATCATCAGAGGTGGGAAACACGCAGTAGATGCGAGGACCCAAGTAGGTCAGGCCTTTATAGGGATGACCCTTGGACTCAGTGTCTTTAGTGTGGGGTTACTAGGTTATAAGAAGTCAGTAGGGGGATAGGATGTGCTTCTTATGCAGCAGATAAGGAATCATTCCTCATGATTTCCCAACCCACTGCACAAATGATCAAAGATGGATGAGGGACCTCTAAGGTAGAAGTAGAACTTCTAACAAGGAGGACCGAAGGGCGGAGAACATGTCAAAGGATCAGGTAGATTAGAATGTATTGGGTGATGGTTAGAGGTACTAACACTATCATACCCTGGTGGTCCACCACAGCCTCAAGGAGTAGGTGGACAAGGGAAGGCTTCACTTCAGCCGGTGGAGGGATATTACCACAGCAATCTGGAGATGATTTGAGGTACGATCTATGTCTTCTACTTCTTATATTCACTTCTTATAGACACATGTACCAGTCACTATTTTCTTTCCATAGACCTTGTATTGTTCTTAGAGATTTTGTTGGATCCGTTGGGTCAATCCATGTGATTAGAGACTCCTACGGGAGAGGATTCGATAATTACACCATGGTGCTTGCAATGTGGGGTTACTTTTGGAGGTGAGAGCATATACTGGGATCTCCTAGTAGCGGCATTAAGGCCTTATGATGTCATATTTTTTATAGATAGGTTATCAATATTCCATTCTCAATTAGAAGGTTTTAGCCACATAGTACGGCGTATCCACGAAGATGGGACCATGTTCTATTTTACCAGTGAAAGGGGGATACTTTCAGCACAGGATGAACTTTATCAAAGAAGGGTGTATCCAATCACTCACGATTTGGAACCACTAAAAAATTGGCATATAGCCAAGGATTTATAGCCACACTTAATAAAATCCATTGCTCTATCCATCCAAAAATCCATAGTTAGAATGAAAATCATGGACCAACCCTCCTCCCCTCGTGGTTACTCCTACCCCTCCCTTGTGACTCCTCCATCCCTCACAATGATTCCCCCTCCCACCCCTTTGATTCTCTCTCCCCTCCTCCCGACCCTCCTCCCTCCGGCCATGATTCCATCGCGGATCTGCTGCACCCATCTGAGTACACCCCACCCACCTCCCCTTTGTCACAGATTTGGTGCACCCAGCCCACCTCCCCTCCGTCATGCCTCCGGTGCACCCAACCATCCTCACCACTATCACGGATCCCATGAACCCATCCCATCCAATTATTATTACATTTCAAAAACCTCCCCCAATCTGATTCCCCGAAAACCCTAAAAGAAAAAACTAAAATCGATTTTTGTCTGGCCCGTTCTCCATTCATCGCCACCATTTCGAACCAATGACTTCGATGATAGACCCTTCATTATTTCCCTGGTTTGGTTTCTCCAACTTTTCATTCATACTCACCTATTTTTACCCACACTTAGATGTTACTCCATCCCAGATTTCGCCTTGTTTACCTTCCCTTAAGTATGTTTCAATTACCCCTTCTCCATGATCCATTCATCCACACCTTGTTTGTTCTCTTCTCAGTCCCTCTATCACACTCTTCTTCCCTTAAAATTAATCATTTTTTGTTTTTTGGGTTTCCATTAATATATTCTATATTTATGTATTTTTTTTGTGTGGAAGTAGAAGTGGGATCAATACCATCTTAAAGGTTTGCAGGGACTTCAAGTCAAAGCATCCAGTCACCGACCCTATAATAGAGGAAGTGTATGTCAGGGATGCATTAAAAGATATTAAAGGAAACATAATGTGAAATGATTGTGCACAAAATTTATTCTCAAGCAGTTAAACTATGAACATTTCCAGGTAACCACTCATATTCTCTCATAATAGAAAAATTAGGACTGGTTTGGAATTCCTTAGTTTTTGTCATGCATTCTTTCCCAATCTAGATATCATAATAAATAATGTAACTCTTGGGTTTAATTCATCATTTTTTTATTTCATTATATTATCATTAGCTTATTTAAGGGATTATATGATATATATGATGCAAAGAATGTGAAGAAGTAAATATCCTAATTTATCTTGGAAATGAATGTAGCATAATTCCTGAGTAGCCATAGCAATATAAAAAACATTTGTTGGATACAATTGAAAATAGGATGATTTTTTCATCAAGCCTTCATTCTAAATTGAAGTTACTTAAAAAATAATTCTTACCAGTTCACCATCATTAGGGTGTCTTGTATACTAAGAGGCTACAATAACACAATTTATCCAAACTGCTTCCATTCCCTCTTTATGTAATTTATTCACAATTCATGGTTTAAAATGATGCATTTTGAGAAGGCACCAGCCTTGATATTGTAGCCACTGTAATGTATTCCTAGGAATTTTATCTATAATAACCAAGGTTCCTGCATCATCCCACACAATCAGTGCTCTACTTGACATGCTATTTTCTATTTTCTCGTCCCACGAGGTCGATTTTGATTTTAAATCAAGTTGATTTTTAATTGTGTTAGTAAACTATTTGTAGGATTTGAAATTGTTTGTGGAATAGGAATCAATTTTGGATTGGATAAATATATTATGGACAGTTCAAACATCTATTAATTTCATTTTTTGTTGTATTGTTTCTAATTATGTTTAAGGAGAGTTATTGATTTTATTATTTTTCTATGTATTCTAATGTGACCACATATACAGATCTTTATGTGCATTAAGTTTCTGGGTGATATTATTAGGCATCAAAACATTCTTGGGGACATAGCAATGTTTATTCTGCGGTTCTTGGTATTTTTCATGATTTATAGTTTTCTTTTTGTAATGTTTGGTTTATGATGATTACAAATTCCCAACAGTTTACCTTTTACATTGAAGTTAGTTTATCTTTTAGAAAATAATATCTTAAAAGCATTGGTTCCCTTTAAATTTTTTATTCTTTTATATCCATGTGTATCTTTTAGATTTTACTGAATCCTTGAAATCATTGCTTTCATAAGTTACTTAATGCTTGTAAGCTCAGATCTGCAAAATCTATGGCTCTAAGAGACCATGCTAAAACTCAACAGTTTTCACTGCAGATTATCTTCTAGTATACTAGTATTTTATAAAGGCTCTTCTAGTTGAAGTAAAAGGTATGAATCTTTATTCTTCTGATGAAATTTTATTGATATGTTCTAATTTCGTTAAAAAAGTATGTTTCTAATATTTTATATGTTTAATGACAAATACTTCATTAATTTTCTTCAATTTATTTTCTGATGTCATTTCATAACATGATATATCATTAAATTTAGTTAAATTATCCATTTATGAATATTTTATGATATTATTTCATAACACGATTTGAATTACATTTTATATGTGTTCATAAGTATCCTTCCATTTAAATAATTTCATTTTAAACTAGAAAATGCAATGAAAAATAAACCATAATATTTCCAAATTAATATTAGTTGGAATGATTCAATAGAAATATCAATTTTCTATTTCCCTTAATTTCATCTAAAGTTATTCATAGTCTACTAACTATTTTCAAATATTCTATTTCTAATATACAGTTGAATATTATAATATAATAAGAATATCAACTGTTTAATTCTTTAGACAATATAAATATTAGACAACAATTACAACCAAGGATTATGTTTCATACATCTTTTCCAAAAATCACCATTTGATATGTACAAACCCTAGAGTTGTTCCCATGAATGAGAAATAATGCATTTATGATTATGAATAAATGAATCTCCACGTTTAGTGACAATTATATATTGGTGTCTATTTTCAATATATGTTTTTCATTATTATTTATCTTCCTCCTATGAATAAATATTTTCTATGATTCATCATAATAATGCAAAATCAAAACAGTTTGTTCTTTTACACATTAATGCCACTATATTTACTTCACTATCTATATGTAGAGAAGATGTTTTCCTAGTATTGAGTTACTATTCAATTAACTTGATCAATTTGGTGGTTTTGTGTTTGAACTCATTTACTAAAAATTTTTTATTGTCCACTCGTCACAACCTTGAGAAAAACAAGGTGTAACAGATATGTTATGCCTATTTTGAACCCCTACATATACATTCTAACCACCCTGACTTTAGATAATCTACCTTGAATCATCTATTGTTCTATATGATTTAATGATCACATATGTTATGCGGTATGTGTACAGGTTTATGCTGCATCTATTGTATGTGTATAGGTTTATGGAGTATCTATTGTATTTGTATAGATTTATGGTCCATCTATTAAATATAATGACCCCATATGTTCTACTATGACTCATCTATTGTATGTGTATAGGTTTATACAACATAAACACAATATGTACTTTTTTTATATTAGATACGCATGCATTCATAATTTATGAATAAATTTTTTAATGGTATATAAACCTTTAAAAATATAATAAACTATATGTAGTATGAAATTTCAAGCTCCCACACATTACATTCCTCTTCCAAATTAATAAATTGAATATGGTATGCATACATTATTTGAATTTACCAATGTATATACACATACATGCACATTGTTTAAAAAACATCTTCATGTATAATTTTATTTTCTCACTTATTGAAAACCCCCCATTACATTGAAAACTATTTATTACGTATTAAATTATAAATATTTACTCTTTCATTTGTTTCTATTTATATATTATATCTGCCTAATATTTTAAATAATTTAAAGTTATTTTTATTTTTATTTTTCTCAAAATCATTTATGTCTCTTGAAAATGATTTGAAATTAACTACAACCTTGCATATATATGCAAGAAATTATGTGAAATTATATCAACATTAATTAGATGTTAAAATGTTTTTAAAATGTATGATATATTATTAAATGTTTTGGAATTTTAACAACAATGACTAACAATATGTCATGTCCCATTGTAAAATATTTTAAACAATATTAATTTCATTTTCTTTTATGTGACCATTCTTTTGGTACTTTATTTTGGTTGATATGAAATTTATTTTTTGGGGTTTAAAGACTTTTGCAGGCTTAATTAATTATTTGGATGTGTTTTTTTATCATTTTTCATTTTTCCTTATGCGGAAGCCCTCTCTTGAAACAGTGGTTGAAAAACCATGTTGTAAAATGTTCTCTTTCTTATCTCTTACAGTATAGGGCACTGAGTGAATCACATTGTTTGAGTTTTTTATGGATGTTTTGATGAATAGTTTTTTATGGGGAAGGATTCAAAAAATAAAAATAAAAATTTGTTAGAATTTTAGGATGTGGGTTAGGGAAAATTCTTTGGAGAGTTTATTTTCCATGACACGACCTCGGATTTTTGCAGTTACTGGTTTTAAACCTTTCCCTTGAAGTTATCTTTCTTCCATGTATTTTTTAATGAATCATTTTTTTATAAAATATTGAATTATTGTTATTATTTTCATGATAAAATATAGAATGATATAGATTTATGTGTCCTTTAATATTTGAAATGTTTTACTAATACTGCTTTTAATTATATTTAATATAAAATATATTTTTCCCACTTCCATTATTTAATATTTTGTAGTTTTACTTTTTAAAATATTAAATGAGATTTTCCTATTATATATCTTTAGTTTCAATCTTATTTCTGTTTAAAATTTTAATTTTGTTATGACAGAAAAATTGAAATAATTATGTGTGACTATTGGTAATGTTTGAGGACTAAATGAAACAAAACAAGAAATAATAGTGTGGGAGTAATTGTGGAAATATGTTGTAGTGAAGTAAACTTGAAGAAACAATGTATATGGTTAGAGGAAGTGTATAAGTATTATGTGTTCTTGTTTTGAGATAGTGGTAGTGTTTATATAAGTTTAACTATTTTATATTGTTTAAACATAAATTTATCGATTTTATGTGTTCTTGTATCGATTTTTAGATTATAAAAATAAATTTGGCTCACCCCATTTTTTGTTCTAATGAATTATTGGAATCTTTTACTTTGTTTCCGATTGAGTGTAGGAAATGACTCCATCATTCCCATAGTTCACTAAAACAAACACCTTTTATTTGTAGCATCATGACCACCCCATTCTCACTATAGAACTTGTTTTATTTTTAATGATATTAAATGATTGAATGTGAAGTTGATTTTGTTTTTTAGGTACATCAATGCGAATATATAGGTTGATTAAAAAATATAAGAGGATGGTTGGTTCATTAAAAAGAAGATAACTACATCATATCATTGCAGGGGAGTACATAATTAGGTTGTTACTTTTTTAGAACAATTCATTCATGATGCCATTTTTTGGAAATACTTTGAAATTATTTATTTTAGGATGCTATGATTGTTGAGTGTTTATGCTTAAACTGTTGAATACTTTTCATGTTGATGCTTTTGAACTAAATCTGTTTATGATTGTTATTGAAAATATTCTTGCATACGGTAAAACATAGTGAGTGTTGGGTTTTAATGTCTGATGATGTTTATTGTGAAATTTATATTGGATTATTTCTTGTTGAAAATATGTTAAATATTAAATAATGAGGGAAATTGGTAATATAAAAATTGTTTTCATAGTGTTTTTAATGTTAAATGATAACTGTATTTGTTTTCTAACCTACTAAAAAGAGTTACATTACATGTTGTTCTGCATGTTTGATGGCAAATCATGAATTAATGCATTTTCACACTTAATTGTATTTCAAAATGGATGAATATTATTACTTTTTTGAGGAAAGATATTGTTTTCATCATTCTTTTTACCTTAATGTTTTGGTTCCATCTATTCATTCTCTCTTAGTTTGGGGGATATTTTGGGATTTAGGGGTTGGGGGGGTCTACAGGGGTAGTCCAACAGGGGGGAGCTATCCAGGGGGTGTCTAGGAAGGAGGGGGTATCCATGGGGAGCAAGGGTGTCTGTAGGGGGAGGGGATTGTGTATGGGGGAGGCGCTGGGGGGTCTGAGGGGTGGGGGGCGGGGGGGGGGGGAGGTCCAGGAGGGTGTAAGGGGTCTTTAGGGGGGAGGGGTTTGGTAGGGGGTCTATCCAGGGGGTGTCTAGGAGGGTTGGGGGGCTGTCCAGGGGGTTGCAAGGGGGGCCTGTAGGGGGGAGGGGGTTATGCAGTGGGGAAATTTCTTGGGGGGTCTGTCCAGGGTGGGTGGGGGTCTGGTGAAAGGGGGTCTATAGAGAGGGTGAAATGGGGCATGCATGGGGTTGCACAAGTGGGGAGGGGCAAGGGGTGTCTAGGAAGGATGTGGGGCTATCATGGGGGTTGCAAGGGGGGTCTGGAGGGGGGGGGGGTGTCTTTCCAAGGGGTGTCCAGGAGGGACGAGGGATTGTACATGGGGGTTTCAAGGGGGTTTGTAGGAGGGTATGTCTGTGGGGGTCTTTCCAAGGTGGGGGGGGGGGTTGTATAGAAAGGGGGAGAAAGGGGGTATGTAGGGTTTGATGCAAGGGGGTTTGTAGGGGTGGGGGTAGGGGGAGGGATATGGGTGTCCAAGAGGGATGGGAGACGATCCAGGGGGTCTGTAGGGGGGGGGGGCATTCCAACGGGGTGTCCAAGAGGGATGGGGGGCTGTCTGGAGGTGTGTAGGGAGGATCTGTCTAGGGGGGTCTTTCTAGGGGGGTGTAAGGGGGTCTATAGGTGAGAGTGGCATGGGGTGTACAAGATGGATGGGGGATGTCCGTGGGGGTGCAAAGGGGGGTCTATAGGGGGTCTATCTTGGGGGTTTCTAGGAGGGATGTGGTGTTTTCTAGGAGAGGTTCAAGGGGGTCTGTAGGGGGAAGGGTGAAGGGGGTTGGGGGGAAGTGTATAAGGAATTTGGGGGTGTAGGAGGAGGGGACAGGGGGTGGGGAGGGGGGAAGGGGGCAGGGTGTGTGGGGGTGTAGGGGGGAGGGGGCTGTCTAGGAGGGGGGTGAGCGGGGTAGTTGCAGGGGAAGGGAGGGGGTAGGGGTTGGGGGTGTAGGGGTGGGGCTTGTTCAAAAGGAGGATGTCCAGTGGGGTGTCTAGGGGGTGAGGGGGTGTCTAGGGGGGGTGTCCAGGGGGGTCTCTTTGTAATATGTAAACCCCTCCTCTGCCACTTTATCTATTTTCAGGGATATAGATTTCTCTTCTAATTTGAAATATCATGTTGATTTCCTGATTAATTTATGTTTGAAACTATTTTTTCCTCCCATCAGATACTGTAGTTTTCCACAATATTAAACATGGTTTTATTCTGGAATTGGACTCTGATAAAAAATATTATATTAATCTTGAAGAATTTGAAAATGAATATATCGCTATCGAGTTGGTCAAGTCTTGAATATAGTGAAAATGTTTCAATGTTTCAATTTTTCAATTTTAATTACTTTCTTGTGATTTGTGATATGAAACGTTACACTGCTGAGAAAAAAATAAATTTGAACTCTGACCTGGTAGAGGTGTCGTTGGAAAAATTGATTTCACTAGTTACAGAATTCCTAATTGATTCAAACAGTAATGTCAATGTAATTTCCCTAATTTTGGATTCCTGATGGATTTTTCTTTACGATCATTTGTTGATTTTGATGAATTTTAATTGTGTGAATGATATGTATGCATGCTATGTAGGATACCAGCAACAAAACATAGCCAATGAAATTTATTTTCTTTAATGACTTGCAACTGGGATTGACATGAATATAAAATTTTGGAGGTAATGGTTAAGGATGAAGTGAGTTTGATCTTGATTAAGGATGAGATATTTTATGGTGTTCACATTCCGTGGTGATGAGACACAGTGGTATAAACATTAATAAATATGTAATAACTTCTGAAAGAAATGTGATATTAATTTTATTTGGGTTAATATGGTAATGGCCATTATAGTGGTTAGTGATACCCAAATTTATGGTGAGTGGATCAAAGGCTTAGATATTTTTATCTAAATACTCAAGTAATGTTAATTTTATCTTACCTGTGTTGATATTTTGTCAAATGCATTAAATTTTATAATGTTTAATGGTACTTGTGAGAGATTTCTTGAGAGAGAAACATTGTTTTCCATTATGTGGGACTAAGGAATGAAATAACACTCATTCTATTGGTATCCAGTGAGTATACACAAGAAAATTGATACTTCTAGTAGGTGAACTTGATGGTTCTCCCCAATTGTTGGAGACAAATAATCCAATTCCACTATATGATAATTGTAGTCCCAAAATATATTTTTGGGTATATCCATTAGCATTTGAGTAAAGACATTACCTAGTAGAGTATATCCCTTGATAAAGTATGTTCTATAGAGTATTTTTTTACTTAAAACATTTAGTTATTTGAGATGTATATTTCAGGATGTTTTCCAAATATATATTGGTCTAGTTTCATGAATCTTTATTGTGTTATCCACGCACATAATTCTCATTGATTTAGGTTATTTGACCAGTTTGGATCATGTACTTTAAATTGTTGTTTAATAGGTGACATAATTTTAGTGTTCAAGGG
Organism: Viscum album; assembly: GCA_963277665.1. Taxonomy (NCBI): domain Eukaryota; kingdom Viridiplantae; phylum Streptophyta; class Magnoliopsida; order Santalales; family Viscaceae; genus Viscum; species Viscum album. The sequence goes on along the minus strand of OY728120.1, from coordinate 538,613,037 downwards.
GTATCTGGGGGGGGGGTCTAGGATGGTTTAATGGGGGGAGTCCAGGGGTATCTAGGGGGATGGGGGGGGGTCTAGGGGGTGTCTAGGGGGTGTTCAGTGGGGGGTGTGCAAGGGGTGTCTAGGGGGTGTCCAGGGGGTGTCGAGGGGGGGAGGGTGTTTCCAAGGGGTGTCCTAGGGGGTGTCCAGAGGGAGGCCAGGGGGTGGACATGGGGTGTCCAGTGGGGGTGTCCAGGGAGTGTCTAGAGGGGTGTCTAGGGGGAGGGGGTGTCTAGGTGGTGTCCAAGGGGGGTGGGGTGTGGGGGTCCAGGGGGGTTCCTGGGGTGTCCTGGGGGGCTGTCCAGGGGGTGTCTAGTAGGGGTGTCTAGTGGGTGTCTTGGGGGGAGTGTCTTGGGGGTGACTAGAGCATGCCTAGTGGTTGCCCAGTGGGGGTGTCCAGTGGGGGGTGTCTAGTGGGGGGTGTCTAGTGGGGGGTGTCCAGGGGGTGTCTAGGGGTGAAGGGGGTTTCCAGGGTGTTTCTAGGGGTGTTTAGGGGTTAGGGTGTGTTTAAAGGGTGGTGGGGGTCCAAGGGAGTCTGGCTAGGGGGAGAGTGGGGGTGTGCACGGGGGGAGGGGGTGTGATGGGGGTCTATTTAGGGTGACATGAGGGGATGCATGGGTTGTGGGGGCGGGGGGTTCAGGGGTTTTTTTTATAAAATTGAACCCATATTTCCATGCTTTCAAAACCTGGATATAGATCTTGTGTGGATTATTGTTTTTAAACTTTTTGAAACTGTGGTTATAGGGATTTAGCTATGGTTTAAAACCATAGTTATAGGGATTTATCCACGATTTCAATCCATGGATATAGTTCATTCCCTTTATCCACACCAATACTAGCCACATTCCATGGAACCGTGACTATAACTTGTAGACATGGTTTTTTGATTTGGAGCCATAGTTTCAAACTATAGCTATAACCTTAATTTATAGTAGTGTGTATAGGATCAACCTTTGTGCAGTGGACAAGGAGATTCCCCATTTCCATGTAGTGGTGGATGAGTATGAGGATATCTTCCTCGAGGATGTTCCAGGATTACCTCCTCTTAGCGAGGATGACTTCTGCATTGAACATCACCTCAGGATGGCACCGATATCTATATCTACATATCGGATGGCTCCCACTGAGCCTCAGGAGTTGAGGGTATAGTTGGAGGAATTTTAGTGTAAGTGGTTTGAATGGCCCAATGTTTCAAAATGGGTATCCCCAGTATTGTTTTCCATGAAGGAAGAGAGAATATTGAGGCTTTTTTTAGAATATAAATACAAGAATCAGGTGACCATGAGGAATAAATATCCACTCTTGATAATTTATGACCTCTTCGATTAGATTAACAGAGCGAGGTGGTTATCGAAGATAGACCTCAGGTCTAGGTATCATTAGCTTCAGGTACGGGATGAGGACGTATCGAAGACGACCTATATATGTCAATATGTCCACTATGAGTTCATGGTGATGTCATTCTGAATGAAAAATTCCCCAATAGTGTTCATTGGTCTCATGAATATTATCTTATAGCCTTATTTTTACCGGTTCATAAAATTATTTATTGATTACATATTGGTGTACTCGACGTCAAAGGAGGATCACGTGACACACATGTGGATAGTCCTGGATACGCTCCGAGTGAACCATATTTATGGGAAGCTCTCTAAGATCCTGTTATGGATTCGAGAGGTCCACATTATGGTACATGTCATCTCAGAGGCTGGAGTTGCAGTGGATCTGGTGAAGATATAGGGAGTTCTTTTTTGTGAGCCACCTAGAAGAGTGACTGAAGTGTAGAGTTTCTTGGGGTTGGATGGATTCTACAAGAGAATTGTGCCAGACTTTTCCAGTGTATCAGCACCTTTATCAGTATTTAAATGTAAGGGAAAAACATTTTTGTGGACAAAGAAGTTCCAGAAGATTTTCCTGGAGCTAATGTAGAGACTGAATAGTGACCCTATCTTGTGGCTTCTAGAGGATAGCATTGGATATGTAGTTTTCTATGACGCATCTGGGACCAGACTAGGTTGTTTCCTGATGTAGTGGAAACTAGTGATTGCCTATGGATCACAACAGTTGATGCAACATGAGAAGAACTACCTGACCCACAACTTGGAGCTAGCAGTAATAGTTTCGGCTCTGAAGGCGTGGTAACACTACTTATTGGGTGACTGGTTTATAGTCTACATTGACCACAAATGTTTCATGTATATCTTCTCCCAGAAGGATCTGAACATGAGGTAATGGTGATGGATAGTTATCCTCCATGAAAATGACTTTGAGAAAGTCTATACTCCTAGGATGGGAAAAGTGGTGGAAGATGCACTCAACATGAGATCTGGGATGCAGTTCCTGAGTGAGGAACCAGAGTAGTTGGCCACAATGCTCATATTCTTCATGGATGGTGATGGAATAGTCTACCTTAAGTTGATGGTTATCACTCCCCCACTCATACAATGATTTCGGTATTACCATATCAGAGATGTCGACTACAAGGCCCAACAAGCTCAGTTTCTTATAGGACAAGATATGGATGGATTTTAGATAGGGTAGAGCACAAAATCTCTTTTAGAAGGTGAAAATTAGTACAAGAGGCATTTCAGGAGGATGTTTATAGGGAGTTCCATACCTCCCCTATGGCGGTACATCCTAGAGTGGAAAAGATGTATCAAGATCACAGAAGTTAGTACTGGTGGTTAGGGATGAAGAATGTAGTGGTAGAGTTCATTTCATGGTGCCTCACTTGGTAGCAAGTGATGGTTAAGAATCAAGTTTTAGTAGTCTTGGACCAACCACATGTGGTAAAGGAGTGGAATTAGGATGGTATATTGAGGGAATTCGTGAGGGATTACCACACACATATAGGGTCCATGATACTATTTGGGTGATCATTAATCGACTGACCAGGTCATCTAACCTCTTACCCATCCGGGAGTAGGGATCAATAGAGGGATTGAGACGCCTCTATGTATAGGAGATAGTGCAGGTTCATGGGATTCCTTCAATGATCATCTAAGATCACGATGCTCTGTGCACATCCCAGAGTGTAAAGGGTTATAGGTTGCGTTCGGGACTCTATAATGCTTGAGGATATATTTCCACCCCTAGACTGATGGTTAGATATGGGGAACTATTTAGGTGTTGGAGGACATGCCTTGTTCTTTTATGTGGGATTTGGGTCGCAGTTGGGAGGACCACCTTCCACAGGTAGAGTTTTTGTACAGAAATAGATATCACTCCATAATTGGAATGGACCCATTAGAGGAACATTATAGGTGACCATATAGATCACCTCTCTACTAGACAGACCTAGGGGAGTCATCACTCATGGGTCGAGATATTTTACGGGATACCATTGAGAAGGTGAAGAATATATTAGACCAGATGAGGGCAGACAAAATAAAGAATAAATCTTATGTAGTTAGGAGACTCAGTCCCTTGGAGTTTGAGGAGGGAGACTATGTGTTCTTTCGGGTCTCAACCAGATAGGGATTGCATATATTTCTTCAGGGCGACATGTTTTCTCTAATATTCATTTCCCATTCCAGATTCAAATAAGAGTTGGAAATGTGGAAAACTACATAGATATTCCTTCATATATGAACTCGGTGCACGATGTTTTCCACATGTCGTAGCTAAGGAGGTATGGGAATGATCCATCATACGTCACTGTAAGGGGAGAGATGGAAATTGATAATGAGGTGAAATTTGATGAGTTACCTATGGAGACAAGGTATCGATAGGGCCAGGTCCTTCATGGATGGTAGATTCTTCTAGTGTGAATCTGTTGGATGTAGGGGAATTTCTAGGAGAGAACATGTGAGTGGGAGGCTTAGATTTTTCCTCATTACCCCTTTATATTTGATTATCCCTTTTTGGGTTATAAGGACGTAAAGCCCCAAAATGGGGAGTACTATAATACCCAATAATTCCATGATTTATTTCAAATTAAATGGGATTATTTCGAGACCAGTATCTGAGAAGAAAAATAATTCTGAGGTTTGAAGTGGCCAGAACAAAATTTTGAACTATTTTTTATGTTCTTTAAATAAATGTATGAGAATATTTTTATAATTTTTAAAATACTTATAAATCCTAAATGGTAACACATATTGAAATTCAAGAGTGTCGTTGAGCTTGTAAGGATGTGTTTCCATTAGGAAGAGATTAACCTCAACCGGCGTGGGTAGAGGGTGAAATGTACTTTTTAGATGTTTTAAGAAACAACAAAATAAAATAAAAAAGTTTATTTTATTCAATAATTGATTCGCTACAATGCAACGATGATCCAACTATTTCATTTCATAAATTAAATAACATAATGACATAATTACTAAGAATAATAGAATCTATTCCACACGTTTAAATTTAAATAATGAAACAGGGTTGGATAAACATGTCTATATATAGAATTCCTCTAATGAATGATGATGGAATCTACTCCAATGACAAACATTGGCGAATCCAAAAGTGGCGACGACACCATTGAAGAATAGATATGGGACTAGATATTGAAAAATTCTAATGGATTAGAATGGATCGTGAATCCCTATGGATTGATCACTACAAGAAACATGACTTTAATTTTATTAAATCTTATCTAGGTAGGGGATTTTGTTTTTGAGATTTGTTAATACCCTTTAATTCTTTTCAAAAAAATGAATGCAGGTTAACCCACAAACAGGATGATCCACATGTCACTTGTTCATTTGGTGGTTGGTTTATCTCATGGATTGTATCAGGTTATTTTTTTGATAGATCCTTAATCTCCATTTTCTATGTTTCAAAAAATATAACGTATAGGAATATGAAAAACATAAACAAGGCCCTGATTCCTCCGTCATTGGGCGTTGGTGTCATCTTTGTGACTACTCCTATAAATTAGTAGAAAAGAGACTTAGAAGAATTAACAAGGAAGATAACAACATGAGATGCCTAGGGGAGAATAAATTTTGAGAAATAGACCACTAGAGAAGACTTGGTGGTCCACAGAAGATACTGCCGGTGCGCCGGTGGTGGCGGTTGCGGCTGCTGCAGGCAGGTGGCACACGACAGCCTGTAGAGGTGGAGGCCATAGTAGACTAGGGCCATTATGGTGAATTAGGGACCTCCATCATATATCTTAGATACTGGCAGAGGTGGACATGGAAATTTATCCATGTCAGAGGAGTGGTAGTGGATGAAGGCCGCAACATGCACTGGCACACGGTCCAATGGTCACTGTGTACAAGATGTGGGGTGGTGGTGTCAGCCCACCGTGTGGAGGTACTATCCAGAGGCCTCTTGGTGTTATAGAATGAGAAGAGACATCCCCCAAAACATGCTCGGTAGGAGGTGGGCCGGGCCTCCCTGTGGTTCAGTTCAGATCCGGACCCAGACATGACCAACTCCTTTTAGAAAAAATGGTCAAAACTCTCAAAACGTATGCCCGATTGACAAACAGTTTGTAGCTTTTGAACCCTCATGATGAGGTGGATATTTAGAAAGCTCTTGTGAGAAATTTATTGATGTTTATATATGAATAATTTATTGAGGATCAGATTCTCCAAGAATAAAGAAAGTTGCACACAGAAATCATATGGATGGTTGAGACACAAAGACTAATAATGAGTGGGTCTATGAGACCCCATAGGAAAAGATGATAAGCGGCCCTATATGGACTCTCTACATGTTGCTCTGTGTAAACTAGCTACAAGAAGCTCTTTTTTATCCAGTTATAAGCGTCCATGTGTGGACCAGTGATAAGAAGCCCTGTGTGGACCAACTATGATGTCCTATGTCTGGAAGACACTATGTGACTCTGCAGAGCCATGGTGGGGAGCGACTATGTGGGACCCAACAGACCCACAAGACTCATCAAGTATGAGTACCACAACAGTCTATGGTGTTTAGTTTTATGATGAATAGTCTTTCTTTCCCTACATTAGATTATACCTACGTGAGCTGACAATACCTGGTGTATATTTTTCCATTGGGACCATTCCCTTGGGTTTTAGGATCTTTACTAAGTATTGTGTTACTCACCCCTACACGGACTTTTCTTGCACGTGTCGTGTCTAGTGCATAAGACTGGATCTTCAATAGAGACCTTGGTGGCCATGGACCAGGTGGTTCCTAGTGAGATACAACAAGTAGGACATACTTCAAATGCTTCTGGTAGCCACTCCTTGGCTACCCTTCAGGTGGGGTTCTTCTGCATACGACTTTTCAGAGAACAATTGTACATTATTTTTTCAATTTTTCTTTTGTTGGGTTTGTACTCTGACCCAATTTACTTACAGCTTGTACCATTACTTAGTGGTTGTTTAGTGGAATTCATTTTTTCTTTTCCTACCTTTTGGGACATGGTTCTGTGTGTGCGTGTGTACAGGTACTCGACAAAATGCCTCACATTCATTAGATAATGCCTTTGGTTCTAGTCTCCATCCCATGGATTTTGGGAGGTGGTCTGGGGATGTCATGATAGGGGCCCTGGGGGGCGGGTCATGATAATGAAAATCAATAGATACTCAAGATTATCCAAGGTATCTATGTAGTAGTTGGTTCAATAACAAGAACCTAGGTAGGACCCCATATATTTATCCAGTGTTAAGTGTACCATCAGATCATAGGGTGGATCATATGCATCCCATTCATAATAACTCAAGGGTAGTGAATCCTTCCTATAATAACTAACATTATTAATAATAAAACAAAAATATTTAACCAACACAACAAATAATTTTATGGGTATCCACTAAGGTGTACAACTATGATCAACACTATAACCACATCGGGATAACACTCTAGATCTCTGAGTTTCTAAGTGATACTAAATATTTAAAACACATACTCCCCTACACTAAACCTTTATATGTTCATCATACCATAGAGGGACTGATCATGGTTCACTTAGTATCATCAAAATCCAGAAACCATACATGAGATCCTCTTTCCAATTATCATCACTCAAGAATCTCACACAACTTAGAGGAAATAATGTCCCTCATCGTCACATAAATTATAGCACATAATCACAATATGTAGATGATATAACCCAATTACATTACACAATAGTGATGAAAAAAATTCCTATCTCACATACTAATCCATCCTAATTTGGATCACTTTGCCATCCAATCCCTAATATTAACTAGGGAATACGTACCTTTATAATCAAATTCCATATGATGAATAGTTATTCACCCCAATCTCTATTTATACATCCCAAAAGTTATAAATAATCTATGTGTCACAGTGGGGAATACATGGGCCAATAAACTCTGTTTATCACACTCTACTAATAGGGTGGTGTCGACGGGAACTTATTCTAGAGACTCTATATTCAATCATTCTATTTGATTAATAATACTCTGGGTCAATACATCTGATAGAATTCATTTTTATTCAATCCATTAGCCATAGATGACTAAGGAATCAAACAAGTATAGAAGTGACTATTATGGTCCATGTTATCTTATTAATTTCCAACCCAATTAATATAATTAACCATTTATTTAATAAATTTTTTTATCTCACATAGTGGAGCTACCACATATCTCAATCATGTGAAAATATTTATCAACGTAGAATAAATTCTTAGGGAAGGACTAACACGTACACAATGTAAATCCTTTCTACAACACGTACCACTATTTCCCAAGATCTTTCATGCTTTGAACCATATCCCAAGGGTCTATCACATTAGGTCAAAATTAATTAATTGTAAAAAAATATAATAAACTATAAAATATAATTTAAATTTGAATAATTTCCTAAAATATCACCCAGTGAAACTAGATCAATAAAACCTTGAGTAAATTTTGTGGCACACACCTAACATTCCACTGAAACTAATCATGAAGACACACACTAATCTCATTCTTAATTTGATGGAAAATTTCGTCGATTTAGATGGAAAATTCAATAAACGTCCATACTTTGAGGCACCTCAAAAGAACTGGTGTGAAATAGTGAACATTAATCCTTATGGTATTACCTCTATACATACCATGAAAATACACATCATATTCGGAAGATTCCACCACTCTATTATAGAGAAAGAATAAAATCTCTAGTCTTAGTCATACCAAAATCAATAGTGATTGAATGGAAAAAAAGAGTAGGGGTGATGATGAATATTTAATAACATAAACCATAAATGAAACAAAAAAACCCCTTTAATGGGGGAATATAATTGGATAAAAGAGAGAGAGAGTGTAAGACAATTAGCCCCACCCTAAAATATTATTTCCAATAAAACCTAAAGGGGATAACCAGGATATTACTAGTCTACCCCCATTTAAAAATATATTATGAACCTAGTACACAATGGGTTATGAGGACCACACTATGGCGGATTAACTCCATGCCATGTTGTGGAATAGCCTCCATAGATACAATGTGACCTTCACCAAAAAGGAAATTTGTTGACCCCACATGCTAACTTTATGGAGAATCTCACTCCCACGAGGCATCCTGACCCAAAAGCCTCCTGGGCACCCACCACGATGCATCCTTAGGTTTACGACATGAATATTTCCAATAAAATTACACAAATATAGAACCCTTCACAATGACACCATGACCTCTTTATCATAGAGACATCAAGACATAGTGTTATGTTACCATTCCGTAGTGGATTATTTCAGTTGCAGTTTCAGTTGGAGGGACACACTGAACCTTCTTTGATGATCACCTGAGAAACTAGATAACAAACATTGAATAATTTCATGTCAATATACTTCATCGTGAAATTTTACAATTCTTGCATTCCAAATCCGAGTCCTAATTCCCTAGATAACCATAAATGCATCTAAAAAATTAATATTCCACTTTAAATTCAAAACATAGAAAACACAGCTCATTACAAGCTATTCCATTGTATATTACATAAAAATTTTTAGAACATGAATTTCTTTTTAGTGTATATTTCATGACACTTAGAGGATAAGGTATTTACAATACTATAACAGTTTTAATTTCTTCATGATTCCAAAATTGGTGGAAACATGATTTCAACTTTTAAAGAGCGAAAGTACATTAAAACATAATTGTAAGTATCATGCCATAATTTTGTATAGTTAATGTGATTTTTTAGAAATAAATGATTCTATACTTTGGAAATGTTATGATACTTGAAGAAAGAAAGGTCAATTTTGATTTGAACGATTTTTATGGATAAATTTTCCCATAATTCTCAAGATGAATTAAATATTTAAAACAAGGAAATATTTTAGATTATATTATAATTATAGAGATACCATTATTTAAAATTATATGAGCAAGATCATAGATAAACAAAAAAAGAAAATAATGATGTAAAGATAATTTATTTAAAAAAGACAGCGAATAAGATCTAGTAGTTTTTCTTGATAGAATATCCTTAATATTTGTTACATTGCTGAAAAATAAACTGATTACTGCACCATCCTTGGTGTAACCTATATTCTATATTATTGGAAGATCAATAAGAAACATGATATAATAGTGTATTCTATTTATGTGGTTAGATAAGTGTGTTTAAAATACTATGTTGGTTTAAAACCAACAAGTTTAGTGTGACCCCCTAAAATTTCAACATGTATCTCATTTAGTTAAATTTACTATATAATCACATTACCATTTTAACACCCCGATATATTGGAATATATTTTTCTCTAAATTAATACTATATTTAATAGCTCAATCCAAACTAAAAATAAAACTAAAATTACAAGTGAAATGTTAGATGAATATTATTAAGAAACTTTTATGATAAATAAATTCTTTAGTAAAGAAAAATATATTACTCCACTAAAATTTCATTCATTTAGATAATTAATAATTAATATGATATAATATTAAAAAATAAATCCCATTATCAAAAAACTATTTTTAATTGTTGTATAGTTTATAAGAATAAATTAAATTGAAATATTTTACAATATTATTATAACATATAAACTAATATATTAATTAAACTATAAATTGATATGAAGTATTATTAAAAAAATGTATTGTTAAAAAATAAAATTTTTCTACAAAAAAAGTTTTTATTTATATTTTTTATTTTCATTTAAAAGTTAAATTTATAAATTTTATGTTTTAATATTAAAAAATTAACTTCAATTTTAGTTTTATAATATAAAAATTATATTAGGTTGAAGTTTGGGTATTTTTTATAAATAGATATTTTTTATGTGAATTGTAATAGTACTGTTTATACCAAAGTTATAAATTTTATGAATTTATCATTATTTAATCAATAAATAGTAGTTTATAAAACAATTTAATTCGTAAATGAAGTATTTAATAATAAAAAATATACATTAATAAAATACTATGTTGAATTTAAAAAACATATTATTATATTTATAAGGATTTATGTAATATTTTCCAATAAAAAAATTATATTTGTTAGTTTATTTAAAAAAGTATGATTTTAACAAAATTAGGTTATGGATTTATTTTGAATCCAAATATCTATTATTTGTGTTTATAATAATCTATTTTTTAATTAAAAGCAATAACATTAATATTTTTTTCATACACATAAATTTTAAAAATAAATATACAGTTTTTCTGAAAACAATTTCATCCCATCATCAGCACTAATTTCAAAATTTATTTCCCTCATATTTAGAAATATTATTTGGTATAATTATTATCATATTTTAAATAATAAAGCTCAAATTATGTTATATGGATAATTTTAATTTCATACATTACATTTAATTACAGATATAAAAATATTGTTATCATGGTAAAAGTTATTTTGGGTAAAAAACCAAAAGTGAAGGAAAAAAGCCTAAAAATAGTCCACATGTATCACTAAAAGGATTTATTTAGACGAATATAGGCCAAAGAATTTACCTAATTTAATTATTATTATATTTTATCCTTTTACCTCTAATAGTTTCAAGATATTATTCTAAAGTAAAGAGTTGTTTGAAAAATGACATTTTCTTAACTTATAAAAAGATCCACCCACCCCAATTCTCCCTAAACCCCATACTTCCTATATTAAAAAATATCATCCCAAATAACTACTAAAAACTAATATAAATATTTTATTGGTTCTATTACTTTCAAAACACATCATCTGATAGCCTTAATCCAAATTGTAAAGGATTTTTTACAATGAGTAAGCAAAAATTCTCAAGTGCTCCATTTATATTTACTTTTATTTTCCTATTATTATACCTAATCAGATTCTAATATTCCCATATAAACCCAATTAATAATTTTCATAAGTATACAGAAATTTTATTATGTTTATGGGATATCCAATATATTATTTACTCCCAAAAATTTAGAAAATGAAAATGTAACTTATGTTATATTAGGACTACCACCTCCATAAGAAACATAATCCATTTTTCCTAACTAATGTACATTATTTATAAAAAGTTTAATATTATTTTCCAAAATTATATTTATAACATTATTAAGAATATAAAATTATAAATCATTCCCCATATTCATCTAATTATATGGAAATGAACACCCCCTCGTGTGTACGTGTAGACTACCACCTCTATGAAAATGATGAATTCAAATAGTAATTTATTATTTAATTAAATCCATAAAAATCAAATTAAAATACATAAAAATAACTAAAAAATATCATTATAATTATTTAATAATGATATTATTTCCAAATAACAACTTTTTAAACGACATTATCTCATACAATATAGCTTGTTCTAGTTTGGGTTGGTTTGACAACTGACATGAACAATGCTAAAAATTTCAACCATGGATGGATAGAGAAACATAACTGCTGGTGTTGTAATTAATTAATGATAAAATAATGTTTGTTTTATTTTTATAAAAATTTATTTAAAATCTAACCTATTATTATCATATGACCATTTTATGTTAAAAATTATCTAAGAAATCTCATCACTAACTTTTTCCTCATGAATAATAACTAATATACTTATGAAATGAAATTATAAAATTATAAATCATTTTAAAATTTATTTTAAATTAATTATAATGATTTATTAATGTTTAAATTTGAATATCTAAATAATAATCAATACAACTATTATGAATCTTTTATTAAATAAACAATCGAAGTTAACAACATCTGATATTGACATTGATATTTAACTACCTTATATATTAAGACGAAAAAATATAAATTAAATTTAAATAAGCTTATATGTATGCATAAGTTTTTTAAATAGGTGATTAATATAGTTATATTTACAAGAGGTTATAGAATGCATGGATAGGTGGGATTAATTAAAGGGTTTTACATATCATCTCACTTTCCATTATTTTAGAGGTTTGAAAATACACAACTTGATTAATTTCTTATAGTGTATGTTCTAACCAATTATTTTTTTATCATATTTCTAATTAAATTTTAGGTATTTAGAAATCCATAATATGTGATACATTTCATCGGTTTATAATTCCAAAAATAATGAAGTTGTAAGGCGTTTTCAGGAATCGACATCTTTTATTGAGTCATAATGGTTATGTTTTGGATATAAATTAAAAAGGTTGTCAAATTATATTCCATAATGAAATTATATTTCATTTTATCTTTTTTTCTAGAATTTCATTACCTGATTTATTTCTTTATAAAAGTTTATGATGTCAATAATGATTTCTATCCCCACAAAATATGCTCCTATTCATCAATGTCTAGATTTCATCATCTCACTAATGTTTTCTTATATATTTCTAAACTCAACATTTTTAATTTAATTTTACGTTCAATTTTTGATTTTCATCTTTTCAAGATGAATTTTTATTACGCTTTTTTGGATATGGGTGTTCAATAATGGAAATTCAAAATATTAAAAAGTTTTTACATCAATTTTTATTGCATACCACTCCAAAATCCATTTTGGAATGTTTATGTATATTTCAAGGATCTATTTTTATTTATATATTTCAAAATAATAATTTCTAAAAATGTTTTCTCTTATCATTTTTTAAATATTTATATTTTTTAATTAGGATCCATTCCTGAAAATTATTTTTAATAGTAAAGGTTTTCAAAATATTTTCACTTATCCTTTTTCACTCCTTTATCTCATTATCCGGGCTCCAATTATAATTTTGTTAAAGTAAATTTTTTCAAAATATTTGAAATTATACCTTTTAATTATTTTTTTAATGTATTTATAAATGAATATTCTATTTAAAAGTAATTTTTTTCTAAAATTTATAATCTTCTCAATTTTGAAACCTTTATGTCTTTTTAAGGAATCAATTATTGATGATACTTCTTAGAAATAATGGCTTTGAAAATTATTTAACTTCACCTTTTAGAAAACAATATTTACTATTCATAGAATCATTATTTTTATTTATTTAAAAATAATTATTTTTAAAATTACTTATTTTCAATTGTTCGAATGTAATTATTTAAAATATATTTATAACTTATAATTTTTATTGAAATGTTTGGGATTTTTTTTTAAAAAATATTTTATATTTTGATTACATTTCCTTTTAATTTATTAATTATTTAAATCATATTTAATTACGTTTCATGATCACTATCTCAATTATTTTATGAAATATTATGTTTGGGTTACTAAATTTTGAGTTTCAACAGAATTTATACTTGTTTTTAGTCTAGGTGATTCTATTTTGCAGTGTTAAAAAACACATTTTATTTCTATATTTTATTTATTATACATTAAATGATTTAATCCATGTGGAAAAAATTCATACATTCATCACATTAATATAATATCTTAATATTCCATCCATATTATTTATTTGTATGAATTTTGATTTGTTTTAATAATTTGTTTTGAAACCCATATCTTTTTCCTTGGGTTAATTTGTTGATGTTAATGATTTCATGTGGCCAACATATGTATGGTTTTTATTATGTTATTATAGGGTCCTTTATTTACCTCCGACACATTAGTCTATGTTTTATATCTTATGATCTCAAAAAGGGTATACACGTATTATTCTAATACTAAGAGGATAAACATGGTTTTATCCAGACCAATATATTACACATGCTATGTCCCAACACTAAGATGGTATAGAGTTAGTATGCAAAACCAAAGAGTATATATAAGTTGTAGAGTAATCCTTATAGGGTATATAGGTAAAGGAATAATCCCAAAAGGGTACATGAGAAATGTCAAATTCCCAAGAGTGTACATCTTTTATCATCCCAATTATAAGATCCTACATGCATTGTTTACCCAATCCCAATTTGATATAATAATTAGGTATTAATTCTTTATTAACATTATTATAGTTTCATATGCTTTTATATATGTATTTTTTTATTTTATATTCTTATTTTATTAAATAATTGATCATTTTTATTGTTTTATGTTTATGCTCTCATATGCTATTGAATCTGTTTTATCATTTTAGAGACCTTTCCCTTTTTTATAAATTGTAGAAAACTACTATTATTCAATGATGTTTTTAAAAAGATTTTTCTCCCATTATCTTGTTTCATAATATTTTTCTAATATAACCTTGGAGGATATGTGTATGATTTTACCCTTACTGACAATCTGAGTTGGCCTCTCCAATATATTTCCACTCCCTATGTTATGAAGATTGAAATTACATATACATACTCTAAAAATGAATCAATTACTGTTTGATTATGGGGAATTGTTCACAAGTACTCTAAATAAGGTTCATATATAGCTGATCCTCAAATACATGAAACCTACCACTATTAGGATTGTGTGATTATTATAAGATGTAATTTCTAAATTATTAAAATATGTTAATTTTTTGAAATATCAATTGGTATCAAAGATGGTTGAAAATTATGCCTTTTTCCCCCCAAACATGGAGTGAAGGTCTAGGGTGCTTCATCCACAATACGATCCTTAAATATAGAATGGTATAGTAGGACTATGTAAAATATAATGAATCTTCTTTTACATTCTTGATCACTTTCATATTCTTCTAGAGAGTGGGAAGGATTTCTATTATTGACTATAGTGTATGATCATTTGAATAGCTGTTCAAAATCAACACACCCTGATTCAACACCAGGGTATCTTCCTTGTTTGGGACCATATATATATATATATACATTCATCCAATTAATATATATATATATTTAGTCCAATACTCCCATATGTTCTTCCCAACAAACACACCAAAAGAAAACAGACATATTAAGTGTCAAATTCAATAAAATGATTCAAAAGTATTCAATAAGATGTTTAATGTTTGAGACATCCCCAATTGAATAACCAATGATAAATTTTTTTATCCCTATATACTACTCCCATTGAAAAATCATCATGTTTTATTAAAATTCATAATCCGTTTCTTACAATCCAAATTTATCCTTTTCTTTCCCATCTCTGTTATCACACAACATATGGTCTATACACATCATGGGGGATGACAAGTATAGTTTGTGTAAGTTATGCCTTATATAAGTTTACTAATAAACCCTTAAAATATATCCATAAAACATTTATTATAAAATATAATATAAATTAAACAGTAAAGATAATACTATAATGGAAAAAACTTATCACCAGTAAAATTATAAATTTACATGACAAAATTTAGTACATTTGTTTTTTTGTACATATCAAGCCACTAAGGACCCCTACAAGGAATTATTTGCAACCTACTCAAAATACATTCACAATAATTAACTTTTATTATACAAAAATTTATATATATTAAAACTCATATTTAAATGAAAAATTGAGAACATAGACTTAATATATTAAGAGAGTTTGGGGAATAACAAACTTCGATCCAGATTTCTCCTTAAGCTGAAATGAAAGATGTTATGAAATTATTTGGCCTATACTAGAACACTATGGACACATCCTTATATATACATACATACCTATAATATTATATGTATCCCATATTCCTGTTGATAACTGTAGTCCCCATGCCTTACCATTTTTCATCAATAAGGTCCTATAATAAAACAGAAGAAAATTTTCACAATCTATTCCCTACATTATCTCCTTATTCAAATATTGTATCTATGACTATTATTTAATATTAATAAAACATTATTTTCCATACATATAATATGAATATCCAAACAAATATTAACAAGACCACAACCTCATACAAATTATACATATAAGAAAAACATTATATATATTAAAATCAAAATCCCAAGTCTTTATAAATTTGGACAAAAACTATTTATCAATTTTGATATAATAATGTTATTTCTTATTAATTTTTTTTTCTAGGTTCATTTTCACTCTACTCGATACCACTACTATACTATAATCTATAATAATATGGGAGTTAGGATGGGGTCACCTTCCAAAACCTATAATAAACCAAAGACCTAATCAATAAAGAAAGAGGTATTCAATACCATGAAGGCCTTAAAATCCTTGATCAGGGAAACAAATATATTCAATAAAATAATCTATTTATGTAATATAAATAAGGAAGTAGTAAAATATTCCTTTACAATAGGTTAACCTGATATGGGTTCTTGTACCTAACATAGGAATAACGATAAAAAACTAATCAATATTAAATTTTAGTGGAATAAAGACTCTATATATTTTTATTTATAATAAAGTATTAAATTAAATAGATAATGGTAGGTAATATCTTAACTAGAGTTCAAGTAAATAGGTATTTCAAAAATTTTAGAGAATCTTTGTGTGCCATATTTCATGTTCCCTGGATAATTAATAATGAGAAGAGAGCCCAAATAAATGGCACATTGATGGTCAATTTGTTGGGGAGGGGATATGGGTGACATTGAATTAAATGAATTTATGTTTTAATTATAAAATACTAAATTTTCCACATTTAAAAAAATAAATAAAACCATAATAACATCAGTGTATTACCACTAAACATTATGTGTTCATAATGTTTCCATTGGATGTCCAATTGTTAACAACCAGGGCTTTAGGACCACTGATAAAACATTATATTTTCACCTATATGTTAGTAAACACTAATAATTTTTTTTCATATTTAGTTATGAATTACCCCAAAACCCCAAATATATCATTTAATAATTTAAATTAAAAATAAAATAAATCATTAACCATTTATATGACAATGAAGATATGAATTCACAGTCCGCAATATTATTTTTAGCAACAACGTTGGAATTAACTAACCCATTAAAACACACATCAAAATATAAATCCATATTTTTTTATAAACTATCGAACTATTTGGATAATGTTGGAAGGGGAAATCCCATAGAGAAAAATTTATTAACTATGCATATAAAAAACAAATTAAGGGACACAAAAAATCATATGAGAAATAAAAATTAATAAAATATATCATATTATAATTTAATAAAAGGATGTTAGTATTTTGGATAAAATTTAATTTTTTTTAAAATTTTATATATTTTTTTGGTCTCAAAAATGTAATTGGAATCAGATTAAGATATTTTTTATGTAGGAATCAAATATATAGATAACCAAATGGCTTGATAGTTATACCACTGCAAAAATAAACAAACCCCCAGTCTGATGTTTATTTTAACTAAGATTTTATGAAATTTTAAAAAATATTCAATGGATGGTAAACCAAATATCAATGGTATTTAATTTTCAAGGATATGTTATTTTTTTACTCATTCCAACACTCATTTTTTGACAGAGGATAGAGACATCAAAATCCATGGATTATTTAAAACATGATTCAATGAATACCAAGAAATGGAAATTAATTAAATAAAAAATTAATTGTTAATACTCACCATCTCTAAAATTAAAATCTAATGAATGAAATATATTTTATTTAAATAATATTTTTTTGGAAAATATAAAATAAAAATGGAAGGAAAAATAAAGTAAAATAAATTATAATCCAACAAATTCCCAATAATGATTCCACGATCAAAATTTAATCTAGTATTTAGTGACATTCAAAATTACTTATAGATATTCGTGGGACAATAATTTGGATTAGATATCTATTTCAAGGTTATCCACCTTATCGGGTATTCAATACCGTACAATCTTATTAAAAACATTTACAAAATACATATTGTGGAATAAAGGAGAGGTCATTTATTTGGTTAAATGTTCCTTTTTAATGATTTTATATATAAGGTCAGTAGTCCTAGACATTTATGGGACCTAAATTAGTGTCTTCGTTGTATATAATTTGTATCTAACTAAATAAAAAAATAAACTAAATTTCTTTTATAATATTATCCATAAATAAATTATCTTATATTTTATATGATTTTTAATATTCAAACATGACTTGTGAATGACCCAGTTTCTTAGTCAGTGAATAACATTTCATGTAAGATATAAGAAATATAAGTAAGTAATTTGTAAAAGTTACACCAATGATGTTACATTAATTAATCATGTAATACTTGTCATCATTATTGAATGATTAATTTTTTCTTTGAAAGTATACATAATTTTGTACATTGTTTATTTTTATTTAGGTGATGGATTTTTTATTTTGAATTTCCATTACCTCTAATGATGTATGCATTTGTTCCTTATTATGATAATGTAATATTTTTTATCAATTTAAAGTTATTATTCTACTAAATAATATACATCTAAACATAAAGTCTGGAAAGAAATATCATTTTAAAAAAATATAAATTTAGCATAATTTTGGACACATCAATTTACCCTCATTGTATTGCAAAAGGTAGTTTATTATGGGTGTGATGATTGACCATGTATAAAAGTAGTGTCAATTTTTTGGTCTAAAAATGAATATTAAAATTCAATTTATACTACTAATGCAGTTACTGTTTGTGTAAAGTGATTTATTTTTTCTAAGCATGATTATATTAATGACATCATATTTTCATTATATTTTTTACTTATTTGAGAACATATTAAGATTTAGAAGAATATTTTTTGTAATGATAATAGTAACGGACTATGAAATAATATATGTATGAGTGAAATAAAGGTATTTCTCATTTTATGTAATGGAACTATTTGTTATTTTAATTTATATAAAGGGATAAGTGGTAACCTCACCATGGTGGAGAATGATTTTTTTTGTTTGAATTGGTTTCTGATATTTAGGTATACTAGTGTAATACAACCATTTTATCATCAATTTTTTGAAAATTAACATCATTGTTTGCTTTCAGGTAAAATGGGAGATATTGTAAGTATTTGTTGAAAATAATTTATATAAAATGTTATTGAATAGCTTATTATGATCATTTATAGGAGTTTTCATATAAATTATTAAAATGTTGATTTTAAATGTTATAATTTTTTTGATATTTGGTTTCAATAGATAAAATTTATTATATGAAAAAGGGAATTCATAAGAAATAAATAATATATTACCAAATGAATAAAATAAATCTAAACCTAATAATTTATCTTATATTCATTAATAGTATTAGTTTTCTTTAAATATAAATTTCATTTTTTTTATATTCATTAGCTTTTCCATAAAAAAATCATGTCAAATTTTGAATTTTTTTTTGTAAATTTCATGTAAAAAATCATCATTTGATTTATATTTTAAGAATTCATTTTAAAAAAAAATATTTAAATTTATATTTTTTTAAAAATTCATAAAAAACTAAAATAGTGGTAAACCAAATATGAAAAAAATGTGATAAATAATCAGCATGTATAGAACAATGATACAACTTAGTTACAGTGATGTTGTGGAATGATCGATGTAGATTTATATGGTATTAGTCATACAATAGTGAAATGAATGTGAAAAATAAGAATAGTAAACAATAAAAGTCCGATATTTTTTTAGGATTGAATATAAAAAATGAACATTGTGATATGGGAGGAATGAAAATTTTCTACTGTGTTAGGTGAAATTCTAATTTTAAAATTATTATTTTTTATAATTAATGTGGAAAATTATATATATAAATGATTCACATCAGTTATATTGGTAATCAGTGGGGAAAATGATTATTTAGTGGGATTTTATGTTATTTCACCAAAGAAATAGTGAAAAAACATTTTTGAACTTTGTTTACTATAAAAATCTTGTTAAAATTTGTATTTGGATTCCATTTTTTACCATTGGTTAATTTACTCTTATGGATCTCCAACCATTTGTGGTTATTATGAGAATAATACACTGACACTACAACAATTAATAAATAATATATTATGGAAAATTAGAATGATGTGGTAAATTATTTGAGATGATGGTTGAAGACATGAAAATCATGACCGTATATAAATTATATATATAATTATATTTATCGATTGGGATCAAATATATACTAGTGGAATTTAATTTCAAAATTGTATTGTTAATGTAATTTCAAGAGAAATGATCATTGAGATAGATTAAGAGTAAGTAAATTTTTAAAATTACTTAATGGAATATTAGAAAAAAAATCTATTGATGTGGAGTATTCTAGGGTGTTAGTCCATAAAATAATAAATATTATGTACTTTTACATGGAACTTCCAGAGAGGGGTAAATTAAAATTTGTACATATAAAATATTATTTTTAAAATATTGACTAATAAATCGATGAATTAGGGGAAAATTAATGTACTTTGTGAAAAGAATAATGATTGAAAATATAAATAGTTATAAAAACTATTTTTTATGTATTAGAAGACAATATTAATCATAAAAATAACATTTATAATAAATTAATATGTGTCTTCTGATTATATGTGAATCAATCGGAAAGGGATATGTAAAATGTTGTAAATTAGTAAATATTATAGATATTAAGGAGATATGTAAATTATGTTATGCATTTATTTTATAAATTTTATCTAGACATGGATAATATTAGTTAAATATAATGAATTTAATATGAAGTAGGTGACAAGTCAAGTGAACCAGTTAAATAAAATAAGGTGAAAATTATATATTGACATGTTATAAGAATTCATATAAGGGATTGAGATAAGAAATATATGTATCCATTATATTCTATTAAATATAATTTCTTATCATAATAAGGATATTTTGTTTAAAAAATATATATTAGGGGGCATAGTCTCAATATTTGGATAATCTTAACTATAATTATATTCCAATCTTCTAAATATATTGAAAACCCATTAGCACAAGATATTATTTTTTCGATTATTGATAATATAAATGTTCTTATCTATATATTTTCTCCAGTTAATTATTAATAATAGAAATGTTTCTATCTATAAAATTTATTTGACAAGAGATCAATATAAGAAATTACCTATCCTAATGGACTCCTTGTTTTAAGTACTAGATAACCGATAATGTAAATAAAATTGATAGGTTTAATATGATATTTTTATCTTAAAAAAACAAAATGACAAGGAATGAAGGTTGTGAAGATAATGATTACAAAGTACCGAAGAAATGATATTTCTTTTTGAACTAGAAAAGAAGAGTGTCAATGGTAGTTAACATGATGCATTATCTTCTTTTCCAAAGGATATCCCTTAATCTATCTTCTAATTTTTTTAATATTTCATTCTCCGTAAATTTATAAGTATCTCTATTTAGTTTTGTCACGACAATTTATAATTAAACCATTTAGAAACATATTTGTTGGATCTTTTATGTGGATTCTCATATGATATTTTCTTCCTTAACCATTTTTATACTAAATGCCTTTATATTTGGATATTCATTCATATGATCATTATACCTCATATATATTTGTCATTGATTAATTATTTTTTATCAAGAGATGATATGGATATTATTAACTGTCTTCTCAATATGTGGAATATGACCATTGAAATGATGATGATATATTGGTTACAATATAGTACTCCTTATTATGGAATTTTTTTAAATCTTTTTTTCATTCTCATTGATGAATATTCTGGTTTCCAAGGCATGTTAGGATTAATTCATTGAAATAATTTTGTTAGTTGGATTTTATAGTATGATTAGATGTTATAATCTTATTTTACTCACTTTCTCTATGGTTCTCCTTATTTGGTAAGGAATTTCAAGGTGATTAGGTTATTTATAAATATTTTCACCCAACTCTTTCATTATCCATTATAGTGCATAATCTATTTTCAATAATAAATAAAATAATAGAGCGATTTTTACCCAAATCATAGGGTTTCATTTATATCTTCTAATTATTATTTCATATAATGTTACATAGGTATATTTTTATAATAAAAATTTATTATCGTATTATTATTAAAAGTCGTAATGATAGTGCATTAATATGGTAGTATCTAAAGGATGTCCCAAAAATCTAAAACGTTTTAATTATCACAAACATTTTAAAATAAACCGTAATAACATATATTGGGTTAATTGGAGTTTTATTAAATAATCATACATATCATTCAAAACTATTATAGAGATCATAATATATCATTTGATTATATTAAATTCCTAATTCTAAATAAAATACCACCATTGTTATCATTAAAAAATTAAGGATATAGTAAATACATTCACCTAAATCCCAAACTCTACCTTTACATGACAAATGTTATAGATTATACTTTATGTTTTTGTGTGTGGGAATACAAAAACTCTTGTTGTAAGAGAGAGAAATAAATATTTCTTTTCCTTTGAAAAATAAAAATATCCGGAAAAACTTAACTCACTAATACAATTGTCAAATCCATATAGTATTCTTTGATCCATTCATAGATTGAGTTAAAACTAATTAAAAGAACAAATATTTAAAATTATAGAGAGTTAGAGCACGTAATCAGAACTACTATTAAGTATTATAAAAAAAATTAACATGGGATTACATGTCAATAATTATTATATTAGATAGATTTCAATGACTTCTTATATGTTTGTTATAATCACTTTATTAATGTATCACCTTTTGAATTTTTAGTAGATATTAGTGATATTGATTTTATATAGTATCTTTAGAAAATTTAATGTTGTTACCTAATTTTTTTTACTTTGATTAATTGTTTTAATGTTAATATTTTGAAAAATTGGAACTTTTTCCAATTTAATTTTTAATATTAATTATACACCAATATCTTCCCATTTATTCAATTTTAAAACATTATGGTATGTAGAATCATGATTTCTTTATGATTTGAGTGAAATTTAGAAAAAAATTTAAAACAGACCACTAGAAAAAATATATTTCCACTATGGATTAATTGTAGGATGAAATATTATGTAAAATATGCCTGAAATATTTAAATATAAGATTTAAAAGAATAAAATTTTAATTATTCATCTTTTTTAACTATCAAACATCATACTAACTTTGTTATCTTATTATAATTTTATCTATTGTCACCTCTAGGAAATTGTTTATAGAATCACCCAAATCTCTACTTGTTAATAAACTTTATACCCACACTACCACTTTCATGATATAATTGTTGAGGGGCTATTCGAATGGCACGTGTCACAACCTATTTGTCTCCAATAGTTAGATTTTAATATTCAAATAAATAAACATGTGTTTTTTTCAAAAGATAACAACCTCTTCATATTCAATGAATATAAAAAAAGAATTAATGATAAAGAGGAGGAGAGTATTCCATTATTTCTAGCTATCCATACTAATTTTATTTTTAATTAATTTATCTATAGATGAAAGTCCCAAAAATTGAACAATTCCAAACATTATATATGTGATTTATAGAGAACATAGCAAAATGGAATAAGGGTGGAAATATACATTTAAAATTAATAATAATAAATATCACCTCTTAGGGGATCTTTAATGATAAATTTTACTAGAGAGATAATTTTGAAAAATATTTTGAGACTAGTTATAAACAAAAAAATTAGAAGACGTATATTCAATTTAATAATTATTTCACGAGTTATAGGTTTATTATAAAATATTGAATGTAAAGACTAAAAAATACTATAAAAAATATTAAATATTAATAGAAAAATATTCATCACATAACATAATGATCTATTATAGAATCGTTAATGACAAGTGCCTTTAGAAACATTGAAATATAAAAAACTAGTTTATAAGTGAGATATATTATCTCCCACTAGGTTGACCATAAATTGAACCATTCATAAGAAAAATCATACATAATTCCTTTCATCATAACCCGAGGAAAGGAAACAAAAGAAATGGTTGGATGAGATGATACATAAGGGTTAGTAAAGAAGATATCAATGATAAATTAATAATTACACAATCATATGGGTATGAGAACATGATCATAACATTTAAAAACCATACCCTACATATCATAGATCATAAAAATGATTCATAGAATAAATCATTGAATTTCATATGATATAAATCATAATGGAATCAAAGAACATAATCCACGAGTATATAAAATTGGAGTAATATGTAGTTTTTTTCCATAAAATAAAAATTGAATTTCATTTACATACTAGAAAATGATCATTGCTAAAAATATCATTGTGGAATGTGTTCACTTCCCAAACTATCACAATAGTCTTGTTTTAATCCTAAAAATAGCAAAATGGATAATGTCCCTCGCGAAAAGAGATTCGGTATCAATTCCACTAATGTTTATCTCTTGAGATATCAATCATTACCCAATGCATTTGAGTTTAATATAGGTCCCAAATGTCATATAATCGTAATCATACAGAAGTTATCCATAAGATTATAAAAAATTCATCATATCATAACTCATGAAAATAAATTTTTTTCATAATAATTTCCTCACATCATAACCTATGAAAAATAAATAGTTTTCATAATAATTTCATTATTTAGTCATATAATAAACTATGGAAAATTAAACGTGTCTAATTAGAATTGTTTCATCATAAACATAAAAAAAATATATAAAGAATAAGAATAGTATAATTGGATTATATCCCCCATAACGATTATGTAACATCCAAAATTTTTCTTTCATATGGAAATTTTAAAATATCACTTTGAATAATTCATGAGGAAAATACCCTTTCAACGTTGAAAATAAAATTTCAAATCATAAAAAACATTAAAATTTATTTTCTTTTGAAATAAAATTGGAAAATTATAATGGAATGTTTAATGACCATTTAAATATTTTCTAAATGAAAAAATACTTTTCACTTTTAAAATCACAGTTCTCAAATAAAAAAAAGTCATAAAAAATTTAAAGATAATTTTTAATTTTTTTTAAATTTATAAGTGAAGTTTTAAAATATTGTGTGGTCATGATTGTGATAAGTTATATTAATAACATACATGTTTAAATAAATATTCTGTTATTATTTTCTATAAAAGGAAAATAGTCCTTATTTGGAAAAAGAAAATATGAGTACTTTTAATTTTTTTGGTGAAATGTCAACCAAGGGTAAATTTTTTTTAAAGAGTTATTTGAAACTTCTAAAAACATTCGTTAAATTTTTTTTATGAAAACATGGATACTGAAAAAATATTATTTTTGACTAAAGAGAGAAATAATTTCTGTTTTTCATAAAAAAATATACTTCAAAATCATGAAAACATAAAATGAGGAAAATTAATAAAAAAAATATGTTTTAACGAAATAATAAAAAGAGATGTTACTTCATTATTTTATTTGGATATATATCCAAATATTTCATCATCAAAAGCATATGCATAAATAACCCTGATAAATAATGAGATTTC
The DNA here is from genome assembly GCA_963277665.1 of Viscum album. NCBI lineage: Eukaryota > Viridiplantae > Streptophyta > Magnoliopsida > Santalales > Viscaceae > Viscum > Viscum album. The sequence continues at coordinate 538,587,590 of OY728120.1, read as the reverse complement.
AACTTAAAACTCTTTCTACATTGGTATCACTGAACTATATGCCTCATAAAAGAATAAAATTAAATAAAACATAAAATATATATGTGAATAAATAAATTCATGATATTAAAAGTCATTTGGTCTATATATACACCTCATATAATATTATATATGACTAACATGTCGTGTGTCCAAAAGAAGAAAAATTGATAAAAAAATCTCATACTTTAAATATTAAATACTTTCATACACATTAAAAACTTAGGTATAATAAATTTAAATTTATTATAAATCTATGATAGATCCAAAATAATATGTATCATAACATATAATATTTATTTATGATCTTTAATTACTCATTTATTAACAATTCCTTGTAAAAACACATTTTGTGGAATAATTGTTCCATTTTCCTTGTACGTTTGGGTTTTGTATTTCTGGTCCATAACTTTTGATCCATAGAAGATAATCTTGAGAATTATATGTATGATATATTTATCATTTAGAGTAATTATATAAGTATTTTTAGTAGTCAATTAAATTTATATATATATATTACTAATTACACAATTCATTGAGATGGTATGCCATACAAAGACTTGAACAATGTTTCCAATTTTTTGAAAGATACAATGAAAGAAAGGTTAATAATAAATTACACTTCTATATTATTTTTTATATAATATATATAACATATATTCCTTAAATTTACCCTTATTATCTACCACACAATGTGTTATTGAAAAAACGAATCACATTTCTTGGTGAGGTGGTAGTCCCTTGTACACATGAATGATGTGATCATACCCCTCGTGAAATGAAATTTAATAAGTTATATGTTATTTAATACTTATAGAAGTATAAATATTTTAAAATTTAATATATATTAATTTAATATATCATTATTACCATACAAGTAAAATGGAAATGAAAAACACATTATATCATCTCACGTGTCGGTAGTCCTCTATACAAATGAGCAATGTTATTATTTCCCAATGGGTTGGGAGTTTAGATTGTAGATGTGTTTTTAAAATTAAATATATATAATAATATCATAAATATTATATACACACACTAAATTAATCACTATATCCATCCATGATAGGTTGTGTTGGAAAATGGATTACATCTGTTCATGAGGCGGTAGTCAGTAGTCCACATGATCGATAGTTTCATTTCTAATTAGATGGAAGAAGAGATGAATATTGGTTATTAAATTAAAATAATAACATATAATTATTTTCAGATACTATTTTCATTATCGAATCATAATTTAATAGTATTCTAAGGATGTGGAGGAAGAAATAAAACTAAATTCAAGATTAATAATTTCACCTCTTCTTTGGAGAACCTCATTTGGATTTTACGAAAATCCTTCCTCGAAGGGTTTTAGGAAAAGATATTGTTTTTAGGAGGTGAATAGGATATTAGAGAATATTTTTGGTTAGGTATTGGATGATCCAAATGGTTTTGCACATGTTAAGAGGAGATGAGAGGAGTGGGGATGACCTTTTCTAAGTGGGGAAGAGGACACTCATATAATTTTTGAAAAGAATAAAGTGTAGAGACATTTTTATCAAGAAAAAATGTTCAAAATGATTAATTACAATAAAAGGATATAGGTTATAGATATTTCCATAAAAGGGGGTTGGATATGAATCTAGTTCATTTACGGCTTATTTTTTTAGTTTAAACAAGGTAAACGTGTATTATCCTTAATCACACTAATTAATTATTGTTTTTTTACTATTAATTTAAACCAAAATTAACATGAAATTATTATATAATATTTATTACAATGGTTAATAATTTAAAATCCATTTTTAGAAATTCTATTAGAAGAATTAGAAAATTTATGTAAAAATCAACTCCCTCTAACAATGAAAATAGAATTTTAAAAAAAGAAAATCATCAAATGTATAAAATTGTTTTACATAGAAATTGAATATGAAATTGATTCTAATGGTAAAAATTGGACGAAAAATATATAATTATATTATTTTTACATTTAAAACCATATAAACATAATTTTATGTTATAAAAATCTTCATACAATAATACAATTCTTAATAACAAATGATATTTTTCACCATTACCTGGAAAATAAATCTTTTCCAAACAATTATCCAAAATTCATTCAAAAATGATTTTTATATTTATATTAAATGAATTAATTTAATTTGAGAAAATATTTTCGAATAAATTTTGAAAATGACTTTTATTATATTTTCAAAATAAGAAAATATTTTCTTTTGTAAAATACTATTTTTGAATCATATAAAGAATTTACTAAAAATAAATTAATTTTTCTCGATATATTTTATTTATATAAAACCATAATACATAATATTTTTAATTCCATTATTCAAATTTATACCCCCTTGTTTTACAACTACCTTATAATTATCATGTTTGAAAATAACAATATTAACGTATCATGGTTTTTTAAAATATCATTTTTCATGTAAGATAGCAATAACAAAATTATTTGTGAAAAAATATTTCATAGAATCTAAAGATTTTACTATCTTCCCTTTTTAAAATGTATTTAACCCTTGATATAATTTGGGAAACGTCTTCCTCATTACATCCAGATATTCCAACCTATATTTTCTTTACTTGTAATTTCACCACAAAATATTAACCAGGTGAGTGAAACTGTTTTGTAAACATTTATCATTATGATTCATAATATCCACTAGTTGTTCTTCGTTATAATTATCATGTATTAGTGATATGACCTCATATTTCATTACATAATAAGGATCATTTAACTATTTTTTCAGGAGAGATACATGGAAAACATTATGGGCTTGGGAGAGGTTTGTTTGAAGCCTAATGTGATAATCTATGAGCCCAATATGTTGAAGAATTTTAAGGGATTGATATATAAAAGGAATTGTTTCCCATTATTCTTGAATCTCATAACCATCATTCATGGATAAATTCTTATAAAATATTTTTCACAAAATTCACATTTCTGTTCATTTTGGAAATTATTTTTATAAATTTTCTTTTAACTATGTACTTCTTTTATGTGTTAGTAAATGTCTTCATCATTTTCTACCACTTCATCATCTTGATCAGGTCATAAAAAACTTATTTCTCCAACTTCATCATTATATTTATAGCTCTACACTTATTTCAATATAGGGATTTAGAATAATCCCATTAGATTCTTTAGTGTAAGCTATTGTTATATGAAAAATCAACTAGAGAAAGGTATTGATCCCAACTACCTTTGAAATACATAAAACCAAATCATAGAATATCCTATGTGGATTTAATTTTTCTTTTAGATATAATATCTATTTTAAGGATGATATTTTGTACTAAAACTCAACTACGTATCAATATACTTTTAAATACTTCACTAGATCTTGGAGGTAAACCTAAAATCACAATCATATAAAATATAATGTCTCACTTCATGAAACTTTTTCAGTTCTTTAATATATATTATTGAAATTTTATCTATATGGAAATGAACACTAAGGGTGATTAAATAGAATTAATTTGTATGGTGATCGAAAAAACCCATATTTAATTGTCCCCTTTATAAATTTTGGGGAGTTCAATGACAGAATCAATGTTTATGTTCCCCTATTTCCCATCCAGAATAGATAGCAATTGTTACATATCATTATCATTTTTCCTACCATACATAACATTATAGAATACCAATCTCCAATATATAAAATCTATGATGTCTTTCTTTATTCTATCACACCAAAAGATCTATTCGAAATATCTTTAAATTAATATACTTCTAGGATGAATAGATAATGAATAAATATAATACTCTTTTAACACCTCCTTTTTCAAATTAGTTATCAATGAAACAGATACATTGTTCCTAAAACTTATCATTCAATCATAATCAAGTATATACTCATGAAAGTTTCACATTATCCTCTATAGATTTATGTCTTAATTCTAAAACACAATAATAATTATTTTGATATATTGTTGGGAACATTTTTGAAAAAGATAATATTTCATCACTTCTTTCAAGATTTAAATATCTGTACTTTAAAAATCAATAAATATTAGATATTTTTTTATCATCATAATAGATAATATATCTTGGTAATTTTTACTCAAATCATTTACCAAATTGTTTTCTTTCTTAGGGTGGTAATTTATTTAGTTGTCATAATCATTAATCAGATATAACCATCTACTCCGGTGCATGTTTAACTACTTCTATGTGAATAGATAAATAATTCTTTTGCGATTAGTACATATATAAAATTTTTATTTGTAAATATAGTGACTCAATATAATGATTCAAATAACTACCCCAACTAACTCTAAATCATGAGTTTGATAATTTTTATGATGAACATTCAATTATCATGAAGCACAAGCTATAACCATTTCATTATTCATGATAACACATCTCAATCCATTATTAGATGAATAGATAGATATTATAATCCCTTTTCCAAGATAGGGTAATGTATGAAAAGGTGAACTAACTAATCATTGCTGTAGTTATTGAAATTTTTCTCACATTCATCTAACTTGTGGAACTTTGTTCGTTTCCAAGTAAACTTGGTCTGTGTACTAGATCGTTGTATGAAATTATCCAGAGGCCATCAAAAATAACTAGCTAAACCATGAAATATACGGATCTTAGTCACCATGGTAATTCTGGGACAATTCCTAACAGCATCCTTTGATGGATCATTATAAATACCATCTCTTGAGATTATATTACCCAAAACTCAATCCATTTATACCCAAAATTCATTCTTTTTCTCATAACATTTATCCTATATTTATGTCTTTAGTATAATTATCATATGAGATTCATGGTCTTAAATTATCTTTAAGGAGATAAGAATTTCATATATAAATACTCCCATAATTAGATCATGGTAATCTTTAAATAATCTATTCATTAAATATAAAATAACATAGAGGAAACTAGTAAGGCAAAGTGGAATCACCGAATACTCATAGTGCCTATGCCTTATATGGAATGAAATCTTGAGTACATCTTCATTCATGACCTGCAATTATTCTTATCCATAATTAATTTCAATCTTATAATAGTATTTATCTCCATACAGTTGATCAAACAATTCATAAATATGGTGTTGGGGATGCTTATTCTTGAACATGATCTTTTTCATCTCTTGATAGTCAATGTTGATTTCATTTATTGATCATTTTTTTTAAAAATAGAATAGTTGAACCCCTATATGACACACATGAATAAGTAAATACCAACTAAAGGTTAGCATATAGTTTATTCTTCAATTATAGTATCTCAATTAGGTACATTCTAAATGGATTCCATAAAATTCGTGTGAAATTTTTTATGATTTCTATTGATAACTCAAATTATCATTTCAGTGGATGACATGGAAACTCTTCTAGAAAGATATCAATAAACCTCTGTAAAATTGAAATATCATCAATTTTTATTTTATCCCCAACTATTTGTGATAAATGAACTATTGGAATGGGAATCACGAACTATATAATGAATGTGACCTATATCAAAATTTAATATCTCTTGGAAGACTAATAAAATATAATAGGTTTTTTTCAATATAAAACCTGACTTCCATTCATTGAAAATTGATGGTGGATTTATATGGTGATGAAAATACAAGCCAAAGATAATATAAAAATCAACTATAAGGATAATAAAAAGATATTCTGGAAGTACCTTCCCAAAACAATTAACTAGAGAATAATTATAGACATGAGATATGCCCATCATTGCATTTCAGGTTTTCACTACTAATTCAACATATAATCATTTAGGGGAACCTTTTATACACTTAAAAAATTATTTAGAGATAAGAGAGTGGGTGAATATATAGTCAAATACGAAAATAGTTATTCCATATTATATTATATTTTTTAAATTCACAACATCATTATTTCAGTCCTTATTATAAATTGTCATTAGATGAGATTTTCATTTTCCAATAATCTAAATAGGTTACTAACATCGATCAATATCATTAACCCTTATGTTTGGGAACTAGTTAGAATAATTCTCATACTTGTTTCATTTTTAACACAGGATTGTTGGTGGTGTATTCTATGAATATTTCCCTATAATAAAATCTTTGTATAACTTCTTCACAACACTTCAACAATAAATTTACTAGTGATAATCCTTACCACACCTAAGAAATTTACTAATGAAATTACGAAAATTTCTTCTGTGTTTCCTTCCACATAGTCAAAATTATGTATAGTTAATTTTCATTTCTTGATGTTTTTCATAGTATCAAATGAATTTCATATTTAATTTTATATCAAAACTATGAGATTATTGGGAAACACTAATCTCCTTTTATAACTTGATAGCCCAAAAATTCTTTCTTCCTATTTAATGATTTGTCTTATAGAAAAAACCCCTTAATATACTTGGTTTTAAGCCACGGAAGAATTGATCAACCTTAATTTCAGGTTGGTTGATAACACCTGAATTATAACTTGCAGGTATTGTAAAATTCATCTCATAGGTACTAAATTTTTCCTAAACTTTCTTATTTAAATAAGGTAATTCCTTTTCCATTTGTATGTGAATAATATGAGAAATGTACCTATTGAAAATAATGTTCCTGAACTCCTCCCATTACATTTAGTGAATTTAATTTGTTTGAATCATATCATTGTTATGAGTCCCTTACTGATCCTATTTTCCTTCCAAATTATAGAAAATGAAAATGAATTTATAAGCTCAAAAAATTTGATAATGGGAAATAATTTTTCAATAAAAATCATATATTACTAAACAAATAGTGGACTAGCAGAACCACTAAAAGTGGGAGTATGTTTCCTAATGATGTAATAAAATATTTTGATCCCTCCATTGATTGTTTTGTAGTTTAGATTGATTCGTAGCTTTAGAATGTCATGTGAGTAGAGAAAATATATTTTTTACTTCCATCTCCCATAACATTTTGATTCTCAAGAGGATAATAATTTCATTCTCCACTAGACTACATATTATCACATCCCCTTCAGTTTCCATACATTGATCAAAACTAAGAATAACAATATAAGAAACAATAATCATTTTAAGGAACCACTTAATCATGAAAAATCATTTATAGGAAGTCAAAATCAGAATTTAGTATTTCAATATATGACCCATTTTTCTTATCCTAGGTCATTATTTATATCCTTCATGATGGTTTTCAATGATTTTTTTAATTTAATAATAATATCCCTCGGGCATGTCATACTAGGTGTGGATTATTACTGATTGTCATGTTCCATGTAATACTCAAGTTAATCCTGATGTTTATTTTTCATAGTTATTACCACTTGGTAAATATCTGGTAGAATCATGTATACTTATAGTGTATATAAAGGGAAATAATTTCTTTGAAACCATTTTCTATATTCTTTACCACGATTATAGGATATTTACCAAGACTAGGAATTATCATTAGTCTTATCCTTAGACATATCTTTCAAAATGTCATAAAATTGTTTCTCATTCTAGTTTCTAATGGATTTTCTAAATCATTATGTGATACCAATTATAATGTACAAAACTCCTCATACATAAATATTTAATCATAATAGAAGAATATTCATTACATAATATGTGATGTCTTGAACCTAGGTTCCACTCAAGGGTTCCCTGAGCAAGATTGGCCACATGGACTCAAGAACATCTCCATAAATTCTAGAGGCTACCAACTAGTTGTGAGGGCCAAGGGTGTGTTTATAGGGAGATATTTCCCCATTAAGAAAATGGAAAATAACTGATAAACATAATAATATGTAAAGAAAAGAAGCATTATATAAGTTGATGGTATAACAGAAGCATGCTAGAAAAATAAACTACATGAACATCTCATAATGATATAAAAAAGATTACGATACATGTCAACATTCAATTTTAAAGTTTACTCACTGACTGAAAATTAATTTTTTATTATTATCATAACCCCCTTTTAGGGGCTAAGGGAGAACCCAACATGACATCACAACTTGAAAACAAACAAAACTCCATAATCCATTTCCTAATTTCATGTAACATTGTTTATTTAAAATGGATGACCATTCCCAATGAATCATGGTACATTAACATGATCTTTGAAATTTAGACCATTTCAATTTAATTAGAGTGTATTGACATGATAAATTATCCATTCCAACACATGAGGGCCTATACACATCATGACTTGAAACTATAAATCAGTCAATTATAGTGCAAAAGAATAATAGGAACATATATAAACTAAGATATAACAAAAATCACAATAAATATAATAAAATCAAAGCATTGAGATTCACCTATATGGCATGGAAATATTTATGGGATTAATACTCTAGGTTAATTTTATAATGCATGCAATAATTCTCTTGGACCTCATATTATCAGCCTAAGGATGAATTTAAGTTCATAATCAAAACAATAATAACAACCACAAGACAACATGTGTATCACCCAATGGTGAAAAAATATCAATATTAATAAGTAAAAGATGATGAAAATTTATAATTTAGGCCACCCAGCATTTACCTCAAACATGGGTCAGCTATGCCAAACCACAAATTGGAGAAAAGTTACAAAGCATTCCTCATCCCCAATATATTGTCTCATAATAGTTAAGTAAGAAAGTAAAACCTATAATATAACTTTTTTACATCTTGAACCCAGGTTCCACTCAATGTTTCCCTATACTGGGCTGGACACATGGCCTCAAGCTCATATCCCTGAATGTTAGAGGTAGCCGACTAGAAGTAAGTGTCTGGGGTGTGTCCATGGGGAGACAATGAGCTCATCACTAGAATGGAACAAAATGGATAAAAATGATAATAGTTAAATTTAATAAGTATAATATAAATTCATGGTATAATAGAGGAATATAGTAATAAAAATACAATACAAACAACTGTTAATGATATAAAAATTATAATGATACAAGTTATACCTAAAAATTTGAATCAATTTTTTTAATATTTGTAGAGATATCAAATGTGTAATCATATTTTTATTTAATTAATAGTTGTCCATATTGTTTAATATTTTAGATCTTATTCTATTGTACCATCTAGTTATATCATGTTTCCTATATTTACTTATTATCTTGTTTATCTAATGTGTTTCACTCTGGTGATGAGGGTATAGTCTCCTAAAGGATACACCCCATGCCCTAAATATTAGTCCATATCCTTTAGAGTTTATAAAGATTCTCTTGATTCCATGTTGTCTACTATGATCGGGGCACCCTTTATGGGAACTTGGGTTTATGACATCACATAACATAACAATTAATGTAATAATCATACAGGTCTAGTTCCTCTAGAGTCAAGGAAACAAAAAAAACTGTTTATAAGTAAGCTTCGTCATCTCCCTCTATGTTCTCCATAACTATCCCCATTCTTTGAAAAATATTACATAATACAATTATTCATACCTGGGTGAGGGGAAAGATAATAATGGGTGATCTCATTGATCAGTAATGGTAAGCAAGGGTTATAACAATGATTATATATGAATTACATAGGTATAAGGCTTTTATAACTTGTGTGTAACATTTGAAAACTATAAATTCCATATCATAGATCACAAACATGATTCATGGAATAAATCTTGGAAGTTCATAAGATATAAATCATAATGGATTCAAAGAACATGATCCCTATGATAATGAAATTGGAATAAGATATAGATTTTTGGAATACACACAAGTATAGAAAATCCTTTCCTCAGTATTTATGTATAATTTCAATAAAAAATCATAGTGTAATGGGATCATTCCCCAAACCATTATATTAGACAAGGTAAAAGAAAAAGTATATTATAGTGGAAAATTACCTTTACTAAACATGGTTCACTCCCCATTATAGTCCCATTTACAATGATAGAAATCATTCTTTTCCCAATTCCATATAAGAATATTTAGGTCCCACCTATCACATAATTTGAATAACACATATGTGTTCCACAACATTAGAAAACATTATGAAAATACAATATGGTTGGTCGAAGATTATGATTTTATTTGTTATCAATTTATAAGAGGGAATAAAAAATCAATTAATGATGAATTCCTCTATGATTAGTTATTAATCAGCCAAAGGTAATGTTGGAAATAGTTTTAGATTTGTACAATATGATTTTTGATGATTTTTGTAGAATTGTTATGGAATCAATGAATGTCATCTGGTAAGACAATTTTACAAGAATATTGATGATTCCTGGATAATTGCTATTGATTCATCTAACAAAATGTGATGCTATTATTGGAAAAGTTTACTTAAAATCTGATGATTTTTGTACAATTTTATGTTCAAATACAAGTTACAATTGTACTAGGATAGTTCACACTGTCTTCATCATTTGATAAGGCAAATAATATGCGAATACATATTTCCATGAAGAATATGTTTGGTTGATGGAATGAAATACTATTATTATTTCATTAATACACTAAATATGTATAATTGAATGCCATGAAAAATTAATGAGGAATTTATATGAATAAAGAAAAGGAAATATTCATTTGCATTATTTATTGATTTTAATGATAAGTTTAATGTTTCCATGTGAAAAAAATTTATATTACAAGAGGAAGGAATTAAATAAGGGAATGAAAAATATTATTATAGTTTTTATCATTTGAAGTAGTGAAATTGGAATTTGGTGATGATATTAATATGGATTAATATTCAAATTATTATTTATAATTACTATTTACTAATTAAAATCTCCACATTATAAAAAATATGGGCTAACCCATGTGAACCACCAAGGATATCCCCTAACCCATCTTAGTTGAACCAAGTGGTCAACCCCATGGGAGGGCCTACCATAGGTATCCCACACGGATATAGTGGACAACATGGCTCTGTATATGTTGTTCTTGGCCCATGTGTAGGAAGTAAATGGAGGAGGAAACATGGTTCATACCCACATGAATCCTTGGGCTAGAGACCATGATGGCATGTAGTGTTGTATAGTGTGGCTGTTGACCCTCCCATGACCTGGTTGAACAAGTTTCAGCACAACAAGATTGATATACCAACGTGAAGTGATACATGGAGTTTGATTTATGATAGAGAAGATTCATGTACTATTCAATTTATTTAAAATTTTATTCATATAATGGAATCCACATGATGCAACATATCTTGAAATTCTGATTAATTATGAATTTTTATTTATCCATCTGACATCTAAGGCTTCTTCTTGTGAACTCAAAATCACCATGCTTTGACCAGTGAGAAATCAAACATCTTCCATGATGACTCTGATAGTATTATTCATTTCATATTTATCTAATATTATGCATGGAATCAGTGTCTTTTATGCATGTGGATAAAGAGAGAAATGATATTTGTCTGAATTCCAATGATGTTACATTCATATTTTTGAGCGTCCTCTATTAAAGGATCTAGATAATAAGTAAGGTAAATGGAATGTGATCCTAATCAAATACAATTGAGGAATAATTGAGGAAATATGAGACAGCTCCAATACATTGAGAAGACACATGTGATACCCCCAAAAAACATGAGTTTTTTTAGAAGATCCATCACACAACATAAAAGGATGTGATCATATATAGAATTTTTGTTAGTGGAGAGGCAGTGAAACACAACAATGTACTTCCTATAATTACTAAGCAATAATCATATGAGATTATAAGAAGATAATTAAGAGTGATTCTCATCTATATAATTTTTTTCAGAGATACAAATTTTTCATTGGGAGGAGGTTCTGTAAGGACCTGGAATTCATGATGGAGAGGATGATCTCACTAGCACTCGATATGTGCATAGCACACTCATATTGCTTCATAAAGAACCTTGATATAGTATAACACCCATAAACATTAATATCTAGGTTTTCAAAAACTATATTAATAAATCATATATAAAACTTATGATAAGGATATAATAACTCACAATATTTAGAAACATTTCCATGAAGGCTATTGTAGTCTTATATAAAGAATATAGTTGGTGCTATACTATTGTTACAGTTAGTTTCATGAACAAGGTAGATGGATCCTTCGCCATTTCAGGTTTACACAAAGGATACAGTTCATGTTCTTATGTGTGATATAGATATATTAAACTCAAATACTTGAAATAATGGATAATGTGTGTGTAAGAAAGGCTTTTTGTTATCTAATGAAGAATTTGAAGAGTGGATGCATTGAGAGATAAAGATGGAAAATGGGTGTTCATAATAAGTGTATCCTAAGAAAAAAATAAGTTGATATTGGATAATTCTTGAACTTATGTGAAAATATAAATCTTTATGCAGGTGAAAAATAATCTAAAACATAATTAAAATGCATAATTACAGTGTTTTTGATGCTATGAAACTCATGCATGCAGTAGAACTTGAATTCATATTGTTTATGTATTATCTTACATAAAATAATGAATAATTATCTTTGTTCACCCCTAGAACAAATTAATTTATGATGGGAACCTCATTGAAAAAAGGATTATATCCTTAAGAATATGATATATTGTTGATGAAGAAAACATGCAGTGCGTTGAAAGATTCATCAGCTAATCATTCTAAAAGGTTGTGAGTTGGAGAGGATGTTATAACATCCCCTTATTAAAGATTAGTGGGACAACATGCATTATGTCTTATTGATTAAGTCGAAGCTGATGATGAACCATAGAGGAACATAATTATTTTGTTGATGTAAAGTCACATAATGTAGTAAGGATAGCTTGTTAAGAAGCATATTGAATATCATTGAAGAATACATGGTGCCAGTATAAAAAATACCATTAATTAGTTGAGGTACTGTTATAAATATTTCCACAAACTCATTTTTTTATTTCCTTACTTTACATTATATTCCAAGTCCAAGAATTTGTAATCACTAAAGGGATATATTTATAATATATTCTATGAAAAAACCAAAGGTTTATCATAGAAAATAGTAGAACATTTTTCAAAAATATGTAAAAATATTTGTGTTCTTATGTTTCATTTATTATATACATTACACGTGTATGTAATTATTGAGATTACATAGTAGATCTATTACTCTTAACTATGGTATATGTTTGAGAGTAAATTGGGATAGTTGAAAGGAATTAAAAATTGATAAAACATTGGGTACACAGATTCATCCCCTTCAAAGGGTCGCTATATGATCCATATGAAATATACAAGTGTTATTAGAGGGTAGTTATTACTTTAATTGGATCAAAAAATTTCTATAGAAGTTTTTACAAGGTTTATATGAATTTTTTATTTCAATTTAATTTTGAATCACCTAATGTGAAAAAATTAATCTCCAATCCTGTTGGATAAAAAATTAAGGTATGAATCAAGTCACTGAAAAATAGAAAGATAAGAATGAAAAGATATTTAAAAAATGTCAAATAAAGAAGGGTGTGAATAATTATCTTCTATCATATTCGTTGAAAATGGAAATTCTGATAGCTCAAGATATGAAAATTATGAGGAAAATGAATCCATCAAAATTATTGAAGACTTATTCCCAAAATTTTAAAGGTATTTGAAAAAGGATCTTGAATAAGTGAGTTCATTTATACTTTTCCCACTCAAGGATATTTTTGAAAAAAAAATAATAGATTGAAGTGTAAATTAATATATAATATGATGCACATGGTAACAAATTCAAAAGGTATAATGTTCTCACAATACTCCTTACCAAAAAGGATGTATATTTTATTATTTTCAATAATTTTTTTCAATAATTGAGTAATAATTATAATATAATTTTTTTGAGATCACTATGAGTAAACATGTTTTTGGTGAAGTATCTTAAGAAATATGAAATATTGTCCATTATTTCAATGAATTTTAGATATTCTCAACTTAAATAAAAAATAAATAAGGTCACAGAGATTTACATTCTTATGGAATAAATTACCATGTTCTATGAAGTGTAGATTCAGACGATCCATGCTCAAGATGAATCACAAAAAGATAATATCTATTTTAAGGAATCATAATTGGATGTCAAGGATAGATGAATAAAAATATTTGAATTTTTTTAATGAAAGTAGAAAGTAACATGATTTTTTGAATAATAAAATGAAATGTGAATGTGAGGGTAAGCTGAAAATAGTTTAAAATGAGACGTTTCCCTTCTTCATGAAATGTCAAAAACAAGATCTTGAATTGTGAAATTTGATGAAGAAACAAGCTGGAACTTCACAAGTTGCGGAATGTTAAATTCTTATAACCAAACATATGAAGAAAGTTAATATCCAAGAAGGGATGCTTCAACAAAAACTGTTTATGAGACTCATATAACTGAAGACTCTCATATAATTATAAACAAGAATTCAAGATCATATCTTGATTAATATTCTACAAACTAATGGAAGAAGCTAACTCCTAACCGAGTTAATTCCGCTTATAATATAGTAATGTCATCTCCTTGTGAAAGATCAAAATTATATTCTAAATGATATGCATTTATATAAATATTAATAAATCTAGAAAAACATTAATGGTGTAAAAAATTATTTCCATGAAAAATAAATCCCAAAATGGATTCCAAATCAAGGAAGGAAAATCATGAAATAACAAGGAACTAAATGTTGTCAAATAAGTACTATAAGTAATTGGAAAGGATTTATTGGATATTGATGAAATTTCTAGAAATTTAGTAATCATTACATTGATTTTTGGAATAATGTATCATTATTTGAGAATTAAAGAATTCCGGTACATCGAGGGAGTAGAAGTGATTAAATGAAGAATCCTATAAAACTAAAGATGAATACACAAATAAGGAACAATCATTCTATCTACAACAGTTTTTTTATCTCGAATACTTATTTTATTTTAAAAATAGAAGTTTTTATATTTGTGATGAGTGATACTATATTACAACTATGAATTATACATATGTTGTTGAAAATAAAAGACAAAAAAAATGATATAGTATAGAATAAAAGTAGAAAAGATTGAATTAGAAAATAAGAAGAAAAAATAGTCAGGAAAAAAATGAATCAAGCTATACCAAAGAATAATAATATGTTTGATTACATGAATTTCATGTCCACCAATAAAATAAACTTTTATTGTGGATGAATTGGTCATTCCATGGAACACTTCAAGTAAGCCTTGAAATTGAATTGAAGAAATCATAAATCAAGCATATAATAATTCCAAGAGAGAAAAAAATGATAGTATTTATTGAATACATTGTTGAAGAATACATTTATAAGTTACCCAATATGGGTAACTCACAAATATTGATGATTCCATGTGGATTCTCTAAGTCTATATATGTTAAGAAGTAATGCCTAATTTTTTTCCTTGATTATTAATTGATTGTAGAGAAATGTAGAATACTGAAGATGAAGTAATGGCTAAATACAAGTAAAAATCATAATAGGTTGTTTTTAATGAAGATCAAAATTTAATTATTGGTTTTTGACACTTAATAACCAACATTTCTCAATATTTTTAAAGGTTCAAGTGGGTTGTACAAGAATAAAATAATTTTATAACTATTCTACCACCTCAATGTGAGATATGGAAGATATAAAATTCAATACCATGGGATGGTACTACTATGATAGAAAACACGAGGATAAAAAACTCACAAAAATATGATAGTGAATGGAATCAAAGTGTCCATACTCTCAAAGAAATATGAGAGTGTGAAATATTAATGAGACATAATAATTAAGAGTACTGGACACTTTAATGCTATAAGAAAAATTATATATAGGATTATAGATAATCCATATCCCTATTAATCATATTGAGAATCTCATAATAGTTCCACATTATTCCCTTATTTACTGTGAAATATTTGTAAGCTTATGTAGTAGAAAATTTATGGTGAAGATAACAAACATGTGGAGAACATGGTGAATATAGTAGAAGAAAACCAGTTGGAATGATTATCCATAACCTTATAATAACATGAATTTTTTCTCAGTGGTATATAATAAATTAAAACATCATGAATAATATTTGATAAAATATCCCACATAAAAAATTTGAAAGGAGTACACCCCTTGAGGGGGAGAAAACAGAAATGAGATTATACCTAGCATCATATCATGAATATTAATAACATCATTATAACAGACCTACTCCTTATTTAATTTTTAAACATGATTTATTACATATATTCTCACTTAATACGACTCATATTGTATATAGTTATAGTGTCTTAGAAACTTAGGAACATTACATAAAAACACAAAACATGAAATACAACATCTTTGTTGAAAACTTCTATTACATGATCAAAACATTTATTCGATCTTAACACTGCATGGGATAACTTATGGACATAAATAAGAATGGGATGATCTATAATGCCAAATAAGGAATTAAACATGTCATAACATGAGGATAATAACACATGTTAGACCATCATATCAACAAGGCCTAATGGAATATGAATACAATTTCATGATATAACATGATAATCATAACATGGAAATTTGGAAATTTTTTAAAACACTACATCATAAACATAAGTCTATGATAAAACAAAAACACTTAATGGTAGAAAAAATTACCATAAATTAATCAGGTAAATCTTTTTCCTAACAAGATGTATCATGATACTAAAAAATACACAATTCATTGGGCTGCTATTAGGGATCACCCTTTATAATCATTTTAATCTCATGATTAAGTTTGTTACATAGATAATAAAAAATGCATTCATTAAACAACATCATTTTATACACGATTAATAAATTTGGAATATATTCATGTATTTCAACAATAAAAAAATATATGTCCAAAAATTTGAATACCCTTCATAGAGGACTGTGTATGTTATTCACTACATGATGATTTTCTCAAGGAAAATCACGGTTCAATTTCAGCAGTATAAAGGCGTGATATGGAAATTCAAAAAATGGTTTGATAAGAGATAAATGGGTCTATCATAATTTATGAATGAAGTTGAAATTATAGGGATAACAGAACATAATATCCCATCATATGAAATGAAATTAATATTATTAATATAAAATAAGTGCTTAAATTCAAATGAGAAGTGACAAATCTCGTACGAATGTTTGGAAATGTAATGACTTAGGTAAGGGTCCAAATGAGGGGGAGAAAATGATCCCGCATTCAAATAACATAAAATGGACATTAGTAAATTTATTATAAAATTATGAATTCATAACCAATTGAAATTAAAAAGACAAATTTCACATAACGTTCTGGAATTGATATGAATAGAAGAAGGAGTGTATTCCTTGAAAAATTTGGCATGGTAACAATTGTATATAAAGGATCATGGATATATTAATGTGAGTGGAATGGAAGCACTCATTATTTATAAATCAAATAGATAGTGAGGGGAGTATTTATTAATAAATACAATCATATTAAATTTGAAATTAAAAGACATATCATAAAGAAAGTGCTTGATAAAATAGAAGAGTGAAAGCTCCCTTACATAGATGTATTTCTCCAAATTCTTATTAGAGGGTTACTGGGAGCATTGGGGCTAATTGGGAGGACTCTAGGGAGTGTCGCATAGAGTGTGGTCAAGATTTATGGATTTTTGGGGAATGGAAATTAGATCATGGGTGGATTTATAAAGGAAAAGAGGGGTATTTTTTTATTATTTTATAAGTCTAGAAAGTGAATATATTAAAATATTTCCCTCTCTTGTGTGGAGCTGAGTCACACATTCAAGGAAATTATTTTTGAATCCTAAAATATTTTATATGTATTGGAGTATTCACTAAGTCTTTATAAAATAAATAAAATAAACATAAAATTATAACATTTTAATGTAAAAACATATATTTTTGAAAATTCCTTTTATAGTATTTATTATATCATTATTGGGTTGTTATGATGTCATACAACCGACTATATATTTATATTGTATTTAATTTGTACTAAAATTCTTTATTATCTAAAAAAAATTTAAACACTAACCATTGGATAATTTCAACGTATTGATTCCAAAAAATAATATTCTTTTTATCTAAATAATTTTCTAAATATGTGTATTTTCACATTTAAAATAAAAATCGGCATTTCATTAATATTGAATGGTTTGGACAAAAAAATGTTTTCAAACCATAAGAAAATTACATTTGATGATATAAATATTAAATGATAATTTATATTTTATAAAAGTAATTTAAAAATAATATTTTTTTTAAAAATTATTTCTTTAAAAAATCTAGTAATTCATCAGTATAGACTTTTTAATTAACAAAAATAGTATTTTTTTTCATTAAAAAATATTTTCAAGTCATCAATAATATGATAAAAATATATTAATTATTTTATACAAAAATAATAAACATATTACTAATGCTATGGTATTGATACATGCCCTTTTATTAAAATAGCATACACCCTAAGTGTATGGTGTACTATGGTGGAGATTTCATGGGGCCATTTGGTGAACATGGTTTGGTCATTGATATGGCTGAGCCTGAAATTCTCACAGAAACAGTTTCTATCATTCTTAAATTATTGGATCTCATCTTGGTTTGGCTCTAGGGAATAGCGCAAAAATGATATCTCTCTTGGAAGCTTTGATAAATGTGTTTCAAAGGGTACTATTCTATTAGTTGAGGCCATCAATTTCTTTGTCTTTTCCAAATGGATTGGTTAAACCAATAAATTTTTACATGTTAGGTGATCACTATTAAATAAATATATTATAAATGGTAAAAATACTTATCAGTAGATTAAATCATATTGGCTATAATAAACAAAAGCACTAAATGAGTCTTTTATAACATAAGACATTTAATTATGTCATAAGAAAGGGAATTTTATTCATAATTTAATGGGTCGTTACAACCTTCCCCACCTTATAAAACATCACCCATAAACATTCCTTTTTCCACAATAAAATAGATGAGGGTAACTCTACATTATCACCTCCTCTAGTTTCTATGTTACTTCTTAACAGTTTTGGTTTCTCCACAACACTAAGACGTGTGGAATTGTTTTATTCTATAGAAATTTTTCTCTACGATCTAATATCACCACTAGCTTCTCCTCGGAAGAATTTTCATTCCCCAATGCTACCACTGATGGATTGAGTACATGTGATGGGTCTTGTCTATACTTTAGTAAGAGGGATACATGAAGTACATCGTGTACTTGAGACAAGTTTGGTGAGATTTCTAGTTGATAACACACTATTATGATGCGATGAAGGATCTCAAAAGGGAAAATGTACCTTGGACTAAACATTCCCTTCTTCCCAAATCTCATTAATATATTACATGTTGATATGCAGAGGAATATTAAGTCTCCAACATCAATCTCTAAGTCTTGTCGACGATTGTCCCCATTAGTCTTATATTAACTCTCGACATCTTTTATGTGCTACTCTATGGCCTTAACCAACTCTACCGTTTCTTCAACTATTTCAGGAACTAGAATATCTTTTCCACTACATCATACCAACATGCCACTGTTCTGCACCTCTTCCCATAAAGGGATTCATAGTGTGCCATTTGGACTCACGAATGGAAACTGTTGTAAGAGAACTCCACTTAAGGAAGACATTGGTTCCCTATTCCATTGATGTACATTAATCAAGATCTCAATTTTTCATCATTTCTATGGATAGTCCCCTTAAATTTTCCATCAGTTTTAGGGTGATAATCCATACTAAAATTTAACTCAGTGTTTAGAGCAAGCTATAGATTTTTTCAAATGATAGAGGTGAATCTTGGATCTCGATTAGACACAATCAATAGTGATACTCTAGGTAGCCTTTCCACTTATCTGATGTATATCAGTTCTAGTTGATCTAGTGAGAAATCCTCTCAAATAAAAATGATGTGTGAAGTCTTCATAAGATGATCCAAAACAACCTAGATAGCATTTTTCTCTTTGATGTATTTGGATGTCTGGTGTCAAAGTCCATGGTATTGTATTCCCATTTCCATGTTGGTATGGGTAATTGTTGCATCACCCCCTTATACATCTATCTCTCATCCTTCACTTGATGACATACAAGTCACATTGTTTTTTTCTAAAATCTCTTTCTTGATGTTATCCCACCAATAGTTCTCTTAGAGATCTCAATATATCTTAGTGTTTGTTGGGTGAATGCAGAATGTTGAACTATGTAAATCATCAAAAATATATTTATTTAACACAGTATTTTATGGAACACATAGTCATGAACCAAATATCAAGATTTTTTTTTCTTTAACATTGATCTCTAAGGATATAACTTTTCATATAGTTTCCACTTTTTTCTAAATTCCCGCATCATATTTTTGAGCATCATTCAACCTTTCCAAAAAAGATGGATGAGAAATAATTTGTGAAATTATTGATGATGTTAATTTATTTTGGATTCCCATGTCCATGCTCTTAAAATATAAGAAGATCAAATCCTTCTCAATTCTAATCAATGATAGAATTGTTGGGTCCTACATACCTAGAGTATCTTTTACCCTATTTACATTCCCATGATGGTAGTGGATTGAGAAATCATAAAATTTCATAATCTCTATCCATCTTTGTTAGAGAATATTTTGATCTTTTTAGGTGAATATATAATTGAGATATTTTTTTATCCATATGTATTTCACACTTCTCCCTATATAGATAATGTTTTCTTATTTTTAATGCAAATATCACAACTGAAAACTCCATATCTTTCCCTGGATAGTTTTTCATTGGAATTTTCAACTACCTTGAGGCGTAGGAAACATCATTGCCATTTTTCATCATAACACATCCTGATACCTTCTTTGAAACATCCATGAAAATTAAAAAAATATCCCCACTTGTGGGTAGTGTGAGTATAGAAGCAAGGATAAATCTCCTTTTCCATTCTATGAAATTATCTTTCCATTCATTATTCCATGAAAATTAAACTCCCAACCATGATATCTTAGTAATAGTTTTTTACAATCATGAGAAATTTCTCAAAAATTGGCAGTAAAATCTAGCTATCGTAATGAATCTACAGATATCTGTCATATAATATGTCCTCGACCATCCCTCAATTGCATTTATCTTGGAAGCATCCATAGGTATCCCATTTCTTATAATGATATTCCCCAATAATGAGACTTTCATCAACCAAAAATCCCACCTATTTTACTTTTCATAGATCTTATCCTTTCATGAGGTCTTTATCCTAGTGCTAAGATAATCCTCATTCTCCTACTTGTTTTTAGAGTATATTATAACATCATATACAAATAATTCCAAAACATAGTTGATCTAATCATTAATGAATCTAATCATCAATCCCATGAATATTGTTGGAGAATTAGTGAGTCCGAATGGAATCACTATGAACTCATAATGCCCATACCTTAGAAAACAAATAGTATTGGTGGCATCCTCCTTCGTTACACTTTTAGGGTAAATCCCCATCGAAGATCCACCTTGGAGAAGCATTTTTCCTTATATAGCTGCTCAAAAAATTCATCAATTCTTGGAAATGTATACCTATTCTCTATCGTGATTTTATTGAGCTCATTATAATCAATGGAAAGGGGAATGGGCCCATACTTATTCTTGATGAAGAGGAACTTTTCACCCCATGGTGAAGCACTTGTACATATAAACCCTTTATCCATATTCTAAAGTACATGTTTCTTTAACTCCTCAAGTTCCAAAACAGACATTTTATATGTAGTGTTTGGTATTGGAAATTACCTAGGTATATTTTTATAAAAATTTCAACCTCTCAGCCTGAAGGAAGACTAGGGAATTCCACGGGAAACATGCCAGCAAATTCCCTCCCAATAGGCTTGCCTTCAATAGTGTTTCATTATGTAGACTCATTCATTTGATCTATAAATTCTTGCTCATAGGGAAATAATATCCATGATTGAGATGATGGTTGTAAATAATATTCATCCTCATCCTTTTAGTTTTATAGAATTGGGGGATCGATTCACCATATGGAGAGTGATTTCCCTCTTGCGGAAATTTATGTTGGCTATATATAGGGAAATATAACCATCCTCAGAAGTGCATAAAATTTTCCCATGGTAAGTATAACATGTTTCAATTGGATATTCAATCCCAAAAAGGTGACAGGGGAGGATTTATATTCATGGGACAATATAATTGTCTCATTTTCCATCTTCACCAAAATCTATACTTCAGTTCGTTGAGGTGATGTTTGAATAGTTCTATTAAACATTCGTGATATAAAATTATTCATAGAACCCTGATAAAAAAGTATGTTAACTATTTTTAAATTAATAACTAGCATACCTATCACCACTTTTTTTTTCGGGTTTCACTTTCGATGTAGTGATGGAAAAATCTTTCTTTTGTTTCCTTGGAGGTTGTTGGTTGCCTATAAAACCCTTATATGTGGGAACTGGTATGCAATGCGATCCAATTCATTTCTAATTTAGTAATGAATAATACATTGAAGATCAACCGGAGAATTTTTTTCCTATGTCACATTCGCGGGATTCTCTCGTCGACAATAATTGGCCGGGTTCCCTTCTCTTCCACACCTAAAAAATTTCCTTGTTCCCCTTAGGCAATTTCAGTGGTTCTTCTTTCCACACATTTGATAAGTGGGGTCCCAAAATTTCATAGCACCAATGGATTTATCCATCAAACCACCATAATTAATGTCCACTTTATGATTCTTATCCCATTAATACCCATGAGATTCACCAATATCTATCTAACCATCAAGTGAATATCAAAAAATTTCCTCTAAGCTATCAAAGTCACCAATTTCCAAGGTTTTTCATTGGCTATGATTTATCCCATCAAATAAGAAGTCTACCTTATATTCTAGGGTTATGGAAAAAACAGAAGTGTAACCTAAAATTATTGTGAATTTTTATTCGTATTCCCCAATAGGTTCATTGTCCATTTGATTGAGTGAAAGGAAATATTTTTCCATTTTAACATAGAGGGTACGGTTAAATTATTCATCAAAAAACATTCCCTAGAATTCCTTCCACTCCATTACTTTGATCTCTTCCTCAGGCTTCATATTCCTGATCAATGTCCACCACTAATCTGCTTCACCATCCATATAATAAATAGCCAGAAGAACATTATCTTGTTCGGAACATTGAAGGGTAGAGTATATATTTTTAATGGAATTGATCCATTTCTCAATGATTAACAGATTATATGATCCACTAAAAGTAGGAGGACTTTGTTACAAAAATCACATGACTTCTTGTATCTACCTCTTAATAGGGGTCGAGTGATCCTCTTGATCCATGTTTTGATTCAGAACCAGAATTCACTAAGAGAGTTTCATAACAATTTTTTCGATTCCCACTCCCATTGAGTTGGGAATCTCATTGGGGCAATCCTCACACTTCCCATCACATTAGTTGTCAACACAATTCCTCATATTTCCAGCCATTGGATAGATTAAAAAAATTGTGGATGAGTATCTTAAATAGATAAACACATAAAGGGTATCCAATGACATTAAAGATATAACTTATAAATTATATTTATCTTTATATCTTATTTGTTTCTAGGATTCAACCAAAGTTATCCATGATTATCTTCCAAAAATTATTTGAATGAGAATTTTTTTGTTCCCTTAATGAAGGTTTGTAATGATTTTATGAATTTACCAAAACATATCCCCAAGGAGTGTCAAACAAGGAGTCCAACAAGGCTTGTTGTGATTCCCCAGTTCCCATTTGAGTCTATCTCCAAGTGGATTTTTTATGTTAAACCCCTTGGAACATCTATTCGAAATCACCATCAACTTTTTTATATCTAGTTATTGATGTATTTTCTTCATAAACCACTTACCATATACTCACGGAAATTTAGGGATTTTTTCATATACATAGCCTCATCCCTTTGTGTTTTCACCAGGGGTTTCTAAACCTAATCCCAAAAACAACTAAACTTATCCTATGATACCAAATATGACAACCCTACTATTTATTTTATATTTAAATATGATTTATTATATATATTTTCACTTAATAAAATTCTAATGATATGTTGGTCGGAGTGGACACAAAATAGGGGGGGTGAATTGAGTTCCAATTAAAATTTCTGTTAAAAATATTTCTCTCAAAATCCCCGAAATTAAAAAACAATGTTAAACTGTAGTGAATTTATACAGATTATAAATGTTCAAATAATTTCTCTAAGATTGATTAGGTCTCAGTTATCTTAATATGAAGATTAGATTAACTTTTTATACTAACTTAATGGTTTACAATAAGTATAAACACTTTCTAATTTAACTATCAAAGTATCTCTAAAATAGTATTGTATTTCAAAGTAATAAGTAGCGGAAAATATATAGTATACATTAGACATAGTCTAATATGCACAGAGGGTTAAACCAAGAGGTTCAGTCTCAATCCGAGACTTATTCCTCTTAAACAATTTATATAAATTTTATTCACACCCTAGATCGGGGTTGACAACAGTACAAGACTATCTAGGTTACACAGGGACCACTACCACAGTTCTTCGTGGGAAACAAAAACAATTACTAGCCCACACAATGACCTCTTCCATAGTTGTCATGGTTAAACAAGAGTAAGCAAATTTGGTTTGAGGATTTTGATATCCTTCAGTTCAGCACAGGAGTCATTGTCTGTGTATCATGTGCAGAGTACACACACTGCTCGAAAATGTAAGAAAAATAATCACTAAGATAGAATGTATCATATTTTAGAAATCTCTAGTGATTATTAGTGTAGCTCTGGACTCGTTGGATTTAGAAGAGATGCTTCTGAGTCCTTCTATGGTTTTGCAATTGAAAACAGAGTTTCGTGGTTCAGTTTGATGTTTTTCACAAGTGAGTGTGTTCTCTGATTTCCAGTGTTCTTCGTGTGTTCTTCAGTAGTGATGGATTGCATACATGGGAGTTCTTTTTATGTCTTTCAAATGCCCCATTCAACTTATTCGTGTGTTATTCCTTTTCGTATGTATATTCATGGAAGAATTCTCTCTCTATGCCTTTTCACGCACTTACAGACTCTATCTTTTACTGCAGCCCGATCTTCCTTTTATTCCACAAGCTCCGACAATAGGAATGATTACCTTTTCAAAGGTACGAGGTACGGTCTCCTGAAATCCCCACAACTAGCATTAAATATCATTAATTGCATTAAAATCATCAAATATGACAGTTATAATTAAATAATAATTTAAAGAAATTCAAACAGTTTTCATGACTATCGGTGAGTCATGGGATCAGTGAGATATTTTGAATATACATTGGTTTCAGTAGCATCATCATCGGTGTCTCAACATCGGTGTCTCAGCATCGGTGTCTCAGCATCGGTGTCTCAGCATCGATGTCTAAGCATTTGTGTCTCAACATCGGTACAGCCGTTCATCATCAGTGTGACCGTTCATCATTGGTACGACTGTTCATCATCGGTGCGACCGTTCATCATCGGTGCGACCGTTCATCATCAATGTGACCGTTCATCATCGGTGTGACCGTTCATCATCGGTGCGACCGTTCATCATCGGTGCGACCGTTCATCATCGTTGCGACCGTTCATCATCGGTGAGACAGGAAAATAACTAATGGTGAGTCAAGACATGGAATTCTCACAAACTGTCTGTTCAGTCCAGAATACTTCCAGGTCAACCATAAACATACATTGATCATAGATAAACATTTGTAGATATTATTTAAACACATTTAGAACAATTTGAACATAATACTAAAAGGAAATAAATAAAACTAAGATTTGTGATTATTAAAATAACCATTTCTCAGAGAGTTCAACAATCTCCCCCTTTTTGATAATCACAAATCAATGGCATAAATGAAGAGTGAATATAGTATATCATTAAATATGCCCCACCTATAAAAAAGAATATATGCCAATAGATAAATCAGGGTTAGAAAAGAAAATATAACTTATATAACTGAGTAATTCAACCCATATAATATAAGTCATATAATAAAATTCATCTTCCCATTTCATTATTACTCCCACGGAGATACAGAGACATCATTTATCCCCCTGTGTATGCATGCATGTGGTAAATTACCAGCATGGGCTCATATGAACATTCAGTTCACCCATCCAGATACATGATCTCCTTGAGATCGCATATGCATTCATGATTCCCCTGTTTTCTCTCCTGATTTCTCTCCCCCTTTGGGATAATAAAAAAAAGAAGATATAAAGAAGATATAAAATAGGATTCCATACCAACAATGAGTACACATATTACAGACAAAAGGAATAGTTCAGGAAAATAAACACCTTATAAAAAAATCGACAATAACAGCTATTCCTTGGGGTGCAAGGGAGATTTTCCTTTAGTAGTTGGAGGAATTGATGGTCCAGACAGTTTTTGGGTGGATGGTGGAACTGGTCTAATGGATAATGGAGGTAGGACGTCCTGAGCTGGATGAACTGTCGGTTCCAAGGTCACTTGCTGTGGAGAAGGTCATTCTGAAGGATGCTGTTGAAAGACTGGTTGAATACTGAAAAGATCTTGAGAAACTGACATCTGGCCAGAAGAAACATCTGATGATTGTAGAGACTCAGTTTTAGGACAAACAATGGCTTTTTCTTGCACATGAAGATAGGGTTTTATAAAATTGATGAAATCCTGAATGACTTCTCCACCGTACTTCATGGCGTTTTCAAAATCGTCTTTATTTGGAATTAAATTTTCTAATGTTGGGGTAAAATATTTTAACTACTGAACATTATCTTTAAAAGCGTGAGTCAGTGGAGGGAGTCTCAAATTATCATCTAGTACTTTAAAATGATGATTCAATTCATGCATGGTGTAGATCATAGAGAAATAATGATCTACATTCTCCTTAATCTCCTTTTGAGCCTTTGTAGCATCAGCTGAGTACAACGGTACCATTTTATGGACATGATCACTGTGTTCTTTCATCTTTTTCAGAGAATCCAAATCTAGAATCTTCCCAAGAGCTTTCATCTCTTCTCTAACAACATCTCTTAAAGTATCTAATTCATGACCAGTGATCTTGTTCACCTTGGCATTGCCGGCCTGAGCAATAACTTGAGTGATCTCTGATTTTAACTTCCTCAAATATGCTTTCTTCAAATGTTCTATCTTATTTCTTAAAACATCCATCATACCAGAGATGGTTGTTCTGAACTCTCCTGATAGAGAAACAAGATTGCTGCCTAACTCCGTAAGTGTTTGATTTAAAGAGGTAATATGCCTGCCAATCGACTCACCATAATTGCAAAGGTCTGGTTTGATAAGGCTTGCCACTCTTTGAGCCAAATCATCCATAGCAGCATCAGATAAAGTCAAAGGAGTAGGAGTAGGAATATGAGATAACTCATCTTTCACAGCCTCCCTAACAGCTTGAGTCAATTCGACATTGAATCTGTCAAAATTTGACTGAGAAACTGTAGGATCAGGTCTACCTTGAGACACTGAAGGATTATGTCTGACACCTGATCTTTGCAAAAACTCGGCAACAAATTGAGCCTCAACAGAATCACTTATGCCTGCAAGATTCACTTATACACCTTCCTCTTCCTCTGGGTAATCTAATCGCAGAACAGCAAGACCTGGATGTTCTTCCCATGAGGATTTTCATGAAGGGTACCTAGGTTTCACAAACTGATCTCCTCCAAAATTTTCAAGAAGGACTTCCTCATCCTCATCACTCTCTAACTATTTTGTCCTCTCAGCCTTAGTGACATTTTCTTGCTCAATTGGTTGGGATTGAGGATCATCTAGAATCTCATTCTGACCATCAATAGGTCGAGCATCACCATCAACATCATTAGCATCATCACCATTACTATCACTGCCACCACTATGACCATCACCATCAGCACCACCCTTATCACCATAACTTCCTTCATCATCATAATCATCATCATCATTAACTGATCTCTCACTTGAACTATCAGTACTTCAGGATTCATACTCCTCAGAAGTTGATTCATCAGTCTCACCTTCGTCTTTATCATCTAAAAGCGTTTCAATTTCAGGTATTTTAAGAGGAGGACTTGCTGAACCAAATTCTGTCCTTCTTTTCTTCGGGCTAACAGTATCAGGATCACTCCTCTCATTTGGAGATGATTCAGCCTCTTCTTCAGCATTCAGATTCTCATCTGCTTCTTCTTCTTCTCTTGTTCATTTCTTACTGGATTAACCAGTTTCTTTAGGAACAACTGCTTCCACTTCATCATCCGAATAAATCACTTCTTCTTTAGGTTTTAGGCTAGGATCTCTTATTTCCTTTGGTCTCCTTGGATGATCAGTAGGATTGAAAGACTCATATAACTTTTCTTCATCAGCATCCCAAGATTTCTTCCATGGGTTCCAATTTATTTTCATCCTTTTACAAATAACATTGTTGAAGTAGAAGCTAATTGATGAGATACACTCATCTCCATCATCCACACAATCCACGATTTTCAGCATGGTAGAAATTTTCTTAGAGTAAAACAGAGTAGTATCTTTCTTTGATGGTTTTATCATCTCAAAAATATACTCGGAAAAATATCTACATATATTGATCTTTTCACCATTCAGAAAAAGGAATCTCAAAAACACATCTTGATACTTAACTGAAGAAAAATCACCTTTTCTAGGAAAAATTTGATGTTGAATAAATTTAAATAGGATTTGATTCTCACCATCCAACTCAGCAGCAATTATCCTTCGTGATTCAGACTTTCTAGTCAAAAACTCCAGGGATAGCTCATAAGAAAAATTTCAGTTGTGGGTGGAATATTACCAGAATAGTCCTTGTATCTTCCATTGTGAGGTACCCCTAGACATTCAGCCCATTGTATTGATGAAAAATTAATCCTTTTCTTTTTATTATAGAAGACAATCTCGCAGCCTCTACTCCATCCAAATATATATCCAGGTTCACATAAAACTCATGCACTTTCTTCAAGTAAAAGACTATATCATTGTTAAAGAACCACTTCTTCCAGCCTTGTGTTTCCAAAACATTCAAGAGAACAGACTTGATAGATAAAACCCATTCCGAACAAATTTATTTTTTAGTAAGAACATTCCGTTCTTTGAGCTCCAGGTTCACAGACCTCTGTGTCGTACTACTCGAATCACATAAAGCATGCTTGATAGGTGAAGTTCCTTCAGATTCTTTGCTCCGTCTCTTTTTCTTGGCCATTCTGAGGTTTGAGACAATCAAGAGTCTTGGAAAGATTCAAAAGGCTCGGGTTATAGAGAAAAGAAGAGAGAGTTCAGCGGGAAATGGATGGTAAACAGTCTTTAGAGATTGGAATAACCGCGTGTCATTATTTATATCATTTAGGGTTACAAATATTAAAATATCGATTAATCAAAATGACGTTGTTTTAAATAGACAATAATGGTTTTGAAAATAGTACAACCCAATCTTTAGCACCAATCGACTTTACAGATCGGTTTGATAGATCGGTTTGATAGATCAGTTTCACAGATCGGTTTGACAGATCAGTTTGACATATCGGTTAGACAGATCAGTTTGATAGATCGGTTTGACAGATCGATTTGACAGATCAGTTTGAGCGATCAGTTTGACAGATCGGTTTGACAGATCGGTTTGACAGATCGGTTTGATAGATCGTTTTGACAGATCGGTTTGATAGATCGGTTTTATAGATCTATCATTCCTAACTCTTGTTTAATCGAGTTTAACCTTTCACAATTTAAAGGCTTGGTGAAAATGTCAGCTAATTGATGTTCAGTACCTATAAACTCAAGAGTAATATCTCCTTTTTGGTATTGATCTCTAATAAATTGATGTCTGACATCAATATGATTTTTCCTAGAATGTGACACAGGGTTCGTTGAAATGTTAATTTCACCAGTGTTGTCACAGTTAATTGAAACATGCTTAAAATTTTATCCATAGTTCAAAGGAGTGTGTTTTATCCACATAATTTGTGCACAAAAACTACTAGCAGTAATATACTCTCCATCACCAGTAGATAATGAAACATAGTTCTGTTTCTTAGTACACCAAGATACTAAGGATTTTCCCAATAAATAACATGTTCTAGACATGCTCTTCCTATCTAACTTGCAACTAGAAAAGTCAGCATCTGAATAACTGATTAGCTCAAAAGATTGTCTTTTTGGATAAAACAAGCCTAAGTTTACAGTGTGTTTAAGATACTTAAAAATTCATTTAACAGCAAGTAATTGAGATTATTTTGGGTTATCTTGAAATCTTTCACACATGAATACACTAAAAATAATATATGGTCGACTAGAAATAAGGTAAAGTAAGCTTCCACTCATACCTCTGTAATTTGTTTGATCCACTAGTTTCCCAGTTTCATCTGCATCCAATTTACAAACTGTACTCATAGGAGTATCACTTTCCTTAATACTATCCAGACCAAAAAAATTTAAAAGATCCTTTGTATATTTAATTTGGTTCAAAATAAGACCATGTTCATTTTGAAAAACTTGAAATCCAAGAAAATATTTATGTTCTCCCATTAAACTCATTTCAAATTCATTTTGCATACTCTTAGAAAATTCAGTATATAAAGAATGTTTAGAAGAGCCAAAAATAATATCATCAATATATATTTGAACTATTAAAACATCTTTAGAAATTATTTTAATAAAAATAGTTGGATCAGCAATCCCTTTGGTAAAACTTTTTGAAATAAGAAAGTTACTAATTCTATCATACCAAGCTCTAGGTGCTTATTTTAAGCTATATAAATCTTTTTAAAGTTTAAAAGCTTGATTTGGAAATGAGGATTAGTAAATCCAGGTGGTAGTTCAACAAAAACATCTTCGACAATAAAACCATTTAGAAAAGCTCTTTTAATATCCATTTGATATAACATGAAATTCAGATGAGCAGCATAACCAAGTAGAATTCTAATAGCTTCTAATCTAGCTACAGGTGCAAAGGATTCCCCATAGTCTATACCTTCTTCTTGACTATATCCTTGTGAAACTAATCTTGCTTTGTTTCTAATTATGTTTCCTGATTCATCATCCTTGTTTCTAAAAACCCATTTAGTGCCTATTGTTAAAGTGTCCTTAGGTCTGTCAACTAATTCCCAGGCTTTGTTTCTTTCAAATTGATTTATCTCTTCTTGCATATCCATTACCCAAAATTCATCATTGATAGCATCAATGAAATTTTTAGGTTCTAGCTATGAAAGAAAGGCTTGATGATCAACCTGGTTTCTTAGAGAAGATCTCGTTTGTGTCCCTCTATCACGATTACTAACAACATCATCTAAAAGATGATTCTTTAGAATCCTAGTTGATCTAGTAAATCTAGGACTAGAAACTTCAGGTTCATCTATAGGTTTGGGTTCAATAGAAGCAGATTATAAAATATGTCCAGAACTAGATTTTTTATGGTTGGTTCTTTAGATTTATCATTATGGTCCAGAATAGTCAAATCTTCTTTAAGATTTACAAGAGAGGTTTTAGGATCATGTGGATCAGTTTCATCAAACATGATGTGAACAGATTATTTGACACATTTGGTTCTCTTGTTAAAGACTCTATAGGATTTTCTAGTTAAAGAATAACCATGAAAAATTCCTTCATCACTCTTAGAAGAAAACTTTTCGAGATTATCCTTTGTATTGAGAATAAAAACATTACATTCAAAGACTCTAAAGTAACTCACTTTCGGTTTTCTATTATTCCACAATTCATATGGGGTCTTCCTGAGAACAGGTCTAATCAGGACACTATTAATGATATAGCAAGCTGTATTCACAGCTTTAGCCCAAAAGTAAATAGGCAGATCATACTCATTAATCATGGATCTAGCCATTTCATGAAGGGTGCTATTCCTTCATTCTACTACACCATTCTACTGAGGTTTCCTAGGAGCAGAAAAGTTGTGACTATAGCCATTGTGTGAGCAATATGATTCAAACTCATGATTTTTAAACTCATGACCATGATCACTTCTCAGAGTTTTAATCTTAAGTCCACTAAGGTTTTCCACAGACTTGTAGAATTTATTAAAGTAAGAACAAGGTTCACTTTTGTGAGCCATAAAGAATACCCAAGTATATCTAGAAAAGTCATCTACTAGAACATAGACATAGTTCTTCCCGTTCAAAATAGAAAATCTAGAAGGTCAAAACAAATCCATGTGAACAAACTCAAGAGTTTGAGAAGTTGAAACATCTTTCTTTGATTTAAAAGAAACTTTATGTTTCTTTCCATTTTGATATGGATTACAAACATTGTTATTTGGGAATTCTAGTTTAGGTAGGTCTCTAACCAAGTTCTTCTTAGTTTGTTTTCTAAGTGAATTTATATTGCAGTGTCCTAATATTCTATGCCATAACCAAGACTCTTTATGAAAATCATTTAGGCAAGTAACATTTTTTTAGCTAAAGAATTTAGATAAAAACATACACATTTTCATTTCTTAAAT
The DNA here is from genome assembly GCA_963277665.1 of Viscum album. Classification (NCBI taxonomy): domain Eukaryota; kingdom Viridiplantae; phylum Streptophyta; class Magnoliopsida; order Santalales; family Viscaceae; genus Viscum; species Viscum album. The sequence continues at coordinate 538,555,329 of OY728120.1, read as the reverse complement.
CATAAAATACTAAAACATTTTTGGAATTAAAAAAATTACAAGAATAATTTTCAAATTTAACATCAAATCCATCATCACATAATTGAGAAATACTTAACAGATTGTATTTAAGTCCATCAACAAATAAAACTTTAGAAATCAATACTAAATCAGTGTTACCAATCTGGCCTAGTCCGATGATTTTTCCTTTAGAATTATGACCAAAGTTGAAATGGACTTCATCAATCATTATTAAGTTCTTAAATCATGAATAATCCCCAGACATGTGTCTTGAACATCCACTGTCCAAGTACCATGTCTTCTTGTGAGAACTCTTCAAATAGGTTTCCTACAAAACAAATTTAGATGGGAAATGACTTTGGTACCCAGATCTTCTTGGGTCCAGAGAGGTTAGAAATCAATGATTTTGGTTCCCAAATTTGTCTTATGGGTCTCATAAAAATTACAGAATCAAAATATTTTGAAAGATAAAATTTATTTTTTCTATAACCATATGGATAACTAGTTGAAGCATCTGAATTCCCAGAACTGGAACTAGCAGAATGTTGTCCAGACTTAGGAATAAATTTAGTTTTAGTAAGCTGTCTTTTTCCAGGTTGGTATCCCAAACCAGTTGTATATTTTTGTGCAACTTTCTTTTCTAACGTTTGAGTACGTGTATCCTTTCCATTTGTCAATTTTTCTAGGTCCTTCCTAAGTTGCTCATTAGACATTTTTAGTTCAGTATTTTCCTTTATTAGTTGATCATTGTTTTCTTTTTCTATATCAAGAGCAGATTTAACATTTTCACTAAGAGAATGTTGTTTCATTAGTGACTTATATTTGTCCTTATGTTCATTCAATGTTTCTTCCAACATATTACAATATTCAAATAGTTCTTCACTTGACATGTTTTCATCATTTTCTGAATCACTATTATTTTCAGAATAATAATCATTCAGCATAGGGGAAACAGGTACCTCAGAGGTATTAGTTATGAAGCACATGTTGGCACGATTCTTCTCAGAATCAGAAATTTAAGATTCACTTGTGATGTCTTCTGAACCACTCCATGTAGCTTTCATATCTTTCTTATAGTTCTTGTCCTTATAATCATATTTATTTTTTAATTTTAGTTTTGGACAGTCGGCCTTGATGTGTCCTTTCCTCTTGCATTCACAATAGACTATATCATCATTCTTGTCAGCTTTCTTCCAATCCTTCATCCAATGACCCTTGTTGTCATACTGTCCTTTGTAATTACATTTTCTGAATAATTTCTTTTTTCCTATAGAACTTCTTAAATATCTTAGCTATTTGATCCATCTCAGCATTACTGTCAGAGTCTGAATCTTCACTTTTTGTACTTTCAGTTTGTATTTGAACTTTTTATTTGTATTTAATCCATGAAGTAGTAGATTTAAAAGATATAGACTTAATTTTAGGTTCATCATCTTCTTCCTTATTCACCTTGAGTTCCTCCTCATACATCAATAATTTTCCAATAAGTTCTTTGATAGGCAGAGCTCCAATGTCACATGATTCTCTGATTGAAACAGATGTGACTCTCCATCGGTCTGGTAGACATCTCAAGATTCTCATGATTTGTTCCTTTGCTGGAACAACCTTACCAAGTCATCTAATTGTAATGACTCTCTCATTAAACCTAAGATACATATCAGAAATAGGTTCATCAGTTTTCATTTTAAAATTGTCAAATTTAATAGTATAAGTATTCAATCGCATTTCTTTAACATTAGTTTTTCCTTCATGAGAAATACCCAAAGTATCCCATATATCATAAGCAGTCTTACAAGAAGATATTATATTAAATTCCTAATCTCTTAAAGCACAGTACATGGATTTCATAGCTTTACAATTATTATTGTAAGTAGTCTTTGTAGGTTCATCCCAAGTTGTTCTTTCAGTTTGTGGAATTTTATATTGAGACTCTATATTACTCCAAATATCAAAACCCATACTCTCCAAATGAATTTTCATTCTATGCTTCCACCGGACATAGTTTGTACCATTAAAGAAAGGTGGAATATTGGTAGCAGCACCCTCTAGTCTATTATCCATAACTAGATTTTAGAAAAAAGTTTTAAGGAGGTAAAATTTAGAACTAAAAGAAATTTTAGATCTTTAAAGATGAAACTAAAATAACAGTTGAAAAACCAAAAGTTTTGAAATCTTGTATCAATAAAAACAACCTCTGGTACCAAATGTTGGTCAGAGTGGAAACTCAAGAGGAGGGGAGAATTGAGTTCCAATTAAAATTTCTGTTAAAAATATTTCTCATAAAATCTCCTAAATTAAAAAACAAAGTTAAACGGTAGTGAATTTATACAAATTTTAAATGTTCAAATAATTTATCTAAGATTTATTTGGTCTCAGTTAACTTAATCTAAATATTAGATTAACTTTTGAAACTAACTTAATGGTTTACAATTAGTATAAACACTTTCTAATTTAACTATCAAAGTAGATCTAAAATACTTTTTATTTTAAAGTAATAAGAAGCGGAAAATATATTGTATACTTTAGACGTAGTCTAATATGCACAGAGGGTTAAACCAAGAGGATCAGTCTCAATCCGAGACTTAGTCCTCTCAAACAATTTATATAAATTTGATCCACACCCTGGATCGGGGCGACAACAGTACAAGACTATCCCGGTCCCATAGGGACCTCTACGACAGTTCTTCATGGGAAACAAAAACAATGACCAGGCCACACAAGGACCTATTCCCCAGTTTTCATGGGTAAAAAAGAGTAAGAAAATTTGGTTTAACGATTTTGATATCCTCCAGTTCAGTACATGAGTCAGTGTGTGTATGATGTATAGCGTACACATACTGCTCAAAAATGTAAGTAAAATAATCACTAAGAGAGAATGTATCAGAGTTTAGAAAGATCTAGTGATTAGTAGTGCAGAAATGGAATCATTGGATTTATAAGAGATGCTTCTGAGTCCTTATGTGGTTTTGATGTTAAAAACAGAGTATCATGGTTCAGCTTGATAACTTTCACAAGTGAGTGTGTTCTCTGATTTCTAGTGTTCTTCATGTGTTCTTCAGTAGTGCTGGATTGTATACAAGAGAGTTATTTTAAGATCTTGCAAATCCCCCTTCAACTTCTTCGTGTGTTATTCCTTTTCGTATGTATATTCATGGAAGAATTCTCTCTCTATGCCTTTTCATGCACATACGCACTCTATCTTTTACTGCAGCTCAATATTCTTTTTATTCCACAAGATCCGGTAATATGAATGATTACATTTTCAAAGGTATGGGGTACAGTCTCCTGAAATGCCAACAACTAAAATTAAGTATCATTAATTTCATTAAAATCATCAAATATGACCGTTAGAATTAAATATGAATTTATAGAAATTCAAACAGTTTTCATGACTATCTGTGAGTCATGGGATCGGTGAGACATTTTGAATCTACATCAGTTTCGGTAGCATCAACATCAGTGTCTAAACATCGGTGTCTCAGCATCGGTGTCTCAGCATCGGTGTCTCAACATCAGTGTCTCACCATCTGTGTCTCATCATCAGGGTCTCAACATTGGTGTCTCAACATCAGTGTGATCGTTCATCATTGATGCAGCCGTTCATCATCGGTGAAACCTTTCATCATCAGTGTGACCGTTCATCATCGGTCCGACCGTTCATAATTGGTGCGACCATTCATCATCGGTGCGACATGAAAATAACTAATGGTGAGTCAAAACATGGAATTCCCACAAAGTGTCTGTTCAATCCATAATACTTCTAGGTCAACCATAAACATACATTGATCATATATAAACATTTTTAGATATGATTTAAACACATTTAGAACAATTTGAACAAAAGACTAAAAGGAAATAAATAAAACTAAGATTTGTGATTATTAAAATAACCATATCCCAGAGAGTTCAACATGATATATAGGTCTTTTGTATTTGGAAATTATTAACATTACACAACAACATAAAATAGGAAATACAACATCTTTATTGAAACCATATTTTACATGACCACAAGATTCCATTGTACTTAACACTAAATTGGGTAACCTGTAGACATTGTGAGATATAAAGCCTAGTATGGGAGTAATCCCAACTTAAAATGAGGATAAAAATAGATTCTAGGAAAGGAATATCAACAAGGAATTAATGAACATGAATATAAAGTCATTATATAGCATAATAATCATAACGTTGAAATCTGGAAACAACTTAAACCCCTTAATCATAAACATAAGTCAATGATAAACAACAAAGGATTCATGGTAGAAAAATTTCACACAAAAGAATTAGGTAAACCCTTATCCCAACATGATTTATCATGATACTAAACATTACCCACTGCATTGGAGTTCTATTAGGGGACATCCTTTATAATCATTTTAATATCATGTTTAAGTGTGTCATATAGATCATATAAAATAGTTTCATTCAACACCATAATTTACTCTAAAATCATGGAATATTAAATTAATACATTTATCTACCCAATAAATAAATATATGTTCATAATGGTGAATACCCTTGACGGAGTAATTGGCATGGTATTCACTACATGATGATTTTGGCATGGAATATCACAGTGGAAATTCGGCTGCATAACAACATCACAAAAAAATTCATAAAATTGGTTGATGAGAGAGAAAGGTGTTTCCCATAATTTATGAATGAAATGGACAGTATTGGTATCATGGAATATAATATCTAAACATATGAATTGGTATTATGATACATAATATAATATAAGTTCTTGAATGGAAATGAGAAGTGAAAAATCCATTAACGAATTTCGGTATAGTAACTGATTAGGTAAGTGTCCATGTGAGGTGGAATAAATGATCCCTAATTAACATAACATCAAATAGATAGTAGGGAATAGATTATAAAATGATTAAAATATAAACAATTTAAATTAAAAATGATAATTTCAATCAATGTGGTTGAATTGAAAGAAAGAGAGGAAGGTGAGGATCCCATACGAAATATCATCATGGTAAGGGATGTATATAAATGTTCATGGATAGATTAATTATAGTGTAAAGGTATATATAAATATTTATAAATAAAATTTATAGTATGGAAATATGTTTGAACATATCCCAAAATATGAAAATTGAAATTTGAAGGCATATCATAAAATGAGATCTTGATAAATGAGGAGAGGGAAAGTTCATTTACACAGATGTGTGTTTCTAATGGCATAATATAGGCTTCTTGGGGGCATGGTGGAACCATTGGATGACTCTAGATAGTTTGGGGTAGATGGTTTATAATCATGAAGGTTTTCAAGTGTAATGAAATTTGATCATGGGTGGGTTTATATAGGAATGGAGGGGGATTTATTTATTATTTTTTTGGACATTACACAATATAATATTAAACACCACAAACCATACCATGGTATTGGACAATGTTTTCTACCAAATGGGAAATTGTCATATTATTTTAGAAGTCTATGGGACGAATATAATAAAATATTTCCCCTTTTTTATGTGGAGGAAAGACACACTTTCCAAGAAATGTTTTTAAAATCCTAAAATATTTTATACGTCTTGGTGATTCACGAAGGATTTATAAAATAAATAAATTAAACATAAAATTACAATATTTAAATTAAAAAATATATATTTTCCTAAATATTTTTTTTTAATTTATTACATCATTATTAGGCCATTATGATTTCATAAATCACATTATATATTTATATAGTATTTAATTTTTACTCAAAAATTTGAATGTCTTAGAAAATTATGAAAAAATAACCATTTTATAATTTCAACATTCTAATTCCAGAAAATAATATTCATTTTTTCTATTTTTCTCTAAATATGTTTGTATTCACTATTAAAATAAGAACCAACATTTATTGGAAATTGATAGGTTTTGACAAAACAGTTTTCTAACATTAATAAAAATAATATTTGTCTTCATAGAAATTATATGATCATTTATATTTAATAAAAGTAACTGAATAATAATATTTCATTAAAATGTTTTTGATTTCAAAATTCTACTGAATCATCAAAATAAATTCTTAATTTACCAAAAATACTATTTGTTCTTTATATATTTTTTATAAATCAACAATAATAGGATAAAAATATTTTCATTATTTTATAAAAAAATAATTTACATATTCCTAATACTAGAGTCCTAATACATATCCTTTTATTACACTAGCATATTCCTTAAGAGTATGGTTCATTATGGTGAAGATTCCATGTGCATGTTTGGTTAACATTGATTGGGTCATGATCTCAATGAGCTTGATCTGCTCCCATAAACGGTTTCTATCATTCTTATATTGTTTGATCTCTGTTTGGTCATGTTCTATAGAAAATCCTAGAAATTATATCTCCATTAGAGGACATGATTAATTGAAATCATAGGGTACAATTATACTGGTTGAGGCCATCCGATCAATTTTTTTGTGACAAAAGGATTTGTTAAAATCCAATATTTATACTAGTCGTGTGATCATTGTTCAATGTCTAGATTATAAGTGGTAATGATACTTAAAATCCATTTAAATTAAATTGGATATAATAACCCAACGAAGTTCGTGTGTCTCTTATATCTAAAAGAGAATAAATAAAGTCAAAATAAAGTTTATTTTATTTATAAATGTTTAGGTCATTACATTCATTTAACATCTAAAAACATGAAGATAGAGGTAACCAAATTACACCTCCTTCCATTGTATTGATTATATAAAATATGGTCATCAATGTGGAGTGTTGGTTGATGAGTTAATTTATAGAAAGAGGGAGTAAAATATTTTGGAACATGATATTTTTGATGCTTTTCTGAAATGTGAATGAGAATATATAACTTTATAAATATATTTTATATATAACCCTATTTGAAAAATAAATATCTTTTTTGTATGATACCGTATTCTTGGTTGATAATTGAAAACATAGAAAAATTTGGTTCTCTCTATCTTGTTTTCTACATTAGGATATCCAATGAAGACTTATAGTACATCATCAAAATGATATTTTCTAAGTGATCCATGTGGTACCATCCTTCATCCATAAAAAGGGAAAGTTATTTCTAAATTTCATAAAAGGAAAAATAAAACCCAGGAATTAATCCATTTTATTTATTATCAATAAGTTGGAGAATGGATATTTAATTTGAGGTGATTTTATTGAAAAAATCCAATGGTGGATTTTGAAAACCCCACATTGTTGATTGAAGAGTATGGTTATATTTGTTATGAATATATAATAAGGAATCAAAGGTCAATGAATGATGAAGTCCTATATGAATAATGATTATCCTTGGAAGTAGAATTTTCCAAATATATTCAAATATGTTAAATATGATTAGTGATGATGTACGAATAATTTTTATTAACTTATTAATTGTAATTTGGTAAGGAAATTCTCCATGATTTATTATGTTTCCTAGAGAATTCTTATGGATTCATTTATTTTCATTGGATTCCACATAGGGAAATCTATCTATGTAACTCTGATGATTGTTTTACATTTTTATTTTTAAATTTGAGTTCCCATTTTACTAGTAGAGTGCATATAATCATCCAAATAGGATAATTTCAAGGCCTTGAAATTACATATTTCCATTAATAACATGTTTGGGTGAAGGCATGAATTACTCAAATTATTTCATGAATATATTTGAGTTTTATATGTGAAGAACATTAAAAAGGCATGTGGAGTTCATAGGAAGGCCACAAGAATAATCATTTATATGATGTATTGATTTTAATGATAATTTTAAGGTTTCTAAGAAAATGATTTTTTATTGAAAAAGGAGGGAATTAAAGTAGGGAACAAAAAACATTTATATTTTTTTTATAATTTAAGCAAGTGATATTATAATTTGGTGATGAGATTAATATGGATCAATAATGGAATTATTATTTATACTTATCATTTACTATGTTAATTTTTAAGGGTTTAGTTTATAAAAAATAAGGTCCAACCTTTGTGAGCCACTGAGGCTAGCCCTCAAAAACTCTTAGGGGACCCAAGGGGTCAAACCCATGAAAGGGTGTTTTATAGGAATCCCTCTTGGTGGATTTGGAGCACAAACCCATGTATAAGAAAATCTTCGGATTTGTGTAAGACTAAATTTTCGGTGGACACATGGTGCACACCCTCCTGTACTTGTGGGAAAAATACAATGATAGGGTGTAGTGCAGTTGATTGCGAGTGTTGAACCCCCATTACTAGCTCAAAATGATTATCACATGCCTTGAATGATATAAAAAATTTAAACACAATTGGGAGTTACATGTGGGATGGAGGTTTGTGGGTACCATTTTTTCACATAAAAATGTTACAAATATAATTCTTATTGCATGATGTGATGATCTCGACCATCCGATCATTTTATGAGATTTTCATAAAAATATACCCATTTGTGGTTTTTACGTAGGATCTTTATTCCACCTACCGTTGAAAATAAAGAAACTATATATATTAATATATGATTTATATGGGATGATTAATTCTATATTGATCCTACATCGGGCATGAAAAAATTGTTTTACATGCATGTAGATAAAGAGAAGAAGTAGATTCGGTTGAATGCAAATGTAGTTTCATTCAGCTGTTCAAACATCCATCATTCAAGTAGTTCAAGCCTAAGTGATTTGAAGAGTATGTGATTTTCATTAAAATAACGAGATCAATTAGTGAGGAGAAATTCAAATAAACCACTATTTGTAGTTTATACATGAGATTCCTAGAACATCTTGGTTATTTTTAGAAGAACCCTGACATTGTAATAAAAGTGGAGATCCAATAAAATATTTCTATTATAGGATAGTTAGTTTGTAAAAATGAATATTTCTTTATAAATACCAAGTCATAAACCCATGAAATTCTACTGAGATAATTGAGGGAACTTTGGTTTTTTTCATAATAGAGCATACGTGAACAACTATTACATAAGGAAAAGGTTAAATGAATCATGTTTTGGTTCATGAGAGAAGAGGATCATGAGATCATTCTACATGTGTATATTACACTCATAGATCAACATGATCAAATTGTTTCATGATTAACATTGAGGAATTATGATATACATACAAATTACACTCTTGGTTTGTGTGAACTACATTGATATATCACCCATACAACTTGTATGAAGTAGATAAAAACTCAAACAGTTGAGTAATACATGATTTCTGACTATATTGGTCTTTAATGAAGACTATATTGGATGCTATACTATTGTGTGAAGTTGAAGGACACATGGGGAAGATGATTATTTCACCCATTTTGGTTTTCAAAAAGTAATCATGCATGTTCATACAAATTACACACATATATTAATCTAGAATACAAGAAATATTAGAGAGTGTTTTTATATGTATAAAAAACTATTATTTTTTTCATGTACACTTAAACACTTATTTTTATAATCATTTGGATGGTTTTTCTATGGGATATTCGAGTGAAATTTTGAATATTTTGAAGGGATTTTTGGCTGTGAATGGTTTCCCCAAGCTGTGCATCCTGCCAGGGAAAATTGTGTAAAGCTAGAAAATTACAATTTTTATGGTTCAAAAACCATTTAAAAAATAGTGTTCAAACCAAATAGATACAAATTTTTTTTTCTCAAATTAGCCACACAGTTTGGCCATTGGGTTTTATAACTATATGTCTCTAGCTATGAAACTGTGAACAAGATTTAATTAATCTAAAAATAAATGGTTAGTATCCCAAAACCATATTTTTAAGATTTTTATGCATCTAAATCCACATCATAATATTTATTCTTATATAGAGGATCATGAGAGGACATTCTATCCCCTATACACCCCTCCATAAAGGAATAAAATAAAATATATTGACGTTTGATCTCTTCTCAGTAAGTATTCTATTCCATTCTCTTTCTCACGTGGTCTCATCTTCCCTACCTATGGGTTTCTAGATATCCATGTTTTTGTAGGATATAATCATTGATATTAAATATTTAATATATGATTCATTCTTAGATCTTCATTTCTGATGTTCTTGATTGGATTATCTTTATTAGGGCTCTGTATTTCAAGATCTCGGGATCCTAAGGTATGTAGTTCCGTTATGATGGAATATTTTGATTAACACTAAAATTATTAATTTAAATTAATTTGTTTCATTATAATTAAATTTATTCATAAATTTATTTTAATTGGTTTATTAAAAAACCACTTATATTGAATTTTTGGATTTAAATTTTAATTCTAAAAAATTGGGAAAAACCTCCAATTCAATTAAATTATGGTGGCATATTGAAATTGGTGGAAAATTTTAGAATTTATATTGATGAATTTAAAATATGAAATATATTTCAAAATGGTATTTCTGAAAAATGGCTTCAAAATAATTTTACAAAAACTAATTTTTTTATCTTGAAAAGGTCATTATTTGATTAAAACCCCATTTTGGTTTTCAAATTTATAATTGTTTTATTTCAAATTGGTGAATAGGATGAATATTATTTTAAAAATTTTAAAAATAAATTTCCCATAATTTAATTTTATTTCAACAAATGAAAGACTAGGTAGTTAGTGAGTCATTCAGGACATCATTCTATGATTTACAATAATAATAATCTATATGCAGTAGGTCATATCCACGAAAGGATGGCCATTAGTCCTTTGTGACTAGTTTGAGAGGGATATGTGGACACATATTACCATGAAACTATTTGAGTGTATGGTAGTACCATAGTATGGAACTATCATACCTTTTGGAATATTAGAATGTTTCTTGTTTTTTATATTAATAAAAATATGACAAAAAAATTTAATCATTTTACCATGACTTATAGATTTAGATATAAAATTTTATTTAAAATGTTCTTTAAGATTTTTATTTAAATTATTTCCATTATTTTATATTTAAATCCTTATTTTTTAAAATTTCTTTTAAAATTTCATCCATATTTTATTAAAATTGAAATAATTTTTTTGATTAATTAAATATTGGAATCTTGTTATAGAGCCCTTAGTGAGACCCTATAATAAATTTATATCACACCATACTTATTCCTTTAGGTGTTTGTAGATTTTCTTATAACAGTTTTGAGGATGGGAAAAGAAACATCTTGGAGGTGGTAGTTGTAGTTGATCCTTGGTATTGGAGAGTTGTGTCCACTGGTAATTAGGTTTTCATTCAATTTTATGGTACATTGTGGTTGTATATTGGGATTTTTTTATTTCAGTTCTGGTAAAATTGTCCATGTGGTGTTTTCTTGTATTCATATTGACTTGTTTATCTTCCATCCATTCTAGTTTTGAAAAATTAAATCCCATTTTTATATTTTATAGTTCCGAGTTCTTATCACCAGCCAAATGGGATTGGGAATTTCCTTTGGGAAATATCAAGACTATCTCGGTTATCAGGTTACATGGGTATCTGGGTTTCTTCATGAAAAATTGGTATCAATGGTGTTGGTTTTTCATCTAACTGGGATGTATGTATGAAGTTTTTTAATTTTTCCAAGACATAGGAGGTAGTTTCAATTGAGTTCCTTGACATCTACCACCATAATAAGCCTTATTTTACCAGGGGTGATTTGGGAAAGTTGTATGAAGGATCATTTCTAGTATTTTACCAATTTTTTATTAGGATGTTATGAAATCAAAATCCCATGTTCTAATTTTTTTGGGTTTTTATCCATTTTTTTTCTTTGTTTAAATTTCAATATGATGTCTTAAATGTTGTATGGTGATGTTTTGTAATGTCATTCCACTATGAGTATGTGATAATAGGATCTAGTTGGGAGCTGCTGATGATCCTCAATGAAAAAATACTCTCATAGTCTATAGTCTAGTCGTGGTTATTGGTTGTGCTACCCAAGATCTTGTACAAGCCCCACCACCATTTCCCATTCCCACCCAACTATGGAACCTCAGATGTATGTTTTCATTAATCATTCTTCGCAGTTCCTTTGGAAGAACCCCATAATTCAAATAATCTATTTTTCCTAAATAGGATGAGGTATGTTTGAGTTGGATGGAGTGTTGGTTCATGTTTTTGGAAATAGTGAAGAAAATAAGTTAAAGTGTGCCATCTTTCTCCTAGAGGGATTGATTAGGAGATGGTGGGATGTGATGGTGTCTGTGAAAAAGAATTGGGGATTATAGTTGAAATAAATAAAAGATGTTTTCACCAAGAAGTTCTAAAAAGTCTAAATGGGTTGTTCCAAGGATATTTAGTTTTTCAAACTCAATCAGGCTGATATAACTGTGATAAAATATGAAAAAAAATTCTAAGCTTATGCAGTTTTCAACTCACATTGTATAAAATTGGATGCTTAAGACATGGTGACTCGATTTGGGAATTTGATCTAATATCCACTATCAAGTTTTCTTGATGATGTTGCATTCTTATGTTGATGTGATAGATAGTGCACTTATTGTCAAAATGAACATGGATAGAATGTTATGATTGTCCACCGTTTCTTTTTCTCATAGTGGCAGTGTGAATTCATCTAATAAGAAGGGGATGCGTGATGATTCTTAGGGTGGATATCGATAGTAGGTATTTTCTAGACATCCTTAAGTGTCTCAAATTGGAACATTTATTTCATTATAGTGTGGAAAATATGGGCACTCAAAGAGTATTTTCACTGAGGCACCCAATGAGTGTGGTTCTTACAGACACTTAGGTCACATACAAGAGTAATTCCAGGTCTTTTACAGTTGGTATAATGGAATGGGATCATCAATGAACTACAGGAAATTTCCCTTAGATATACCCATGTTATTTTCCTAAATAATCAATTTCCAAAATATTCTGAAATATAGTTTTCTATTTTTCCCAAGTTCATAAGGATCTAGGTTCAAAACAATTAGTTAGATAAGATTTCCTTCATAAGATATTATGGAAAACACCTTATATGTTTCTTAATAATGATTTATTTAACAAAAACCATTATTTAACAATCGATTTTTATAATTATTTGTATCATGTTATCATCAAATGAATGGGCCAAGAAATATTATTATATACCTTAATATTGGAAAACACCAAAAAATATGTTAATGACACAATAAATAATATTTAGGAAAAAATCTATATAGGTTACTTATTAACACATTATTTAACCAAAATATTCATTTAACCATCCATTTATATACACCGTTATATCAAGGGATCATCCAATTAATTATAAAAGTATGATTCCACCATATCCTTATAGGAAAACCTATTACTAACCAATGAATGATAACAAAACTACGAAAAAAATATATTACAAACTACATGAAAATAAATTAATCTGTTCCTGAAGGTCCAATAATTCATAACCATTTCCATTGCCTCATTCTAACTACAAGAACATGAAAACAACTAAATAAGAAACTTCATTGAAAATTCTAACAGGAATGAAGTATGATAAATTCCAATACTGAATAGGCATGACTAATGAAAATGATAAGAAAGTGTGATAAAAACAAAAGATGAACATACATTTGAAATTAAAATTCTTTTTACAAAAACATTTGTAGGAATAAATTCTCATTACTATTTATGGACATTTCCAAATTATGAATACAAAATAAATATTTATTAATGTTACAAGATGCATGGAAAACAAATAATCTGAGCATGAATGTCTAAAATTACATACTAATCTGAACTACATCCTAATTTCTAGAACATGAAATTGACTAAAAAATCATTTTTATAAGACATAAGATTAAAATGATTAGTAAAAAACCTAATAAAAATTGCAAATGAGAAATAAATATAAATAATTTTAATTATAGAGGGATTACTATATTATTAAAGACAATTTGACACCACATTGAAAAAAACGATAACAAGAAGAGTGAAAATACTATTTGGATCCTTGAAAATATAATCAATTCATTATGGAATTAATCATCAAAATCCTATGAACATGATAATATAATATTATAGTAGAGAAAAATATACGAAAAAAGGAAGAATAAATCCTTGATGATGGTGGTGTGAGGATATAAAATTTAGAACTTATCACTCATCTAAATCATCATTGAATGTTATGTTCTAGAAATCCAATATAATTATTCAAAACATGAAACCTAAAAAAATTAATATTAGTTCACATTTATTTCCCAATAAAAATAAAATGTGTATTTCATATTTCATATGTAGAGGAAACAAATTACATATTGCATATATTCTGATTTTGTATTATATATTACAAATATTCAGAATAAAAATTTCACATTCCATATTTTATACATTCCGAACAAAAAGAAGGAACATTCCATATAATGATATTAAAAAAATAAATACATTGTGTTTTTAAAAGATCACATGTTTCATATACTCATAATAAGCATAATACATATGGAATATTAGAAACAGAATGTATATCACAGATTAGAAATGCAATTTATAGCATATATATTCATATTTCATGTTAAAAAAATGCATATTGAATTAATGAATATTTCAATTAGACCCATGTATTAGAAAAGGAAGAATCAACGAACACCACATACACATCCAATACTGAAAAAACATTATCAATGAAAAATATAAGAATGTGTGATAAAAACCAAAACTAAACCTACATTACAAATGATGATTTTCTTACCAAAACATAACTGACACGAAATTATGGATCATATACATTGGTTAGTTAAAGGTTTTCCTATTTATGTTTATATAAACTGATTAATTCCTGACCTAGATGGTCAATCCAATGGAAGCCCTCTTATTTAACTATGTCATGACACCACAAATAGAGTGTTTTAATAATTGTCGACCATGGGAGGATCATATCATGTTTTAGGTGAGATAGGGTTTGGTGATATGGAATCCAAATATTTCATGTTATTAAACCACTAAGAATTCATTTTCGATGGGTGATTATAATGCTGGGGAACATCATGGATCGAAGTCATCCATTATGAGTTGAGACTTATTTTGATGAACACCATGATCCTAATAATAAATTATTTGATGAAACTATAGTGTCTTGGGATATATAGGGCTAATTGAGCAATATTTTCATGTTTTAGTGATATTGATGAGAGGTGGATCAACTTTTGATGAATGGTGCATCCCATATTTTGAATTATTTGGTGGAATATAATTTCTAATTTTAGAGTAGATCTTGATGAGTTTGATTTGAGTTGGTGATCTGGGGTAATTCATGTTAATGGTTAAAATTCCACTAAGGATTCTATAGTATTAATAGTGTTATAGTTGATTGATTGTAACACCTTATATCCATATGGGTTATGAATTTTGAAAGGAATTTTAATTTTTTAGTTTATATCATGTTTCTTTGACAAATGGTCATCGGATAATTGTTCTCGGTGTTTTAACCTCTTATATAATTATTTATTACATAAAACATAGCCTAGATATCTGTTCAGGTTCTTGGTTGGATGGTAATGTTGATTTATTAAACATAAGGAAATTCACTATAGGTGAAGCACCCACGGGGGATCAAAATATGGTGTAACATGTGTTGGAAGGATAAATGATATAGTCTAGGTCTAGTAACCTTTGGAATGAAATAGGGGGATACCATGTTACCGATGAAGGGCCACTAGTAAACCATTTTCCAAAACAAAACCCCTCTTTGGGTTCTAGACTCACCAGCCCACAGTTTTCTAGTGAGGCCAAGATTCTTTCAAGTGGAGTCCAATGTATATATTTTTAACAAATAAGACGAACATGATCATTAATTTTAAATAATTAATATTATAACATCCTCATAGTCCAGGTAATCATACAGACCAAGTATAGATTAAAAATCAACAAGATAGTAAATAATAAAAATAATTTCAATAATTTCTCAATCCCCATTCAAAAGAGATGGTCCTAGTAGAGGTATCCCAAGAGAACCTCAACATTGGAGAGTCCATACCTACATAGATGGAAACCATGGAGGGGAAACATACAACCTTAATGGACAAAATAAATTGGTAACGTGAAGAGTTGGATGACAGTACCTCCTAAAAAATTCTGTAACCTTGTATTCTCTAAACATAAATAAGATAACCTTGTAGTAACCAAAGTATGATAACAAAATGTAGAAGAACATGTATTACGAATTACCCGAAAATCAATTAATCTAATCATGAATGTCTATGATTTCATAACATTATTCAATGCCTTTTATTTACTACAACAACATGAAGACTAATAAATATGAACCAACATTTAAAATTCTAACAAGAATAATGTATGATAACATCCAATATTGAACTTTCATAACTAATACAAATTGGAAGAAAGTGTGACAAAAACCAAAACTGAAGCTACATTAAAAGTGAAAACTATCTTACCAAAACCAAACTGGCATTAAATTTTAATTATTAATGCTATAAATTTACAAATTATGATAACCAAAATGAGATTAACTAATCTTAAAAGCTTCAAGAAAAAAAACTAATCTGATCATGATAGTTCAAAATTACATACCAATATGAACTACCTACTTCTAATATCTAAAACATGAAATTAACACTATAATTATTATTATGAGATAGAATATCAATAGGATTAGTAAAAACCTAATATAAAATGTAAAAGTGAAATAAATAAAAAATATTTTTCTTTTTGATGGATTACTATATGATTACCGACAATTTGATACCACTATGAAAACAATGATAATAAGAAGTGTGAAAATACTATTTAGATCCCTGAAAAAAATAATCAATTCATTATGGAATTCATCATCAACATCACATGACGAAGATGATACAATAATTATAGTAAAGACGAATATATGAAAAAGGGAAAAATAAAACCTTGATTATGGAGGTTTGAGAACATAAAATTTGGAACTCATCACTCATCTAAATCACTATTTATTATTTTGTTCAACAAATCCTCAATAATTATTCAAAAAATGAATCTTGAAAAAATTTATATTAACTCATATTTATTTCTCTATCAAAATAAATTGTGTATTTCATACTGAATATATATTTGAAACATTTTTCCCTCACTAGTGATCCATTGTGCCAACCTATATCACCCCCTTTCCCTCCCATTTGGGACCACCATCACTCCCATCATGTAGCCCCCTCCCAGTTAGGTGCCACCTCCCTCCCAACCTACACACCCCCTATCTCCCAACATGCACACCACCTAACTCCCAACATGCTCCCTCCCTCCCAACTTGCACCACCTCTATCCCAACCCTCACACCCCCTCGCTCCCAACCTACTCCACCTCCAAACATGCACCCATACCTCTTAAACTACACACCCTCCCAACCTCTACACCACTCAACCTACACACCCCATCCTCCTCCCCCACAGAACCTACAGCCCCCACCCCATCCCTCTCCCAACCCGAACCACCCCACCTCACTCCCATCATGAAGCCCCCCTCACTCCCAACCTACCCCCTCCATCCCAACATGCACCCCTCCCCCCAACCAACACATTCCCTCCCCCAATTCATGCACCCCTCCTATTCAACCTCCACCTCTTCCCAGCCTTCACACCCCTCCCCCACCCCCTCCCAACCTGTATCCCCACACCCCTATCTCCCGTCCCACACACCCCTCCCTCCCAAAATGAACCCCCCATATATATGCACACCTCCCTCCCAACCAGCACCCCCGCCCAACCTTCATACCCTCTCCCCTCCCCTCCAAACCTACATCCCCCACCCCTCCCCCTCCAAACCTTCACCCCCACTCCCAACATGCGGCCCCTCCCAACCTATTTCCACCCTACCGCCCAACATGCACACCCACTCCCCCTCCCAAGTTTCAACCCAAACCCCTCCTTCCCAGCATTAAGCCCCTCCCTCTCATCTAGCTGGTGATGGGCCACTAGTAAACCATTGTCCACAATAGAACCCCTCTATGGGTACTAGACCCACAAACCTATAGATGGTGAGTGAGGCCAAGTTTCTTACTAATGGATTCCATGGTATCTATTTTTAACAAGTATGTGGTGCATGATCATTACTTTACACCATTAAGATGATTCCTATTACTAGTTGGGGTAATCATACTTACCTAGTATTGATAAAAAGTCATTATGATAGTAAATAATAACAATCATGTAATGTATTTCCCAATACCCATTCAAATGAGATGGTCCAGGTATAGGTATATCAATATAACCTCAGCATTGTAGAGTCCTTAAAATCATATATGAAAACCACGGAGTGGAAATATGCTACCTTACAGCCCAAAAGAAATTCGTACCTTGAAATGTTGGATAACAGTACCCCCCTCCCAAATTTTTGTAACGTAATATTATATAAATATAAATATGAAACCCTATAACTAACCAATGTATAATAACAAAATAGAGAAGAACCTGTATTACAAATATCAAGAAAATCAATTAATTTGATCATGAATGTCTGAGATTACAAAACAATCTGCATTACCCCATACTAAATGAAAGAACCTGTAATCAACTAAATATGAACCTTCATTTAAAATGAAAAGAATAATAAAGTATGATAACATCAAATACTGAACATTTATAACTAATGAAAACAGTAAAAAGTGTGATAAAAACCAAAACTGAACCCACATTACAAATGAAAATCGACTTTCCAAAACATAAATGACATTAAATTATAATTAAAAACACTAAAAAATTAAAAATTATGATATAAAAAACAAGATTGACTGAAGTTATAAAGTGAAAGAACAAAAATTAATGTAACCACAAAAGTCCAAAATTACACACCAATCTGCATTGCCTCCTTATAATTTCTGGAACCTAAAATTTACACCGAGTGACCTTCATGCACTAGAGTGAAAGCTGATAGAATAGACTCATCATATGATGGTTGGATGGTATGAATTAGATGTAGTGTAGACATGGAATAATATGGGTATTAGGATGGGGGATACATCATAATATATGGATATGGTAAAGGTGGAAAAACTATGGAGGCGATGTAGTCGTCAAATGGGTAGAAGATGAAAAATGAGATGATGGAGGCATCCATGGGATCATCCTTGAAGGAGGAAAATACATGACATGTGAATAAGAGGGTAGTTGAGATGATGATAGAGGCATGTATAAGAACATCCCTAGAGACTCAAGTGTGGTATGGAATAGTGTGGTGGAAGGGGTGTCTAGTAGTGGGTGAGTGTGGGAATGAGTTTGTGACATGTGTTCTATCTTGGACTTAGATAATCCCAGTCATACCCATGTTATCAAGATGAGGAGTCAAATCCTATACAAATGAATTTCCCTAAAAATATTAAGAAGAATATAAACATGAAATTATATATAATGTAGAAGAAAAACATTACAATTATTATATATACTGATGGAAGTGAAGGAGGAAATGCACGCACACACCTCAGTTGATCGAGATCAAAGAGTCATTTACTTATACCTTTTATAGTATTTGGCATAATCCACATAAGAATGAAATGTAATTTTTTTGGAAAATGTTTTTACAAATCATGTATATAACTTATATCTATATTAAATTCATGAAAAGAACCAATTTGAGTTATCTTAATTACTAATTGTACAAATAATTACAATGAAATGACAAACACAGTTTTTAAAATTACATAACCAAGTTATACATTTTTTCAAAAACAATTTAAACCATGTTTTCGACATTCAAATAAATCCAATTTAATGAAATGACACTAGAAAATACAAAAAATGAATATATCATTATAAAACTGAAATATAATTTGTGTAATTAATGTAATACTAACCTGAGAAAACCATGTCAATGTAAACTAAATTTATAGAGAACATATATGGTTACTTCTATATATTACCGACCACTAATTTAGGTTTAACATCTAATTTTATAATGGGACAATTTGACTCATCTAATACAATATTTTGGGAAACACCAATGGGGGCATCAATGGTGAAAATTTCATCACTAACATCATGAAAAACATTTCTTGGGATTAAATCATTAATGACACCATAATTGGGTCTCTGATGATCTTTATTATAAAACACCTATTTATCCATTGATGAAAAAATGTATGGATCATCTCTATGCTGGAATTGACATATATCAATAACTCTGAATCCACGGTCATCAATAAATGTACCATGAAATCTCAGTGAAAAAAAAGTTTTACATTTCACTAACTTACTCAACCTTGAGAGTAGTAATATAATAAAAATATTTTTTCAAAATCTCCACTATAATACACATATTAATTTTGTTAAAAACTATCTGTTACATTGGCATAACAATTAGTTGCAAAGGTTAACATAACACCGTCATTTTGTGTTCTCATTTTCACATCCTGATCAGTTGTAACAAATTTATACCTATTTAATATTAAATATTTTCTTTCATGAACCAAATAATTAGGACCAAAAGTCAAAGATATTAATTCTTTAGAAACTAATTCAACAGGTAAACTCAACACATAAAATACAAATTAATAATAAAAATAAATGGATATCAATAGTTTAAGCTAATTAATTAAATTGTAATACCTTTTATTTCAACCATTCCCTAAAATGTAGGCTATGCAAAGCCTCTCTCCTTCTCAAAAGAAACGATCAATGAACTGTACTTTTAATTTGTTTATTTTTCCCACAAAAAATGATAATAAAATTTTAATGTATATGAGAAGTTTCATAATATTAGATAACATATAAATATCTAAATTTCTTACTGGATATAGTCATCGAAAAAACCACAATTAAATAAGACTATGAAATGTGACATCTCCCTCTCTTCAATAGTCAATACATCCAATTTATAAGACCCAAAAATTCCTCCTATTTGTGGAAGATATTGAAATGATCAATCAATTTCCCCATACCAATGATCTCCCTTTCTCATTGGCCACTTATGTCTTGTGTTCACATCAGAAAAATATATTGGAAAAAATCGATAAATTCTTGAACCAGATAACCCCTCACAATCAAACCTTCTGGATAATTTTGGTTTCATAAATAAGATTTCATTGTGCACATATTTGTTCAGTAGGATACATCCAACGAAATGAAACTGGTCCCCCAAGAAGTGTTTTAGTTGGAAGATGAGTTGTTAAATGAAACATGAAAGTGAATAAGGATGGTGAAATTTTTTTCATCTCACATAAAATTAATGGCGCCTGCTATTTAATTTTTATCAAGAATCACTTGGATAAATTTTTATCAAAAAGGTCTCTAAAAAATGTAACAAGCGAATCACTATCACCCTTACATTATTGGATAGAAAATATCAAATTAGTATAGGAATAAATTCATGAAGAAGGATGTGATCATCATGTGTTTTTAGGTATTTTAGTTTCACATATCTTCTACTGACTAATTTAGACATGTTTCTAGAATAGCCATCATGAATTGTGATATTCTAAAATACTACCATAAATTTATATTTCTATGATGGTGTCATCACATAAGAAGAAAAAGGAAACTTCCGTTTGTTTTCATAGATACACACAGGATGCAGTTCTTGTCTAATACTCCAATCCAACATGTCTTGATGAGATCAGAAGACATCCTTGGGCTTCTACTTTATATTACGATGAATTTTTGGAAGCATTTCACATATATTTTGCTCAATATGTGTTACATATAAAGAATGACGTAACGAATTGGTAGACCAATATGGAAACCAAAAAAATACTTCCCTTTTTCCAATTGTAAGTGTCTTCAATGTCAACATTCTTCCTCTTTTTATATTTCAATTGACATTTACCATATGAAAAACTGAAATCTTTCAATTCATTATGCACATAAATTCCTAATATACGTTTTGGTGGTTGTTTAGGGTAAACATTATTATCAAACCTCCAACGATTCATCTAGTATTGATGATCCATTGGAAAGAATTGTCGATGCCCTATTAAAATAAAACAATGATGTTATTTAAGACTTCTTGATCATCTATTCTTCATATAAATGGGACATGATAGTTTTGCATTCATGATCAACCAAAACATCATTGTATACGAGGGGAAATATATGCACTATTAGGAATTAAGTACTATAAAAATGTAAGAATATAATCAATTTCAGTATTATTAATTACATACATGGTTTTAAAATGATATAAACATATTAAAATTTTCTACTTGGTTATTTTAGTACATTCCTAAGATATTAGAGTTCTAGTATCATGCAAAACAATTTCACTATCTCATCATCACATTTAGTATTTTACTCATGTGTATTGATTTCATTGCCTTCTTTCAATCGTATACCATCTCTCTTGGGATGATGCACAAAGGGAAACTGATCAAATATAAAATTCTCAATGCCACTTATTTCATTTCGTTCAAGAATAGTAGAACATTGACTCATCTATACAGGGTGATACCAAAAATAACAGATGGTTTGAAATCCAAATTTCTTTATATGGTAGCTAACATATTCCCAACATAACTATGGGGTTCCCACACATTTATATAATGAACACTGTATACAACCTCCGTTTTAAGAATTCTCAACTGAAAAATCAAAAACTTTCCCCAAATAATTTTGAAACACGGTTGAAATCCCCTTAGAATGATATATCACACTTCTATCCATTTTATAACAAAACAATAGTTAACTTACAATAAAAAATGTGAACTATAATTAAAAAAGTGATATATCAAATATAAAATAAAATACTTAGAACATAAAAAATTAATAGTTAAATATAATTCACATTTGTATTGCATGTGCCTTATTTTTTATCATCAATTTGAACCGTTCCAGTATAATATATAAAATTATTACCTCTATCCTATAAATGGATTATCATAAATGTAAACCATAACTGGCAAGGTAAGTTTCCAGGTCTTTGATAGAGTTCTTTGTGTCATTATAGTTGTAGTAAGGTAGATATAAAGATGTTTGTCCCCCCTAGGTGTAACATAAAAAAATAAACTTTTAACATTAAAATGTATCCCTAAACAAGGGTTATTTCATTTTAAAACAATGTTAGAGATACAAACATTTACCATTAATTGAAAATATTTTAATGGGCCCCATATTAATTTAATTTAATATTTGGCATGGGTAAATATTTAAATCAAAGAGGGAAAATAAATTTAAAGAAAACAACATCATCTCCAAGAATTGAAATCATTTAGATAATTTATATAAAATAATCATGGGTATAAAATATTGGTATAAATATTCAAGAAGATTAATTTAATAATCTAAATCACTTCATGATTTTTTAATAAAATAATTACTTAGAAAAACTAACTACATACTAAGTGGATCATGTCAAAACAAGACTCCTAAAAAATAAAATGTTGTTATGGAAAAATAAATGAAGTTTGAATAAATAGAAAAATAAAATTAACATTATTAGATTAATATTTAACACTACATTTTACACACACCCTAATTTGGGTTCTCATAAGAAATGAAAATGAGGGTAATTGAAGTTAAATGTCCCAGGGAATCTCCCTTGGGATTTAGGTAATGCCATATGTATTAAATATAATCGATTAATGTTTTAAATTCTTATTTTATACCCTTATTTAATTTTTATTGATGATTTAATTGGATTATACTTGATCTATTTGGTTAGAATACCAACGTTGTAAACTATGGGTTGTAAAACTACTAATCTTCTAAATGTCAAGGTTAGTTTCTTGAGTTTAGACTGGATGAATGGATTTCAATGAATGGAATGGATCATAGCTTTGTATTTTGAATGAGTTTTTTAAAGTGAATTATTTATTAATACATGTGGGTTATGTTATATTACTATTCCCTTAGTTTTCTTGGGTTTTTACGTTGTTTACATTTACAATTTCACATGTACAGTGACTATAGACTTGCTGATTTTGGAAAATGTATATAAAAAATTATGTTGAGTGTCATTAAAGAGATCCAACATTTGTAGTATTTTTATTACACATTATCATAAATTATAAAATTTTCAACTATTAATAAAATAATCAATAATTTATTATTAAATGACATATTAATGAAAAAAAAAATTGAATTTTAATTTTAGGAATAACATTTTTGGAGTCTTACCGAGTTATAATAAAACCTTGCACTTTCTACCATGGAACTTGAGCACTTGAGCTGTTATCATTATTATATTGTATATTTAGATTTGGGAAAGAACATGATTTATTTGATTACATTGTTTCTAGGCCTATGTATGTTTGTTGGGTCTAGGTTGAAACTTAAGACCATTTTTCATAGTTTACATAGTTTTATCTTTTGGTATTTCAGTTATATTATGTCTACCTGGAATGTGTTGCATAAAGTTATTTTTTTATTTCATGGATTATTTTGATTATTATTTAAACAATTCATTATGTTAGTAAAATAATTATTTACATATGATTGTATTTGTATTTTATTTCTACTATTTTTTAATCGAATATGTGGGTATAGTCTCCCCACCATACTACTTGAGACCCTACCTATTAGTCAGCATCCTCTATCATATGGGAGACATTCCTAGGTTATTATATCTAACAATGGTCCAAGAACAAATTGCTGATATGTGGTTGTTGTACCTAGAAAATTATTATTAGAGGTTTTTTTTCTTACTATTTTTGAAATGTAAAAAATAAAATAAGAATTTATCGAGACATAGTATGAAGATTTTCCCTAGGACTAACCAACCCAAGTATGAAGAAAGTCCATGTTATGTAGGACTAAATCAATTTTTATACTAATTGATTATATAATTGATCTAATTTAACCACAGGTGATACATATGATTAAGAGGTGAAAGAAATATAGGATTCTTCTAATGGAATAGTATGAAAATAGTGGGTGTGTTCATGAGTCTTATCTGGCATGTATTATTCTTGTGTTTGACGGAATTTTATTGTTTACGTGAACAATTAATTGAGTTAGTTATTTCAAGTGTTTGTGAAAATTTTAATTTTGTTTCCCATATTTTTACAATTTTATCATACAAATAGAATCCCAAAAATTATAAAATAAATGTTTTATGACTACTTGGAAAGATTATCAAATGGTTCTAGATGATCAAAATGTCAATTATTACATAAATAATGTTTTCCTAAATAACATTTAATTGAAATATTATTTAAATGATGCATAACTATGGAGTTTCTATAAATGTAAATGGTTAAAGTGTATTATTATTTTTGATAACATTATTATTATGGGGAACCATCTAAAATAAAAATCACTTACAACACAACAAGTGTTTTTATCTGTAATATTTAATTGGAATTTAATTTATCTAAGCCCTTATTGTGGATTTTTGTGGTTAATATAAAATTTTAATGTGTAATGAAAATAATTTTGAATTATATATTTATATGTTAGAGACATGGTGTGTAGTATATGTGGACCCCATGATTGGGTGGTTGGAGATATTGAGAGTCCCAGAGTTATGTTTTATCCCAATGATGAGGAGGCTCTAAAATTATTGAATTTTTTTTTGTAGGTCACTGTGTGAGTGATCTTGTTTTGAGATATGTGGTGATTACTTATGAAACTACTGGTTTATGCTTGACCCGTGAGTGGGTAGGTAGAAATTAGTTTCAACAAGTTGTTGAAACATAAAAGTACGTAGTTGGAATGTTGAATTCCATGATACCTTGATATGGGGATAAGTGAAACCCATAGTTATGACCAATGTTAGTCATAATGTGTTTAGTAGTTTTGAGAGACTGGTTACCTTATTTAAAATGAATCTTGGTTTGAAATTTTTTACATTATGACCTTTTAGAGTAACCCATCAGGCTGGTTGGAAATTTTTTAAAAACATTAAGGTTAGCGAGGCATAATTAAAAACATCATTTTATGATATCAATTCATCTAAATTTCATAATATATTTTTTATAGGTATGCAAAGTTACTTGGGTTCTATAATATAAGTACTTATGTGATTTTTATTTCATCATTATTGATGGTTTTAGGAAGGGAAGTATCATTCAGATTCATATCCTAGATGACATTAGTATATGTTAGGTAGAACAACTATATTCTTGGTGGATAGATTGTGTGGTACCCATGGGTAATAAAACTCTTGGAGGAGTTTGGGTTCATGAATATTGAGATATATGGTGATTTAGAGGTTAATAAACTCTAGGATTCGGTGTTTCGATTTAATTTACTATATTCAAAGTAAATGTGATTATGTGTGTTGCCCTATAAACTCAGGATAAGATTTTCTAACATTGGGTAGACTATTAATGAACTCACATTGAATTATAAAATAATTATATAATTATGACTTTACATTTACATGGTTTGACATGGTGAGATGCCCATGGTTTCAAGAAATAATAAGGGTGCTCTTTTCTTGGTGGTATTGGAATATAGAATTGGAATATCATGGTTTTCATGATATAGTCTTCATGATAAATTTGTACATAAGCATGTATCCAGTGAGTTTTTATGTAATCATGGAGCTAACCATGTTTGGAGATACAATATATTATTTTACTTAGGGAGTAGGCATACACTACATCATGAAAACTAGAACATGAAGTTGGATTAATCATTAATCATCCTTAAAGTAAAATACATCAAGGGTATTATTGGTCTTGTGGAAGTTATGGACCCAAATATGTTTATTTATTGTATAATATATCCATTAAAGTAAAAATAAAGAACCACAAGGGGGTTTTAGTGATCAATTAAGAGGGAATACTCGATAAAAGATATATATCAATAGAATATCACAAATTCTGACCACCGAGTATAGATTTGAACATTTAGAGGAAGTTTGTGGTATATGTAGATAATAATTTCATAAATATTATGTATTCATGACCAAAGTCTCAGGATAAAATTCTTTTTGGAAGGAGAGGGAAAATAATTCTGATGAAAACTCTAGATATGTAATGAAAACATTAAGACGATAAGAAGGTAAATGAGAAACCTTAAAAAATGAAGAGAAATCGAAGAAAGTATGCCTGATTATATTTCCTAACCAACTAGACCAAGATAAATAAATTTAAAAAAATCATGTTCATGCTAATGTAAAAGTAATATTGGTTTCTTTACCTGAGGAGGGTATAAATAATTTGTATGTATCACTAAATTATGAATTGAAAATTAATATGTGTAAATGTGTGAGAAAACTATGCGTGGAACAAAACATTTTCTAAATATCATACCAAACAAAGAATAATATATGAAAATTATGTTGAAAAAATAATGTGAGGATGTAGAGTTTACATCTAAGGTAAATTATTATTTATTAAAAAAACAATGCGATAGAAAATTTGTGTAGTGAACATGTTGAGTTAATTGATATAAGAATAAGTGATTAGTTTAGAAAGAATAAAAATTAATGGATGAGAAAAACATATAAACCAAAATGAAATGAACCAGGAGGGGAAATCCTTGGAGGAGAGGGAGACGAGAGGGGTAGGGGGATGTCACTAGTGGCAAGGGAGCCGAAAGGGGTTGGGGTCAGGAGGGGGAGGCTTAGACATTGAGTAAGATGCGGATTCCAGGAGGTTGAGGTTGGGAGAGTAGGTTGACCAAGGATGTGAAGGTCGGGGTTTGGATAAGATGGATGAGAAGTGGTGGACGTATGGCCGAGAGGTGGAGGACAGAGTGGGGAGGAGAGGGTTTGGAGGAAGAGGTTGGATCGCTGAGAGGTGGAGGTCGTGGAGGATAGGAGATGGATGTGAGGAGGATTTTAGGGAGTTGAGGGTTCAAGCATGGGGAGCCTGAATGAAAAGATAATTTGGGAGTAGAATCCCAGTGGAGGGTTAAAAATGGACTATTTCATACCCACATTTTTAATAAAACCTTGGGTATAGACCATAAAAAACACATATACACACAATATTTATAAACATTAGGTACATATGTGTGGGGATAAACCTCTTTTAAAGTAGTGTTTCCTTCTAAAACAATGATTCAATTAGATGCTTTACTAGAAAAATGGTTCCATCCACTAACATCTAGAATTAATTTTCTTCATATAGTAGAAGAGTCTCTAAAGGATTTAGATGTTGGTCTAGTGACTATGAGTGGTACAATGAATATAGCTTCATCATTGGTGTCTTCATAATTTGATTCTATTACATCTCATTTTTTTATTTCAACCTATGTTATTAATCTGATAAATCTTCCTATGTAGATTTTATATTATGTGATTGATAGTACTACACCCCTTGGAACTTAGAAATAATTGGGTCTCTATAGTTTCTCTTGTGCTTTAGGTTTATCATATATTTAAATTTCTTGGTATTTTATGGTCATCTACTGAATCCTTTTGAAATCATATTAACGATGGATTGGGAAATTTATAATAAATTCTATATTTATTGATATCTTCAAAGAGTCTCTGTTACTACACCTAGTGGAGATTTTTGTATCTCTCAAGGATAATGGGACACGTGGATGAGTATAGGTTGACCATATTATCTAGAGTTGGGAAAAGTGATATATGTGTTTTATTTTTATCCTATGTGAGAATAATTGTTCATTTATCTCCCTCCAGTTGTCTTTGAGAATCCAAATATTTTTCCTTCTAATTTCTTTGGGTTACCACTAGAAAGGGAGGTATAGTTTTCTATCAATTTAGTGCACAGTACTCAAACTGTGTTTCTTTCCAATTACTAAATGGAATATACTAAAAAAAAATATATGAATACTCAGTTATATGACCGTCTACATAAAGTATTCATATGCGCAAGTGTGTCACCTTTGGCGGTGCCCATTCTCTTTTAAAAGGCAGATGATGGTTCACTTCCTCATCGTGTGGATTACTAAAAAATAAATTGAGTTATGGTGAAGAAAATATATCTATTTCCATGGATTGATAATTTTTTTGATCATTTGAAAAGAAAAAGGGGATCTTTAAGGCCTTCATTAAATATGGTAACCATAAGGTGAGAATAAATGAATCCAAAATTCTAAAAACCACCATTATGTGATGGAACAACCATTATGACTACAATTAAATTACATATTATTTAATTAATGCTCCTATAATATTTATGGATTTATTGAACATAATAATCCATGATTATCTGGATGAATTAATTGTTTTTTTGTGGATGAAATTATGTCTTACTCTACATTCATGGAGGATCATTTATATCAACATTGATAAGTTCTATAATTATTGAGAAATCATTTACATTATTCCATGATTTTAGAATTTTATTTCTAGACTCAGGGAGTGAATTTCTCAGGACAAGTTGTGTTAAAACATGTTGTTTCAATTAATCCTACAAAGGTTAAATCTATTATGAAATGTGAACAACCAGAAAAATGTTTTTGAGATTTTTTGATTCTTGGGTTTAGGTAGTTATTATCACCTCTTTGTTATGGAATTCTCAGGGTTTCTTCCTCTGATGACTTATAAAACTTAGAATGGGGTAATGATTTCTAGGGATGAAAATTTTAAGAAATATTTTTTGAGTTGATATGTATTTTTAATTGTACATCATTGTTGAATCTTCCATAGTCTAGGTATGTCTATGTGGTATTCTGTGATGAATTGGGATTAGGCTTGAGTTAAATTATTATTAAGGTTTATCAAGTAGTTTCTTATGGATCTTATTAGCTAATGTTGTAATAGAACAATTATTCGAAACATGACCAAGAACATGTAGCTATGATTCATGAACTAAAGTGTTATGGGAACAACCTTTTCATAGAAAGGTTTATGATTTTTTCCCTACTACAAAATCAGGAGTCATATCTTCTCTAAAAAATATTGGAATCTCCTCTAGTGGAATTGGGTAAAAAACATGAAATCATTCAACTTTTACGTCACCTATAACATGGGTAATGGGATTATCATTGTAGATTCTTTGAGAAGGAAACCTCTAACCTGAGAAATAAAAGAATAACTATAATAGTGGATCTGGATGGGTCTTTTTTAATAGTTTCATATTGGAGTCTAGGAGTAAGGGACTGAGGATTAAATTGAAATTTTTCAGTTGAAATCTTCTCTTATGTAGATGATTATTCAGTATTAGTATCCTTATGATTAATTCTATGTCATTAGAGACTCTTTATGGTGGGGAGGCCGTACTAGAATAGTCATTCTCCTCCAATGGTTTTCTACACTATCAAAATTGATTGGTTGTTCTGTTGATGGTAAGGAAAACAATGAATGGGTACTTCCATAATTTATGATGGTTTGTGAACCCATTAACTATGAAGATTTTCTATGACATGAAACCTAGATTTTGGTGGCTAGGTATGATATGGTGAATTACTGATTTTTTCCTCACTATTATAAGTTCCCACAAGTCATGGCTGAAAACTATAAAACATTGAGTTTTCTTCATCCACAATTAGGGTCGACATGGAAGTGGGATGAGATCTCAATAGAAATTGTGGTTTTGTTTACACATACCCATATAATGAATAATACGATATGGGTTTTGATCCATATTATGAAAAATTTGGCTAACATTAAACTCATTCATGATACAACAAAATATGAGTTGTCATTAAATATAAATTTAAAATAGATTTTTCATTTTCATGGTGTTATATCTAATAGGGTCTCTGATTAGGATCCACGATTCACTGTAATATTTTAGAGGGTCCTTCCTGAGGAACATGGATCTCAGCTATGTTCGATCATGGCATACCATCTGGAGTAGGATGGCTAGATATAAATAGCTATATAGATTCATGAGGATAAGGTTCACCCCTTCGTCTGTGACTTTAGTGGATATTTGGATGACTATTTGGGGTTAGTTGAGTTTTCCTATAACAATAGTTACAATTATTTGACCAGAATGGATAATTTTCAAGACTTTATGGTAAGCCTTATAAATCTCCATTGTGCTGGTCTGAGATTGGTGAATTTTCCATTGTTAAATCAGGCATGGTTCAAGATACGACATAAATGATCCTATTTATTTGTCTACAAATATTTATGGAACAAGGAAAATATAATTCTAATGTAGATCATCATCATAGACTATTGGAATTATAACTTGGTGACATGGTGTTCTTAAATGTTTCACCCATTTTGGGTTATCAACAACTTGGGAGGAAAGAGAAACCATCTACTTATTAATGGTGACCTTCTATGTTTTTGGAGAAGGTGAAGAAATTTTCCTACCATTTATCACTTTTAACGTAGCTAACATAAATACATAATTTTCTCCATCTTTCTCAGCTTTGGATGTATCCATATAATATATATCCTATTTTCATGTGGAGTGATCTTGATTATGAACCATATTTATTGGTGACTGAGCATCCAGTTGGTATTGTTTATTCTGAGACCAATCTACTTTGTAAGAGACTGACACCTTAGGTTTGTGTACTATGGTAGCATGGTTTTTATTTTCATGAGACATGGGAGAGGGAGGCACTAATGAGGCAATTGTGAGCTCATTTTTTTGACAAAGAATAATCTTAATAGGATCTATAAGGGAATAATGTTTTTATGGTGGGGAGGTTGTAACAAAATTTTATAGTTTTCACATATTCCTAACCCCCAATTTTGATCATGATTTCGTTGGGTTTCTTTATAGGTTGATTCAGGTGAAATTTTGTAAATTTTGAAGTAAATTTGGGCAATTCACAGTTGGCGCACAGTTTCCCCAAATAGTGCACACTACTAGTGTAAACAATGTAATCCAAGACTATGGGGGTTTTCATGGTTGGTGAATAGTTTGAATAACCATTCCCCCTACTTGAATAAGCTATCCACATTTCCCTAAATTGGGTGTATAGTTTGGGTGCACAATTTTTTTAACTATGCAACCCTGCCTCGGAAACCATGCATGAGAATTATTTAATCAGAAAATATAATTTTAAAATCATTAAATCCTATTTTTAGGTTCTCGGTTTACCTAAAATGACCTTCTATGATTTATTAATCTTTGGATTCTCCCAATATGGGATTTTATATCCCATACACTGCTTTATACGTGAATCAATACTCGGACAACGGTGATTGATCTCTTTCGAGTAAGTTTATTCTTTCTATTATATTTCTCACTCTCTCTCCTATTTTCTCCCTAGGGATTTGTAGATCTCTGTGTTGTTGGAAGATATAATCTCAACTCTTTAGATCTTGTATCAAGGTTTTATTATTGGATTATATTTACCACATTCATTATTGGGGTTTCTCGATTAGGGATTTGGGTTTATAGATCCCAGGATCCTGATGTAGGTCATTCCATTATGATGGACAATTCTGATTAACCCTATGTTTTTTGATTTAAATACATTTGTTTTTTTAAAATTAATTTTTTGATAGATTTCATTCAATTGGTTTAATAAAAACCCAATTCCATTAAATTGGGGGATTTGGATTTGATGTGTTATGTCATGAACACTATAATTTTTATTAAATTTTTGGAAACCCATAGAAAAGGTAGAGACACATCATGTGGGCCTAAAATAGTGGAGGTCCAAAGCATCATTGATAACAATATTTAAGCTAGTAGGAGGAGAGGAACCTAAATTCAGGAATAGGTAAACATGTTGATTTGGGGACGCCCTCGATGCAAAGATGGACTCAACCTTATTACCCTATCACTATGTGTGAGAGACATTTTTATGGGACCCAAGATATTTTTTCCCTTTCCAATGTTATAAGCTATGTTCCAGGGGAAACGACCACTTCTTGTTAGCGATATGAAGTGTAAGAATGAGTTTATCTCCCCTGCCTTTAGATTAATTTGTCTTTGATCATATAATTCTAAGTGAGTTACTATTGGCTTGGCCTCAGCCCAAAGTATATCACCTCTTCTATAATGAGTCATGAAAGCTACGGAGACGTACCCCTTCTGATCCCTTATTACACCTCCTCCTCTCATCTCCCCCTAAGAGTGACCAGTCTGTATTGAGTTTGATCCCACTGCTTAGGGGAAACCAGTGCACCCAATGCCCCTAATCCAACATCTCATCCGGATTATGCATCCCTGAGATTATAGGTATTACTGATGGTTCACCTGTACATTATGTATAGATATAGATCAAGTTCAAAAAAGTATTCTTCATTTTGAAGATGATGCTACTAGGAGAACCACTGATGTTCTTTTTGGTGTGCATCATTCCAGGATTTCCAAAGGGTCCATCATCCTGCCATTATAATTATTGTCCGGCATTTCCCCTCAAGACATTGACTACAAACACCAATAAACCACCAATTATAGAAGTTATCGTGTATCCTGTCGTGGTTAAGACCACCTGCGAACGTACCATAAACCTACCAAACCCAATGACCCTATTTTCCCTCAAAAAATAGATGCTCCACCATTTCCTGATTAGGGTTTCTATAGCACCAACATCTGGAGGACAAGTTCACACCCATATGTTGGATATTCTCATCAGTGGGTAGAGCATTATTCTGTACTCGCCACACCAAAAAACTGAACTTTGGAAGAGTTCCTTTTCAACAAAACATTTCCCCCATGGGTCGCCTATGTTTGGGTCCCTCCTTGACTAGTTAAAATATTAATAAAGAACTTTCCGAATGATGAACCAATAAAGATGATCCTATCAGGATCCCCATTGAGAACAATCTCCTTGAAAGAAGTCTGTTGTTCTTCATCAAGGATTATCTGAATGAAGCTGAGGTGATCACTTGATTATCTGAAAGACATATCTTGGGTGGGTAATACTAGAAGCCATATCCTCCCACCCACCAATCCTGATGAAAAAAGTTAACATCACCTCTTCCCACGAGCGACCTTGCATGAGGACGCATGGCCTCTGTATGCAGTTGGATGAAGTGCCATATTCTCGATTCCTGAGGCCTCTACACCACTACCTCCATCCCTAATTATTCTTCTTAATCATTCCCCATATTGTTCAGCCTTCCATTTCCTCCCATGAATGTATGGAAATCACCCCTTGCATGGTTGATGATACACTCCTCATATTGGTGCCCCCTTCACAAGTTGGTTTGTGAGATGATTTCCTAAGTACTAGTGATTCATGCCTTCCCATATCCATCACATAAAAAGGACACCATTTTCCTCCCCTTGATTACAATCATGATTTTGGGAACCTTTATGGTGGACAATAGATGCATGGGGATGGAGACAAGGACATTGTTAACTAGTGTTATATGACCTCCAAAAAAGAGGAGTCTATTTTTCCAATTGAGAATTCTCACTATGATCTTTCCCACAATCTTGCCATATTAGTGAACATTAAGGGAGTTAGGACACACCAGCGCTCCGAGATAATCCATGGGAAAAGTCCCTCCTTTCATGTTCAAGATATCATCCAGATCCTTGTACCTCCTATCACAGATTTTTTTGGCAGTATAATAGTTACTCTTTCTCCATGTTCACCACATGGCCACTCCATTTAAAAAAATCCTCTATCAACTCATTAATTCCATTCAATAACCTACAACTACTCTTTATAAAAATAATAGTGTCGTCTGAAACATTATGTGTGAAATAACCATTGTGACATTCCTATACCGATATGGCCTAAACGTTCCCATGTGTAGTCCCCTCTTTACAGATAATTGAGCACAATTTTAGATAATGTAAAGAGAGTAGGGGAAAGTAGATCCCCTTTCCTTAATCCTCAGCGTTCCTTGAAAAATATGAAATACTTACCCGTGAGTAAATTTGAAACCCATGCTGAGATGAAGTAGTGAAAAAGTAGGTCACAGGTCTAATTGGAGTACCCAATGCATGTCTACACTCTTAAAATAAAACCCCACTCCATCATGTCATAGGCCTTGCTCATGTCCAATTTGATAGCCAAGTTACTCTTGAAAGTCTTTTTGTTGATCCCACTAATGAACTCCTGGACCACTCAAATAGCACCTTTTATTGATCTCCCTTTAATCAAACCATGCTTCTCTACTTCCATCCATGTGTTTAGATGAGGAGCTATCCTTTTATTGAGAATGCTATCCAAGACATTGTATGGTATATTGCACAAGCTAATGGTCATTTACAAAACTATGAATTGAAGATTAATCACTTTTGGTATCATAACCATCTTTGAAGCACATAATATCTACGAGATATTTCCACCCTTAAAATAGTCCTGGATCGCTCTCACAACACCCCCTTTGATAGTTTCCCACACAGCCTTGTAGAAAGACCATGGTATATTATCTATCCCTGGTGCACTGTATGGATTCGAAGTCCAGATAGACTCCCTCACTTATTCCTCTTTTGGTATCCTCCTTAGTCACTCATCCACCTCGTTTGTAACACTTCTTGAGATGTCCTCAAATATTTATGCTACCTCTCTTGGATAGATCTATTCCACTTTATATTTGGGACATAATTGAAACCACCTCAAGTTATCATTGGCCACTTTTCCATCCTCATCCCAATTATTTGAGTAGGAACCATCCTCCTTGAGAATGTTAGGCCTGTGAATCCAACACCTCTCTTTTATTCATGCACGGAAAAAATGTAACGCCCCGACCCCAGCTACCCAGAGTCGGCGCATTACTTCGTAACATTGGCATGATCACAAAAAGATCAAGTCTCGAAAGACCGATTAGTTTAGTAGCCTTGGAAACACTAGATACATTCGTAAACGTTACATTACATCATAAAGTGAAAAACTACAATAACAAAGTCTCCATAGTCCACACTCATATCCTCTTCTGACTATCCCTGCAGGTCATTCATAAAATACTTCTTCACATCCTGGAAAACATTAAAACATTGAAAGGGGTGAGCTCAGATGCTCAGTAAGGATAACAATAATGCGGAAGCTTTCATAAATAAACATTAACATTTAAGGCAATGTATAACTAAAACAAAAGCATTTTAAACATGAACTTCAACATAATATGGCAAAAGTAAAATGAGATAATGCCATTCTCTTCTTCACATGGATATTCTACTGGTCGAATAATCACATGCAATATCAATAACCACTTTCATAATGAGGGAATGTATAATGCCGGACATTCTGAAAAATTTTGTCAAGGCCTCGGCCAAGACATCTAAAATGATTAAGGCCTCGGCCAAAACCATAAATCAAATTGGGAAAGGGCCTCGGCCAATTCCACGTCTAGTTGTCTCATGAGACCTACCGATGCATCGAGGAGCTATAGCGGGCTCCACCCATCACATATTAAGTCCAATACATTCCTCATATGAATAGGTTTAAACATATCATAAACCATAACATAATCGTATCACATAAAACATGCATAAAGGAAACATAACATTTCCACATTTCAATCACAAGATATCAATACAACACATTGATATAATAAAAACGCTTTCAAAACCATTTTCAATACCAAAATAAAATAAAAGTATAACATGGTATTTATTTTTCATTAAAAAAGGTATGGCTTGAAGAGGAAGCCGAAACTCAAATAGTGGTCACGGCGGCGGAGAAGTCATTGTCGCCGCATACGTACGACCAAAACATTCCATTTTGTCGTTTAGTAAACGCTTCGTATAAAAAGATTCCTTTTGAATAAACGTAAAAGTCAAAGGGGTTTATACACCATATAAAATAAATTCGTGTATAAAACAAAGTATGCCTCAATGAAAAGAGATTAAGACGAAGTCCATAAAAAGATCATTTTTAAAATGAAATAGATCTGTTATGTGTATTCACTATAGGTACACATAAATAAAGTAAAAAAATACAGAATAAGACATAATAATATCATGACATAATTTGAAAGTAGGAGATTAACCCAAAGAATGGAAATTGGGTTAAGAAATTCCCTTACAAATATCATTTAAATAAAATATATCTATTATGTGTATTCACTATAATTACACATAAAGAAAGTACAAATACAAGATATGACATAACAATATCATGACATAATTTGAAAGTAGGAGATTAACCCAAAGAATAGAAATTGGGTTAAGAAGTTCCCTTACCTTGTGTCCGACTTGACTCAACTGTTCTTTAACCTCCTGAATAATAAAGTAGAGTTAATATATACCTTATTAAGAACCATTTTCAACTTCATTATCCTTATTATATCACTTATTACAATGATATGAACATTATGTAATTATTTAAGTTAATAACGGTCGTTTTGTCGATCTTTGGTACTTGAGTCAACAATAAGCTTCTTATAATTACAAGTTGTTTATGTGGTGAAATATCCATTATATCCAGAATTATATTCATGATTTAGATGTCATATATATCTTATATATCCAGTATATACATTCATTTATAATATTACGTAACATTTAGAGGTAAGAAATGAAATGCACCGTTCATGGAGACGGTAAGCCGTACGTACGCATGAACGCTACTTTCATTTCAATTTCATATTTAATGGAACTAAATCATAATGATATAAATGTATAATATAATTCCAGTATAATATAGTGTATAATACCATTTACTCCATCCTTTATACATCCCACATATGGCATTAACGATTCAAATCACTTTGAGGGGGCGGTAGTCCGCACTTCCTAAAATGAAATTATCGCGTTTTACACATAATGGAAATCATAAAGTAAGCCATAAATGAGAAATACAGAAGCATAAGTATAACATAAACACATTATATATCATATATAAATATAGTGACATCTTAATGCCCACCTTTGAAGGTGTTATATGAGTGTTGAACAATCATCGTTTCGTGAGGCAGAAATTCGCCATCCACAGAAACCGTATGTTCATTAACCATTAGATGTAGGTGTGTGTAAGTGTAGCTCGAATCCTTCTTATAACAACATCCTAGTATATTGAGGATACTGGTTTTGTCACAAAATAAATGAATAAAAAGAGTTTAGGGGGTTGGAGAAGAAAAATAAAACAAAACAACATTAGAAAAGACATTACCTCAAAATCGGGTAACTCTTTCTGATTTGAGCCAAAGGCTTCCTTGGGAAGAGTTCTGCCCAATGTGAGGCTTCTATGAGTAAGGGAGGAATGTTGGGAGAGTATTTGGGCAGAGGTTGGCCGAGCCAAATGGCTTGAAAGTGTAAATGAGGTGGGAGAGGTGGGGGCCTTTTATAAGTGGAGAGGAGGGGCACTTTTGGAAAGATTGAAATGTTACATTATTTCACAATGCTTTTCGGATTCTAAAGGTCCCACACTTATATAATTCGAGGCTAAGGTGATAAGGGTTCGAAATATCCTCATCCAATTGGCTTTGGACAAGTGTAAGCCTTGGATTTTGCATTATCTTCCCATTTTATTTAAATCATTAAATAATGAGGTCATCGCTGCATCATAATGATGTCATAAATAATTTAATTTATTTAATGTCTAAAAATTATAAAAAAACTACTATGATGTAGGAAATCTTTTTATATTTCTAATGA
The DNA here is from genome assembly GCA_963277665.1 of Viscum album. Lineage (NCBI taxonomy): Eukaryota > Viridiplantae > Streptophyta > Magnoliopsida > Santalales > Viscaceae > Viscum > Viscum album. The sequence goes on along the minus strand of OY728120.1, from coordinate 538,517,277 downwards.
ATATTTATAGTCAAAATTTGGACTTTTGTAACCCCACTTAAAAACTATTTTAGTAAAACAACTCATGTTTGTGTCAATTTAATTTTAACATTAAATAAATATATATTAATGTCATTTTCCAACTAAAGTGGCTCCATGGGGTCCCCAAGTTGACCCATGGGTTGTCGTGGTCGGCCATGACTCATCCAATAGGAATAGGACAAGTGTCAAGCTCATATAATATTATTAAAACATTGTTTTTACCTTAAACTACACTAATTACCTCTAATCGCGATTAAGAACTTAAAAGTTACTATTCACCAAAAAATTATTTTAATCTTATTGAACCACATTTTACTTCTTAATGACAACCATGTATGTCGGATTTTTGAAAATCAAATCACAGAAGTGGTAATATTTCATTTAAACGAAAAATCAGTTATTTAACTACCACTTAGTGGTTTCACTATTCATCAAAAATTGAAGTTTTTCAGAATAAGGCCAAAATTTCACCCTAAGCTATAATTGATATTACGAATTCAAAAATGATGTCTATTTTACAAAATTCCAAACATATTAGTTTCATTAATTAATTTTATAATTAATTCCCGCTGTCACAACAAATAGCGTGTTTTTAAGAAACAATTTATATCAAAAGATTGGCAATTGTTTATGTCCAATTTCAATGTTAAATTAATTCTAATGACCACCATTGGATAAAATGGTAAAAATATATTCTAATTATACTTTAAAACCACTAAATATTATAATTTATCACTATAAATTATTTTGATTAAAAAAGTTGTTTTTAAGTATTTTTCAGTATTCATAAAAATTTGGAAGTTCTCGGAAAATTACAAAAAATTCAACATAGGCTAATTTCAATATTAGGAATACAAAAATGAAGTCCATTTTGAAATATAAAATTTCTATAAATTTAAAAGGTGGTTATTACTATTCATAACAGCTACTTTGATTAGTTGCGGTGTGTTAGAACTCGAACTTGCGTACAATGCAAGCTATTGCATTATTGAAAGAGAGGCGTATCATGGAAGCTCGGGGTGTTACATTCTCCCCTCCTTCAATAAATTGCATCCTCGCAATTTGAAATTTTTCTTTGAAAATAAAATGTTGAAAAGAGAAAATACCTTTGAGGAAAACCCACATCGGAAATAAGATTAATAAAATTTAGCCTTAATAAGAGGGAAAATGGAAATAAGAAAGTCACCACCAAATTATGATCTCGATAAGGAGAACATTGGTGGCAATTAAAGACATATAATTGGAGGAAAAACGTAAATATTTGTAGGGAGTGATTGAGGTCATCAATCACAATCAACTGTCAAATTGAGGGCCTCAAAGCCTTCAATCTATGTTGATTTAAAATATCATCAGTACAACAAGACATAAGGTATTAGGATAACACATTTTTTGTTTTAATATCCCTTTACTAAAGTTTAAGAATTAATTTATTCATTGAATAAGAGATAGGTATATATATATTTATGCTTGACAATTAGTGTTTCAACCTTCAACTCATCTTTCACTCAAAAAGATAATAGAACTCAAAAATATTATTATTATCCTAATTGTATAAGGTTCCAAATGTTAACACATACCATTTAGATTAGTAAAATTATATTGTAATAACCAGGGAATTCCTGTAGGCTAGTGGTAGGAAATAAAGGCATGTCGCACTATGATTGTGGGTTCGATTCCTGCAGCTTGGTCCGACGCAACGGGTTATGCCCCACCCTGCAGGTTGTCCTTTTCCTAAAACTATAGTATTATAATATTCAAAAATAATCTTCATAAATTTTTAACCTTAAACAATACTATCCAAAGATCAACTTAATCCACTCCAACCTTTATAGTTATTCAAAATACCTCTGTCCAGACATTCTCTAAAAGGTCTCTTAATTCCAAAATCAATTTATCAGATTCCCCAAACAAAGAAAAGTTTCTCTTATTGTCACATACTAAAAATATGATTACCTTAATCATATTAAAACCTTACTGAAATCAACAAGTACTGCAGTACAATCCTTATATATATATCACATTATTCTAAAAACCAGAATATAATCCATGAGTCCAAAAGCACCAATACATTAGTTATTCCGCTTCAACTGTAGTCACAGCATAAGATTGGCCTTGATCCCTTGGCCTTTTCTGAGGTAAGTTTCCTTGACGCTTAGGACATTCATTTGAATAATGACCCATTTCTCTACAATTGTAGCATTCAACTTTGACAACCTCTTTCTTTCCCTTGCAATCACGAGCCTGGTGACCCTTTTCTCCACATTTATAACAAACTCCCATTCCTTTTAGGCAAGTACCAGGGTGATTCTTCCCACAATTATCACATAATGGAAAATCCTTCTTTCCCTTTTTCCCATTATCTGTCTCTTGTTCCACCGTTCTCTTCTTCTCTTGCTTTACTTTGTTGTCATAAGACTTAGAGAATTCCTTTTCTGTCTTGATAGCACACGAGACAATATCTTCGTATGATGAGAAGGATTGTGATTCCAAAGCTCGACGGAGAAATGGTTTTAACCCATCAAAGAAACGATCAATCTTACTCCTTGGGTTACGTATATAATCGGCAACATGCCTCGCTAACCTTGTAAAGTTAGCCTCATACTTTGCGACATTGTCATCCTCCTTCTGCCTCAGACTCAGAAATTGCCTTTCCATATCTGCTCGATGGTCACGAGGAAAGTATTTTTCTAAGAAAAGATCTTTGAACTCCCTCCATTCCATATTCGATACGTCATCATCTTCCTTTGTGTTTTGAATCAGTGACCACCACTGATCGGCATCTCCAGTGAGGCGGTAAACTGCCATGACAACCTTCTCCCTTTCACTACTCCCCAAGGCATGGAATATTTTCTCTAAGGAATTTATCCATTGCTCAGCTACTATAGGATTTGTACTCCCATTGAAGGTTGGTGGTTGTTGCCTCATGAAACGGTCTAGAATTGATCCTCCACGTTGCGGATCAGGGTGCTCCATACGAGTAAGGTTATTATTCATAACCTGAGTGAGTTGTCCAAGTATGGTAATAAGTTGATCAGCACCAGTTGTATCTCCAGATCCACAATAATTATCTTGATCAGGAGGGCAATCCCTACACGGAGTTCGTGCATTGATACAGTTTCCATTCCTTCTACTAGGCGCCATTTCTAAACAATGGCATAAACTAGATTAGTTTATGAATCAAAATACATAATTCCATACTTGTAAAACACTTTACATAAATTGAACTATTTATGGATATAATCCATAATCATAAAAAGAAATGTTTTCTTTGAGGAAGTATATACTCATAACCCTTAATAGTGGTTTGTAAAGAAAATGAGAATTTTCCTAAGCATATCCCCCGGGAGTGTCGTAACCAAGAGTGCAGCAAGGCCCGTTGTCGTGCACCAGTTCCCGTTCGAGTCTAGCTCAAAGCGGTGTTTTCGGGTTTTACCCCTAGGTACATCTGTGCCAGAGCCGCCTCTACCTGCTCGTATCCAGACAGGGATGTATTGCTCGGAAAACTCACAAAATCTCTACAATAACAAAATTCTAGGAAGTTCTTCTATACTAATCCTCAAAGTCTATCTTTGGGCTATGTGATCTAATCAGGGTTTATCTAAATCTAGCTTCCAAGGTTAGTACTAAACTGCCTCTGATACCAACTGTAACGCCCCGACCCCAGCTACCCAGAGTCGGTGCATTACTTCGTAACATTGGCATGATCACAAAAGATCAAGTCTCGAAAGACCGATTAGTTTAGTAGCCTTGGAAACACTAGATACATTCGTAAACGTTACATTACATCATAAAGTGAAAAACTACAATAACAAAGTCTCCATAGTCCACACTCATATCCTCTTCTGACTATCCCTGCAGGTCATTCATAAAATACTTCTTCACATCCTGGAAGACATTAAAACATTGAAAGGGGTGAGCTCAGATGCTCAGTAAGGATAACAATAATGCGGAAGCTTTCATAAATAAACATTAACATTTAAGGCAATGTATAACTAAAACAAAAGCATTTTAAACATGAACTTCAACATAATATGGCAAAAGTAAAATGAGATAATGCCATTCTCTTCTTCACATGGATATTCTACTGGTCGAATAATCACATGCAATATCAATAACCACTTTCATAATGAGGGAATGTATAATGCCGGACATTCTGAAAAATTTTGTCAAGGCCTCGGCCAAGACATCTAAAATGATTAAGGCCTCGGCCAAAACCATAAATCAAATTGGGAAAGGGCCTCGGCCAATTCCACGTCTAGTTGTCTCATGAGACCTACCGATGCATCGAGGAGCTATAGTGGGCTCCACCCGTCACATATTAAGTCCAATACATTCCTCATATGAATAGGTTTAAACATATCATAAACCATAACATAATCGTATCACATAAAACATGCATAAAGGAAACATAACATTTCCACATTTCAATCACAAGATATCAATACAACACATTGATATAATAAAAACGCTTTCAAAACCATTTTCAATACCAAAATAAAATAAAAGTAGAACATGGTATTTATTTTTCATTAAAAAAGGTATGGCTTGAAGAGGAAGCCGAAACTCAAATAGTGGTCACGGCGGCGGAGAAGTCATTGTCGCCGCATACGTACGACCAAAACATTCCATTTTGTCGTTTAGTAAACGCTTTGTATAAAAAGATTCCTTTTGAATAAACGTAAAAGTCAAAGGGGTTTATACACCATATAAAATAAATTCGTGTATAAAACAAAGTATGCCTCAATGAAAAGAGATTAAGACGAAGTCCATAAAAAGATCATTTTTAAAATGAAATAGATCTGTTATGTGTATTCACTATAGGTACACATAAATAAAGTAAAAAAATACAGAATAAGACATAATAATATCATGACATAATTTGAAAGTAGGAGATTAACCCAAAGAATGGAAATTGGGTTAAGAAATTCCCTTACAAATATCATTTAAATAAAATATATCTATTATGTGTATTCACTATAATTACACATAAATAAAGTACAAATACAAGATATGACATAACAATATCATGACATAATTTGAAAGTAGGAGATTAACCCAAAGAATAGAAATTGGGTTAAGAAGTTCCCTTACCTTGTGTCCGACTTGACTCAACCGTTCTTTAAACTCCTGAATAATAAACTAGAGTTAATATATACCTTATTAAGAACCATTTTCAACTTCATTATCCTTATTATATCACTTATTACAATGATATGAACATTATGTAATTATTTAAGTTAATAACGGTCGTTTTGTCGATCTTTGGTACTTGAGTCAACAATAAGCTTCTTATAATTACAAGTTGTTTATGTGGTGAAATATCCATTATATCCAGAATTATATTCATGATTTAGATGTCATATATATCTTATATATCCAGTATATACATTCATTTATAATATTACGTAACATTTAGAGGTAAGAAATGAAATGCACCGTTCATGGAGACGGTAAGCCGTACGTACGCATGAACGCTACTTTCATTTCAATTTCATAATTAATGGAACTAAATCATAATGATATAAATGTATAATATAATTCCAGTATAATATAGTGTATAATACCATTTACTCCATCCTTTATACATCCCACATATGGCATTAACGATTCAAATCACTTTGAGGGGGCGGTAGTCCGCACTTCCTAAAATGAAATTATCGCATTTTACCCATAATGGAAATCATAAAGTAAGCCATAAATGAGAAATACAGAAGAATAAGTAAAACATAAACACATTATATATCATATATAAATATAGTGACATCTTAATGGCCACCTTTGAAGGTGTTATATGAGTGTTGAACAATCATCGTTTCGTGAGGCAGAAATTCGCCATCCACAGAAACCGTATGTTCTTTAACCATTAGATGTAGGTGTGTGTAAGTGTAGCTCGAATAATTCTTATAACAACATCCTAGTATATTGAGGATACTGGTGTTGTCACAAAATAAATGAATAAAAAGAGTTTAGGGGGTTGGAGAAGAAAAATAAAACAAAACAACATTAGAAAAGACATTACCTCAAAATCGGGTAACTCTTTCTGATTTGAGCCAAAGGCTTCCTTGGGAAGAGTTCTGCCCAATGTGAGGCTTCTATGAGTAAGGGAGGAATGTTGGGAGAGTATTTGGGCAGAGGTTGGCCGAGCCAAAAGGCTTGAAAGTGTAAATGAGGTGGGAGAGGTGGGGGCCTTTTATAAGTGGAGAGGAGGGGCACTTTTGGAAAGATTGAAATGTTACATTATTTCACAATGCTTTTCGGATTCTAAAGGTCCCACACATATATAATTCGAGGCTAAGGTGATAAGGGTTCGAAATATCCTCATCCAATTGGCTTTGGACAGGTGTAAGCCTTGGATGTTGCATTATCTTCCCATTTTGTTTAAATCATTAAATAATGAGGTCATCGCTGCATCATAATGATGTCATCAATAATTTAATTTATTTAATGTCTAAAAATTATAAAAAAAATACTATGATGTAGGAAATCCTTTTATCTTTCTAATGAATATTTATAGTCAAAATTTGGATTTTTTTAACCCCACTTAAAAACTATTTTAGTAAAACAACTCATGTTTGTGTCAATTTAATTTTAACATTAAATAAATATATATTAATGTCATTTTCCAACTAAAGTGGCTCCATGGGGTCCCCAAGATGGCCCATGGGTTGTCTTGGTCGGCCATGACTCATCCAATAGGAATAGGACAAGTGTCAAGCTCATATAATATTATTAAAACATTGTTTTTACCTTAAACTACACTAATTACCTCTAATCGCGATTAAGAACTTAAAAGTTACTATTCACCAAAAAAGTATTTTAATTTTATTGAACCACATTTTACTTCTTAATGACAACCATGTATGTCGGATTTTTGAAAATCAAATCACAGAAGTGGTAATATTTCATTTAAACGAAAAATCAGTTATTTAACTACCACTTAGTGGTTTCACTATTCATCAAAAATTGAAGTTTTTCAGAATAAGGCCAAAATTTCACCCTAAGCTATAATTGATATTACGAATTCAAAAATGATGTCTATTTTACAAAATTCCAAACATATTAGTTGAATTAATTAATTTTATAATTAATTCCCGCTGTCACAACAAATAGCGTGTTTTTAAGAAACAATTTATATCAAAAGATTGGCAATTGTTTATGTCCAATTTCAATGTTAAATTAATTCTAATGACCACCATTGGATAAAATGGTAAAAATATATTCTAATTATACTTTAAAACCACTAAATATTATAATTTATCACTATAAATTATTTTGATTAAAAAAGTTGTTTTTAAGTATTTTTCAGTATTCATAAAAATTTGGAAGTTCTCGGAAAATTACAAAAAATTCAACATAGGCTAATTTCAATATTAGGAATACAAAAATGAAGTCCATTTTGAAATATAAAATTTCTATAAATTTAAAAGGTGGTTATTACTATTCATAACAGCTACTTTGATTAGTTGCGGTGTGTTAGAACTCGAACTTGCGTACAATGCAAGCTATTGCATTATTGAAAGAGAGGCGTATCATGGAAGCTCGGGGTGTTACAAAAAACCTGTATTCTGGTTATGATCGTAGATCCATCTAGCACTCACTCCATCTATCGAGAGCCTCCCCTATCATAGAATAATGTCTAAAAGGTGATCCTTCTTGGACCTTATATCATTGAAAATGGTTTCATCTCATTCTTGTTACCTGATTTACTCTATTTGTTCCACCTACATTGAGATCTTGATCAGATCCTGATTGTGGGAGGGAAGATTCATCCTCCACCTGCATAGCGAAGCTTTAAGATTCTTGATCTTTGTGTGTAGATATATCCACAGGTTCCCTGAGATAGAACTGGTCCATGCTTCCCTGACCACATCCATGAAGTCAGTCTCTTCCAACCACATCCTAGAAAAAAGAGAGTAATCCTCAATCAATGTTCTGGAGACCAACAAAAGCCTCAATGGGGAGTGATCAGACAAACACTACACCAGGAGAGATAGTATTTCATCTTGGAATAAAGTGATAGCGACCTCACTCCTCAGGCATCGATCAAGATGGCACCATTTTCATATGGCTCTACATTGACTGTTTCACCATGTAAATATATCTCCCATGAGGCCCGTATCCTAGAGATATTTCCTTACCATGAAAGACACAAAGTCTTGATTTTCACTCCTTGGAAAATCCATGCCCCCTTGTATCTCCTCAGGGGATGCTATGGTATTAAAATCGCCCCCTAAAATCCAATGGGTATTTTCAGAAATAAGTCCATCTAAGTCGCTCCATAAAATCTCTATATCTTGGGAACTACATTAAGCATAGATGAAGAAGAAGAATTTTTTTTCATACCTAATGATATTTTCATGGAAAGATATTGATCCAATGCACTGATTTGATCAACTATTATGTGATCCTTACAGAACATTTGTATTTGTGGGTTGAGCGGGTTCCCGTGCATGAACCCATGAACTCTAAGTCTCTGAGAATACACTTAGATTTTTCATGATGCATTTTTTTTTCAAAATAGCCACCATAGAAACTGCTTTGTTAAAAAAAACTCAATGCCAATGAATTCCACTTTCACTTGTGCCCCTATCCCTCAGGCATTCCAGATTAAGATCCTAAACATTGACCTGAGTGTGTCTAGATTTTTCTCTAGACTCATGGCCCTTACTATAAAGTGGTGACTATGGGAAACATAGCTATCTGGATTGGGACTAAGAATGGGTACACATGCTGCCATGTGTTTTCATGATAAAGCCCTCTAAAGAACATCCACCAGTGGGAGAATCCCATTGAGAATCCGCTAAAGGAACAAGGAACATAGCATCCTACAAACTTCTAACAGGAGACACTGGAGGTGAAATATGGGTGGGAAACAATGCCAATGGTGCATGCAGAGAAGACAGGGGTGTCCCCATTGATAGACAGGATGGAATCCGGAGACCCTCACTAGGAAAGGAAGGGTTGGGGCACATCGGGTGGGTGTGGTACCTCAAACAAATAAAACGGGAACAAATGATGAAACAAAGAAATTTTTAACGTGGTTCAGCTTCGAAGCCTACATCCACGGGAGAAACATTTCTCTATTATCATCTCTCAGGTTCTCGTCGGAGGATCACAACACACATACCTTAAAAAAGGGATTTGATTCCCATTAAATAGATGAACCAAAACCTAGTTGGTTTGGGGTAGTCTATGAACCCCTTGAGAAGTCTCCTCCCACTGTAAGGTGCTTCAAAGAAGGATGATCTAAGTCTTTAGTGTCAGCTGGGTTGGTTTCCAACCCTGGAAGAGGCTTCTGCTGACCAAAAACTCCAAATTGGTAGTGGCCCCCAAAAATATCCCCCTCGCGACCAATTTGGGGTAGAATCTTATCATGCAGTCTCCTTGTAGGTGTTGAAAACATCATCAGCAAATCAAACATGCTTCTTCACTCTAGATGACGTGACACTTCCACCATCTTTACTCAATCTTGGGCTGACTGCGGTCTCCATCAAATGATACAACCCTTGAGACTCCTTCCCAGTAAACTTCACCGCATCCCCACATAAGACTTCCAACACTCCACCTTCTATGGAAATCTTGAACCCTTTTTCATCGAGCCTACTTAATTATACCAGGTTCCGCTTCATCCTCACAACAAATTTCACATCAACAGGTTTTCAAATTCCTTCATCTTGTGTCTTCAATTTCACCATCCCGACTCCTCGAACCTCGCATGTTGACCCATCATCAAGTCTCACCGAGTCTCACACATGGTTGAATGTATCAAATGTACCTCTCATCATACATATGTGTTCTGAGATCCCCGAATCCAAAACCCATACGTATTCATTTGGATTTTGAGCCTACTTGTTCTTCCTCTTTAGAAATCCGCATTCCCTCTTCATGTGTCTGTATCTTTTTCAGTAATGACATTGCACTTCTCCCTGATCAACGCTCTCTTCTGAGTGAAAACTTCTTGTTGTCACACAGACTTCATCATCTGCTGATAGTTCTATGATGTTTGCCTCCTCATTTTCAACATTCTTTTTCCCAGCAACGTACCGTTTGTGCTCTCCATAGTCACTTTTATAGTGACCCTTCTTCTCGTACCAGAAACAAGTGATTTCGCTAGGATCATGTCCCCTAGATTTAGGCCACCATTCATTACCTCATGATTGTTGATTTCAGCTCCTCCCACATTGATCATCTCATATCACCATGATTTTCTCACCTGAATGCATCACGTGTCTTCGAAATGACTCCGAATCTTGAAGTGACGTCATCACATTGTCCAACTTCAATGTATCCTTCCCCACAAGCAATGCAGTCACAAGCCCATCAAATGATCTTGGTAGTGATGACAAAAGAAAAAGTGGTTTGTCTTCCTCTCCAACCTTCACACCGAGCCCCAATAACTATGTAAGGATTTTGTTGAATTTGTTGGTGTGATCCAACAAGTTCTTTCCCTCTTCCATGCATAACTGGTACAATTTATTCTTCAGGAATAATTTTTTGGTGAGCGACTTTACCATATATCGCTGCGCCAACATCTTCCATATCCCATTCGGTGATGTCTCGTCCAACACCGAGTATTTCAACTCATTCTCTAGACATAGTTGAATTGTGCTGACGACCTGCATCTCGAGCTCTTCCCAATCATATTTACTGGTTGTCTCGGGATTTTCTTTGATCAATGGTCTGATCATGCCCTGCTGCACCAAAAGTTCATTCACCATGCTTTGCCACAAGCCGAAATTATTTGGACCATCGAACTTCTCAATATCAAATCTTGGTAGTGTTCGGCCACCCATCGTTGTCATTGTCGCAAAACGCGATCACCACCGTCAATGTTGCACCCTTCTGGAACCAACAGATAGAGTGAGAATTTTGAAAAACTAACCGTATGAATATATCCGGAACAGTAAAAATAGTCTGAATCGGCATCTAGATCGCTGAAATTGGACACCAATTGACTGAGAAATTATCAAAACACGTTCAATGGTCCAGATCGCCTGCTGGTGTGTTGCTGACGTGGCACGCTAGAGTTCCTGCCAGAAACTCGCCGGAATAATTGCCGGTGGTGTGAACAGTTCTGGCTTCTCTGGCACAGAGGTACTGTTCACCCGTGGGTTTGACCAAACATTGAACGAGATTACCGGGATCGTTTCAACTCCGTTTTTATCGCTTCTTGCGCCGTTGGAATCGTCTCGTCACCCACTTTAGAAATCTGGCCTTGGAAAAGAATTTCGACCACTTTCAATTTCCCAGCGACCAGAAAAATCGTCGTCGCCTTACCGGTTCAACTCTGTTCGCTCCGAATCCCCTCTAATACCACTTGTTAAGGCGAAGCGGTGGTGCGTGGTACCTCAAACACACAAAACGAGAGCAAACGGAGCAACACGAGAATTTTTAATGTGGTTCGTATTTGAAGCATACATCCATGGGAGAAATGTTTCTCTATTGTAACGACCCAAGGATTTTCAATGGAAAATTCCCTTCTTATATTTATGTCATAAAATAACATGAAAACACAAAATAATGAACTTCTAAGTGATAAGTGACCTTTAAACATTAGTTTTTCACTCCTGTGTTTGGAATTTTTAAAATCTGACATACACGGCTGTGTTCAAGATGATTTTTTGAGTCTAATAAAACAAAAATAATTTTTGGTGATTAGTGACCTACCCATAGGAATAGTTACATACCCTTATGAATAGTAATATGACTCTTATGAATAGTAAATCATCCAACACAAGTGTTAAATTACCTATGAATAATAAAATAATATTTAGACATCATAGAAAATGACAATTTGACCTTAGTAAACGTTTTGGTATTTTGTAAGTCATAAATAAGTAAATATAATTAATTAATTAATTTAAAAGAATATTTATTTCCCTAAAATTTATTCATAAATTATTTAATCAACGTCTTATAGATTTTAGATAATTTTATAAGACCCTACGTAATTTTTGAAAGCACTATAAAATCAGTTTTAATCTGAAAAACTGTTTTTAAGAAAATTATGAATTTAATTAAATATTAAATTAATAAAAATTTAAAAATTATTTTTGAAAAATGGACATAATTTTTGGATTCTACACGTCGAAAAATGGTTGGGGTAAATTTTTGGGATTTTTCTTGGATACATGATTTTTTATGAATAGTAGAATCCGATAATTTACAATAAAATTTAAATAATGGATTAATTGAGTCATCGATGATGCTCTGATGATATAAACCCCCTAGGTTCGGGATCAGATTATAAAATTACTATTCTTGGTCATTCAAGACTCACTATTCCTTGTCTTTTGGGGAAATAATAAACAAATGAATTTTATATTAAGGATACCCCTCTCGCCTCCACTATAAAAGCCACCCATAATACCCTCATTTCCTCACACCTCTCAAGCTCCAAGATTTCTCTAACCTCTACCCAAAAACCTTCCCTATCTCCTAACCCACTTCCAAGAGCAGCGGGTCTCATCAAAAGACCAATATTAGGCCCTTAAATAGGTTCTCAAGAGAAGGATTCAAGAGGTAATTTCCCACCCACTTCTCCTTTAATTTCCTTTCAAGTTCAGGTTCATTTCTTGATTTCTCCCCACCTATCTTCATACAAATTGTATTTTAACTCTAGTATTATACATATAATGTAATTTATATGATTATAAAGGGATATTATATCATCCAATCCCCTTTCCCTCTTCCTTTTATTTTATTAAAGAGAATGTTGTTCGTGAGGTGTTAATTTATCACCTTAAAGAACGACATGCTTTCTTCTTCCATTTATACCTTCAGATCTGGTCATAAACCCAATATTATGGTATCACCAGAATAATTTCTGTGCATTATGTTCCATTTAAAGTTCTGGAAATAACCAATGGACATATTACTAAGTGATAAGTTAAAACAAGTTTGTTGTGATCCAAAAAACATCCCAAATTTACCCAAATAACCATCATTTAAATCTTATCTATTGATTCATCCACATGGATCTAATATAATTCATTATATGATAATTCAATCTCCAATAATATCATATATAAAATTTAATATCATTTCTGGATTTTTACTCATGTTTTACCCAAACTTCAATTTAATAATACGAGTGAACCACCAAAGAAAAACCATAAAAACGAACATCCCCGAAAAATGTTTTAAAACTCTATAAGTCATCCAAACGAACATAACATGAAATAATAGAACCAGAATGATCCCTATTAATGTAAACATGGTTCTTTATTTCTAATTAAATAATATAATGTCATTATAGAGGACATTAAAGAGAAGGAATCATTCGGGTACAAGTTAATGGGAAATTTTTGAACCCCACTCTCATCCTTCAGGTTCTAACTATTTAAATTCATTTTTTATATGATCACTCCTTAAAGATCATTTTTTCATAATTTTATTTTCTTTTTTGGGAAATTCATGTTTTATTATTAAGTTTATGTCAATCAAAATGTTTTCCAAAAGAACTCTCCTTTTAAGAACTCAACTTTTACCTCTCATTCATGGTTGATGGTTCCTGTATCAAGTATGTTGTTCCCTATTTAGTTTTGGGAACCGAAAGCTTATGAATGTATTCTTATGAGATGAAACACATTACTTGCCAAGGTTTAGTTATGTTCACTTTTGATGTATTCTCCATGTGGAAATCATGATAATGATAATGTTATGATGTGACGGGTGCGCCAAGAATTATTTAGCACAATATGAATGTTTGAATGTGACGGGTGCACCCAGAATTATACAGTGCTCTAATGCATTGGGTAAAGTGATTAATCTCATGAGTAAATTTTATATGATGTTTGAACAAGATTCTAGCTTGGTTCACAAGTATGTGTGGTATTTAACCACTAAGTCATGATGTTTCCTTTTTATGCATTTCCACATTTCAAGTCTTTTATTTATGCTCCTCTCATGTTCATGATCTTTTTCCTATGTTATGATTATACACAACCCATGATATTTTGTTCTTATATATTCTATTAATGCCCTTATATCTCACCCCTTTTTATGTATATCCTCAGGTGGCTACATGTACTAAGGAGAGGACAAGTTCCAATAATAAGCTAGAGAAGAAGAAATTAAATAAATGTTTATGCTAGATGTTGTATTTGTTATGTGCGATCCTAGTTTTCCCAAGACACCAAGCCTTTGGATCCTCTTTGTGTAATACTATTATGTTTTTTATATTTGAAATGATTTAATAATAATGTAAGAAAAGGTCGGGATGCTATAGTTGGTATCAGAGGCAAGGTTTAGTTAATTTGTGATGTAGGTTTAGTGAACACTAGAGAAAACCTCTAGTATGAGACTAAGTAAAAATATGCACACAATAATATTTACCTAGGGATCCCATATGTTATGTTTTTGGTATAATTTTTTAAATGAATAAGTTTTTCATGACTTTTTTAGTTATGTTTTGTTCTATCCTTTTCAATTTTAGAAAATGGTGGCAACCAGGAGAAATCTGGCCGACAACTCATGCGAGGGCAATGCAACGATTGCCCGAACGACATACCTAATGATTTGGGAGGTGGATTTAAAAAATTCATGGTAATTCTTACCCAATTATCCCAGTTTATGAATAATAACCATAATAATTGGGAACATCCTCCTTCACCAGAGAGGGAGAAACTGGATGTTGAATGTTTTACGCTACAACGACCACTGACATTTTGTGGATCTTCTAATCCACTAGTTGCGGAATAGTGGGTCAAATCCATGGAGATGATATTTTTTGTGCTTCACTATTCAGAGATGGAGAAGTTTACTCTAGCCGTTTATCATCTTGATGGAGAAGCTGATCAATGGTGTGCTTTGATTAAGAACACTAATCCAAGGGAGGAAATTGAAGAGATGGAATGGGAAGACATTAAGATAATGTTTCTTAATAAGTATTTCCCACGAACTCTTCACACAAAGATGGAGAGAGAATTCATTGAGCTCAAGAAAAAAAGAAGGATAATCTGTAACAACCTATGAAGTGAATTTCACAAGGCCCGCAAGGTATGATTCAGGTTTTTTTATCAACAATGATAACAAAATTGATAGATTCTTTAGTGGATTAAAACCACACCTTCGAAAGGCTCTTGCAATTCGAGACATTGGGAGTTATGAATAAGTTCTTCAGTGTCCTATCAAAGTGGACATGGAGTTTAAATAATAGTCCCATGGCTATGGTGATAAGAAACGAAAGATGGAGTTTCAAGCCGGTGGATCTAGTGACAAAGTTTGGAAGAAAAATCAACGACCCACATGCCAAAAATGTGGGAAGTTTTTCCATGGGAACTACCTCAAAGGGACGGGGAAATGATTCAAGTGTGGGAAATAAGGACACCATGCTCAAGAGTGTCAAAAAACGCGAAAAGGAAGGAAAATATAGCTAATGAAAGGAGAGAACCACTCATGGTTCAATGCTACAACAGTAAGGAGCTATGTAACTATGCAAACCGGTGCACTAAACCTCAAGTTCTCAAGGGTAACCAGCGTCAGCAGCCACCAAAGCCAAAGGAACAAGGGAAAGAATATGCCATCACTACTAAGGAGGTGGAGCATGATAATGATGTCGTACAATGTACACTTCCTATTCACTCAAGAATGTAAAAAATCTTATTTGATTCTGGTTCTACGCATTCCTTTATATCTCGCAAGTTTTCTAGAACTATAGAATCGAAACCCCGAAACATTGAAGTAGAGATATCTGTAAGAACACCAAGTGGTGCAATCATTGCAACCCAAGTGTTTGACACTTCTCCTATTGGAATATGTGGGAACATTCTTCTGGAAAATCCCGTAATACTTCCCTTGGTGGAATTAGATGCTATAATGGGAATAGACTGGATCTCGTTATATAGAGCACATATCAACTGTCGGGAAAAGAAAATATCTTTTTATATTCTGAACCATCCCATGCTCCTCTACAAATGCATAAAAGATCATGAATCACCTTTGAAAAATCCTTCAATGGTGTGGGTTTTGATTCCCTATGAAGAAGCATACCTCACCCAAATGGTTGAGTTGAAGGAAAGTTCCAACCTTGAGAAAATTCCCATCATGAGGGAATACAGTGATGTATTTCCAGAAGAGTTACCTGGAATTCCCTTGGATTGTGAGGTAGAGTTCTCAATTGAACTCATACCTAGAGCTAATCCTATCTGAATGTGCCCCTATAGGATGACTGCTATCGAAATGGAGGAGTTAAAGAAGCAACTGCAAGAGCATCTGAAAAAATGGTTCATACACCCTAGTGCATCACCTTGGGGTGCGCCAGTGATCTTTGTGAAGAAGAAGGATGGAACCACGTAGCTGTGTATCGATTATCGGGAACTCAAAAAGATCACCATAAAGAACAAGTATCCTCTCCCAAGGATTGATGGCTTGTTCGACCAGTTAAGGGGAGCTCAATACTTCTCAAAGGTGGATCTTCGTTTTGGATATCATCAGGTAAAGGTGAAGCAGGAAGATATTTAGAAGACTCCCTTCCGTAGAAGGTATGGGAACTATGAGTTTTTGGTGATGCCCTTTGGACTTACTAATGCCTCTGAAATCTTGATGGATTTGATGAATAGATTCTTTTGGCATTACCTCGACAAATTTGTGGTAGTGTTAATCGATGATATTCTCATCTACTCCAAGAGAAAGGAGGAACATGAAGAACATCTAAGACTTGTGTTGGTGACATTGTGAAAGGATAAGTTGTACTCCAAGTTTAGCAAGTGCAACTTTTGGATGAATCAAGTCACGATCTTGGGACATGTGATCACAAGTGAGAGAATTTATATGGACCCTTAAAAAATGCGATCGAGGAATGGCCCAGACCCTCTAGTGTCACAGAAATTCGTAGTTTTCTTGGATTAGCTGGGTACTATCAACGTTTTGTGAGAAACTTCTCACAATTGTCAATCCTACTAACTAAGTTAACATGGAAGGAGGTAAAGTATGTTTGGATTGAAGAATGTGAGGGAAGATTCATGGAGCTAAAGAGAAGGCTGATCCCTGCACCTGTACTCACACTACCGAAAATTGGAGAAAGTTTCGTGATATACAGTGGTTCTTCAAAGAAAGGCTTGGGTTTTGTACTCATGAAAAATGACAATTTGATAGCCTACGCCTCACGAAAGTTGAAGATCCTTGAGCAGAACTACCCGACGCAAGATCAAGAGCTGGCAGCCGTTATTTTTGCCTTGAAAATCTGGCGGCACTACCTTTATGGTGAGAAGCGTGACATATACACCGACCACAAGATCCTAAAGTATATATTCACACAAAAGGAGCTCAACATGAATCAAAGGAGATTGTTAGAGATAATCAAGGATTAAAATTGCTCTATTCCCTATCATCTTGGAAAGGTGAATAAGGTAGATGATGCTCTAAGAAGAAAAGAACCGGATACTCTATCCATGCTGTGGATTGAGAAAGACCCTATCTTCAGGGATATGCAAAGAATGGATTTGGAAATCAAAATGGCAGGGGATACATCCTACCTTGCCCAAATGATTGCGCAACCATCCATATAGGAGAAGATTAAGGAAGCACAAAGGGATGATGTGGAGATACAAGAAAAGGTGAATGCAGTAAAGGAAGGGAAGATGCAAGTGTTCCATATCGATGATGTTGGTTTGATTCGGTTTGGAACACGACTTTGTGTGCCTTCATCACCCTGGATAAAGAAGAATCTATTGGATAATGAACATAACTTAAATTTCTCTATCCATCTTGGGAGTACCATGATGTATCGTGATCTCCGAGAACAATTCTGGTAGGATAACTTGAAGAAGGAGATTGAAGAATATATATCAAGGTTCTTGGTATGTCAGCAAGTTAAAGCTGAGTGACAAATGTCCAAAGGTATGATGAAAACATTACCTATACCCATGTGGAAATGGGAAAATGTTACTATGGACATTGTCACAGGTCTCCAGAAGACGTCAAAGGGAAATAATGCGATATGGGTTGTGGTTGACCAACTCACCAAGACTACCCATTTTATCGTTATTAAGGAAGAACTCTTGCTTGAACAAATTGCAAAGATATATGTGACGGATGTGGTGATACTGCACGTTGTTCCACTATCAATTGTCTATGACCGTGATCTAAGGTTCGTATCTACATTTTGGAGGAGCCTTCAACATGCTTTGAGTACTGAATTAAATTTCAGCACGGCCTATCACCGCCAAACCGATAGCAAGTCTGAAAGAACTATTTATATGCTTGAAGATATGATAAGAGCCTGCTTTCTTGAATTTAAAGGTGGTTGGGATCAGCATCTCCCATTGCTTGAGTTCTCATATAACAATAGCTTCCACACGAGTATTCAGATGGTTCCATATAAAGCTCTGTATGGAAAGTGATGTAGAACTCCATCCTTTTGGGATGAAGTTGGAGAAAGAAAGCTACTTGGACTCGATCTTGTTCAAGAGATGATAGAGAAGCATCAAGTCATCCAAAAACACATCTAATTTTCTCAAAGCCGGCAAAAGAGCTATGATGACAACCGTCGAAGGGACTTGGAGTTTGATGTTGGAGATAAAGTCATCCTTCGAATATATCCATGGAAGAGAGTCATGCGATTCAGGAAGAAATGGAAGCTAAGCCCAAGGTATATTGGCCCCTTTGTGATCCTTGGTCGGATAGGAGTCGTGGCCTATCGTCTTGAACTTCCACCGAATATGGATCAAGTTCATGATGTGTTTCATGTATCACTACTGAGAATGTACATACCAGACCCCTCACATGTACTAAACATAGAGGTGGTGCAGCTAGAAGATTATCTCTCCTTTGAGGAGTAGCCAGTAACGATTCTGGATCAGAGAGATAAGGTTATATGAAACAAGACAACCCATCTTGTCAAAGGTTTGTAGAGTAACCATAAGTTTGAGGAAGCAACATGGGAACCAGAAGAGGCAATGAAGGAGATGTACCCTCGCCTGTTTGTGTAAAGTGAAATTTCGGAGGCGAAATTCCTAAGGGGGGATGAATGTAACGACCCAATGTTTTTCAATGGAAAATTACATTCTTATATTTATGTCATAAAATAACAAGAAAACTCAAAATAATGAACTACTAAGTTATAAGTGACCTTTAAACATAAGTTTGTCACTCCTATGTTTGGAATTTTGAAAATCCGACATACACGGTTGTGTTCAAGATGTTTTTTAGTGTCTAATGAAACAAAAAATTGGTGAAGAGTGATCTACCCTTAAGAATAGTAACATACCCTTATGAATAGTAATATGACCCTTATAAATAGTAAATCATCCAACATAAGAGTAACATTACCTATGAATAATAAAATAAAATTTAAACATATTTGAAAGTGACAATTTTACCTTAGTAAATGTTTTGGTATTTTGTAAGTCATAAATAAATAATTATAAATAATTAATTAATTTAAAAGAATATTTATTTAACTAAAATGTATTCATAAATTATTCGATAAATTTATTATATATTTTAGATAATTTTATAACACCTACATAATTTTTGAAAGCACTATAAAATCAGTGTTAATCTAAAAAAATGTTTTTTAAAGTAAATTAAGATTTTAATTAAATATTAAATTAATAATATTTATAAAATTATTTTTAAAAAATGGACTTCATGTTTGGATTCGACACGTCAATAAATGGTTGGGTTAAATTTTTGGGATTTTTCTGAGATACATGAATTTTTAATGAATAGTAGAATTCGATAATTTACAATAAATGCTAAATAATGGATTATTTGAGTAATAGATGATGCTCTGTTGATGTAATCCCACATGGTTCGGGATAAAATTATAAAATTACTATTCTTGGTCATTAAAGACTCACTATTACTTGTCTTGTGGGGAAATAATAAACTAATGAATTTTATATTAAGGAAATCCCTCTCCCCTCCAGTATAAAAGCCACCCATCATACCCTCATTTCCTCACACCTCTCAAGCTCCAATCCTTCTCTTAACTCTACCCAAAAACCTTCCCTATCCCCTCCCCCACTTCCAAGAGCTTATGGTCTCATCAAAAGACCAATCTTAGTCCCTTAAGGAGGTTCTCCAGAGAAGGATTCAAGAGGTAATTTCCCTCCCTCTTCTCCTTTAATTTCCTTTCAAGTTCAAGTTCATTTCTTGATCTCTCTCCCACCTATATTCATCCAAATTGTATTTTAACTCCATTATTATACTTATACTGTAATTTTATGATTCTAATGGGATATTATATCATCAAACCCCCTTTCCCTCTTCCTTTTATTTTATTAAAGGGAACGTTGTTCGTGAGGTGTTAATTTATCACCTTCAAGAATGACATGCTTTATTCATCCATTTATACCTTAAGATCTAGTCATGAAAACATTTTTATGGTTGAACGAGATTATTTTATGTTTATTATGTTCCATTTTATTTTCAGGAAATAACCTATGGACATATTACTAAGTGATAAGTTAAAACAAGTTTGTTGTGATCCAAAAAAACCGCCCAAATTGACCCAAATAACCATCATTTAATTATTATCTATTGATTCATCAAAAAGGATGTAATATAATTCATTATAAGATAATTAAATATTCTGTAATATCATTAATTTCATGTAATATCATTTCTAGATGCTTACTCATGTTTTACCCAAACTTCAACCTAAGAATACAAGTGAACCACCCAAGAAAAACCATAAAAACGAACATCCCCGAACAATGTTTTTAAACTCTATAAGTCATCCAAAGGAACATAATATGATATAATAGAACCATAATGAACCCTATTAATGTACAAATGGTTATTGATTTCTAATTAATGAATATAATGTCATTATACAGGACATTAAAGAGAAGTATGCATTCGGGTACAAGGTACGAGGAAATTCTCGAACCCCACACTCATCCTTCGGGTTCATCCTCTTTCACTCCATTTTTGATATGGTCACTCCGTAAAGACAATTTGTTCATCATTGTCTCTAATTTTCTGGGATATAAATGTTTTCCAATGAGGTTTATGTCAATCCAAATATTTTCCAAAACAACTCTTCTTTTAAGAACTCAACGTTTACCTCTGATTCATGGTTGATGGTTCTTGTATTAAGTATGTTGTTCCCTATTTATTTTGGGAACCCAATGCTTATAAATGTATTATTATGAGATGAAAACCATTCCATACCATGGTTTAGTTATGTTCACTTTTTATTTATGCTCCATGTGGGAATCATGATAATGATAATGTTATGATGCGACGGGTGCGCCCGGAATTATATAGCATAATATGAATGTTTGAATGTGACGGGTGCGCCTGGAATTATACAGCGCTCCAATGCATTGGGTAAAGTGATGAATCTCATGAGTAAATGTGAAATGATGTGTGAACAAGATGATATCTTGGTTCACAGGTATGTTTGGTAGTTAACCACTAAGACATGATGTTTTATTTTTATGCATTGCCACATTTCAAGTCTTTTATTTATGCACCTCTCATGTTCATGATCTTTTGCCTATGTTATGATTACGCTCACCCCATGATATATTGTTCTTATATATCCTATTAAAGGGATTCTATCTCACCCCTTTTTATGTATATCCTAAGGTGGCTACATGTACTATGGAGAGGACATGTGCCAATAAGAATCTAGAGAAGAAGAAAATAAAAAAATGTTTGTGCTAGATGTTGTATTTGTTAGGTGTGGTCCAAGTTTTCCCAAGACACTAAGCCTTTGGTTCCTCTTTGTGTAATACTATTATGATTTTTATCTTTGAAATTATGTTATAGTAATGTAAGAAAAGGTTGGGGCGCTATATCTATTCTCTTCTCTCCGGCACTCGTCGAAGTATCACAACACACACCTTACAAACAAATGGATTTGATTCCCGTTAAATAGATGAACCAAAACATGGTTGGTATGGGGTAGTCCATCAACCCCTTGAGAAGTCTCCCCCCGCTACAGGCTACTTCAATGAAGGATTCTCTTAGTCTTTGGTGTCGGCTGGGTTGGGTGCCAACCCTGGAAGAGGCTGCTGCCAACCAAAAACTCCCAAAATGGGAGTAGCCCCACAGGAACAAAGATCATCTCCCGCTTCTTCTGATCCAAGATCCATTGATGAAATCTAAATGATGCGAAAGATGGAAGTGACCCAGGGAACCCATGGTTGAAACTTGATTGGGATATAGAGAAAAGACTTGTCCCGAGGTGGACCCACTTCTTAAAAATGAAAAAATGGTATCCTGCCAACATCTGGGTTGGACAAAAACAAGGTCCATGTTGAAAGAAGGATAATTTTTAATGGGTATTTGAATTTTTTTTGCCTAAATGGGTTAGTGTTCAAAATATTTTTAAAAATGGGTTGAAGATTCGTGAACCCCATTCATGCATCACTGATACTAGGAAGATTCGTGAACGGGCTTCACGCATCATAAACGTGCTGCAAGATGCGTGAACCCCGTTCATGCATCCTTCACGAAGTTGATGAATGATGCCTAAACAGTGTCCACACATACTACAGAAACATTTTTTTACAGTTTTCTACAATTTTTTATTTTTGTTTTTTGTTTTGTTTTGTTATATATATATGAACAAAACAAAAAAATTCCATAGAATTTATCTCCTATTTAAAATCTAGTAGTATTTCCATTATAGCAGTCTAGATTCTGACAGAAACCTTCACCCAGGGATCTCTTTTATAAGAGGGCCTTCCGAGGAAATCATTCTGCATTTCCGATGTGGGATTCAGGTTCTCTTTTTCCTACGCAGAACATTCTACATTTCTAATACGGGATTCTGTTTCAATTATGTGAGTTTGGAAGATTTTAAAATACAAACCATAAGACCAATATAAATGATACTTAAAACATTGATTAAATATATAAGAAACAATTGAAAATAAAAAGAATTTTGTAAAAAATGGTTGATGAATAATAATTTATAATCATGCAAAACCACCAACTTGAAACATAAAAATGTTTCAAACACGTGTATTTGAAAGACTATAAAATTAAAACTACAAGACCAATATGAATGAATCTTAAAACAAGGATTAAACATATCAGAAATAGATGAAAATAAAAAGATTTTCATAAAAAATGTTGATAAATAATAATTTATAAGCTTTCAAAACCAACATCTTGAAACTTAAAAACGTTCATGCATGTGGCTTCGAAAACCTATAAAATAAAAAATATAAATAAAAATTAAAAGATGGATTAAAAATATAGAAATTTTTTAATAATTAATTAGTTAATTAGTATTATAATTATTAATTAGTTCATAATTAGTCACTTAGTTATATCAATATTAATTATATAATAATAAATTAGTTAATTTGTAATATAATTATTAATTACATTATAATTAATTAGTAAATTAGTAATATAATTATTAATTATATAATAATTAAGTATTTATTTAGTAATATAATTATTAATTATATTATAATTCATTAGTTAATTAGTAAATTAGTAATATAATAAATAATTATAGTTATTCATTACAATTATTAGTTATTAATTATTAATAATTAATTAGTTAATTAGTAATATAATTATTAATTATATAATTAATGATTAATTAATTAGTAATATAATTTTTAATTATTATTATATTTTTTAACTATATAATTTATAATTATATTAGTAATTAACTTATTAATTATTATATAATTAATAATTAATAATTATAATTAATAATTATATTAATAATTAACTAACTAATTATTATATAATTAATTTTTAATAATTACTAATTATATTGGTAATTAACTAATTAATTATTATATAATTAATAATTATAATTAATAATTATATTACTAATTATATAATTAATTTTTAATATTTAATAATTATATTGGTAATTCGCTACTTAATTATTAAGTAATTAATAATTACTGATTAATAATTAAAAATTATATTAAAAAATTATAATTACTAATTATATTACTAATTAATTAATTACTTATTTTATAATTAATAATTATGTTACAAATTGACTAAAAAATTATTATGTGATAAATAATAAATAATTATAATTAATAAATATATTACTAAATAACTGATTATTTATTATATAATAAATAATAAATAATTATAGTTAATAATTATATTACTAATTAACTAATTAATTATTATATAATTATTAATTAATCATTAATAATTATTAATTATAATTAATAATTATAATTAATAATTATATTACTAATCAACAAAGTAATTATCAATTTTTAATAATATTACTAAATAACTAATTAATTATTATATAATTATATTACTAATTAACTAATGAATTATTTTATATTATTAATTAATAAATAATAATTATATTAATTATTAACTAATTAATACTTATATTACAAATTAACTAATTATTTATTAACTATTTATTATATGTTTAATCCGTGTTTAAATTTTCATTTATATTGGATTTATAGTGTGTATTTTCTAGGCTTTCAAAGGCACATAAACGTTTTTAAGTTTGAATTTGGTGGTTCTGAAAGCTTATAAATTATTTTCCATCAACATTTTTTACGAAATACTTTTTATTTTCAACTATTTATTATATGTTTAATTCATATATTACATTTCATCCATATTCGTCTTATAGTTTGTATTTTATAATCATTCAAAGACACGTACTTGAAACATTTTTATGTTTCAAGTTTGTGGTTTTGAAAGCTTATAAATTATTATTGATCAACATTTTTTTATGAAATTCTATTTATTTTCAACTATTTCTTGTATGTTTAATCGATGTTTTAAGTTTCATTCATATTAATCTTATTGTTTTTATTTTATAGTACTTCAAAGCCACATACTTGAATCATTTTTATGTTTCAAGTTGGTGGTTTGAAAGATGATAAATTAATATTCATCAACCATTTTTAAGAAATTCTTTTTATTTTCAACTATTTCTTATATATTTAATCCATGTTTTTAGTTTCATTTATATTAGTCTTATAGTTTGTATTTTACAGTCTTTCAAAGTCACGTACTTGAAACAGAATCCCACATCGGAAATACAGAATGTTCTGTGTGGGAAAAAGTGAACCTGAATCCCACATCGAAAGTGTAGAATGATTTTCCAGGAAAGCCATCTTATAAAAGAGAGCCCTGGGTAAGGGTTTCTATCAAAATACAGACTGTTGTAATGGCAGTACTGCTGGATATTAAATAGCAGATAAATTGTGCTGATTTCTTTTGTTTTACTTATATATATATATAACAAATCAAAAAAAAATATTTTTTTAAAAAAAATTGTAAAAAAAGCTTCGGTAGGATGCGCGAACCACGTTCACGCATCCTTCATCAACTTCGTCAATGATGCGTGAATGGGGTTCAAACATCATTCAGCGCATTTATGATGAGTGAACCCCATTCAAGCATCTTCCCGGGATCAGTGATGCATGAACGGGGTTCACGCATCTTCGACCAATTTTTAAAAATATTTTTAACCCTAACCCATTTAGGCAAAAAAAATTAAAAAACCCCAAAAAAACTTACTCCTGAAAGAGGATTTCCTGTAAAAACTAGACTTGGATGGGGAAGCCTTGGAAGAGATATCATGAGGATAGATGATCATAACTTTTCCCTGATCATTGATCTTCGATGAGCATGGAGAGGTAGGACATCGACCTGGAGGCCTTGGAGACGCCGGAAGCACCCACCCATTAGCATTGCGGCATACCTATAGCGTGTGGCCTAAGAAATGGCATGAATAGCAGAAATGAGGATAAGTAGGATAAAACAATGCTTGATGACAATACTTCATCTCTTTGATCTGGAGCACGACATGATCCTGGATCAGCCATGATATTTCCATATCAACAAAAATTCATGCAACCGACTCCTCTTCCGAACAAATCATCATATCATCTACACAAAGGTACGACCCCAGAAAATCCACAATCACCTTCAAGAAAGACACATTCATAAGGTGGAGGGGATCCTAGAGATTTAGAGATCTAGACCGCCGTGAGGGAACCTTCACTTATGGAGTGCACGTACATCATCCAACCCAATAGGTAGAAGTGCCAGTGCCCCACCTAGTGAGGATTCATGCTCCAAGATTTAACATAATCCACCTTTGAAGCCAAAACGTGAAAAAAGCCCACAGATCCAGAATCAACACTACAACAGAAAGATCAAGACCCCACTTTTTGATGAATTCCTAGAATACTGGGGGAGTGGGTTTTTCAGCACCGAAATATGATGTCAGGGTCTATTAGAGATTTCTCACCACCTCCTTGAAAGACGCCACATGAACAAAAAGGATTGGGTGACCATTTTCTGAGATGGAGGAGGAAACTAACGGAACCCCCATTAACATTTCCTGAATAGTGCTTCAGATCTGATGAGAACCCAGACGATCATCCTTGAAAGTTAGTGGAGGGGGCTGATCCGAACCTCCTCTAAGCACTTCGGAACCAAGAACCACATGAGAAGCATTCTTGGCAATCACCAGATTAATAGTTGGGAGTGGATCATTTGACATTCGCCACTAAATATTTTTTTGAGGCGTTATAAAATTGTGAAAATACCTAAATTCCATTGAATTAGGGTATGTCTTTTAAATTGATAAAAAAAATTCTGAATTTTAAATTATAGAATATAAATTGTATAATTTTATTTGATGAAATTGATTTCAAATTTTTATTTGAGAAAAATTTTACGAAATTAATTTTATTGAAATCCAATGGTTTTTTCTTGAAAATACTAGATTTGATTAAATCATTGGATTTATTTTTAATTAAAAATTGGAATATTTGAAATGGGATAAGTGGAATAATCGTATTTTGAATAGTTTTAAAATAAATTTCCCATCATTTAATGTTATTAGAGCACATGAAATCCTAGGTTGTTAGTGAGTTATTTGGGACCAAACATCATGAAGCTATTATTTTTCAATAATTTTATAAAATAAATCAGTTTTTTTAATCCCACAATAGTCTTATTTTTGGTTTAATTTTCTGATTTTTAGGTTTTAGTGATATTTTGAGCTTAAATTAAAAAATTTCCAATTCTATAATTTTACCTGTTTTCAATCACATATGTATTTTGATCATATCCTTTAAATATTGATATAAATAGAGTGATTATTTCATTACGATATCCATGAACATTGGATAAATATTTTTTAACTAGGAAAACACTTGATTCGAATATCTAGAGGCCCAAATAAATCATTCTTTGTGGAAAGTTGTACTGTCTAGTATAGTGTCCCCCACCACCATAATTCAGGCATAAAACTGGATTAACATCAAAAAAATCATTTATTCTTTATAGATATAAGATATGATTCACTAAGTAATTTCCATGTTGGATTTTACATCAAAATACTCCAATTAAGTATTTTTTAGAATAGTTCAAAAATGTTGAATATGAATCCTTGAAGAAAGAGTTCAATTCAGTAATTTATTCATACCATTTGAACCACGCGTCCGAAATGTATCATATTTTGTGGAGATATGAGAAATGAATATGGAAAAAACATTTAGTTTGGATGAAACATGTGAATAGACAAGATTAAAGGTCATAGTGGCATGAGAAGTTTAAGAATTTTAATTTTATAAGTCACATGGAATAATTAAATAGATTGGTGTAAAATAGTCATAAATCCTTTGTTTGGTGGCCAATAATGATGAAATTTTTTGAGTGGATAGATGCCATATTATGGAACAACTGTTATATGTTCCCATAATCTATTATATTGTAGTGTCCTTTCTACTGTAATAGTATTATGTATTTTTAATCTATTTAACTCATTATCTTAATCTAATTTTCCTTTATTTATCTTTTGTTTTCCACCACTTTCATCTCCATTGTGATCTCTTGTACTCCTGATCATGATTAACTAAGCTGAGGATGTTCCTGGAGGATTAATCTAGTGTCGAACCCAAGTCAGTATACATTTATATTTTATGTTTATTAGTTGATTAGTTTTAGGACCAGGGTGATATTAGTGGGTAAGGTACCTTTTTATCCACTTTCCACCCAAGGATTAGCTTTCTATTATACAATACTTTCCATTGATCAAAGAGGTGGATATGTAGTCACTTAGATACCATTGAAAGAATCATATGTCCAAAATTATAGGTAGTAGATGATGTTAATTCATAAGATGGATCATGCTCATTATGTAGATTTGAATCTAATAAAGAGGCAATGAAGGTTCGCTCTAGATAATCTCTTGGGATGCTCTCCTTTTTGTCTAACATCATTTTTTCTATATTAATTCTATCTGCATTATCCATTACATGTTTTAGGTATATCATATTATCATTTCTCAAACATAAATTTATTTTAGTTTTTTCTCATAAATAATAAAATAAAAGAAAGTAAATTTTAATTAGTGATTTATTGACCTCAAAGGCTCTCCAAGAGAACTACCTAGATCATCCCCTGCAGTGCACTTAGTTATAAATATTATTGAGAGAATGAAGAACAAAACACCATCAAATATAAACCATTTCAAGGGATCTGAGTGGTATTCAGTAACATATTTTATTTAAATATGTTAAAGAATTTCATTTTTCATCAATAACAATAAAAATCATAAATTTCACTCCAAAAAACACTTTTTTCCTATGATTTAATGAAATTGATATTATTTTTCATGGGATGACTAATCTAATGTGAAAAAATAAAAAGAAACTAAAAAATTTCAGATATAAGAACTTTGAGAATAAATAGATGGGATTGTGAGAAAATTATAATGGCTATTGTAATATATACATTCTTATCAAGAGCAATACAAACCTGAGATGGAACCTATACCAGAATGAGAAAGGAAAGAGATGTCATTGATTATTTTTTATGTTAAAGAACTAGAGGAGGGTGATAAGGAGTTACAAATGAAATTAATTACATCATCCCATACTAGAACATTTCTCAAGGAGTTCCCAAATGTACACATTCAATATGGTACACTATATGGAGATTAATTTATTTTCTATGTATCCTAGAATATCTTTGTTAATGATAACCTAAAACACGATCTTCCAATTCATGATAATGAAACATAATAACCTTTCTACCTCCACGGTTATTTAGAAGAAAATGTTGAAGATGGAGATGGGGACATTTAGTTCCCAGTGGTCTTTCCGGTGGAGATAAATTACCATAATGACTTACATGAAAAGGAATATGTCTTTATTAATTCTAATTTTTTTAATATTATTCTAATAGAATTATTTTCTGAATTCTATTTCTCTAAATTTTTTTGTATAACCAATATGGAGCACACCTTGTATTTTAACGAAGAGACTACCAATGTGGTGTTTACTAAATAGGAAGTACTGGAAAAGCATGTGGTGGTGCGATTACCTCCTCAAAAAAAATTTCACACCATATGGGAATAGACACCACACAAGTCTATAGAGAGAACCCCCATATTATAATCCCTCCCACTCTACAACACAAATTACATATTCCATCATTCATGGGGGTTAGTGATTTCTTTATCTTAATTGGTGTTCTCTACATTATGTGTTTAATTATGGACATCGGTAAAATTCACATGTGGTCGTTCATCTCAATTAAACCGCACCCACCATCTAATTGGGGATAATTATCTACAACTGCCTGACTAGGGTTAGTTAAAACCTGACACCCACTTGAGGGTCTAAACCAAACATTATCCATTTTAAATCCCCTTTATATTTATCTTAATTTATTTTTATTATATCTTTTAATTTCATTCTTTTTGTTTTAATGTGGTAGAAACTTCAAGTTTATCTCAAGGTTTCCACTAAAAATACATCAGGTAATATCTTACATTTTCTTCAATTTATTTACTGTCCTATATAAATTCTATAATAAAATTTTTGTTGATCTATTTTGACCGAAAAATATGTTATTAAATGGAATAAGTTTTGGTGAGGGAAATCAACTTGTTTTTATGAATTCATTATTTACATATATATTTTTTCCATGTCTTTTTATGAATCTTCCATGTTTTGTTTTTTTCATTTTTTGTGTGTTTTTAGGAATCTGGAGTTGAATTGAATACATTGGAAAATTCAAAAAATCATGGTTTTTTCCATATTAATTTATTTTAATATTTGATTATTTAAAATATTGATAAATGGATATTGTTCCTTTATTTCTAAAACTTCTCATTTGATTGAGTTTGATTGATCATGAAATTCATGTGTTGTTGTACTGTCTGGATTGAATATCATGCCCAACCGGAGAGTGGACATATTCATTGCATTTTTCATTTTATTGAGATTTTAGAGGCACGTTTTGTTATCTATAACATGATATTTTTCCCCTATTCAATTCTTTTAGAGTTCATATAATGTGTTATGTATGATTGAGGCACCACTATGAAATCTCTTTTTTACATTCACACAAATTTGGACTTCCTTTTCATTGATATTCATTAATACCATAGTATCCATGAAATACCTTATTAGGAAGCCGCATTATAAGCTATTTATCTATTTTATAACTTTTATATAATTAAAAGGCCTGATTATTTTTGAAATCATGTGTGGTGGAGGGTAACGATCAGATGTTTTTTTCTTTCCTAAAGAATCGATTTGAGCTAAATTGAAAGTGTTAAAATAGTTATTATATATAGAGAGGATTAAAATTCATGATGGGTTGATGGATGGTCATAAAAAAATTATCATTAAAAACAAGGTATTTAATTTCATTAATTTTTTAAGATCAAAGGATGTATCTATTTTCATCAAAAAAATTCTTCTGAAGAGAAATACAGATATGCATTTTAGATGAAACAATGCAACAACATGGTAAAATAAGGGTGAAATTTATCATTGATGCAAAAAATCACATGTGATAACTTTCCAAAAAAAGGAATAGGTTTTTGGATGTGATTCATTTTTGAAATTATTTAGGATCACACCATTCTTGAACAAACTAGTTTTCAAGCATTTACTTCACATTAGAGCATAACCCCCCTCATACTATCTATAATGTTTTTAAATTTAAAAACATCCAAACCTCCATCTCAGAAAAACCAATGAGAAATAAATCAGGATTGATTCATTTTTGAATCTATGAAATGGTTATGATATGAGGATAGAAATCCAATGGAGATCACACATGTTCATGATAATGATAAAAACTCTACATTGAAAATCCTTGAGTGAAGAGATAATTTTTTTATGATGTAGGTACATCATGGACCTGAGGATTAACATGATATTGAATAGATTATAATTATTTATAAGGAGATATGAAAATTTTATCCTTATAGGATTCATTATATCTACTTTGATATGACAATTGACTTGTGTTGACATTTAAACTTTGGAACTTTTGTTTTGACCTTGGCATATGAGGATTCCACATCAGTGAAATAGATAAGTGTAGGGTAGCAATGAAGCCAAAATTGGATGTTGATGTGGAAACATTTGGAGGAGACTTTTGGAGAGAATTCACTCACCCCCTCTCCCTATAAATTTGTATCCTCACCCCATCTCAATGTATTGGATATTATATGGGGAAATTTTCGATTGTATTGTTGTTTTGTTAATGCTATAATAGTATTATATATTTTTAATATATTTTAATCTTCTTACTCATCTAATTTTCATTTTTTTATCTTTTGTTTTCTTCCATGTTCTTCACCACTATGATCTCTTGTACTCGTGATCATGAGTAACTAACCTGAGGAAGTTCATGGGAGCTACATCCTGTGTTTAACCAAAGTCATTATATATTCATGTTTTATGATAATTATTTTCATAGATTTATTATTTTGGGGTTCATAATGAGAAAGTCTCCTCTCTGTCTCAATATGCCACCTGAGGCATAGCATTGTCTTCTTCAATATTTTCACTCATACAAGGAGGTGGATGTATGGTCTCTCAGTGATCATTGAATGAATCATATATAAAAAAACATAGGTATAATTGGATGTTAATGCATATGATGAAGAATTCTCATTATTTATATTTGAATCTAATAAAGAGATGATGAAGGTTCACAAAGGAAATCTTCATTGGAGGATCTCCTTTCTATCTAACATCATTTTTTCTTCATTCCTTATATCTACATTATATATTTCATGTTTTATTTATATTAATTTTTTATATCTCAAAGATCCATTTATTTTAATTTTATTTTATAAATAATAAAAATACTATAAAAGGGAATTAGCAATTTTGATTTATAGACCACAAAAGCTCCTCAATAGAATGACCTATGTCATCCACTATGCTTCACCTCATTATAAATATTTTTGAGAGCGTGCATGAAACAAAATCGTCAACACTTTATGATTTACAACAATAACAATAAATATGTAGCACAACACATCCTATATGGGATGAAGATGATTCCTCTCTTACTAGTTCCTGAGGTAAGTGTGTACAGATACTTCTATGATAATTATTTGAGTGTTTGCGAGTCCAATATCCTAGAACTATTGTACCTTTATTCAGATGACCATGTTTCTCATTTTTGTATATTTTAAATATATTTATCAAGGTTGTTAAATATATTACTATTAATTATGAATTTATAAAAACTATTTTATATAGAATGTCTCTTTATACCTTTTATATAATGAATTTACATCATTTAAAATGTAAGTCATGATTTATTTTAAATAATACTTTCAAATTCCATGCATATTTATTTAAAATGGATTCCATTATTTGGTAAATTAAATAATGGAATCTTGTTTTGGAGTCCTTGGGGAGACCCTACTACGTTTTTAGCTCACATCCTACTTATGACATCAGGTTTTTCAATATTATCTTCTTCCAAGTTAGACCAAGGGCCACTTGGAGGTGGTAGTAGCTATTGATAGTTGTTATTATAGAGTTGTGTCCACTGGGACTGGGTTTTTATCCTATTTTCTAGTACTTTATGGCTGTACTTTGGATTTTTTTTTCAATTTGACTACATGGTCACTTATCCGGATGAATATTTATGTTGTTCATATAGAGTTGATCATCATTATTCCATTGTGTTTGTGGAAAATTTGTTCCCACATTCATACTGTATGATTCCTGGTTCTTGTCACCAACCTGTGGGGATCATAAATTAACTTCAGGATATGTCAGGACCATCTCATTTAATAGTATACCTAGTTCTTTGGTTTGTTTCATTAGAGGTTTTCTGTTCTTTAAGTAATAAAGTGAAGAGTGGATGCATTTATAAACAGATATGGATTCTGTGTGTTCATACTAAGTGTGCATGAAGGAAAAAATAATCAGAATGTGGAGAATACAAACAAATTCATTCATATATAAAGGAAAATACATTTGATAATTGATAAGAATAATAATAATTATTCTTATTCCAAATAACCCATGCATGATATAGAACTTTAGTTGATATTGTGCAGTTATTAGCATAAATAAAAATAATAAGAATATTTTTGGACACCTAGTACACATTAATTAAGGCTATAAGTATCATTGAGATAATGGGAATCTTCCTAATAATTTCATATAATGAGGAAGAATAAAAGTTTTAGTGTTTTGAAGTACACATTTGTTGATCATTCTAAAAGGAACTGAGTTTTAGTGGTGTTGTACCATCCACTTGTTATATACTAGTGGCAAGACGTACATAAAATATTGTTTATTTAGTATCATTCAATGAAACAAATTGTAGGATTACTATTAATTATTTGATCCAAAGAAAATAAGTGAAGTAAAAATATCATGATTATATGTTCATTAAATATCATCTAAGAGTAGGTGCTGATAGTATAAATAATGACATTGAAGTCTTGTTGTACAAGTATAAATTATGACACTAACTCGGGAATATTTTTTAATTCCTTCCTAAACATTGTATTCCAGTTATAGTCAATTGTAATCACCAAAAAGTTAAAATGATAATTGAATCTATGAGATGAACAATGTTTGATAATTTTTTATAGTAGGTCTTTGAACATAATTCTTTACAAACCATTATGTCTGAATATTTCATTTATTATTTTTCTTACATGTGTATATAATTGTTGATATCACCCAATAGATGACTTCTTCTTAACTAAGACATGGGTGTGGGATTAAGTGATTCTAATTGGAAAGAAGGTAAATTTGTTAAAATGTTGGGTACACAGATTCACCCACTTCTAAGTGTCCCTCCATGATCCATACATGCTCTACATATTAATCATATTAGAACTGAGGAAATTAAATGGGTTTCATCAACATTTCATAATAGAATAAATAATGTAATTGAAACGTATTTCATAATAATTCTATCATTTCATCATATAATAACCTATAATGACCGAGTATTGACATACAATAACTTTGAATCAAATTTGTAGAATTCATAAAAACATTACTAAAATAGACACCTAAATACAATATTAGTCTAGTGATATTGGAAACATGGAAGCTTGAATACTGGTACATATGTGAGCTACATTATCTCCCACTATGTTCTAATTTAAAATCAACATTTTTAGAGACATCATACTTAATATGTATCTTCATAACCATGGTAAGGAAACCTAAAAAAGAGTGAGATCATATGCTCAATAAGGGTAAACAAGAGATACATGTAAGAATAAACATGGGCACAGGTGTATGGGAATGTGATCAAAAAACAAGAAGATCACACAATATATATCAATGATCATAAATATGAATCATGGGATGATGCTTTATAATTCATATGACAAGAATCATGCGGTAATAAAAAACATAAGACATAAAAATATAACATATTAATAAAAACTGGAAATGTGGAAGACACATAATTATATTTAATGATTTCCTTAGTAGTCATGGAACTGCTTCCATGGACATATAGGTTGAAAATGTTATTTACCAAATCACATTTAGACCATTATTATAGAACTATGTTCACTCCTCATTACACCTCTATAATACTTAACCGAGTTCACTTCTCATTCCATCCACATCAATCCCATGACATATAAATCATAATCCAATGCATTGGAGGGAGATATAGGTCCCACCGATCTCCTAATGAAATCATACATACATGTACCAAAAAATTAAAAACTATCATATCATAACCCATTAAATGAAATGGGTGTCATAAACATGTACTAATATCATAACTTGTGGAAGAGGGACATGTAAAATAATCATTTAATTAAAGCATAACCCATGGAAAGAAGCGGGATTCATAAGAATATAACCAGTGAAATAGAAACAGATTTTTTAAAAATCAGTCAAAAAAATATAAAATATTCAGAGAAATAATAGGAAAGAAAAAATTGTATCTTTTACCCAAAAATTCCACGATAACACCAAAAAATGTTATATTAGATGGTAAATAATGTTTAAATATTTATTAAAAAAATTTCAAGGGGAAAATATCATTCTTATTTGATTTTTTTGAAAATATATCCTTTTGAAAACTATTTTATTTATAAATATAAATATAAATATATAATTTATTCTTGAATTTTTTATGAAAAACGTTTTCCATGAAACTTATAAATAAAATTGTAAACCATTCCAAAACTGTTTTCCATGAAAAAATTTAAAATATTTCTATTTTTCTTAATCCAAATCCCCATAAAAAATATAATTGATGGGATATATAAATTATCCATTGTTTAATAAATATAATCCTAAATATATTCCTTTATAGAATATACACCCTTATTAAGAAAATAGTGGTGAACATGGAATGTATCTCACTAGTATGGAAAGTGAGATTAAATTCCCTTAACTGGTGTCTTGGATCATGTCATACTCATTCAAACCTCATATGGGAAAAATATAAATTTATTATACATCTATGAAAGAACCATATTTTTTTTACAAATACCATTTATGGTTTGATTATGGCATTATATTACCCACTTGTTAACAATTCTATGTTAATATTTCACTTCGGGTAATAAATTCTTTGTTTTTCACATGTGTCGTAATTATTATATTTTTTGTATCTATACTTATATCAAGATTTCCAAAAAATAAAAAATTATTTAAATATAATTTTTATTCAGTATATTTTATATATAATAATCTATATAATATATAATCATGAAGAAGAATACTCTGTTCATGGAGATAGTAGGTGATACACACGCCTAAATGCAATTTGCATTTAACTATCTTGACGCAAGAAAGAAAGTGAAATACATATATGTATAAATATGTTTATTTATAATTATTACAACATATTTATTATATAATATATTTCAAATATTTTCAGTAATCCAATCCTTAATAAATTTCATGTAGTGTATGTATGAATCACATCACTTTGAGGGGGTGGTAGTCCACACTTCCTCATATGAAATTATTATATTAACACAAATTGGAAAGTATAAAGTTAAGTTTTTTTAACATAATTATAAAATATTATTATAAAAATAAAAATAATATATAAATATATAAACATAGTTTGGATTATAATTTCCACCATGATAGGTAGTAAAGGAAAAATTAACAATCATTATTTTGCAGAACAGTAGTTTGTCATACACATAAATAGTACATTTGTTCCTCTTTAGATTGAGTTGTGGTTATGTGTAGGTTGAATCAATCATGAATTGAATCTATTCACCATTTAAACCAGCATAAAACCTAGCTCAGGAGATGGATCGAAGTTCACTCCTAATCCCCAATGGCTGGCACAAGTGCTCAGGTATCTTAAACTGAAAATTGGGAATTATTTACCCAGGTATATAAAAATAAAATTTCAAACGAATCCATTAAAACCAATCTAGATTTTATAAAATTTCAGAATATAATTAAAAAACATAAGAAATTTCTAAAATACCATTACAAAGGAACAAAACCAGATATGATAGCCCAAGAACCTCTATATGGAAAGAGGCACTTCCCCCAAGACATCTCTACAACATCACATCACATTGGACCACTGAAATCCCAACCATAGGCACAAAAGTTGTACCTAAACCTACAGCAACCAATTCTAAAAGTCTACTTACATCCAAAGGATTAAGTAGGGAGTGATCCAAAGCCCAATAGGATACCCCCACTAAGATATTCCTTGTGATAAACATTCAATGTCAAAAACCATGCTGGTTTTACAAATCATGAAATGCTAGTAACAATTTCTAAAAGATGTAGCATTAAAAATTAAAACAGTTTTCAGGTAGGATATTTTAAAAAATAAATTTTTTTAAATAGAATGAAAAAGATTCTGAAATTTCCAACCAAACTTAAATTATTTTTATAGTAAGATTAAATCATATAATGATCACATGAAATAGGAAATAACCCATAGGCACTAGCTCATTATGGGTCCCAGGTACCTCATATCTCTGTGAGAGTAACCATAACAATATTTGTTCTCGTGCACAAGCCATTAGTAAGGAACATACCCATAACCTAGTGGTCCCAAATAATCATAATCATTATAATTTATTTAATATATTAAGTGTAAATCTTTCTATGTGAAATCGAGGCCAAACCCCACAGGATCAATAGCATACTAGTACACATCCACCAACCTAGATACACAGGTTTCCCTCTTGGGCTCACACAAGTTCAAAAAACCATAAAATATAATTTTCACATGGAAATACCACATCCACATCACACATAAACCAATCCTCCTAGATGCACATCACCCAAGAACAATATCCTCCTTTTCATTCAAATTTATTTTGAAATCCAACTCACACCAAAAATAGGCCACAACACATTTTTCATATCACTCACAATTCAATGCATGCTTTAACAAATTTACAAAATATATAAAAAGAATCTAAACATCACATAACATCCCAATCACATGTTCCATAATTCCATTTTCATAAATGAAATCCACTTTTCTCACCACAGTCACACAAAACGGCCCACATCACGTTCACCTCACTTTCACATTTCAGTACTTTCGTTAAAAATTTTTATAAAACATTTACCGGAGGATACACATCACATTAAAGCCCTTTTCACATTTAAAATGGACCATTTAAAAATATAAACAATTCACAATAGTTTTTAAATATGGTTTCACCTCTTATAGAAATCATTAAACCATTCAAATATTTTATAAAACAATTGTAAGGAGTATACCCAAGCTTTGCACAAAAAAACCTATTTCTAAACCCCTGTTCAATGAAAAAATCACAATAATACCAATAAAAACAGAATTGGAAGCCCTAGAAATATTTAATAAACCACTATCAAGTATTATAAAATCACCTTGAATAATACCATAAAACATTCACATGAAAATACAATAATTGTCATAAAACATTTTCAAGAGGAAGATCATGGTTTTACACATAAAATCAATTCAAAAACCCACTTTTAAACCCAATGGCACCCCAAGACCCAAAAATAATAATTTTAATCACAAAAATAATTTAGTAAACCAATTTTATATGTTATAAAATACACAAAAATAATACCCAAAGAGTTATACATGAAAATAACCCAATTTCAAGATAAAATAAAACTATATAATTAAATGCTTAACCAAATAAATAATAAAAAGTTTTTTTCACCACACACAACAAATCAGAAATATGAA
The DNA here is from genome assembly GCA_963277665.1 of Viscum album. NCBI lineage: Eukaryota > Viridiplantae > Streptophyta > Magnoliopsida > Santalales > Viscaceae > Viscum > Viscum album. Next base: position 538,478,880 of record OY728120.1, on the reverse strand, counting down.
AAATGTGTAAATACCAAAAGATGACTCAATATAAAATGGTTACATATGGAATCACCTACCTTTTGTGTGGAAAACCTCAAAACATGGTGTGAAACATCAACCACACCACAACCAGACCATAAGGGGGAGAAAACCAACCCTAAACCACAAGATTTGTCTAAAAGATAAAAAACACTAGGTTAAAACCCTTAGTTTTTTACATTTTATAACTTCATAAAAGGGGGGGGGGAAACCCTATGGAAAATGGAAGAAACCTAGAAGGAATCACTTAACTTTAACAATATTGAAAAAATAGACCCAAATCAACCAGTGATGGAATCTCAAAGAAACCAAAACTGATAGTTAGGATCTAATGAGGGTTATTAGGTTAAAATTGAGGTTAAATACTGAAAATTGAAACGATTATGAAAGAATCAAATTACCTTCTCAAATATGGATGATTTGAGAAACCCTGAGAATTTTCTCCATAATCCGCGATACAAATGAGCACCAAAATGGTGAAATAGATAATTAGAGTTATTCTTGGGTTTCTGGATTTTTGTGGGAGGTAAAATCACCAATGAAAATTAAAAAATGAATAATAAATTTCAAAATTAAAAATATATTTTAAATCAGGAAATGGGATTAGGGGACAGCCCAAAACCTTAGTAAAAAACCCAAATCCATCATTATTATGGATTACTATGGGGTCCAAATTGATATGGTAGTTTTATAATTCCAAGGGATACCAATTTAGAAGTGTAATGAGTGTAAAATGTTGAAAAATTATCGAGTTTTAAAAGAAACAACATTTATTTTCTAATCTGAAAATGGGCTCATCGTTTGGCCCAAATTTAGAAAACCCACCATTTCCAACAAATTGAATTGGAAAACATAAAACAAGAATGGAAATTAAATGAAAAAACCTTTAAAAGTAGTTATGGGTGTGAGAATTCACCCCAAAATAAAACATACCTACATCATAAATCCACATCAATGCCAAATGAAAAAACCAAACCCAAACAAAGAGGACTAAATGGACTCTTTTTCCATGTTTCACCCGCCCCCACAAGGCTAAAACACATCCAATTGATCAATCAATGCTGTAATAATCTCACTAACCAAAACACACACCAATTGTAGAAATGATCATGTATATTCATATTTTATCCCAATTAAAAACTCCTCAAACACTATCCAAACAGGATTCCCGTAATTTTCCAAAATGAACAACCTCAAAAAGGTTACACTTACCTTTCTTTGACCATTCCATTAGGCATTAGCAACTCCCATAATTTACACAAGGAAGATTTAGGTAGTTATAATTCTTCGACAAAAATACCTAATGCCAATCAGAAACTAAGGACCAATATGAATTACTACTATGGGGAGACACAAATGGGCTCCCCACCATAAGAGGAAAATAAAATTTTTATGAGACATGATCGAGACACTAATATGGGGTAGCTCGAATGGAATCCCCAATACAAGTGGTAGATCTCCATTCGAAAATTCCAATGGAACATTCATTAGAATAATAGTGGGTATCCCCACAAAAACAGCCATACATCTTAACATACCAGTATGTTCCAACATAGAATGAACCAAAATTTAAAGAGTTGGAATGGCTACACGGTTAATCTGCACAGTTTCAGAAACCTTGTGCTAACCATGTGGATCCTTATACATTCAAGGTTTTTTGGGGCAAGTTTACTATAAACCTTGCACAAACCGTGTGCTCAACCTATCTAGCCCAATTCCCAACCATAATCCAAAATCTCAATGGAAACCAATAGGGGAAGGGAAAGGCATTGGGAAATAACAAAGACATGAGGTCCACCCGCCTCTTTACAATGACCAGGATCAAAAAAATCAAGATGGAAACATCAGATGTTTAAACTATTATCTATCTTTCATACAGAGGATTGGAATTTGTACAATGTTTTAAATAACCCAAGGATTTCCCCTGAATATGTGCCATCTTCTCTTCGGGACCTATGGATGGAGCTCAAATGATTGAATTATCTTCAGCCTCGTAGTTAGGCTTTGGAAACCCCTGAATAGAGCATTTCCGTTGGGTTCCATGAAAACTATACCCCAATCCCAGATGGGTTAACCTATATATAACACAATCCAAAACACACTTTACTCTAACCCTCCATTTCAATGAAACAAGGGCTTATAAATTGCAAACACACATCACACCTTTTTACTTCAGGTGAGAAACAACAAAATGAAAGGAAACATATAATCACCTTCCACTAAAATAGATAATTTTGATGTTTTCCCATGAGATACATACTACCCACATGTCATAGACTCTTATAGAATTACAGGGCCATCACCCTTACAGTCAACGAGAACACAACATCATAAGGTGTCACCAAATGTGACTGTTGTGACTGATAGAAACAATCCCTGAAAGGGGACCTTAGGCCAAGTCCCTAAACAACACACAATTCTAGAAAGTGGCCATAATAGCCTCTCATGACCAGATTCACCACATGGATGGTCTAACATAAACCCCAGTTTTGATGAGATTACTAAGGACACAGAGGCCTTCTTAGTCACCATCCATATACTCATCCACACTAACAACCCTAGACCACTTCACTGTCAATGATTTAGGTAACTTAAGAAACTAAGGTCTCTGTTATCCTTCTACAAGAACTCTCTCTCTACAATATGGTCCATAAAATAAAGAAATATAATGGTGTAAAATCAATATCCCGTTCTCAAGAAAATTATTCCATATATTGATCAATTGGATGATTTTCCAATGGCGAAACAATCCATGTTGCACTTCAATAGTGAACTAACCATTAATGGGGGTGTACCTTATCCAATGAAAGAACCCAAGGGACCAACCATGATGGTACATTGTTTGAAGTATTCCACAAACTAGAAGCAAACATATTAGGGAACCACCTTAAAGGCATCCCAAACACTTCATAGAAGAGACCACTAACTGGCCCTTCAATCCAGCTTATTAACCAAACACAAACCAGAAACACGGTTCAAACGGGAGGGGTTCTTGACTCAAAACGTCCAACAATATCAAAATTAAAAAAAACACATAATAAAAACTATCCAAAACCATTCATCAAGAAATAATATTTTTATTTTAAACAATTTCTTTGAAAACAAATAGTTCAGTGGTTAGCGTATCCACCAATGGTACCCCATGGGCCTCACACCTACATGTTTCTGTGCTACATTGGCCACCCTCCTCATATCCATCCTAGTACTCATACAGTAGTTCCATTAACCCTCTATCATCCCATATAACCCCATGCTTGTGGTCGCTCATGGAAAAACCAAAGGTTAAACCCAAATTCGTTCCAATTTTCAAAACCAAAAAAATCAACCAACGCTTCCTTTTTCTCAAAACTACTAACCAAAAAAATAAAAATCCCAATAATTAAATTGAATACTAACTTTCAAGTCATATACATCAATTTCAAAACATCTTATTCCATTAAAACACCTTCCAATAGTTTAAAAAACTCTATTGGGAACACTTTTTCAAAACCAACTTTAACATAATTTCATTCATTCAAAAGAGTTGTAAACACACAATTTTCCATTTCAATTAAATTTTAAAAATTCAATTCCACCATTTTAAAAATCAAACCATTATATCTTTATTAGAAAATAATTTCAAAAATACATAGTACTTTTTAAAACCAAGTAATTTTTTCTTTAAAACCAACCATACAATATTTCCAAACTAAAGAACACAATATAATGCGAGATGAAACTAGTTTTCGTAGGTGACTTGGATATATGGTTGGCGGCCATAAACCAATCACTTCACCATCACAGAGAGTTCTCTAGGGAAATATCCCCGACTACACATGGCATTCCAGACCATGTGATCTCCCTGAGATCACTAACCCAACCCTATTTTCATTTCCCCTAATCATCATCAAACCAAGAATACCAAAGGACTCAGACAAATCATGACTTCCCCTTGAGACTCGAATCCCGCCATGGGGTGCACTGGCCAGGAACATGACCCATAACTAGAATTTCAAGTCTGAATAGTCCTAAATTCAGACTATCATGACTGTTCCCAATATAACAATACCCAAATGAGTGAACCTCCTTGGATACCATTTTGTCGTGAACCGAATCTGGTCACTATCTAAATCGGCAACAAACCCAACCTGAGACAAGGAAAAAAGGGCTTTCCTGGTCCCCATGGGTTGGAACAGGTGCCCGAGTATCATAAAATGAAAATTGGGAACTATTTACCTGAGATTATAAACATAATATAGAAAATCAATCCAATAAAAACAATCAGTATTATTCAAACAGAATAATCTTTTAAAAAATTTCAGAATTTCATTACAAAACATAAAAAAATGATCAAAGACCATTAAAGTTGTACCAAACCAGAAATGGCAGCCCAAGAACCTCCACATGGCAAGAGGAACTACCCTCAAGCAATCTCCACAACACCTCATTACATTGGACCTTTAAAACCAAAACCATAGGTACAAAAGTTGTACCCAAACCTACGACAACAATTCAAAAAAATCTACTTACACACAATGGTGTATGTAGGGTGTGAGGCAAATCCCCGTAGGATACCTCCACTATGATATTCTATGTGATAAACATTAAAAGACCAAAATCATGCAATTTTTCAAAAACATGAAATGCTCGTTACAATTTATTAAAGATGCAACTTCAAAAATTAAATCAATTTTCATGTGGGATATTTTAAAAAATCAACACTTTTAAATAAATTACTAAAGCTACTGAAATTTCATGCCAAACATACAATATGTTGATAGTAAGAGCAATGAATCTAATGAGCATAAGTAATAGGAAATAATCCCTAGGAACTAGCTCACTGTGGGTCCTAGGTACCTCATATCTCGGTGAGAGTAACCATCACAATATTCGTTCTCATGTACGAGCCACTAGTAGGAGACATAACCATAACATAGTAGTCCCCAATAATCATCTTCATCATAGTTTATTTATTTCTTTAAGTGTCAATCTTTCTATGTGAAACTGAGGCCAAGCCCCACAGGATCACTAGTATACAAGTACACGTCCACCCACTTAGATACTCGGGATTCCCTCTTATACTAAAAAAAGTACAACATGCCGTGAAATATAATTTTTCACATGAAATTATCACTTCCACATCACACATCATACAACTATCTCACATGTATATCACAAATTCACATCATCCCCCTTTTAATTTAAATTGATTTTGAAATATAAATCACCCCAAAATAGCCCACAATACATTTTTCATATCTTTCACAATTCAACATGTCCTTTAACAATTTTATAAAATCCTTCCCAAGATGCTTAACATCACATAACAGCCCACTGACATATTACATAATACCCTTATCATAAGAAAAATCCATTTTCTACATCACACTCACACAAAACATCCCACATCACATTCACATAATGTTCACATTTCAGTAATTCCGATAAACATTTTTATAATGAATTTACTAGAGGATACACATCACATGACATCCCCATTCCCACTTATAATGGACCATTTCAAAATATAAAAAATCCAAAATAGTTTTCCAATATGGTTTCCCCACTTACATAAATCATTAATCCATTCTAATCGTTCATAAAACAATTCTAAGGAGTATACCCATGCTTTGCTCATAAAACCCATTTCAAAACCATCTTTCAAGGAAAATACCACACCAATACCAATCCAAATAGAATTGGAATCCCTAGAATGATTTAATAAACCACTCTCAATTATTATAAAATAATCTTGAATAATACCACAAAATATGAACATGAACACACACACATTTTCATAAAAAACTTTCAAGAGGCATAACATGGTTTTACCCATAAAACCCACTCAAAAACCCTCTCTCAAACCCAATGGCACAATAGAACCTTACCAAAGAATAATTTTCATCCCAAATAAGATTTAGTAAACCGATTTCATATGTTATAAAATACAATCAAATAATACCCCAAGAGTTACACATGAAAAACACTCATATTAAAGCAAAAAATCCAACTATAAAATAAAAAACACAACCAAATCAATCATAAATAATTTTCTCACTACACACAACATATTAGGAATTGGAAAAATGAGTAAATACAGCAATATAAGTCATTATAAAATGGTTACACATGGAATCACCTACCTTCACATGAGCCTCAACCTGATTGGTGAAGACTCTTAAGAGCATCTAGGCAACCGGGGATCAAATCCAGGTGGAGGCACAATTTCCGGGTGCTGTAGAAGTATTGTAGTAGGTACTGTAGCATTACTGTAGCAGGTACTATAGCAGAACTGTGTAGTACTATAGAAGTTACTATAGCGGGAACTGTAGTGGGCACAGTTTTTCACTGTATCAGCAGAGAATTTTCCTCCGTTTGGGCCTTCGGGCCCCCGATTTGGTACCTGAGTCCTTTAAGGCATTCGGGCCACCCTAGACTTTGGGCTAGTAAGGCCTTCGAGCCATCTCAAGGACTTTAGGCCAGTAAGGCCTTTGAGCCATCTCAAGGCCATCAGGCTACCTTAAGTGTAGATGAAAACCAGACAACCTACAAGGGACAATCTCTATAGGAGGATGAGCAAGGATATTTCACCACAACATAAGCTACAAAAATTGCAAGAATGAGAGTGTCTGAAACCTACCTTCTGGACAAGCCTGTGCATACATGGGAAGCCTTTCTGAATAGCCATGTAAAGGTAGAGAGCTGATTTCATGATGAATAGGCTAGGGAGGGGAAATTCCATATAGTTAGTCTGGGTTGTATGTAATGTTTGAAGCCTATGGGAAATGAATTACTATAAGGCCAACGATCCATGTAATACTTACACCTACGGGCTTTGTAAGGGTTCCACCTCACCCCTTGATAGGTAGATTTTCAAAATCAATAAAAAAATTAAGGCCTTGGGCCATTGGATAAATGAAATCACCTAAAATGTTGTGTCGGAACACTCAAAAAATTGTGAGAAACGTCAACTGCATCTCCCCCACATCAAAAAGGGTGAAACCCAACCCTAAAACACATGATTTGTCCAAAAATAAAACAAATAATACCCTAGGACCGAAACCTAACTTCTGGATATTTTAGAAAATCATCGAAGAGAGAGGTAAACTTAAGGAAAATGAATGAAACCAAGATGAAATCACTTACGTTGAACAATCTTGATGAAATCACCCCAAATACACCAAATGTTGAATATCCAAGAAACAAAAACTAATATTTATCACCAAATGAGGCTTAGTAGGTTATGGTGGGACTGAAATGGGGGAGAAAGAGTGAAAATTGAATGGTTTATGAATGAATGAAATTACCTTCTCACATCTAGATGATTTGAAAAACCTTGAGAATTTGCGCCAGAATCCGCAATACACATGACCTCTAATGCGGTGAAATAGATAATGAGAGTTTGATTCAGGATTTCGGATTTGGGTGGGAGGTGGAATCACTAAAAAATTACAAAATAAATGAGATATTGTAAAATTAAAAAAAAAATTAATGTAGAAAATTGGCTTAGGGGGTGGACCAAAACCTAAATAAAAACATGAATCTATCATTATTATGGAATCATATAGGGTCAAAATTGATATGGTGGTTTTAATATACCTGTGGATTCCAATTAGAAAGTGGAATGGGAGCAAAATTTTGAAAATTTAGGAGTTATAAAAGAAAAAAAAATTATTTTTAAATCTGTGAAGGAGCTCACAGTTTGGCCAAAATTTTGAAAACCCACTATTTCCACCAAAACATATGGGAAACCTCCAAAAAAATAAAGAATGGAAATTAAAAGAAAAACACATTTAGAAGAATTCATTGGTGTGACATAATCCATATGATAAAAATATCCATGTATATTTAGGAAACTGTTTTGGTTATAAAATCATGGAATAAGAATATTTGAGATAATGGATAAATAAAATAAACAAAAGGTGTTTAGGGGATGGTGTTACCTCTTAATAAATTAACTCCTTTTAGGTTTCACCAAAGGGATTCCATGTAAGGATTTAGGCTCAAGGTAGGCTTGAATTAGGAATTTAGGGATGTTGGGGGAGCTATTTTGGAATATTATGGTCGATCCAAAGTTATTTGAGAGGTGTGAGGACATGGGATGATAGGTGGCCATTTACAATGGAGGAGTGGCACTGTTGTAATATTTTGGAAAAGGGAAACCACACAAAAAAAATTTATTGAAGGTGTGTCCAATAATTTTACATTTTCACTCAAAGGGAATATACAGTCTATATTTTTCTATACAATGGATTTGGAAAATATTTATGGGTCGTTTGGGCATTATGTTTATGGTCTAGTCCTTTATTATGATTAATTTAACCTTAATCATTCTAATTAATTTTAATTACTTTTACTAATATGTTTGGTTGAAAAACTAATTTCAAATTATTTGAAATTACAAATTATGTTGATTCCAATTATTGAATTAATTTTTTCAAATTAAAAACACTTAAGTGGAAATAATTAATTTAAATACAATCTCATAGACGGGATGCCAATACGTGTTATGAAACCAAAAAATTTCATAAGATTGATATTTTTTTGTAAGTTTCAAAATGTAATTGATTTAAATGACTAAAAATGCATTTATTTATAGCAATTTAATATCACTAAACATTATAACCAACATAAAATATAATTTAACATAATAAATAATTTAGATGAAGAAGCAATTTTGAGTGAAGTTTTATTATTTTTCATTATACATTAAAAAATTAAACTTTGTAGAAAAATACCAAAAATTCACCCTAACATAATGTTTATGTTTTGGAGTTAAAGAATTATATTTATTTGGATATATAAAATTAATAAAAGTTCAAAAATGTATATTTAATGTCTTTTTTCCATTAAAAGGCTGTAAAAGTACCTTAATTAAAATACAAGGTTTTATGTGTAAAATTAGTCATGTTTTCATCTGTTTACTATAAAATCTAATTGATGAATATTAAAAATATATAACTGAATATATAATGTATATATTAGTCTAATATCACTAAATAATTATAAATGACATAATTTAATATGATAAAATAAATTTATAAGCATAATAATAGTTTTTTATAAAAATATATCTTTTATATTCAATTATAAAATTTTAACTAATTAATTAATTTAATATTTTTTTAATCAATTTGTTTTCATAAGTTACATATTACAATTCATAACCTCTAACTTAACAACTTTTTTATTTTATAAAATATAATATTTTATTAATATATTTTTGTTTTGTAAAATTTGGTGTTCTGTATTATGTACGCCAAGTTGGTGCAGTGTAAAAGGAATGTGTGAATTAGTGAATTGAAAAAATCAGTGAAATTTAATTCATTCGAAAGATGGTCTCTAAAAACATAAGGTGTTACATTCTACCCCCCTTTAAATGAATTTCTCCCTCAAAATTTGTTATTTTGGTAAAATAAATTAGTATAATTCTACTTCATCATATCATTATGTTCCCACATATATTCTTATGACTAGTGGTTTCTCCAAAAAAAACATTGACGAGGTGAGTGGTATAATTTCATAGAACATTCACTGTATGATTCATAATTATAGCTGGTTTCTCCTCAAAAAAAATATCCAACCCCAACTATATGAAATATGAGTTTAGTACAAGTGAAGGTACAGGTATGCACTTCCTTAAGAGAGAGACATGGAACACATAAATAAACTGAGAGAGATTTGTAAGAAGTGAAAAATCAAAAGCTAAAATCCTAATAGGATCAATAATCGCAAAGGAATACATATAACTTGGGTATAGTTTCCTTTTATCCCAGAATCTGAAAACCTTCTTCCAGGGAGACACTCATATAATCACTTTTTCACAGACATCAAATTCTAGATCACAGAAAAGGTTATTATCATATCTTTTTGGCCAAAATTTGAGCTTCCTTGATATGATGCTAAATAGATACTGCCTTCTCTTCCATTTCTTCAAAGATCTCAAATACCAATATCATTCTTTCTCCAACTTCATCCTAACAAATTGGATCTCTACAATTCATCTCATAGAGGGATTCATAAGGTTCTATTTGAATTCTTTAGTGGAAGATATTATTGTAAGAAAATAGAACTAGAGGAATGCGTTGATCCCAACCAACTTTTAAATTCAATGAACAAGATCTCAATATATCTTCCAATATTTAATTCATATTTAAAATTTCCCATCCATCTAAGGATGATAAAAAATGTTGAAACTCAATTCTATATCAAGTGATTTCTGAATACTTTGCCCAAATTTTGAGGTAATCCTCAGATCCAGATATGATAAAATGGAATGTGGTACTCCATGTGGCCTTAAAACATCCATAATTTATATCTTGTAAAGATGTTCTGGAGGAAAATATTCTCTGACAGTAATGATGTGTGCTGACATAGTAAAGAGACCAAAAGACACCCATATATAATTAAACCCTTTAGAGGTTTTAGGTAGTCCAACAACAATATCTATAGTGATGTCCTCCCATTTCCATTATTTTATGGATAATGGATGAATCCTGCCCTTAGAATTTTTTGTTTCAGCCAAAAAATTATGGTGTAACAAGAACTGAGATATAAAATTTATGATATCTCTCTTCATTCTATCCCACCATAAATAGTATTTCAAATCTCTAGACATCTTTGTACTTCCTGTATGAATAGAGAAAGAATATTTGTGATCTTCCTCTAATAACTCCTTCTCCAAATTTTGTATGGAAGGAACACATACATGGTTCTAGAACCATATCATAATATCCAGATCAAGGTTAAACTCCAGAAAGTTTCATAATTTATTATATATTTCCACATATTCCCTCCATGTCCCCTTAATCATTACTTGGATAAAGACTTGAAAAATATTTTATGAAAAATATGATTTAACCCTTCATTCAGCATTTCTAGATCCATTATTTTCTAATCTAGAAATATTTGATCTTTTGTGATCTTTATCATCTATAATATAGCATGATCCATTTGATATAAATCATCATACATCTTTTTTAATTTCCTAGAGTGGTAATGTATCGAGCAATCATAATCCTCTATCAGATCCAACATTCTTCTCTAGATCATGTTGAACTCAATATATGTGGATATATATTTTATACATTTATGATATGTATATATATGATACTTTTTTCCATAAATATAATTCCTCCATATCTTTAATGATAAAACAACCGTTTCTAACTCCATATCCTGAGTTGGGAAATTCATCACTTGAATCTTTTACGGTTTTTAGTAATTTTCTATAATAATTTTAATCTAAATAATATCACATCTCAATCAATTATTAGATGCATAAATATACCTAAAACCCCCATATCTAAAATAGGGTAATGTATGAACATTTTTATTGATCATCATTTACTTTAGTTGCTTAAATGTTCCTCAAATTCATCTTTCCTGATGAACTTGACACCATTTTCTGTTAACTTGGTCCGATGATTATATTGTATTGGGAAATTCTCCAAAAAACTACTGATAATATCTAGTTAAACCAATAAATATATGAATATCATTCACCCTATGTTGTCTACGATAGTATTCAAGAACCTCTATATTTGATGGATCTACTGTAATACGATCACATGAGATTATATGACCCAAAAATGAACCCTTTTTGAAGCCAAAATTTACTCTTTTGCAGAACAAATTCACTATTTTTCTAATTTTTCATACAGTCTCTCCTTCCTTAGGGTCTTTATTAAAATTATAAAGTGGTCATTATTGTCCCAGAGGATACTCAAGTGGGGTGTGAATTGAGTTCTTATTAAAAATTTCTGATTAAATGATTTATATTAAAAACCCACAATTTAACAATCAAGTAAAACTGTAGTGAATTTACAAGGATTTTATGTGTTCAATTAATTTATCAAATATTGATTATTTCTCAGTTCACTTAATCTAAATATTAAGTTAGATTTTGAAACTAACATACGGGCTAGAAATAATTACAAACACTCACGAGTTCAACTATCAGAGTTACTTTAAAACAGATTTGAAATTCAAATTAATTAGAAGTGGAAAAATGAAAATAGTTTAAACTGAAATAAGATGCACAATAGTTTTAACCAAGAGGTTCAGTCTCAAGATGAGACTCAGTCCTCTCAAATAGTTTATATAATACCTTGATCCACACCTTGTATTAGGGTAAACAACAGTACTGAGACTGTCCAAGTACCAAGACCACTACCACAGTTCTACGTGGGAAAAACTATAAAAATAGAACATAGGCTATCCAGGTCAAACTTGACCACTACCACAATTCACATTGGGATGCCAGAAGGTTTAGAATATTTGAGTGGGGATTTCAGATATTCTCCATTTATTCTTAGGAGATAGTGTGTGTTTAAGATAAAACAGAAGCAAAAAAACTGCTAGAAATGTAAATAAAAAAATCACAATAGAGATAATAATATTGAGATGAGTTTGTAATGATCTATGTGATGGAAATGCAGCTCTGTAATCTTTTTGGATTGAGCAGATGTAGTTTTGAGTCCTTCCCTAGAATTTCTCTGTAAAATATAGTATCATGGTTCTGTTTCATGACATCCAGGTATGAGTGTTTTTTTGAGATTGTAGTAGTCTTTATAGCACAACAATGTCCTTCAACTCTTAGTAAATTTATTATTTTATGATCTTGTGTATCAAATCTTATTTCTACAACATACGATTTTTTTTGCATTGTCTCATCTTTTATTCACAACATTGATCTTCCTTTTATAGCTCATGTAATGGTTTGAAATATGGCATGATTACTTCTGTATGTACGAGGTACGGTTCCCTAACATCCAAAAAACATCATTAATTAATATCAGTTGATTAAAATTACCAATTTGACCGTTGCTAAATAAACAAATAGAAATAGAGTTTAGAGAAACAGTGACTGGTTTCCATTGGTAGCTCCTTGTATCAGTGAACTTGTAGCGGTGGACTTGTAACTGTAGGTATTGCATCTTTTATCGGTATCTCCTTCTATTAGTAGCTGCTTGTGTAGCGGTAGTTTTTCATTGGTATCTATCTGTCTGTATTGGTTGACAATGTATCAATGACCTTTTATATAAAAGAATACTTTGTCTACCAGTGACCTTTGTTTATCGGTAGCTCTGTCTGTATCAATGAATCAAAAACTTGAATTCTTATAAAGTATATATTCTATGAATATCATTTCCATATTGAGTTAGTGTCAAGATTAATCTTTTTTAAACATTTATAAACATAAATAAACATTGAGTAACAGATTCCAATGATCATTTTGATATTCATATAAACTCAGTAGCATGATGTCATAATTTGTAAAGTATAATTAATATATAGATAGTCATTATTTGGGATTATCAAATCATATCTAAACATAATTGAGATTATCAAAATAGGTGAGTCCAACATTATCCCCTTTTTGATAATCACAAATTATGGCATTATAATCCATAATAATCATTAATGTATCAGTATAAAATACATTTGTTTTCACTTCTCATTGTGTTCACGGATATTTTCAAATGATGTCAGAATATCATTCCTTGTGACCATAAATGAAATATTTCAAATGAAACAAATAATATAGTATAAAAGGTAAATGAATCCGATATAGAATTATATATATATATATAATAGACTCATTATTTATTACAGACTCTTTATCCATATACTTAGCCATATTATTCTCCCCCACAGTTTTCCATATCATTATTTCTCCCCCTTTGTGATTAGGAAAAAGAAGGATTAAACAAAAAATTTAATAGAGAAACTACACAAAGTAAAAGAGAATGAGACCGTGTAAGTATTACATCATTCAAAAATACATAGAAATACAGAAATGATACAAAAGTAATACAAGTGATCCCTATCAAATGTCATAGCCACTAATCAATCCACCTCCCCAATATGTAATTTGGATTTTCCTTTGGGATCAGAAGTGGATTCAGGCTTGGTAGGCATAGGTTTAGTCTTGGTAACACCAATGATGATCAAAGGTGGTTGAGCTAATGAAACACTGCTAGGCCTGTAATGGGTACTCCTTTGTGTGAGCATAGGAGTAAGACTTCTGATATCTTGAACTGGAGTCAACTAAGGTGTGGAAGCAGACTGACCAGAGGCAGGTAGGGCAGGAGGTACAATAATTGGGGTACTGTCAACATGCAGAAAGTTCACTAAAAGGTTCCTAAAATCCATGATGATTCTTCCTCCTCTATATATAGTAACGCTAAAATCGCCCTTGTTCTCCATAAACTTTTCCAAAGTAAGAGTCAACTCCTTAATCTTACTGACTTGATCTTTGAAATCATGAGTGACTGGGGGATGTTTCAGGTTTTATAATAGAATCTTGAAATGATTATTTAACTAATTCATGGTATACACCCTCTGAAAATAAATATCAATCATGTCATTGATTTCCTTTTGTGAATTAGTAGAATCTCTCATATAATCCTAAATGATCTTTCTGATTTCCCTTGTGGTAGATATCTCTTGAGAATCAGATGAGATACCTGCACCAACTTGACTAAGTTATTCTTTTAGCACAGATCTAAACTGTTCAACGTCAACTGAAACTGTAGAGGTACCAAGAAGGTTAACAGTAAAATCTACTGTTTATTTGAAGGATTTGGTCAAATTACATATCATTTTATTCACAACTACATCTTGAGTACCAACATTCTCTTTTATGGTCTGTTTAAAACTCTCGAATACATCCACAAAACATTTCACTACACTTTTTATGTAATTGATATCAGCATAAACTTGATCTTGGGCACTAAAAAAGGTATCAAATGAAGTAGAAGATTGCTTCAAAGAATTAACATCCTCTGTCAAACTCCTAATATGATTTTGAAACACTTTAACTCCATTCATCATCTCTGTCACATCAATTGACACAACTCTTTCAAGAGAGAATTCAAAATATTTTTCCATTTTTCTTTGCTCATCAACAAAGAAAATTTTCAATTCTGAAATAGATATAGTCAAAGTCTCTTTTAACTCAGGCTTTAAAGAATCAAGATCAGCATTAGTTGCAACATTTTTAGGCAAAACTTCAACTGAAGCTACAAAATTTTTAGGTTAGTCTTCATCAGATCCTGAATAATCAATTCCAAGCACCACAAATCTTGTATCTTCTGACTAGTATTCTACCTCATGTAAAATTGAAACAAAACCATATTTAGCAGATTACTCCCCCTCTAGTGGAGCATCCTCCTCTTCAGCACCAACTACATCCATATCCTCTTTATATGATTAATCTACAACCATATTTATATCCATACCAGGTGGAACATGCTGGGGTATATTAGCAATAGGTACTAGTCTGTCCACATCAAGAACCTCCCCAATAGGAATAATAGAGCTCACAATCAGAGGACTGAGACTCAAACAGGTCATTCCATTTTCAGGTAATTTTTCTTCTTCATCATCACTACTACTAGAATCTAGAGTAGTCTCCTTATGAATTGGTATAGACAAGTTTTCCTCATCCATAGAGGTTTCCTCAACAATTATCTATCCCAGAATTGTTTCCTTTCTAGGTAGGGTCATAGGTGGAATTTCCATTCTATAAGACACCTTTTCAGCCGCTAGGCTTGGAGGAAAATCAGGATCCCCTCCATCTTCTATGGAGGTATCCTCCCCATCATCATCATCACTATATAGAGGTTCCTCCCCATCAGGTCCTAGACCTAGATTTGTCTTATTTCTTGGCCGTTTTGGATGCTCAACAGGGTTAAATTTATCATAAACATTCTCATCATCATTTACCCATTCCCTTTTCCATGGGTTCCAGCCAATCTTCATGTACTTACAAACTTGTTTTGTAATACAAAATTTGTCTCTCCCAACCACTGTCTCATCCTAAGGCTTGTCCACACCTTTTAACTTGATCAATAATGAAATCAACATTGCATAGAATAGAGCATTTGTTTTTGACTTTGGCATGGTCATATCTTCAATTTGAATCAGTAGAAGCCTACACATATTTACTTTGACAGTAGGCCTTAGCAGATACAACAAGAATATATCTTGGAATATGAGGTTTGAAAAATCCACTCTTCTTGGACTTCACACATACTGGATGAATTTGAACAACAACAATTGTTCTCCATCCATTTCTATAGCATCTACTTTTATGGGTGTGCCATTTCAGTTAGCTATTCCAAAGTAGTTTCATACTAAAAAATGTCACTAGTAAGATGTACTAACTTTGAGGAATATCCAAACTCAACCTTGTGAGGATGTTTTATTGACTCATCCCATTCAATAGAAGAAAAAGATATTATCTTTCCATTCACTACTAATACTATTCTATTTCCACCTTCTGATTTCTCAAAACAAACAAACTCATTGAATTACTTTACCAATTTCGGATAATAAAGACCATTGTTATTCAAAAAACATTAGAGACACCCTTGTTCCTCCAATATCATTCGAATCAAAGATTTTATAGGAAGGATCCATTCTCCACATTTTTCTTTCTCGATTAAGATATTTCTATTCAAAATTGCGGGTTTAATGCACTCTTCTCACAACTTGTTCCACTTACACTACCTTCAGATCCTTATTTCTGCCTCTATGAACTAGACATGTCACCTTCATCTCTGACTACCGGCCTTTTTACCCTTTCCATTTTCTAATCAAAGAACATAGGGTTCCCAAGAAATGCAGGAGTTTGATAAGTTAGGTTTAAATTGAAGAGAGTTCGCGGTGGATTGAAACGTGACTTAGAATTAATTTTTATCATTTAGGAATCGAGATGTAATAAAAAGAAATACATTAAAAAAGTAAGGTTTCCACTAAAAACCCGAAATTCTTATAGCTAAAAACATATCGGTGAAAACAATCAGTGAGAATCCAAACATTGAGGTCTCTCTGACAGTGAGGTCTCTCTAACGAAGAGGTATCTCAAATGGTGAGGTTTCCCTAACGGTGAGGTTTCTCCATCAGTGAGGTTTTTCTAATGGTGAGATCTATCTAATGGTAAGGATTCTCTATTGGTGAGGTTTCAACTAACGGTGAGGTTTCTATAACGGTGAGGTTTATCTAATGGTGATGTTTCTATATCGGTGAGGTTTCTCTATCGGTGAGGTTTCTACTAACGGTGAGGTCTCTCTAATGGTGTGGTTTCTCTAATGGCGAGGTTTCTCTATCGCTGAGGTTTCTCTATCGACGAGGTTTCTTCTAACGGTGAGGTCTCTTTAATGGTGAGGTTTCTCTAATGGTGAGTTTTCTCTATTGGTGAGGTTTCCCTATCTAAATCTCCTATAATAGTATCTAAAGGATTATTCTTTAGAATACTAGTTGGTCTGGTCAAGGTAGGACTAGAGAATTCAGGTTCTTCTGTAGGTTTGGTTCCAATCGAAACAAGTTATGGAAAATTTCCAGAATTAATTTTTTTACAGCAGGTTCACAGTTACTATCATTAAGGTCTAGAATAGACAGGTCATCTTCAGAATTTTCAGGAGATGACTTAGGTTCATGCGGATCAGTTTCATCAAATTTGACATGTACCAATTCTTCTACACATTTTGTTCTTTTGTGATTGACTCTATAGGTTTTACTGGTTAAAGAGTAACCTAGAAAGATTCCCTCATCACATTTAGAAGCAAATTTCCAATGATTATGTTGAGTATTTAGAATAAAGACTTTGCAACCAAAAACTCTAAAGTAACTAACTTTAGGCTTCCTATTACTCCACAATTTATAAGGGGTCTTTTTAAAAACATGTCTAATCAAACACTATTTATAATATAACAAGTTTAATTTATAGCTTATTCCCAGAATTAAATAGGTAAGTCATACTCATTAAGCATAGTTCTTACAATTTCTTGAAGGGTTCTATTTTTTCTTTCAACTACACCATTCTATTGAGGTGTCCTAGGGGAAGATAAGTTGTGACAGTAGCCATTGTTTGATAAATAGGTTTCAAAATCATGATTTTCAAACTCACAACCATGATCACTTCTCAGGGTCTTAATCATAAGTCCACTAATGTTCTCTATAGACTTTTAGTATATAATGAAATTGGAACAAGCTTTACTTTTGTGAGAAAGTAAGTATAACCAAGTGTATCTAGAAAAGTTGACTACTAGAACATAGACATAATGCTTCCCATTTAAACTAGAAATTTTAGATTGTCCATACAAATCCATGTAAACCAACTCGAGAGGTTGAGAAGTTGATAATTAATTCTTTAATTTCATCAAAACATTATGTTGCTTTCCCATTTGACAAGTATTACCAACTTTGTCTGTTGGGAATTTTAGTTTGGGTAGGTCTCTAAATAAATTTTTCATAGTCAGTTTCCTAAGTGAATGAACATTGCAGTGTCATAATCTTCTATTCTATAGGAAAGATTCTTTATAAAAATCATTTAAATATGTAACCTTTTGTTTGGATAAAGAATTTAAATCTACAAAATATACATTTTCATTTCATAAATCAGTAAATACCAAAATATTTTTAGAATCAAATTCATTGCAAGCATAATTTTCAAATTTAACATTGAAACCATCATAAAAAAACTGAGAAATTCTTAATAGGTTGTATTTTATTCCATCAACAAATAATACTTTAGAAATTAAAATTAAATCATTGTCACCAATCTGGCCTAGCACAATGATCTTTCGTTTTGAATTATCACCAAAGGTGACACGACCTCCATCAAACTTGATTAAACTCTTAAAACATGAGTAGTATACAGTCATATGCCGTGAACGTCCACTTTCCAAGTATAATTTCTTCCTACAAGAACTCTTCATACATGTATCCTACAAAACAGTTTTAAACAGAAAATGATTTTGGTACCCAGATTTTCTTGGGTCCATACAGGTTAGCAAGTAATACATTAGGAACCCATATTTGTCTAATATGTTTCCCATAGTTAATAGGTTGAAAATATTTTGAATAATGTATTCTATTTGGTCTAGTAGAATATGAATATCTAGATGATGCTACAGAATTTCCAGAATAAGAACTAGCAGATAAATGTCTAGTTTTTGGAATAAATTTATTTTTAACAAACTGTCTCTCTCTAGGTTGGTATCCTAAACCTGTAGTATACTTTTGTGTAACTTGTTTTCCAAGCACTTGAGTTACTGTCTTCTTTCCATTTGTGAACTTCTCTTTGTTTTTTATATGTTTCTCATTAGACAATATAAGTTCAGTATTCTCCTTTTATAGTTGAGCATTCTTTTCCGTTTCTATACTAAGATCAGATTTAATAGTACTAGTAGAGGCATACTTTTTCTTTAATGATTTTCACTTATCATTCAGATAATTACAAGTATCTTCTAACATATTACAATATTCAAATAATTCAGTTTTAGACATATTATCATCATTATTTGAATCACTTTCATTCCCAGAATAGTAATCATTCACCATAGGGGAAACAGTTACCTTAGAAGTTTCAGTCATGAAACACATGTTGGTATAATTATTTTCAGAATCAGTAGCCTCAGAATCACTTGTGTTGTGTTCTGAAGCACTCCATGTTTCTATCATAGATTTCTTATATTTTTTTTCCATAAAATCATATTTCTTCTTAAACATCAACTTTGGACATGCAACCTTAACATGTCCTTTCCTTTTACATTCATTACAGACTATCTCATCATCTTTATAAGCATTCTTCCAATCTCTCTTCTAATTACGTCGTTGATCTTACATACCCTTATAATTTTATTTTGTTAAAAATTCCTTCTTCCTATAGAATTTATTGAATCTCCTTTCTATATGAGCCATCTCTTAATCACTATCTGAATCTGAACCTTCACATGTTGATCTTTCAACAGGTATGTGAACTTTCTCTTTGTCCTTGGTCTTTGAGGCAGTAGACGTAAATTCTACTGGCTTCTTCTTAGGATCATCATCTTCCTCTTTTTTTACCTTCAACTATTCTTCATACATCACAAACATACCAATCAGATCTTTAACAGGTAGTGAACATATATCACTTGATTCTCTTATTGAAATTGATGTGCCTATCCATCTTTCTAGAAGGCATCTGAGTATTCTCATGATTTTCTCCTTTGCTGGAACATATTTTCCCGGCAAGCTCCTAGTGTTAACAATTTCATTGAACCTAAGATACATGTCAGAAATAGGTTCATCAGGCCTCATTTTAAATTTTTCATATTTAATAGTGTATGTTTTTAATCTCATAACTTTCACATTGTTTGTTCCTTCATGAGAAATATCCAAAGTATCCCAGATTTCACGTACTGTTTTACAACTAGTGATTCTGTTAACCTCTTCATCTCCTAGAGAGCAGTGAAGAGCATTCTTTGCTTTACAATTATTGTTATAATCAGACTTTTTAGAATCATACCATGTAGTTCTACCAGTATTTGGAATCTCATACTCAAACTCTATCGTAGTCCAAATGTCAAATCCCATACTTTCTAAATAATTTTTCATTTTGAATTTCCATTGGGCATAATTAACACCATTAATGAAAGGTGTCATGTTTGTATATGAACCTTCTAATATATTATCCATAATTAGAATTTAGCAAAAATATTTTAAAAGATAAAAATTTATAAATAATAGAAATTTAAGATCTTTAAGATACAACTAAAATCATACTTGAAAAACTGAGTGTTTTGAAAAATTTTATCAACGAAGGTCTGATACAAAATGTTTTCCTATAGGATACTAAAGAGGGGGTGAATTGAGTTCCTATTTAAAATTTATGATTAAAAGATTTCTATTAAAAACCCCCAAATTTAAAAAACAAGTTAAACTGTTGTTAATTTATAAGGATTGTAAGTGTTCAATTAGTTTCTCAAAGATTGATTATTTCTCAGTTTGCGTAATCTGAAGATTAAGTTAGCTTTTGAAACTAAATTACTGTATAGAGATAATTACAAACACTCACGATTTAAACTATCAGAGTTACTTTAATACAGATTTTAATTTCAAAGTAATTACCAGCGGATAAATGAAAACAGTTTAAACTGAAATAAGATGCACAACAGTTTTAACCAAGATGTTCAGTCTTAAGCAGAGACTTAGTCCTCCCAAAAAATTTATATAAAAAATTGATCCACACCCTAGATCAGGGTAAAAAAGCAGTACTGATAATGTCTGGGTACTAATACCTCTACCACAGTTCTACGAGGGAAAAAATATAACAATAGCACACATACTATCTAGGCCACACATGAAATATAACACAATTCACAGTGGGATGCATAAAGGTTTAGAATTTTTTAGTGATGATTTTAGATATCCTCCAGTTATGATTAGGGGACAGTGTGTGTTTAAGATAAAACAGAAGCACACACACCGCTCGAAATGTAAATAAACAATTCACAATAGATCTAATAAGATTGAGATTAGTTTTGAAAGCACTATGTGATGTAAATTTATCTACGTACTCCTTTGGATTGAGTAAATGTTGTTTTGAGTCATTCTCTGGAATTTTTATGGAAAAAAAGTATCGTGTTTCTATTTAATGACTTCCAGGTATGAGTGTTTTTCTTGAGATGGCAGTATTCTTTGTAGCAAAATAATGTCCTTCAACTCCCAGTAATGCTATTCTTTTATGCTCTCATTTACCAAAACCTTTTCCTACAACATACGTCACTTTTTGTGACTCCTCTCATCTATTATGCACATCTTTGATCTTCCTTTTATAGCTCATACGGTGGTTTGGCATAAGGCATGATTACATCTGCAGGTATGAGGTACAGTTCCATGACATCCAACAAACATCATTAATTAATATCAGTTGCTTTAAAAGAACCAAATATGGTCATTTCTAAATAAACAAATAGAAATAGAGTTTAGATAAATAGTGATCAGTTTCCTTCGGTAGCTCTTTGTATCAGTGAACTTATAGCGGTGGACTTGTAGCGGTAGGTCTTGCATATTGTATCAGTAGCTCCTTATATCGGTTGCTGCTTGTGTAGCGGTAGCATTGCATTAGTAGCTGTCTGTCTATATCGGTAGACTATGTATCGGTGACCTTTTGTAGATCAGAAGACCTGGTCTATCAATGACCTTTATTTATTGGTAGCTCTGTCTGTTTTAGTGACTTAAAAAATCAAATGCTTATAAAGTATCAGTTATATGCATACCATTTCCAGATTGAGTTAGTATCAATATTAATCATTGTTAAACATTTATAAACATAAATAAACATTGAGTAACATATTCCAATGATTATTTTGATATTCATATCAACATCAGTATAATGATGTCATAAATTGAAAGAATAATTAATATATAGATATATATTATTTGGGATTATCAAAGAATATCTAAATATAATTGATATTATCAAAATAGGTGAGTCCAACAATCCTAATTCTCTTTATTTCTCTTTTAATATATAATAATATCATCAAAAAGACAACAAAAAATATATTCAGGTAATCTCTAAGGAATTTATTCCACAAAACAATGAAGATAGAAGAGGAAATAGTAAGAAAAAAAGGAATCACTATATTTTCATAGTGTTCATTCCTTAAATGTATTTCAATCTCATGTATATCCTAATTCTTGACCATAAATTATGATATCTAGAATGAAGGTGGTTCTGTAAAAGAATTCAAGTCCAAGTAGTTGATCAAACAAGTCAACAATATGGGGAATATTATACTTGTTCTTGATTGTGATATTGTTTAACTCCAAATAATAAATGCATAGTCATAATAGTAAATAATTATTTTTCAAAAAAATAACTAGTGAAACCCAATGTGACATACATGCTCCAATGAATCCCTTATCAAGGTTTTCTTTGAGTTCTTTCTTCAATTTCTGACAACTCAATCAGGGCATTCAATAACGAGACTTTGAAATTGGTGTGGAATGAAGTATGAGTTCAATTGAAAACTCAACTACAGATTATTGTGGAATTATAGTAAAATATTGTGGAAACACATGTAACACCTCAAGATTTCATAGTACGTTATTTCAATAAAATAATTCAATAACTTGCTCTACACTCAACACCAAGTTCAAGTGCACCATGACTTACCAATCTAGCCGTTCAAAAGTGGTTATGAATAGTATTAACTGCATTTTGAATTTTATATACTCCATTTAATTTTGACATCATTATTATGTTTTTAATAGACATAATATAATAACAAATTCAATTGTTTAGATAAAGGATGTATTTTTCAGAAAATGCAATTTTACCGCCTTTTGCAGGTGAACCATTTTTAAATCCAATATTTGACACTTTTATGTATTAAATTTTAAAAAATATACTTCTTCTTTAGAACCAGGAGATAAAAATTTGGTTTTAATAAATTTTTGGTATTTTTTGATAACTTTCATATTTTGGTAAATAGTGAAAAATACTAAATTTTAATTAAAAACATCTTTTTTAATCGAAATAATTTACATTTTTAAATTATGTATTTGATGGGTTTTTAACTATAATTAGATTAAATTATTATCATTTAATACAATTTAGTTCATTATAATTAATTTCACTTTGATATTGGATAAAAACAAGTGTCAATCGTTTGATAGATATTATTGCTTAAAAACACACTATTTATTTTGACAACGAAAATTAATTTTAAATTAATTAATGAAACATATATATTTTGAATTTGGTAAAATTGAAATCGTTTTTTAATTTAGAATATCAAATATAGCTTAAGCTGATTTCTTGGTTTTTTTTCTTAGAAACATCAATTTTTGATGAATAGTGAAAAACACTAAGTTATTGGTTAAACACGAATTTTTTATTTTAATAATTATTTATTTTATTTAAATTTATTTGAGGTCAAAATAGATATATAATACCTATATATGTTCAAAATAATTCATTGGAGTCATTTTATAATATGTTTTGTTATATAAAAATTTTATTGAACTTTTTACCGTCTTTTAGCCACCTCCTAGGAGTATTTGAAAAGTTGCATAAAACATTATTTTACCACTTCTGTGAGTTGAATTTCAAAAATCGGAGAGACATAGTCAAACATAGTATGTAAACTTTTGTTCAATAATATGAAAATAGTTTTTGGTGAATTGTAAATTTTGAGTTTAATTTACTGCTGTTGAAGATAAATAGGATAATTCAAGGTAAAAAGAATATTTTAATAATTCAAAATTACCTTAACACATGTCCTAACATTAATTGATGAGTAATGGAAGACCATGATCATCCTTGGGTCGATTTTGGGACCCCATGGAGCCACTTATGAATGATAATGATACTTTAGATTAATTAATTTAATGTAAAGGCAAAATTGAGATAAACAAGAATCTTATAGTAATTAATTTTTATAAGCTGTTATTTAATTAATATATTAGACTATAAATATTCATTGGAAAGATAAAATTATTTCCTAAATCATGGTATTTGTTTTTAAATTTTTAGACGTAGCATAAAATAAATTATTTATGAAACAATAATGATGCAGTATTTAGCTCATTAATAAATAATTTAAATAAATTAGATTATAAATATTAAAATAATATCAAAAACATGTCCAATTATTATTTTCTGATTTCATTTAGACCACGCGTAATCTTATATTCGACCCTAATGATATTTGGATCTTTAGAAACTGAATATCATTATATAATAAAATAATATTTTCACACTTTCCTAAACATCCCCTCACCCCCTTATAAAAGGAGACCACTTCTAACCAATTACTCACACCTCTCAAGACCTTAGTCTTGTCCAGACTTTGAAAAATTAAGCTTTCAACATCTCTCTCCTCCTCTTAAAATCCTTACCTTAGTCATAAGGCACTGCAAGAAGTCTTATTGGTTCAATCCAAAGGATGTTACCCAAATTAAAGGTAACGATTTCTCTTTATTTATTTTCTATTATTTTACTTCCCCAACCACTAAAATGTTTTTATTCTTTTCCTTTAGAACAAAAAATGTATACTAAATATAATAGGATGTTTTTATGAGATGTATTCGAACTAAAATTACATCCACCTCCATCTAATGAGTGAAGAACATAATGTTTATGTCGATGGAAAACTAACGCCTCACGAAACGATGATTGTTCAATTATCTCTTACCGCCTATCATGGTGGCCATTATGATGGTACTATATTTATATATGCTATATATTATGTTTATGTTTTTTTCATTCTTTGGTATTTTTCTTTTATATCATACCTTAATGGTTTCCATTATGGGTAAACGTAATAATTTCATTTGAGGAAGTGCGGACTACCACCCCCTCAAAGTGATATAACTCGTTAATACCATATGTGGGAAGTATAAAGGATGGACTTAATGATATTATATTATACTGTAATTATAATATACAAATGTATCAATATATTTTAACTCCATTAAAATAATAAATATAAATGAATGTAGCATTCATGCGTAAGTATGGGTTTCCATCTCCATGAACAATGCATTTCATTTCATACCCCAGAATTACATGTACTACTATAAATACAAGTATATACTAGATATATATGATATATATGATATCTAAATCATGAATATCATTCTGGATATAATGAACTTTTGACCATGTGAACAACTTGTAACTATAACTTTATCATTTTTGACTCAAGTGCCAAATAGTGACAAAACGAACGTTATTAACTTAAATGATTACATAATGTTTATAACATGGTAATAAGTGATATAAAAGGAATAATAAACTTGAAAATGGTTTTTAAGTAAGTAGAAATTAACTTTATTTTATTATTCCGTATATTAAACAACGAACGGGTCAAGTCAGACATGAGCTAAGGGGTTTTTATCTCACTCTTTATTCACGTGAGATTCATGCCATATTTCAACTATTACCTTTTGTGTGGTGTATGTATTGACCATAATTTTCTTATTTGTATAATAAACTTTAATTAATGTGTATTTACATATTCATTTAATGATACTTCTTTCATGGGGTGTATGTGTCGTAAGTTACCAAATCGGTAAGGGTTAATTTCACAATCTCTTTATTATCCGAGGTTGTTTTTATGTATGTATCTACTGAGACATCTCTATCATCCACATCAATGTTTCTTAAAAATTTATTCCAAAACATTTTTACCATTTACTGTACTGTGGGTTAAATTAATTTATACCCTTTCTTGAATTTTTATAAAATTTTTTGAATGGAATATTTCTGTCATTTTCCAAACAAGGTACTTTTTAACCTTTTCGACAAAATTAAGGTAAGAATGTTTTTTAACTTATATGGAGGCTGCGGCTATTTTCCACCAGTATAACATCCCCTAAGATTCCCTTACAAGATTATAAGAGTATTTTCAAAATAAATTTTTTCTTTATAATTATGTGATTCTTAAATGATTTCAAAATAGAAAGAGATATTTCTTTAAAAAAAGGTTTTGATTCATCTATGTCAACATCCTTTGATGGATTTTAAGTTTATTTGAAGTTGACATATTTTGATAAAAAAACGTACATATTTTATTGAAGGTTTTGTCATATTTTTGACTATAGATGTGCTATTCGTATACCATTTATTTTTTATGGTTAATGTATTGACATTTGGTATGCTAGTTTTAATACGAATGTTTATGTTATATTTAAACCTTTTATTATGATGAATGTATTGGAATAGTATGTTTCAGGTTGGGCACCTATGAAAGTAAGCCCTCTGGGTTGGGGTCCGGTTATAGTAGAAACTCTAGGATGGAGTCCGATTACAGAGGCTCTCCGGGATGGAGTCTGATAACATAGGCTCTCTGGGTTGGTGTCCGATTATAGAGGCTCTGAAGGATAGAGTTTGGTTACAGAGGCTCTCCATGTTTGGGTCCGGTTACAGTTAGAAAATATGTCATGGCACAAGGCTTTGACACAGAAATTAAAGTATGGATTTATTCATTCTCTCATTATGAAAATAATATTTACGGTTCATATGGTCATTCGACTAGTAGAATACCCATGATTATGTTTTATTATATATTATTTACTCAGCTCATATTCCCACCATAAAAGTATTCATGTTTATTATTGGTAAAGTCATGTAGTTTCAATTATTCACCATGGTTAATATTTATGTTATCTTCCGCTGTATTTCTTACCCTTACAGAGCGTTTGAGCTCACCCATTTCTATGTTTTATTTTTTCCTAGGATTCCATGAAGTGTATTGTGATTGATATTTAGGGTTAAGCTAAGGGAATAATGGTGTTCATAAATGATTATTTATGTTGTGTTGTATGTTATAAAGTGTAATGTAACATTCATGTTTGTAATCTATTTACCAAGACTGCTAAACTGATCGGTCTTTTGGGACTTGATTCCTTGTATCCATGCCAATGTTATGTAAAAATGCACCGACTCTGGGTAACTGGGGTAGGGGAGTTACAGTTGGTATCATAGGATGTTTAGAAACAACCTTGGAAATAGATTTATTAAAAATCTTATTAGAGAAAATTACAGTAAGATATACATTGAGGATTATTATAGAAGAACTTCCTAGAATTTTGGTACTGTAGAGATTCTATGAGTTTTCCAAGAAATACATTCATGTCTAGATACGAGCAGGTAGAGGCCGCTCTAGCACTGATGCACCTAGGGGTAAAACCTGAAAACACCGCTTTGAGCTAGACTCAAACGGGAACTGGTGCACGACAAAAATCCTTGCTTCACTCTTGGTTTCGCAACTTCTGGGGGATATGCTTAAGATAATTCACCTTTTCCTTACAATCCATTTTGAAGGATTTAGGAGTAAATTCATTCTCAAAGAATACATTTTATTACTATAGATTATTTTTATATTCTTTTCAATTGACTTTAGGTATTTTTCATGTTTGGAATTATGCAAAGCGATTCATAAACTAACCTAGTGTATGCCATTATTTAAAAATGGCACCTAGTAAAAGGAATGAGACCTCTAGTAATACACATGATCTAAAGAGTTATAAGTATCATTTCATTCATTGTATTAAGACAACATTTAGAAAAGAAATAGTCTTCCACGTATTATCATCATATGAAGAAATAATATCATGTGTTAGTAAGATAAGTAAATAATTATTTGATTCCTATAGCTTTGATGGGAATCCAGAGAAGAAAAGAAGGGTAGAAAGAAATATGGATAAAGGGAATAAGGGAAAGAAGGATTTTCCCATATGTGATAACTGTGGAAATATTCACCTTGGTAAATGCTTGAAGGGAATACACGTTTGATATAAGTGTGAAGAAAATGGAAACCAAGTACGTGATTGAAAGGGTATGAAAAAAGTTCCCAATGTACAATGCTTCATCTGCAAGCAGTTGGGACACTACATGAATCAATGTCCAAATCATCAGAGTATACCCCAAATGCTGCTATTGGATAATAATGAAGTTATGATACTACCGAAGATGAAGAGGAATGATTATATTTCTTACGTTGTTATTAAATTATTGTGTCATTTAGTATTGTATTAATTATGTACATGTTATAATAATTATAGAGTATATAAGGATTTTACTACAGTACTATTTAATTACGAACTTGAGATTGTGTGGAATAAAGAATAGTGACTCAATTGCAGGTTAAATTTTTGGAAAATATATGGTTGAGAGAAAGATAAAGCATAATATGGTTCTAATATCGAGTTAGTGATTTTGGAATAAGAGATGGTTGATTTGGATAGATTATATTGGATATTCTTGACTTCCTTGGAACTGATTAATATTTTGTTTATTTCAGCTTTGTTGGAATATTCAATATTTATGGATATAAGGAATATATCCAGTATTATATAAAGGATATGGGATCAGGAATGTAATCAATAAGGTTTATGGTAATTCAGGGTGTCACCAAGTTTTAATATAATACACGATAAAGATGTTCACATGTTATTATGTGGAAAAAAGGATCTCATTGTGTTTAAATTCATTATAAAATTTGGATTGTGAGTTTGGATAGATTTATTTTGGATAATTTTAAAAGTTGGAATGGATTGAGATACTATTGTTATGGTTAGTTTTGTATTTTTATGAAAAGGACAACACACAGACTGTGTGACAACTCGTCGTGTTGGACAAAGCTACAGAAATCGATGCCACAACCATAGTGCGAATGGGATTTATCTCCTACCAGTGGACTACATCAAGTCCCTCGATTGTATAATGTAGTTTCCTTTTTAAAGGTTCTGATAGGTGAATTATAAATTCATATGTTTTTATCCCTATATGAATAGGATAAATATAATATTTTTTTAGTTCTATTTTCTATTAGAGTGAAAGATTAGTTTGGGGTAGAAATTAGTTAACAAAGGGAACTGTAATTATCAAGTATATATATATATATATTATTTATTCTCTTATTCTATGAAGAAATTAATTCATAAAATTTACGTAAGGGATCTTATAAATAATTTTTTTTATCTTAAAACCTTATGTTTTGTTAAACTGATGATATTTTAAATCGTCATAGATTGATGGCTTTGAGGCCCACAATTCTACAATTGTTTCTGAATAATGAACTCAATCACTCCCTCTAAATATTTATGTTTTTCCTCCAATTATGTGTCTCTAATTTCCACCATTTTTCTCCTAATCTTGATCATAATTTGGTGGTGATTTTTTCATTCCCCTTTTCCTCTAATTAAGACTAAATTTTATTAACCCAATTCCCGATGTGGGTTTTCCCACAAAGTATTTTATATTTTAAACCTTCTTTTTTCAAAGAACAATTTCAAATTTTTAGGACACAATATATTGAAGTAGGGAAGAATGTAACACATCAAGATTTCATATTACATTATTTCTTCAAAATAATTCAATAACTTACACTACACGCAACACCGAGTTCAAGCACATCACGAATTAGTAATCTAGCTGTTCAAAAGAGTTTATGTATCGTATTAAGAATATTTTGAATTTTATACACGCTATATAATTTTAACATCCATATTATATGTTTTTTAGACATAATATATAAAAAATTCAATTTTTTAGATAAAGGAATTATTTTTTAGAAAATGCAATTTTACCACCTTTTGAGGGCGAACACTTTTTAAATATAATATTTGACACTTTTATGTATTAAATTTGACAAAATAAAACTTCTTCTTTAGAATCTTGAGATAAAAATTTGGTTTTTATAAATTTTTGGTATTTTTCTGATAACTTTCATATTTGGGTAAATAGTGAAAAATACAAAATTTTAATTAAAAACTAATTTTTTAATCCTAATAATTTATAGTGGTAAATTATGAATTTTATTGGTTTGGAAGTATAATTATATTATATTTTTATAATTTAATACAATTTAGGTCATTATAATTAATTTCACTTTGAAATTGGACATAAATAACTGTCAATCTTTTGATAGATATTGTTGCATAAAAACACACTATTTATTTTGACAACGAGAATTAATTTTAAATTAATTAATGAAACTTATATTTTTTGAATTGGGAAAAATATACATAATTTTTGAATTTGGAATATCAGATATAGCTTAGGCTGAATTTTTTTAATTTTTCTGAGAAACATTAATTTTTGATGAATAGTGAAAAACACTAAGTTATTAGTTGAAACTGACTTTTTATTTAAATAATTATTTATTTTCTTTAAATTTATTTTAGGTCAAAATAGATACATAAAACATATATATGTTCAAAAATAATTCATTGGAGTCATTTTATATTATGTTTTGATATATATAAATTTTATTGAACTTTTTACCGTCTTTTACCCACCTCCTATGAGTATTATCAAATTTGCATAAAACATAATTTTTACCACTTCTGTGAGTTGAATTTCAAAAATCTAAGAGACACGGTGAACCATAGTAAGTAAAATGTGGTTCAATAAGATGAAAATAATTTTTGGCGAATAGTAACTTTTGACTTTTAGTTACCGTGGTTAATGGATAATAGGGTAATTCAGAGTATAATGAATATTTTAATAATTAAAAATTAACATAACACAAGTTCTAACCATATTTGATGAGTAATGACTGATCATATGAATTCTAGGGTCGATTTCGAGACCCCATGGAGCCACTTAGGATGGTTAATGACACTTTAGATTAATTAATTTAAAGTAAAGACAAAATTGACAAAAACAAAAATATTTTAGTAATTCAATTTTATAAGGTGTTATATAATTAATATTTTTGACTATAAATATTCATTATAAATATAAGAAGATCTCCTACATCATGGTATTTTCGTAATAATTTTTAGACATCAAATATATTAAATTATTTATGACACAATAATGATGTAGTATTTACCTCATTAATATATGATTTAAATAAATTATATTATAAATACTAAAATAATATCCAAAACATGTCCAATTTTTATGGGATGATTTTATTTCTACCATGAGTCATCTTATCTTCTACCCTATTGATTTTTGGATCTTTATAAACTGAATATCATTATTTTATAAAATAATATTTTCACACTTTCCTAAAGAGCCCCTCCTCCCCCTTATAAAAGGATACCAATTCTAACCAACTCCTCACACCTCTGAAGACTTAGGAACATCCAAACTTTTCCAACTTAATCTCCCTACATCCATCTCCTCCTCTTAGAAGCCTTACCTTGAGAATAAGTAACTTCATGAAGTCCTTTTGGTTCAATCCAAATGAAGCTACACAAAATAAAGGTAACCGTTTCTCTTAACTTTTATTATTTTGTTTTACTTCTCCAACCCCTAACCTGTTTTTATTCCTTTTATTTATAACAACAGTAGTATCTTAAATATACTATGATATTGTTTTGAGAATTATTCAAACTACACTTACACACACCTCCATCTAATGGGTGAAGAACATAATGTTTATGTGGATGGAAAACTAACGCCTCACGAAACGATGATTGTTCAATTATCTCCTACCACCTCTCATGGTGGCCATTATGATGGAAATTTATTTATATACGATATATATTATGTTTATTTTTTATTCATTCTTCTTTATTTTTTCTTTATATCATTCCATAATGGTTTCCATTATGCACAAACACGAAAATTTCATTTGAGGAAGTGCGAACTACCACCCCCTCAAAGTGATATGACTGGTTAATTACACATGTAGGACTTATAAATGATGGATTTAATGATATTATAATTTATATTATACTAGAATTATAATATACCTATGTATCATTATGTTTTAATTTCATTAATATAATAAATATAAATGAAAGTAGCGTTCAAGCGTACGTACGGCTTACCGTCTCCATGAACGGTGCATTTCATTTCTTACCCCAAAATGATATGTACTATTATAAATACATGAATATACTAGATATATAAGGTATATATGATTTCTAAATCATGAATATCATTCCAGATATAATAAAATTTTGACCATGTGAACAACTTGTAACTATAAGGTGTTCATTTTTACTCAAGTTCCAAATATCGATAAAACAAACGTTATTAACTTAAATGATTACATAATGTTTATAACATGAATATAAGTAATATAAAATGAGGAGTACACTTGAAAAATGTTCTTAATCATGTATAAATTAACTTTAGTTTATTATTCAAGATATTAATGAATGAACGGGTCATCTCAAACATGAGGTAAGGGGTTTTAATCTCACTACTTATTCCCGTGAGATTCATGCCATATTGACACTATTACCTTTTGTGTGGTGTATGTACTACGCATAATTGTATTCTTTTAGTAATACACTTTACCTTATGTGTATTTAAATATTAATTGTATGATACTTCTTTCATGGGGTGTATGTTTCGTAAGATACCAAATTGGTAAGGGTTAATTTCACAATCTCTTTATTATCTGAGGTTGTTTTTATGTATGTATCTATTAGGACCTCTTTATAATCCAAATCCATGTTTCTTAAAAATCCATTCCAATTTTTTTTACCATTTACTATACTGTGGGTTAATTTCATTTAAACCCTTGTTTGACTTTTTATAAAATGGTTTGAAAGGAATCATTCTGTCATTTTCTAAACAAGTTACATGTTAACTTTTTTGACAAAATTAAGGTAAGAATGTTTTTTTAACTTATACGACATGTGCAGCTATTTTCCGCCATTATAACATCATCAAATCTTCCCTCGCATGCTTATAAGAAGATTTTCAAAATAAATGTTTTATTTATAATTATGTGACTCTTAAATTATTTCAAAATAGAAAGAGATATCTCTCTAAAAAAATGTTTTGATTTCATCTATGTCAACATCCTTTGATGGATTTCAAATTTATTTGAAGTTGATTTGTTATGATACAAAACATTCATATTGTATTTAAGGTTTTGTGATATATTTGAATATGTATGTGCTATTCGTATACCATTGATGGTTTATGGTTAAAGTATTGAAATTTTTTATGCTAGTTTTTATACGAATGTTTATATCATATTTCAACCTTTTCTTATGATGAATGTATTGGAATAGTATGGTCTGGGTTGGGGACCGGTGAAAGTAAGCTCTCTGGGTTAGGGTCTAGTTATAGCAGACCCTCCTGGATGGAGTCTGGTTATAGAGGCTCTCTGGGATTGAGTTTGGTTATAGAGGGTCTCCGGGTTGGAGTCTGGTTACCGAGGCTCTCTAGGATGGAGTCTGGTTACAGAGGCTCTCCTGGTTTGTGTCTGGTTACAGTTAGCCCATATGTCATGGAACGATGCCTTGAAATAGAAATTAAATTTAGGTATTATACATTCCCTCATTATGAAAATAATATTGATGGTTCATGTGGTCATTCGACTAGTAGAATACCCATGATTATGTTTTATTATGGAATTATTTACTCATCCCATATTCCATCCATAAAAGAATTCATATTTATTATTGGTAAAGGCATGTGGTTTCAATTATTCACCATGATTAATATTTATGTTATCTTCCACTATATTTCTTACCCTTACTAAGCATTTTAGCTCACATCTTTCTATGTTTTATTTTTTCAGGATTCAAGAAGTTTAATGTGATTGATATGAACAGTTAAGCTAAGGTAATAATGGTGTTAATAATTGATTATTTAGGTTGTGTTGTAGGTTATAAAGTGTAATGTAACATTAATTTATGTAATATTTTTTCCAAGACTGCTAAACTGATCTGTCCTTCAGGACATTATTCCTCGTAATCATGCCAATGTAATATAATAATGCACCGACTCTGGGTAACTGGGGTCGAAGCATTACATTTGGTATTAGAGGAGGTTTAGCAACAACTTTGGAAATATATTTAGTTAATCTATGATTAGATAAAATTACCCTATGATAGAATTTGAGGTTTATCATAGAAGAACTTCCTAGAATTTTGGTACTGTAGAGATTCTGTGAGTTTTCCATGAAAATATATCCCTGTCTAGATACAAGCAGGTAGAGGTGGATGTGGCACAGATGTACCTATGGGTAAAACCTGAAAAAACCTCTTTGATCTAGACTCAAACGGGAACTGGTGCACGACAATGAACCTTGATTCACTCTTGGTTACAACACTTTCGGGAGATATTCTTAGGATAATTCGCATTTTTATTACAATCCATTATGAAGGATTTAGGAGTAAATACTTTCTCAAAGAATACATTTTATTATTATAGATTATATGCATAATATTTTTTCAATTTATGTTAGGTATTTTACAAGTTTGGAATTATGCATTGCGATTAATAAACTAACCCAGTGTATGCCATTATTTTGAAATGGTGCCTAGTATATGGAATGAGCCCTCCAGTAATACGCATGGTCCAAAAAGTTAGTTGGATCATATCATTCATCGTATTAAGGCTACATTTACAAATGAAAGTCTCCCACGTATTATCATCATATGAAGAAATAAAATCATGTGTTAATAAGATAATTAAATAATTCTCTGAGTCCTTTGGCTTTAAAGGAAAGCCATAGAAGAAAAGGACGCTAGAATGAAAGATGGATAATGAGAATAAGGGAAAGAATGATTTTCCCATATGTGATAACTATGGAAAGAATCACCTAGGTAAATGCTTGAAGGGAATAAGAGTTTTTTATAAGTGTGGAGAAAATGGACACCAAGTATGTGATTGCAAGGGTAAGAAAATAGTTTCCAATGTACAATGCTTCATCTGCAAGGAGTTAGGACACTATGTGAATCAATGACTAAATCAACAGACTATACCCCAAATGCTACTATTGGCTAATAATAATATTAGGATACTACCGAAGATGAAGAGGAATGATTATATTTATTATATTGTTATTGATGTATTGTTTCATTTGATTATTGTATTAATGATGTACATGTTACAAGAATTATAGTGTATATAAGGATTGTACTGCAGTACTATTTCATTAAGGACATGAGATTGTGTGGAACCAAGAAAAGTGACTCAATTGCAGGTTAAATTTTTGGAAAATATATTTTTGAGAGAAATATAAACCATAATATGGTTCTGATATAGAGGTAGTGATTTTGGAATAATAGATGGTTGATTTGGATAAATTATATTGGATATTATTGACTTCCTTAGAACTGATTAATAGTTTGTTTATTTCATCAATGTTGGAATATTAAATATTTATGGATATAAGGAATATATCCCGTATTATATAATGGTTAAGGAAGCATGAATGTATTAAATAAGGTTTTATGGAAATTCAGGGTGTTACCTTGTTTTAAAATAATACATGATGAAGGTGTTCACATGTTATTACATAGAAAAAAGGATCTTCATTATGTTTAACTTCCTTATAAATTTTGGGCTGTGGGTTTTGATAGATTTATTTTGGATATATCTAAAGGTTTTAATGGATTCAGATTATATTGTTAAGGTTATTTTTGGATTTTTATAGAATGGAAAACACACAGACCGTGTGACAACCCATCGCGTCGGACAAAGCTACGTGAATCGAACCCACAACCATATTGCGATTGGGAATTATCTCCTACCACTGGACTACGTGACATCCTTGGAATGTATAATGTAGTTTATTTTTTAAAGGATCTAATAGGTTCAATATAAATTCATATTTTTTGAACCCTATATGAATAAGATAAATAGAATTTTTTTAGTTCTATTATCTTTTAGAGTGAAAGATGAGTCTGTGGTAGAAATTAGTTAAAGGATGGTACTATACTTTTCATGTTTATATATATATATATATATTTCTTTCTTTCTTATCTTATTCAATGAGGAAATTAAATCATAAACTTTAGTTAATGGATCTTAAAACTGAAAATGTGTTATATTAATACCTTATGTTTTGTTAAACCGATGATATTTTAAATCATCATAGATTGATGGCTTTGAGGCCCTCAATTCTATAATTGTTTGTGACCGATGGCCTCAATCACTCCCTATAAATATTTATGTTTTTCCTCCAATTATGTGTCTCTAATTTCCACTATTGTTATCCTAATAGAGATCCTAATTTTGTGGTGAATTTTTCATTCCCCTTTTTCTCTTTTTAAAACAAAATTTTTTTAACACAATTTCCCATGTGAATTTTCCCACAAAGGTATATTGTATTTTCAACCTTCTATTTTCGAAGAACAATTTCAAATTACGACGACACAATTTATTGAAGTAGGGATGAATGTAACACCCCAAGATTTCATAGTACATTATTTCTTCAAAATAATTCAATAACTTGCACTACACGCAATACTGAGTTCAAGAGCACCACGACTTACCAATCTTTCCGTTCAAAAGAGGTTATGAATAAAATTAACTTAATTTTGATTTTTTTACACTTCATATAATTTTAACATATATATTATGTGTTTTTTAAACATAATATAAGAACAAATTCATTTTTTTAAATAAAGGAAGTATTTTTCAAAAAATGCAATTTTACAGCCTTTGGGGGGCGAACCCTTTTTAAATATAATATTTCAAACTTTTATGTATTCAATTTGACAAAATAAACTTCTTATTTATAATCGAGAGATAAAAATTTGGTTTTGATAAATATTTGGTATTTTTCTGAAAACTTTCATATTATGGTAAATAATGAAAAATACAAAATTTTAATTAAAAACAACTTTTTTAATAGAAATAATTTATATTGTTAAATTATGCATTTTATTGGTTTTGGAGTATAATTAGATTATATTTTTATCATTTAATACAATTTAGTTCATTATAATTAATTTCACTTTGAAATTGGACATAAACAAGTGTCAATCTTTTGATAGATATTTTTTCTTAAAAACACGCTATTTATTTTGACAACGGGACTTAATTTTAAATTAATTAATGCAACATATATGATTTTAATTTGGTAAAATATACATAATTTTTGAATTCTAAATATCAAAAATAGCTTATGCTGAATTTTAGGTATTTTTCTGAGAAGCATCAATTTTTGATGGATAGTTAAAAACAATAAGTTATTGGTTAAACTGACTTTTTATTTAAATAATTATTTATTTTATTTAAATTTATTTTAGGTCAAAATATATACATAATACCTATATATTTTAAAAAAAATTCATTGGCATCATTTTATAAAAAGTTTAGATGTATAAAAATTTTATTGAACTTTTTACCGTCTTTTACCCACCTTTTAGGAGTATTTTCAAAATGGCATAAAACAAAATTTTACCAATTATGTGAGTTGAATTTAAAAAATCCATGAGACACAGTTAACCACATTTGGTAATATGAGTTTCAAATAGATAAATTTTTTTTGGTGAAACGTAACTTTTGACTTTTATTTACCACGGTTAAAGGTAAATAGGGTAATTCAAGGTAAAAAGAATATTGTAATAATTCAAAATTACATTAACACATGTCATAACCTTATTTTATGAGTAATTTACGACCATGGGCATCCTTGGGTTTATTTTGGGACCCCATGGAGGCACTTATGAATGATAATGACAATTTAGATTAATTAATTTTATGTAAAGGGAAAATTGATATAAACAAAAACCTTTTAGTAAATAATTTTTATATGATGTTATATAAGTAATATTTTTGACTACAAATATTAATTGGAAAGATGAATATATTTCCTACATCATGGTATTATTTTTATAATTTTTAGACATCAAAAAAAGTAAATTATTTATGACAAAATAATGATGCAGTATTTACCTCATTAATAAATGATTTAAATAAATTAGATTTTAAATATTAATATAATAACCAAAACATGTCCAATTATTATTTTCTGATTTTATTTTGACCATCAGTCATATTATCGTCAACCATAAATATTTTTGGATCTTTAGAAACTGAATATCATTATATAATAAAATAATATTCTCACACTTTCCTAAAGAGCCCCTCCCCCCCTTATAAAAGGAGACCATTTCTAACCAATTACTCACAACTCTCAAGCCTGTAGACTCGTCCAAGATCTGCCCAAATAATCTCCCTACATCTCTCTCCTCCTCCTATAAGCCTTAACTTAGGAGGAAGGCACCTCAAGAAGTCATTTTGGTTCAAACAATGGAAGTTACCCAAATTAAATGTAACAATTTCTATTAACTTATTTTATTTTATTTTACTAATCCAAACACTAAACTCTTTTTATTCCTTTATTTTATAACAAAACAAGTATCCTAAATATACTAGGATGTTTTTATGAGAATTATCTTAATTACACTGACACACACCTCCATCTAATGGGTGAAGAACATTATGTTTTGGTGGATGGAAAACTAACGCCTCACGAAACGATGATTGTTCAATTACCTCCTACCAAATCTCACGGTGGCCATTATGATAGAACTATATTTATATATGATATATATTATGTTTATTTTTTCCTCATGCTTCTGTATTTTTCTTTTATATCATAACTTAATGGTTTCTATAATGGGTAAACGCGATAATTTAATTTGAGGAAGTGCAGTCTACTGCCCCCTCAAAGTGACATGACTCGTTAATACCATATGTGGGACATATAAAGTATGGAGTTAATGATATTATATATGATATTATATTGGAATTAAAATATACCTATGTATCATTATTTTTTAATTCCATTAAAATAAGAAATATAAATGAATGTAGCGTTCATGCGTACGTACGACTTACCGTCTCCATGAACCGTGCATTTCATTTCTTACTCCAAAATGATATGTACTATTATAAATACTTGTATATACTGGATATATAAAATATATATTATATCTAAATCATGAATATTATTATGGATATAATAAAATTTTTACCATGTGAACAACGTGTAACTATAAGGTGTTCAGTTTTGACTCAAGTGCCAAATATTGAGAAAACGAACGTTATTAACTTATATGATTACATAATGTTTATAACATGGTAATAAGTTATATAAAAGGAATAATAAACTTTAAAATGTCTTACTCAAGTAGAAAATATATTTAGTTTATTATTCAGGTTATTAAAGAATGAACGGGTCTAGTCAGACACGAGGTAAGGGATTTTCATCTCCCTCCTAATTCCCATGAGATTCAGGCCATATTACCACTATTATCTTTTGTGTGGTGTATGTACTGCCCTTAATTGTATTATTTTTGTAATACACTTTAATTTATGTGTATTTACATATTAATTGTATGATACTTCTTTCAGGGGGTGTATGTTTCGTTAGATACCAAATTGGTAAGGGTTGATTTCACAATATCTTTAATATCTGAGGTTTTTTTATGTAAGTATCTATTGGGACCTCTTTATCATCCACATCCATGTTTCTTAATAGATAATTCCAAAACATCTTTACCATTTACTATAATATGGGTTAATTTCATTTATCCCCTTGTTTTCCTTTTTATAAAATGGTTTGAAAGGATTCTTTCCGTCGTTTTCCAAACAAGGTACTTTTTAACCTTTTCGACAAAATTAAGGTAAGAATGTTTTTTTAACTTATAGGGCTGGTGCGGCTATTTTCTGCAGTTATAACAGCATCAAAGCTTCCCTTACAATATAATCATAATATTTTCAAAATAAATATTTTCTTTATAATTAGGTGACTCTTAAATGATTTCAAAATAAAAAGATATATTTCTCTAAAAAAAGGTTTTGATTTCATCTATGTCAACATCCTTTGATGGATTTTATGTTTATTTGAAATTCATTTATCATGATACAAAACATCCATATTGTATTGAAGTTTTTGTGATATTTTTGACTATATATGTGGTATTTGTATACCATTCTTGGTTTATGGTTAATGCATTGACATTTCGTATGCTAGTTTTAATATGAATGTTTATGTTATATTTCAACATTTTATTGTGATGAATGTATTGGACTAGTATGTTCTCGGTTGGGGAAAGCTAAAAGTAATCCCTCCGGGTTGGGGTTCGGTTACAGCAGACCCTATGGGATGGAGTCCGGTTATAGAGGCTCTCCGGGATGGAGTCTGGTTACAGAAGCTCTTCGGGTTGTAGTCCTGTTAGAGAGGCTATCCGGGATGGAGTCCGGTTACGGAGGCTCTTCGAGTTTGGATCTAGTCACTATTAGCCCATAGGTCCTTCCATGATGTTTGACACATAAATTGAAGTATCGTATTATACATTCCCTCATTATGAAAATAATATTGATGGTTCATGTGGTCATTCGACTAGTAGAATACCCATGATTATGTTTTATTATGGCATTATTTACTCATCTCATATTCCTAACATAAAA
Source organism: Viscum album (assembly GCA_963277665.1). Classification (NCBI taxonomy): domain Eukaryota; kingdom Viridiplantae; phylum Streptophyta; class Magnoliopsida; order Santalales; family Viscaceae; genus Viscum; species Viscum album. The sequence continues at coordinate 538,438,457 of OY728120.1, read as the reverse complement.
GTATTCATGTTTATTATTGTTAATGGAATGTGGTTTAAATTATTCACCATACTTAATATATATATTATCTTCTGTTTTATTTCTTACCCTTACTGAGGGTTTGAGCTCACCCATTTCTATTTTTTATTTTTCCCAGGATTCCAAGATGTGTATTTGGATTGATATGCAGGGTTATGATAAGGGAATAATCATGTTCATAAAGAATTATTTACGTTGTGTTGTATGTTATAAATTATAATGTAACATTCATGTATGTAATCTATTTTCCAAGACTACTAAACCGATCAGTCCCTTTGGACTTTATTCTTTGTAATCATGCCAATGTTATGTAATAATGCACCGACTCTGGGTAACTAGGGATGAGGCATTACAACAAATCCAAAAATTGCCAAATAATGGGAATATCATTGATTCCATTTTTTCCCCAACCATTTGAGATAAACTTCCCTTCTAAATGGGAATTATGACTCATACACTAGTTGAAATATCCTCAGGAATTGTGTACTTATCATCACATTGATTGATGATCATAGGAGGGTCTAAAATATCAAATGTAACATCTTTTCATCAACAATTTATGTGAGTGTTATGCAAAGAAAACCAATCCATTCCTAATATTACAATAAATTCAACCATAGGATGATTAACAACATATTTCAAAAACACATACCTACAAATGTCAAGTAATGAAGAATCATTGAATTCGGATGTAATCATCATACCATTAGGGGTTTTCACTACTAATTCCACATCTAATAATTTTAGTTGAACCGTGACGAACATATAAAATTCATTGGATAATAATGAGTGGATAGATCTGCCATCAATTAATACATTATTTGACCTATACTTGATGTTAAGTGAACCTTTGAACACTCCATTATCAAACCCCTTTTCTTAAATAACTATCACATGAGACTTTCCATATCCCCTAGATTAAGAGGTTACGGAAATCAATCATCATAATCACCCTTTATATTTGGATATTGTTAGAATAATTCCTATTATCCTTACACTTGTAGCATTGAATCATGGGAGGTCCATTCTGTGGAACTTTCTCCAAATTAGCATATTGAGATAACTGCTTCCAATAATTTTGAAAATCAGTTTCTTGATGACCTTCCTTTAAAAAAAATTACCACACTTTATGTCAAATTCCGCAATGATTCTTCACACATATAGACCATAAATTAAAACACATCTTCTTTTCTTTATGGTTATTTTAGTTTCTTTTGTAAACTATCTTCTATTTCTTTTCAAAACCATGAGGTTGATAAATGAATCTGTCCTCCATTTCAACGTTTATTGCTCAAATCAAAATATATATGTATCTAATAAAGCCTATTATTGGAAAAAACCATCTGTCACTTGTCTAAAAGCCACCGAAGGACCCATCAACTTAACTTTTGGGTTTCATGAAAATTACTAAATCATAACTCACAATTCATGAAAAATTAGCATCATTGGTACAAAAAGATTCATAATCCCTTTAATTCAACTCAAGTAACAGTTTCTCCATCTTGGTATAAATATTTTGAGGAAATTAATTATTAAAAAATATATTCTTGGACTTGTCCCATTATATGGATTCAATTTCATCTTAATTCTATGTATTCTTGATGAGAGGTCACCGATGGTCTGCATCCCCTTCTAAATGATAAAAAGCCCAAATAATTTTCTCATTATCTAAACATAGAAGGATATAAAATATATATCCAGTGGTAATGATCCATAGTTCAGAAATAAGTGGACTAGAATACCCTTTGAAATAAGGTGGATATTTCTTCGTGAAGCACTCTACATAACTTTTACCCACCTTTTACCATTTAGAACTCCATAAAGACTCATAGCTTGAGAATCTCATGTGAGCATGTAAATGATTTTTTTTCATTCCATCTCCCATTGAATTAGGTTTCCCAGGAGGTCAATCATTTCATTTTCTATCTCAATCACCGTTAATGTGGTTTCTTCAGGTTCCATCCATTGACTAAAACCAAAGTATAGATTAATATAAAATTATTACAATGAGAAACCACATAATTATGAAAATTCAATTAGAGGATATCTAAGTTATAGAACCTTTCTTAATCTATGATATCATATGTTAATCCTCTGTTATTCATATTCATATTTAATTAAAATAATTCAAAATAGTTTGTGATGACTTTGTGAACATGTAAAGAATATCCTTAGGGAGTGTAAAACCTGGTGTACAATAAGGATCGTTGTAGTGTATCATATTACCCTGTGTGAGACCTAGAATATATTTTAAGAGTTGTTACTCATAGGTACATCACTTCTAGATAAAATTATTCTCGCAGTATCTATAAAGGGATTTACTTCTTGGAAACCACTAACTCTATCATTTATAAAAAATTCCTTGGATTTTTTCTATTAATTTACTTATCTATATACTTAACATTAGTCATTTCCTTAGAGTTTACACTACATTTTTCTTATAATAAATTCCAATGGATAGATAAAAAATCATTCTAATACCAACTATAATGACTTAATATTAAAATATATTTAAATTAAATAACATTTTTGGAATACCTAAGAAAAATACAAAAGAATACACCCAAAAAATGTATTTGTCTTATGCCTTTGGAATCATGGAATAATGAAAATTGGTACATAACTTAGCTACATTATCTCCAAATATTATAATCTTGACTAGAACCCTTCTTAGGTTCAACGTAGTTAATACAAATCGTCATAACCGGGGAAGGAAATATAGAAAGGGGCGATCTTATATTCTCAATTAGGGTAAACAAGGGATTCATTTAATAAAAAAAAAGCATATGATTATGAGAATGTGATAAAAACATTTGATGATCATACCCTTCATATCAATACACAAAAAAAAATCATGTCATAAATATTGACAGTTTATATGATATGAATCATATGAAAATAAAGAGAACAATCAATGAAAGAATAACATAGTAATAAAACATGGAATTTTGGTAGACACACAGGAATATATAATGATTTTCATAGTTTTCAAGGAATTGCTGAAAAGGACATAATAGTGGAAAAATCCTTTGTTGAACTAGTTTCACTCCCCATTTATCCCTATCTTATTGTACTGATTTCACACCTTGTTCTAGACATTTAATACCGATCCAAGTTAACTCTTCTTTCTATCATTTTATATATGATGAAATATAAATATTTAAAAAATGAATTATTGGGAGATATAGGTCCCACACACCTCATAATGAAATCATACATACATGATCCAAAAAATCCTAAAAAATCACATAATAAACTAAGAAATGAAATATATTTCAAAATAATTTAGTCATATTTTAACATGTGGAAAATAGAGAGGTTCGATTGTCATTAAATAAGAAAAACCGAAGAAAACAAGCGGGTTTCATAAGCATATGAACTGTGAAAGAGAAATGGATTTCCTAAACATCAATCCATAATAGAGTAACCATTCTGAGGAATAATATGAATGGAAAAGTTGGATCATTTACCATGAATGTCATGTATAACACTAACTCATGTTATCATAGATGGGAAAGAATTTCGAATAAAATTTTAAAAACATTTCTGGGATAAAATTTCCATCATCATTGAAAAATGATTTTTAATACATAAATAATTTTAAAAAATATTTTTATTAAAAATAGACTAGAAAAATTATAAAGGAAACATGAAAAGTTTTTGAAACCCTTTTTCCTTGAAACATATAAATAAGACTTTAAACCATTTCAAAACCAATTTCCTTGAAAATATATAAAATAATATTTAAAAAATTATTTGAAACATAATATTAAATAAGGAAAGATCATAGAAGAGATATGCATACACTCATATATTTAATAATATTAATATTATCATAAGTTCATGAGTATTATATACACATCAATAATGAAATGAGTGGTGAACATGGAATGTATCTCATAGATATAAAAAGTGAGATTAAATTCCCTTAACTTGTGCCTTGAATCTCATCATATGTGTTGAAAACTCTTGTATAATAATTATAAATTTATTAAAAATATATCAATGAACTATATTATTTCTTTTAAAACCATTTATGGTTTGAGTATGGATTTATACTTCCTGTTCGTTAACAATTTTATATTATGTTTTCACTTCCAGTAATGTTCTCTTTGTTTTTCGCATGTATATTAATTTGTTATATCTTTGGTCCTTATAATTATATCATGATTTATATAATGTAAAAAATGATTTAAATATAATTTAAATTATTTATATGTTTATAATAATAATCCATATAATATACAATTATTAAATAAAATACACCGTTCCGAGAGACTGTAGGTGATATGTATGCATTAATGCTATTTAAGATTAATTTTCATGTTGAATGAAATAACATAAAAGAAATATATTTATATATATTGTTATTAATGTAGATTTAATATATCACATATATCATATATATTAACTAAATACATCCTTAATACATTCCATGTAGTGTATGAATGAATCAAATCAATTTGAGGGGGCTGTAGCCCACACTTCATTAAATGAAATTATTTTATTAAAAAAATGGAAAGTATAATGATATGTGTTATTAATGAATTATGGAAGGTTAAAAAATAATAAATAAAATATAAAACAAATATAAATATATTTTAAATCATAATTCCCCCTATGAGAGGCTCTAAAGGAAACCGAACGACCATCATTTAGTGAGGCAGTAGTTCACCGTATACGTAAAAAGTATGTTTGTTACCCATTTGATGCAAGTGTGTGTAAGTGTAGGTCTAAAAAATATAAAAAAAAATACCTGTATATTTATTATAATGGTGTGGTTTTACAATGATGTTATAATAAGTATTGAGTCATTTGAGCAACAAAATTAAAGAAAGGTGTTTGAGGGAGGGTGTAACCTCTTAATCGGGTAACTTGTTTTGGTTTGATTCAAATGGTTTACATGGAAGTATTTATAACCAAGATAGTATTTAGGGAGGGTATAAGGGGTTTCGAAAAGATATTTTGTTATAGTTTGGTCAATCCAATGTGTATTGAAAGGTGTGATAATGTGGGAGGAGAGGAGGCATTTTATAATGGAGGATTAGTGACACTATTGTAATATTTTCGAAAAGGGAAACCCCTCACGCATTATTTTTATTGAAATTGTATAAAATGATATAAAAACATATATAAAAGTGATCATATGGTCTACATATGGTAAAAAAGGATTCGGGACATGTTTATTGGAATTTTTGGGCCTGAAGGTTGTGGTTTAGTCCCTTATTAAGCTTAATTTTACTTTGATCACTGTAATTATTTCTTATTACTTTAACTGTTGTTTTTTGTTATAAACATAGTTTACCATATTATAAATTTTAAATAATTCTGATTCTATATATTTAATCCATTTTTCTAAAATAAAAACAGAAAATCAGGTGAAATAAATTTAAATATAATCCCATCGACGGGATGATAATGCATGTATTTAAATTAAAAACATTAAAAAGTTTCCTATGTTTATATAGTTAATTTGAAAATGAAATTAATTATAATAAACTAAAATTTTATTATCTTATAATTTCTTATCAAATTATATTTTTTTAAAACATAATATATAATTTAACTATAAAAATAAATTATATAAAAAAGTATATGTGAGTAAAATTTTAATATTTTTAACTATTCATTAAAAAACTAAACTTCATTGAAAAATGAAAAAATCATAATAAAATGTTTTTTTCTTTATATTAACAAAATGATTTTTATTTTAACATATAAAAGTTATAAAATTTCTAAAATTGAGATTTCATGTAGGTTCCCATCAAAAGGCGGTAAAAGTACCTTGATAAAAATATTAGTTTTTATGTATAAAACTGGGGTTGTTATTATCTTAGGGATATTGAATCTAATGGATGAAGATAAAACAAATTTAATTGAATATATAATTTATATATAAGATTACTATTAATCACTAATAGTAATTAATTTAACTTATTAGTATAAAACATCAATCTGAGTATAAAAATATATTTTTATAAAAATAATCTCTTTATATTCAATTTGTTCATTTTAAATAATTAATTAATTTAATATTTTTATAAACCATAGTTTTTTTATATTTTAATTACTATTATTTGTAACAGCTAACATAAGTACTAGGTAAATTACGAATATATAATATTTTATTAATGTATTTTTTGAGTAAAACTTGGTGTTTCGTGTAATGCATGCCAGGTCAATTCCTTGTGGATGTAATGCTTCACTTAGTGCATTTCAAAACATCAATGAAAAATAATTCATTTGAAAAAAGGGCTATAGAAATCTACATTTTTTACATAACCCATGAAAAAATATGTGGGTTTAATAAGAATCATTTGGTCGTAATCAAAAACCATCCATGGAAAAAATAAGATAGAGTCATTGGATAATATACCCATTAAATCTTATGTACCATCAAGGGATGTCATCACTGATGGAAAATTATTTTGAAATATCACTTGGAAAAATATGTGAGTAAAATAACCTTTCAACATTAAAAATCACTTTTTTTAAATATTAAATATTATAAAAATATTATTCATTTAAGAATACACTATAAACATATAAAGGATGATTTAAATATCATTTATCACATTTCCAGAGTAATATATTATTTCAAATTGAAAATAACATTTTTAAAACAGAAAATTATTACAACACTCTCCAAAACATTTTCATTTAATGTATAGTTTGAAACTTATAATTTAATATTTAAAACATTTTGTGGTCATAATAGAATGAAAATTTTAACATTCCATACACACAAAAACAAATATTCCTTTCACATTTATAGTAATAGCCAAACATGACATATTATAAATAAAACTAATTCCTTATATTTTTTAAAATAGTATAAAAGTGTAAAAATTTACTTAAAAAATATTTTTAGAGTTCTAAAATATTTATTTAAAACATATTTTTAGAAAATCATTTGTATGAAATAAATATTATGACCAAAGTGTGAAAAAGTTTTTTTTATCCTAATAACATCCTTTTAAACTATTGAGTATATAAATATATGAATATAAAAGTAACCCATTTAATATCATGAAATTATCAAAGGATATGTAAATTATTGAGTTTCTATACATATTGATCATAATATCTCATCATAGGATATAGAAAAATAATCAATTCCAATAAATGATGAGATTGTATCATAAATCCCTTAAAACTGTAACAATATTGAATCATATTCCCAATGAATGAATAATATTAAATAAAACATAAAATATCACGCGAATAGTTAAATTAATAATATTATATTTAAAAATGTATTTTATATACGCCTCATTAATGAATATAGATGCGTAAAAGAACAGATATCTAAAGAAGAAAAATTGAGATTAATAAACCTTACCTTAATATTAAAATTATTTCATAAATGTTTGAAAATAATTTTTAATAAATTAATGTTTATAATAAATATATTTATTATATAACCATATTCATCATTATCATAGAACATACAATTTACTTATAACCTTTAATTACCTGTTTAATAATAATTTCATGCTAATATCACATTTCAGGTAATAACTATTTCGTTTTTCCTGTATATTTTGGTTTGGTATCTATAGTACTTTCTATTTTATCAAAGTTATGTCATATCTAGTATTTTAATTATTACATAAATTTAATAAATATTCATTTTACAATTATTTAGAGTGATTTATTAAATTTATGGTTAGAATATAAATAACATCGTTAATAGAGATGGTAAGACGTACTGACAGATTAATGCTATTTCGTTTTCCTTAATAGATGAAATTAAATAAAGCTAAAAAATATATTTATTTTATAATATACATTTTATGTTATATTTATATACATATGACACATATTAATTAAATTCATCCATAATATCATCCATGCAAAGTGTCAGGGAAAAAAATCAAATATCATTATGAGCATGTAATCCATCTTACAAAAGATCAATGATATTGCATCCCTATGAGATGGAATATAAGAAGTTATCTGAGATTTCATAGTTAAATAATTTAAATAATTTTTAATTCAACATATATATTCCTTTTATTCTTATTTATTACAAAACATGTAAAATAAAAATAGAAGACACCTTATATCGGTTCGCGAGGCGGTAGTCCTCCATACACATGAGCGATGTTATTATTTTCTAATGGATTGGTAGGTAAGAAGGTGTATTTTTTATTTTAAATAAATGGGTAAAATAATATCAAAAATATAATTTATAAACATTAATTTTATCATTATATCCATCCATGAGAGTTGGTGATTTAAAAATAATATCGTTAGTTCAGGAGGCGGTAGTCCATCGAACACACAACAAATGATTTTGATTCCCATTTGATGGATGCGGAGATGGATAAAATCTGTGGAATTAAAATTATAACATATTATTATATTTCAGATATTTGTGTTAGTATATAGTCAAAATTTAAAAATATTTAATGAATATGGAGGGATAAATAAAACAAAAAGAATGGTTAAAAATTTTACAAATTCTTTGGAGAACCTCTTATTGTTTACAGATAAAGACATAATAGGAGGATTTATAGAAAAATAATTAATATAATAGGTGTATAGGTATTTATAGGAGATATTTTGGTAGTTAATGGTTGATCCAAAGGGTTTTGTAAGTGGGAAAAGGAGAAGGGAGATGATGACCCTTTATAAGTGGGGAAAAGGAAACACGTTGAACTTTTGGGAAGAAGAAACTATTCTCATGTTTTTACCCAATAAATGATAAAAAATGGGTCAATTGAATTTTTTTAGGTAATACGGTATAATAATCAACAATAAATGGGTTTGAACAAGTTTAATGGTCATTTTACTGCTTATCAATTCAGTTTAACACCTTAGTAAACCTAATTTAACCCTAACCACGAAATTATGTGTTAAATGTTTTACATTTAATTTTGAAAAAAAATACTTTGAAATTATTATAAAATATTTATTATCATTATGTAAAATTTAGAATCATTTTTTCCAAATAAAATTCATTGAAATGGAAAATTTAAATTTAAAATTAAACCCATAAATGTGACGAAAAATCAGTTTTCTGAAGAAAACATAATTAAATGTTTTAAAAACATTTATATAAATTTTAAAGATAAATTTGATTTTAATGTATTAATTTAGATTAATAAATATATAATTGAACTAATTTTAATTTTGAAACCATCTTAAATAATTTTTTACATTTTCAAATACTTTATATGAATATAAAACTCATAATAAAACCAGTATTTTTAATTATTAAATGAAAATTTTATCTTTTAAAAAATTTAAAAAAACATCACTCTAAGATAATGTTATTATGTAGATTTAAAAAATCAATTTTATTTTTTTCGAATAATTTTGTTAAAAATGTATAAGAATACATTTATTATTTTTTATAAAAATCAATAAATTTTTTTTTTCTGAAAATATGGTATTTTTGAATGATATAAAGATTTAATAAAAATTAAATATTATTATCAATATGTTTAATTTACATAAAACCATTATAATTAATATATAAATTATTAATATTCAAATTCATACCACCATGTTTAATATCTTTCTTATAATGTACTTTCATAAATAATAATGTTAATAATATTTTACAGTTAACTAGAAGTTGATGTTTGTTGTAATGCATGTGATAAGAAAAAAATTCATTCATTCAAAATAAATATTTCATAAAATATTGGCATGTTACATTGGAACAAATGTAATGATCATAGATTCTATAATTATATTAAATACTATATAATATCTAATTTTTGACGACATACATTAATGATGTAATGTTTAATGTGAACAACCATCATTAAGATGTGGGTATTTAGAATACATTTTAATATGGAAGATATTATGTATTATCCAATGTAGAAAACATTATGTCACATAATAAATGAGTGTTTTAATAAAAAATAAATATAAAATACCTTGTAATGTTTTCAATAGTTATTTATTAGGAATATCCTTATTGATATTTTCAAGGGATGTTCTTCTCCATGTCTAATAGATATTAATGATAAGATATGGATAAGATTTATTTTAGAATCTACATTTTATTTGTAATGAATAATTTCTTTCAAAATCTGGAATTACATTTATTTTCATTGAATAAAGTAATTTTGGTAGAGTTTCCTACTATTATACCAAAGGTATTATATTTTATATCAGAACGTAATATAATTCTTAAAAAGGAATATTTTTGTCATTCTTTATTTTGTAAAGGTTTTGATAGTATTCCTTTAATCTTCCATATTTTATTTTTTTCTTTCATTTTTTGATATATGGAGGTGTATTTAGATGTTATATTCTCATTTTTTTCCATCTTAAAAGATAAATATTATTTTAAAGTGTTTTATATTATATGATCATAATGTACATTAGTTTTATTAAATAAGGGATCTAGGTATTTTATAATCATATGATATGTTTTCTCCGATTTTTGAATATTTGAATGTAGCTTATGATATAGATAAGAATTTATAGTGTTCTTAGAATATGATAAATTTCCTTCTTAGTAAGAGGATGGAACTTCAAATTTTAATTCTGATAATCTATTTTTATTATTTTTATTTATATAAAATCAATATTCTATGGGGTTTTTAATTTCATATTTCATGTTTAGTTAATTCTTTATGTTTTAGTGGATGAAATTTTATCAAAGATGTATGAATTTATTGTAATATTATATTATTTTTTAATCAACATAGTCATTTTTAGAAATTATTTTTATTCAAAATATTCAATAAGAACATACCATTTCAAATAATCCTTTAATTAGTGAGATTAAATGATCCTTTCTATATAGTTTGTATGTTCTTAATCATTAATCACTGAAAATTATAATGTTATCTCATTCACTGAAAAATATTATAACTCATTAATTATTTAATCTGATGGTTATTCTTCATTGAACGTAATATATTACATAAGTATATTCCTTACAAAGGTATTATAGGAAATAAACCATGATATCATGATTAGTGAAACACGAAGAAAGTGGTTTATATGCATCACTAATGAGGATAATGTTTAGAATATTATAAACACAAATATTAAATCTAAAATAATAAAATAATATATAATTAAAGGAATATATCAATTTCATTGGAATATATTTAGATCTAAGAATCAAAATCCCACTGAGTTCACAATGATATGTGGTAAATAAATCCATTATATAAATCTTGTATGAATAATCATTTACATGAGATATAATGGAATAATTAAAATCTTTTTAAAAGGATCTTGAAGAAGGGAATATAACATTAAAATACAAACCTAATTGAAAATTTTAATGAGTTATCTCTTTAAAATAGCTGGAAGTAAATTTTATGTATGGAAACCATTGAAATTTTTTAATAATCTACTCCTATATAATTATTGAAACAAAATATATTTCATATTTATGATTACTCTCTTTTATGTTAAATCTAAAAAGAAATTTCTTTTGATGAAATTTCATTGACTGCAATAGTTGATATTAGTAAAGTAGAATGATATATAGGTATATATTTTCCTATAAAATATTTTCTCTTGATTATTTTTGAAATATCTTATATAAATTAACTGATACTAATTGATTATCCATATAATAGTTAAGGAAATATAATCTCGTAGTAAATTTCACGAGTGGTTAATTGAAATGATAACATAGAATATTCTCTTTTTAAAAAATTCACGCATAAATCAAAATATTAGAGTAAAAATCTATTATATGGTGGAAAAAATTAATTAAAACCTAAATATATTGAAAAACATTACGAATATGAATTTACATACATTGTATTAATAAAGAATAACATCCTAAAAAAATGGACTTTGATCATTCAATTCCATATGATTTGATTGGTATATAATACAAAAAGTTAGATAAAGTAATAAATATTAGATATATTTTATGGAACTAAAAATGATTTTTGATAAATTACAAGTTATTATTAACTAGACTTAGTCATACTAAAATAAAGACATTTAATTTATAGTCAAAAATAATATATTCCAAATTAAATCATATAAATCATATAAAAAAATATGTTATAAGAATAACACCTAAGAAACTTAAAAGTGGTTTTAGATAAAAATATATATATCAATTATTTAATATTAAATAAATGTTTTTTACCTAGAAATTTCATAACATTTAATCTAGAGATTCTAGATAATGTTAAAGAAAGATATATAGAAACACATAGTATAAACATTTCCTTCTTTTTTAAAGTGATGGAAAAGTCCATGTCCCATGGATTTCCTTAACCAAATTAAAGTAATAAAAAATTCATATACTAATAAATTGTTCAATTATTGACTAATAATGTAAATTTTACTACTTCTAAAATCATCTAGATTAAATATCAATATAGGGTAATTTCTTATCTACATGGGTACTATAATTAATGAATTAATGTAAATATAGAGTGAATACAATGAGATTGTTTCATATTGTATTTTTAAGTGAACAAATACGAAATATAAGGTATATATGTGGTGAAGGAAGTGGAAATAAAGTATATAAATAAATAATATTTCCCTTTTGAATGGATAAAATGGGTATTAACATTGATAATTGTTATTCCAGATCATATTCTATTATGTTCACCCCTTTAATCTATACCTTTCAATTTTTCATGTGATATTATTGATATGTTTTGAATGATATATCATTAGGTATTTATATTGATTTTTAAATCATACATTATTAAATATATCTACTGGATATTTTACATAGATTTTAATCTAACAATAACTTATTTATAGTTTCACTCTTCATGGATTAATGTACTAATTATCAATAATCTAGATGTTTTGGCTGATGTGACCCAATCATTAAATGTTGTTTCATTCATTAATTTTAAAATTATGGGGAACAAATTTTCTAATTTCTTTTCATGTTGAATATGACTATTAAAATGTGTATATTGAGGTGGGAAAAATATATTCATTATTTTTATGTCTAGTTTATAAATCCCCATGGTCTTGAGTTTGATAATAAAAATTATAAATGATTCTAATAGTCTTCATATATTGGTAAAAGTGCAGTATAAAAATGAATTCTTATTTTTAATATATGATTCTATTAGATATTTCGATCTTTTTAAATTATATGTTGTTCGTGATCTTCCTTTATATTATGAAATTTATATATGTTGTGGTAGACTATAATGGTTTCCACCCATATCAATGTTAGTATTATAAATCCTACATTAAGTATTAGAATTTATTTTATGATTGATTTTTTTGTTGGAATATATATAGAACTATTGATTTTGGAAAAAATTTATTATTATTAGAGGCAATGAGGACATTAGAATCTGTGAAATTTTGATAGATGGTCATCATGATGATTATTTGACCCAATGATCTAGCAGTCAATTTAATGGAAGGATGAATTTAATTTAGTTTTAACTAATATTTACATAATTATTGTGGAATGAATTAGCAATTTTTTTACTATTACATTATAGGTGATTGGTTGATTTAAAGTTAGTAAAACAGTTTCCATAAGAGATATGATGTTGTACAATGAAATAGATGGATCACCATGAATGTAGGAAGTTATTAAAACTAGATGATTGGGTGGGAACCTCTATAAATGGAGAACACATTGCTTATTTATTGAGAAATATTTTGAGTTACTGTTCTATATAATGACATATTCACAATAAATATAATTTTTTACATCAAAAAATATAATATACTTGTTTTATTTACCCATGGATATAAAATTAAATATAAAAACAATGTAAATCTAATGTTTCCCTTTAATTTTTTTCATTTTTTTGACAGATTAGTGAGTGATTTTCAATATAATATTTATGTGAATGTTTAGGATGAAATTTAAATTTAAATGTTCTTGAGTATTCATTCATGGTGTGATATAATGGTGATGACAGTGAGGTTAAGAGTGTTGATACTAAGTGGATTGAAGTTCTCAATTTTTGACCATTTTACTTTTGATTACATTAATATTATATACTTTTCCCTCTAAATAAGTGGTATCAATGAATTAGTTCCGAAAAGGGGCTCTAATAATACTTAGTTATCTTCACTTTATATTCATTTAAAAATTGTTTCTATAGAAATTATTATTTTAGGACGTGTAATCAAATATGTTAAAGTGTGAGTGGATAGGTTTTATGGAAAATTGTTTGGTTTTAGTATATATATATAATAAATATTATTTGATCCAAATTATTTAGATTCCACAATAACTAAAAACTGAATATATAATATTTAATAGGATAAATTTATATAATTGTATATCAAAGAACATTGTTTGATTCAGATGATGTTTGGAAGGTAGGTTTCATTCAATATTTAGAAGAAAAAGAAAACTATAGATCTTATTGTAGTGTGGATTAATTTGTATGAGAAGCTATTTTTTATAAAAAAAATGATTATTATGAATAGTTTATTTAGTATGTGATTTCCAAAGGAAAATCAAGGATGTATCATGATAGTGATTTCAAAATGATCTAAAACCATGTTGGATCAGTGAATTTAACATTCAATGATAGTGTTTGGGAAATATTGTTGTTATCCACTTTGTTAGAATAATGTGAATAAATGGTGATGGATATGAGAAATTATTATAGTAAAACTGATCTATCAATTTAATAAGACCCCAAATATATTATAAATATAGAATTATGGAAGAATAAAGTAAAACGATATTTCATAAATACAATGAATGTAGATAGAATAGTAGGTTCAAAAATTTAATGATTTTAGAGACTTTTAGTTGACAATCATAGTGGTAAGAGTTAAGAGAAAGTTATGACACCCAACCATACATGTTGGCATTTTGTGACTAATGAGAACATCATGATATATTTCCAAGAATAAAAAGGTATTTGAAGAATGGCTTCCAGAAGCATAGGTTCTGAAAATTATTTATCTTATCATGGAATCACAATGATTATTAGTGATAATATTATAATTATATAATGGATTATGGATTCTATAGATTACTTCTACTTCACAGGTTAAAGAGGATACATGTCGAGTTTTTTCTCTAAAAACACAGTTAGATGAAACATATAGATGATGATGATACATAGATTATGGTCATGGGAGATAATAAAATATAGTTTAATAATGGAGGTTTACATTATTTCAAACCATTAAATATATCACTATAATTTGGGATAATATTATTTCTATTATTTAGTTTGATGATACTAGTTTACGAATAAACATTTCTAATGGAGTATGTCTTATCACTCTCGGTCCCCTAGAAATTTCTAGTGGGGTTAATGATAATAATATCATGCTTACTAGAATTATAGAAGGATTCAAAATTTATGGAGTGAAAATTTTCAATTGAATGGATTTTCAGAATGTTTGGTTGGATCATCTAAATTAAAAGAGTATATTAATACTCACATTAAATGAAATGTTGATGATTGAGTTTTATAAATTTGGATCATGTGGATGTTGCATGCATAAAATGAAAGTAAAACTACTTTTCCATCACACTTGGTATAATCCAATGAACTAAAATATATAACTTGTTTGAAATAATGTATGGGGATCAAAAAATATGAAATAACATAGATGATCACATAATTATCTAAAACTAATTAACAACTCCCCATGAATGTTCCAGATTTATTTATTATATCACAAGTTAGATGTATTTTTAAACATTATTTACTAGAAATAAATGGTTGTGAGAGAAATTGGATATATGTTGATTTGTTTAACATTTGAGAAGAGCGTTTATTTCACTAGAATGAGTTATGAAAACTATTATAGACATAGAGAAACTAAAAATGATAAAATTATTCCAGGAACACCATAAAAATAGTGTTGTGGAGTGGATGAATTATTTTTTGGAAATCTCTAGTGTATAAGGATTCACTCTAAAATTCTTGTGGAATTTTTGGTAGAGGAATTTTTCAGGACTGTGTGCACAATCAACTGATGTGATTCTTAAGTAGTTGGTTATTAGTTATATAAATCATGATGGTATGGAAAACACCAAAACATAATTATCATAGTGTCTTCAGATAAATTATTTATGTTCATGTGGATTTCAAATGATGATAAAATATTGAGGGAATTATCAAACATGTTTCTTATTTTGGAAAATGAACAATTTTTTTATAATTTTAACATGGAATGGTTGTTAGAGGAAACCTATTAAAGTAGATGTGGCTACTAAATGATCATGTTATTTGGAATGACCAAAACATGATTGAAATGGAATATGAGAATGAAGAAAAAAAATCCAATCCTTGTATAACTATTGATAAAGTAACGAATGGATTAAAATAATAGAAATTTCAAGTAGTATTGAGTCTATAGGATGTTCTGAAATTCTAGAGGACAATTTATAGAATAGAATAAAAAGATATTATTTTAGGCCTACAAAATTTATAAATAAAATTTCAATGACCAATGAATATTTAGGAACCACACTGAAATAATATTTATGAATTATCAGGACTAAAAATAACAGAAAAACACGTATAATTATGAATATATTTCTGAATCAAATGAATTATATAGAGGTATGGTGTTGGTATTCACTTATTAATCATAATTGATATAAGATAACTTTAAATTAGAAAAGTTTTTTCCTATCTCAATGATTCATCTAAGTTATAGTTATATATGATTAATGATTAGGGTTATTTATAAGTAACAAACACATCAGAGCTAGTGGAACTTCCCCATGGAATGAGGGAATGAGGGAATTAGGAATTAAAGGAGTTTTCTAGTTAATGTAATATTTTAATGAGATTAAGTGTAAAAATTCTAGACTAGATGTTGAATATTTATAATAAATATAATATATCTATTTTTTATTAGATATTTTCACCAATTTTTAAGCATAATAAAATCAATAGTATGATTATTATGGTTCTATATAATGGTCAACATATAGAATGAATATATTTTATATAAAATTTCTTAAATGGAGTATTTGAGGAGGATATTTAAATAATGTAACCTAATGGTCACCTTGAGTAAGTTAATAATGACATGGATAGTTAACTCAAAAGAAGTATTTATGTGTCTTAACATGTACTAGGTATATGTAAGGATATGTTCAATGGTTTTATTTTAGATAAGGTTTAAATTTATGGATAATGAGATCAATTTTCTCTTCCAAATGAAGGTTGAGGATATAATTTTCATTATATTTCTCTTACATATGGATGATATGCTTTTTTGGACCTAATTTCAAATGCATAAAAAAGATCAAGAATTATTTCTCAAGAATATTTGAAGTTATATATATTATATAAGATAAGAGGATCGTAGGCATGTGTAATGATAAGGATTTATGATTTGAAATTTTTTTTCTATCTACACAAAAATATTAATTGACTTTTTCACTATTTTTTTTAGTGTTTTACAACACCACTGCTAAATTTTTTATTAATGATTTAGCGGTTATTTTTAATTTACTCCAGCTAAAACGTTTTTTTTTTCAATCCCAAAAACTCACGCCACCCCCACCCCCCAAGACCCCCTTCTCCCCCCAAACCCTGTGAGACCCCCTAGGCAACCCCTGAATCCATATCCCCTCGCCACCTCACCGCCTCACTGATTCTTCCTAAGTTCATCTTAGGTAGGATTTTCTCCTCATAGTCTCTCATATTCTTCTATTTTAATTTTTCCCTTTATACTCCCCATTGAGGTTCATGTGACATGGATGAACCCGAACCTAATCTTGGGGTTATCTTGTTTAGTTTATTCTTCCATGGCTTTGTGGGGTTCGATTTTGGGAAATTCTAACTACAACTATTGGAGGCGATGAATTATCCAACAGGTTTATCCATGTTTTAATTAATTCTTATTCCCTATCCAATTTTTAAATAGTTAATTTTTGGTTTTTAGGTTTCTAATATTTTATAGAGTTCCTTAGACAACCTTCAGGTATATTTGGATTTCCATTGGTGAAGGATACACCATTTGAGTTAGTTTATCCTATGTTCGAGCCATTAAATCAGAAACTATAATTTCGTGGGTGTGTAAATGTTTCTCTTATATATAATATTACATATAAAATTAAGAAAATTATTGTAGTTCTTGAAATTAGTTTTTATTTCGGTGTTCAATGATTTAATTATGTTTTTTCATGGTCTATAGTATTTAAAAATGTGTTTTCAAGCTTTATGGAAATTTTGAGAACCTTGGGAATTTTTTTTGGTTTTCCAATGGGTTTAAATTCATGGGTTTGAAAATAAATATTTTTCCCTTTCGGATGGGTTATCTATAAATTCATAATAAAATGTTTCATTCCATAAAAGATAAAAAATATCTTTTAATTATTTTCCTTGATTTAATTATGACTTATATACATATGCATACAGACACACACACACACACACACACACATATATATATAAGTTCTCTCGGTGTATATATTCCCACATGCAATTAGGGATTCTGTGAATTTGGAAAATGGAAACACACACACAGACAAATATATATATATATATATATATATATATATGTGTGTGGGTGTATATGTGTCTAAGTGTGAAGTTTCATTTTGAATTTGAAAGCTATAGTGTGAAAAGTGATTTTTACAAAGGTTCGATTTTGATTTCTCTGAATTTGTTGACCAATTCAAACTTTATAATGGTTATCTAAAATAATACTAACTCTAATTTTACCCCATAATTTTATGTATTTGTTGGACCTAGTTTTGATATGAATGACATATTGGTATGTTTCTAAGAAGATGTGATTTTCATTGGTAGTACAGGGAGGTGATGTGTTATTGTATGCTTTCCTTGTAATTTTATTCCATCAATATTTTTTTTACCAAATCTCCCTTATGTATTTTAGTTGTGGGCATGGAACATGTTAATCTGGGGTACCTAGGTGGACAGGCTAGGACTAGTTGTTGGGCTAGTCAGTAGGGCCTCAAAAGATTTCACTAGTAGGATTTTGATATAACACTTACTCAACAAAGTGACATTTATTTTACCAATGCTCCTTGGGTGTTCCCCCACCACTAAGTTGCGATGGAAATATATTCCTATATGATTGATCAATAGGATATGATGTACCTAGAACTCAAACTATATAGCTACTTATTTCTTTCTGAAGGTTCTTTCAATCATTTTATTTCTATTTATATAATACTATATTTACAATATATTTTTCTTAGTTTCCATTTTATGCCAAAAATAACAAATGAATTGTCTTAATTTCCATTATTTTGTAGCACCTCATGATATTATTTATACTATTTGATTTCCTACTAAAAATAATATCTCATTTTATTATATTTTTATGAATGGATTTTTTGAAATTATTTTATTCATTGTAAAAGCTTATCAAAATTGAATGGGGAAAATGGTATTTAAGAATCATTGGATTGTTAATTGTTCTAGAGAAAAATGGAAAACCATATATTTTAATATTTATTCTTTCAAACTAGAATGAAATTATTTTCTCTTTAAATTATATTCTCTTTACCATGGGCTATTGGAAAAAAGTGTCATTGAATATTTTTTTGATCTAATCCTAGACCCTTTCCAAATCATTAACATATTTATATATTTTTTCAACTAGTATATTTGAATCTCTTTCCCTATTTATTAATATATATGTGTTTTAATATTTTTAATATTGTGTAGATAGATTCAGATATTCATGGATAAAAGATGAATCACATTAATGAGGAACACACCTCAATATGTTAAGGGTTTGGAGGAGTTTTTAAATTTTTTCAATTTCAAATTGATCCGTTGAAGGGAGAATAATATGTCCATGTCCTAAATTTAAATTTAGAAGATGGTTGAAGACAGATGAAGTTTTTTACAATTTAATATTGAAGTAATTACCTCTTCAATATTTTTGATAGATTTTGTATAGAAAATAGAACGTTATAAAAAGGTTGAGAAATAATGTCAATCCATAGAAAGATCCACCAACTACATCGAAAATGGTAAATGAAATGAAAAACCATATAAATGATGCATTTGTTACTACAAGACACCACCATCAACATCAACACATATCATAACAACCAAATGAGGGTGCTATAAATAGCAACATGAAAAGTGATGTTTTGAGATGTAGGGACAACCAGATAAAGATTTTAACGTATTAATTGATCATCCTCATGATTATGTGGAGACTAATGTAAGAGAAAACACCACCGAGGAAAATACATTTCATGATTTAGTTGATGGTGGAAATCAAGAGTTGTATAATGGATGTTCGAAATATTCAAAACATTCTTTTCTGCTGAAATAGTACCATATCAAATGTCTACGTGGAATTACAAATATGGTAGTGTCCATGATATTATAATTTTTGGTTGATACAATTCTTGAAGAAAACAACCCTGAGTATTTTAATGATTTGAAAAAATTTGTTACCAGGCATGGTATGAATTATACAAAAATAGATGTGTGTCCCAATGATTGTATACATTATTGGCGAGAGGATTCAAGTATACAGCATTAAAAAAAAATTTCATCTTCTAGATGGAACTCAATGGGTGATATTTGAATTCTTAATTAATATAATAACATAAATAAGAAGAAAAGGAACACACCTGCAAAGGTTATGTGTTAAGTTCCATTAATGCCTCGATTGCAATGATTATTCATGTCATCGAAAACTGCTGAACACATGAATTGGCATTCTATAGATAATAAAAATTACGGGATAATATGACTTACACATGATTAAAAATCATGGAAGGCATTTGAAACGATTCATCCTGATTTATCAGCTGATACTAGAAATTTTCGATTGGGATTGGCTGTCGATGGATTCAACCCATTTGGGAATTTGACTACCTGTAATATCATTGGGCTGGTTGTTTTGATCCCTTACAATCTGCCTATATAGATGTGCATGAAACTAACATATTTTATCATTGAGAGGATTATTCATGGAAGACAATGTTTGGAAATTATATTGATGTATACTTACAGCCTTTAAATGATGAATTACACGAGTTATAAAGAAACTATGTAGTGATATTTTATGCTTCTTCTAAAATAATGTACAAAATGCATGTTTATTTAATGTGGACAAATAGTGACATCCGTTAGCTTGGGAATTTATCTGCTTGGAACACTGACATGTGTTTGGATTTTCCTATTTGTGACATTGATTTTGAGCCCCAATGGATACCTCACATTATAAGATGATGCTTCTTGTGCCATCAAAAAATTATCGATTCATCTCATAGATTTTGGATGAACAGATCAAAATTTAACAGTTTCATTGATCATAGACAACCTCCAAATTTGTTAATTGGTTTTGAAATATTGAAACAACTTGGAAAAGTTGAAACCGAATTTGGGAAGGTTTAACATTTTAATGATAGTGGGAAATAGGGTATAAGTGCATCATCAAGTGAAATCAAAATGCAACAATGGAAGAAAAAAAGTGTATACTTTAAACATCGGTATAGGGAATATAATTTGTTATGGAAAAATATTTATGTGATACATATTGAGAAGAATTTTATGACCATTTTATATTCACATTTCTTAATGAGCATATAATGTAAAAGGTTCATCTAAATTCTTGGATAGACTTACAAGTAATGAACATAAAACATGATCACTGGCCAGATTAGAATGAAAAGTATGCTGTGACAATTTTTTCAATAAATAATATGGATAAAGATACATTCCATCGAATTTTAAATTATGTGAAAGTATCTGATGGGTATTCATGTAACATCTCTAGGTGGGTTGACTTAATGATCAGAGGTTACATGGATTAAAAAGTCACGATTCACATATTTTTTATAAAAGTTACTACCATTGGAATTGCATACATTATTACCTAAAAACGTTACTACCATTTTACAATAATATGACACAATTTTAGAAAACTATGTGAGAAATATTTATATCCATTTGATCTTGAAAACCTTCTGGAGAGGATTGTATTGAAACTCTGTGCAATGTAGATGATCTTTCCTCCATTTTTTTACTATCATGATGCATTTAACTATGAATTTGGTTGAGGAAGCTAAATTAGGAGGCCCCATTCATTATCGATGGAGGTATCCAATTGAGAGGTACATTATTTATATGTTTTATAGTTAAGTAAAAAAAATGTAACTTAATTAAATGCATAGTTATGTGTTTTATTTTATTTTATAGTTATCTTGGGCATTTGAAATCATACCTGAGAAATAATGATCAACCAGAAGGCTCTATTGCAGAATGATATATGGAATAAGAGTGTCTTAACATTTATTCTAGATACTTGGATGATATTGATATAAGAATTAATCGAGTTGGATGTGTTGATGAAACAACGATTCAATCTCAAATACATGGGAAATCAAAAATATTTCCTGCTATTGGCCAATCAGTTTGGAGGACATTAAATGAGACACTGAAAGAAATATAATTATTATAGGAACATAGATATGTGCTACTAAATAATGAAATTGAATATCCATTTATTGATGTGTTTAGGATACAAACAAAGTGACAAATGAGAGGCCGAACATGAAATAAGAAAGCTATAACAAAAGTTGTTAATAAATAGCTTGTAGAATGTTTTGAAGGACATGTATGGAATCTAAAAAGAGAGAGGATAATTGTCCCATTGGATTCATATGGGGTCCCCACGAGTGACGATGTAGGATTACATGGCCATCTTTTAGACCAGCTAGCTGTGGAGCCCGTTTCCCTTCCTATTTATAAGATGATTGGAGACATTTGCCTTAAAGTTGGAAAAATGATGATTTTGATTCCCAAATAAAGGTAATTTTAATACATTATTGTGTAATTGAAGGAAATGTTATTAGTATTTTCAAAATGAATTTCCATGAACATATGTTTTTCCACTTTATGGTTGCAGATGTGATAGACCAAAAGTGGACATTGAAAAATCTTAGCAAAAAATTTTAAGGCTTCAAATTGAGATTGTGGGGAAATAAAACTGATACTTCACTGAACACCCAATATATATACGACAAGCTACCCGATGGGGTACACAGAGGGAAATTGAATTTTTTATTGACAGACATTGTGATGAGAAGAAGATGGTATTTAAATAAATATTACTATAATAATATCAATTTACATACATACTTGTATATGAAGAGGAGATGATAATGAATACATTACTATTAAGATTAATTTTATTTATTTCATGATCTTTCAAGATTGAATGCATCAAAACTGGGGTAGGTAGGTCATCCCTCATACTGCATGGTCAAAGAGTTTTTCTTGATGCTGATCTGCTCTAGTAGTCAATTCATTAGTTTAAATATTTATAAGATTTTTTTTTAATATATTAAATTGTTGATTTATGTTTTTTTAATACAGTCATAGAGTTTAGGGCACGAAGCATCCTAAACAAAATTGTGATTGAATGTTCACCCAAAGTATGATGCATGCTTTATTAATGATCCTGCCAAAGAAGTGGGGTTATGAACTCATTTTTCAATATAATAACATATTATCAGTTGTTAATATGTCAATATATATTGAATATAATATGACTTATATTTGATTTATTTGTAAAATTTAATAAACTATGAGATGTCAATCCAGCGCAGTCCTACTCAGTCTCATAGGATGACCTGGTTGCTAAATTCCTAGGGATGGAGCATCCTGGTACAGTGTGTGGGATGGGATTGGGAACCATACCATCTGAGGTATTTGGTTCGACACTGGAGATTGCAGTTTCATCTACTCCTGGTTTTAGTCATTCCATACCTTGAGATACTCATAGAGATATTGTTTCTCTAAAAAATAGAGTTAACAACCCGGGGTCTCAGATATTTTCTTTGCAGAAAGTGTTGATTGATTTATATCAGAAGATGACAATATCTTCTCCTGGTGGTATTTCATCAACTAGTGGTGAGCAGGTAAATCACAAAAATTCAAAATCATTTTGTTTTCAATCTTTTATTGGTTTTATGTTTAAATATAGATATACAACAATATTTAATTTTCAAAATAATATTCTTTCAGGTGGTAGTAAGATGTAGAGATAGAGGTGGAGGGAGTGACGAGATTTGTTCATCATCGGACCATGATTAGTTTTTCTGTTGAAATGATGGAAAAATATTGTAACCGTCGGTTTGTATATGTATCATGTGTGGCACATAGTTTCCACCAACCATTTTCAAGACCTATCATTTTCTTTATTTATCTTGTTTCTTTTATGTATTCTATTGATTTATAATGTTTCCTTTTATGTCTTGATTTCTTGAGTGTGGTACGTACCTTAAATGTCAATTCTTTTTTATCATGAATAATTTTATAGGATTCATTTTCCTAAATTTATTATCTTTTCTACCCAAGGTTGAATGATCAATAACATATCCTATATTAATAGGAATCAATCCATTCACAGTTCATAGAATATTTACTTTATAAAAATTTTTCTTGTATATTGGAGGAGAAGGATGAGATGTATGGGAACCATTATGTGAGAAAGAAATAAACAAATTTATTTGAATGAGGAAGGGTATTTCCTTTAAGGTATAACCAGTGTGATGATAATTTTAACCAAGTCCGATTATAGGATATCCCAACATCATTACATATATTGGAACATCGTAAATCAATCCATATATAGTTTTTATATAACACCCCTATGCATATTCGTCTCTTTCCTAGGGAAAGATTAATTTTTTTCATAAAATTGTTTCACAGATAAAGAACCACATTCTAAGGATCTTTTTGTATATTTGGATAATATATAGAGGAAGATAGGTCTTTCTATGTAGACTTCTCTAAGAAGTCTCAACTCTTATAAGATGGACCAAGCATCACATAGTAAAACATGATTTAAAAATTACTCAAATTATATAATGTTTAAGATGATATAAAAATATAGAGTTATAGGAGGTTTAATGTAGTTTAAACTGATTTTTATAATGTAACAAACTTGTCTTGATGACGACCCTCTGGATGGAAAACCAATGTGAATGAAGAAACCCAGTCAGTAAGATAAAGTCTGGGATTTGATATCGGTTTTTTTTCTTGGGTTTGAGAGATGAGATTTAGGA
Organism: Viscum album; assembly: GCA_963277665.1. Lineage (NCBI taxonomy): Eukaryota > Viridiplantae > Streptophyta > Magnoliopsida > Santalales > Viscaceae > Viscum > Viscum album. Next base: position 538,413,496 of record OY728120.1, on the reverse strand, counting down.
ATCACTATGTCTCCCATGAAAATAGGAATCAATCCACACATAGTTTTTATAATTTTGGGGAAAATATGATCACCTTGACCAATAATTGAGAAATAATAGGGAGACCAAAATAAATATAATGTGAGTAATGATACATATCCTTTATGAACTAACCTTTGTTCATTATCAAGTGTTGGTATTCTTACAGTGGGTTTTGTGGTCATTTTGAGGTTTGAGGTGGTGTTTTGGCCTTTTGAAGGACACCACAGCTTGTGCAATGACTTGTCTGGATATGAAGGATGTAGTTTTAAGTTGGGTGTGCTTTTTTTTAAAATGGGATATATAACCATGACTTGGGGATTACATGGTGCTATGATTCTTGTCCTAGTGGTTTTCATATACACCATGAGATTCATGAAATGACCTTGGGTGGGAATGGAATATCGGAGGACCACGTATCCGAAAAAGAAAACCCAAGTTCACCACATTGTATCCTTGGACCTGGTGAGGGTAAAATGGATAGGAAATGGGAACCAGGACATGGAGTCTATACATGGAAGAATATATAAGAACCATAATGTCTTAGACCACTCCATGTTCTATGATTTGTGGGAGGCCAAATTCCATTTTATAATGGGAAAATATATAAAACAACAATGAGGGTTATAGGTCATAGTTTTACCAATGCCACCACATGAGTTTTGGATATTAAACATGTTTTGGAAGAGTCCAGTGTGATTCACTTATAAACATATGTTTTACCACCTCCTTGTTTTAAATATTAGACTTTCCATCAATTTAGAGTTGAACCTTACTCATCATCCCCTTCCCCGGACACCTCCCATGGTGTTCCAAACAACTTGGATCATATTGGATCATTTAGGTTGATGTTATCAGATTCATGGAAGCCCTATCTTTCCCAGTTACTCCATTATTATAATTCTATTACATTAAATAGTTCATTATGGTTGTAATTATCCTCTTTTTGGGTTGTTTTTGATGGAGTCATATTATTCATTCAATTCAATAGTGATTCACTTGAGATCGGTGGTGGATTATCCGTGGTTATTGTTCATTTATCCATGAATAATTTTTCATGTTGGTGATCCTTCATATCCCCTTCTTTATATGTACATTTGGAAATATCAAGATTTTTTATTTCAATGGATAAATGGTACATATCATCTTAATAAATATAATGAAGAAGTTTAATTGAATTTTAAGGGGAAGGGAAAAATCACATGATTTTTACCTATTATGGTTATTTATTCTTATATTTCTATAATTACTTGGTTTCCCAATTATGAATTATTTTGAGATAATGTGTTTCATTGGGTTTTAGAAAAAATTTTATATGTGTTTGTATAATCTCAACACATATACAAATAACTAAGAATATATATCAAACATTTAAATTGGTTTCCCATGAAATATTGTTTTTTTATAGTGAATATCCTTCATAATAATTTATTAGTTATGATAAAAACCATTATTCAAACTAAATTATGCATGGTGGTTGTGATGTGTAGTGGTTATGATGTGTGGTGGTGATGATGTGGGTGGTTTCAATGTGTTGTGGTTATGATGTGTTATATGCCAGATCAATTTGAATGGTTTTAGTTTTAAGGGCATTAGTAATGGGCCTATAGTATCAAATGTTTTTTTGTAAATATGGCTTCAGCGGTGGTTTTAACTGACACAAAATAAATATAATATATTTAGCAGCTGTTTTAACGATTACTAAAATTACGTTATTTTTATATCTTCAATGGTTTGAATCGCCACTACGAATAATAATTTAGCAGCAATTTTAACCGACGATACATAGTTTTCATATTCCTTTATTAGTTTGCAGTGGTTTTATATATTTATTGGTGGTATTTCCCAGATAGACTTATATTTTTTAGAATTTTTTATAACCACCACTAAAAAAACATCAGTTTCCCTGGAAAAAACCCCCTACTAAAACCCTAAAAACCATCGAAAAAATGCACCCACTACAACTGTTACCAAAAGCCACCGCAAAATAGAGTAAACTGCCAAGTATGTATGTCAACATAGACTTTAGCGGTGGTTTTTTGTAACCACCACCATTTCCAAACCCCCCCCCCCCTCAAAATAGTCATTTTCCTATAGTTTTCAGTAGAAGTACATCTAGAGAGTAATTTCACATCATAGAATGTGTGGATATATATCTAGTTATACTCACATTTTTTTCATTTCCTTACATCCAATGACCGAATAGGTAAAAATAAATATGTGGTTATGTACATAGTTAAATTTCAATTAAAATATGTTATTATAAGTTTTGATTTATTGTATGGTGTGCACACATCCAAATATTTATCCTTTAATAGTAGTTCTTTATTTTATGGAAAATATTATGATTTAACATTTTTAATCAATAAAGTGGATTATCCAATATCGTAGAAAAACAATATCAAATGAATTATATTTTTTAATGATATTTATAAAGTATATATTCATCTTTAGTTTAGGGGATATTTTGATACCTAAAGGATTATACCAGGATATGTCTTCACTTATAGATGAACGAGTCTCCGTTGAATGCCATGATTTCATCTAGTTTTCGCTCTCTCTTCAATGGAATCATTATTTTTCATTGCAATGAAAGTAGAAAAACAGATATTGTGGTTGAGTTAATCTCTTAATGAACTCATAAGGGGAATATAAAGTAAAACAATTTACTATGATAGTCATATTGAGATTAAAATCTAAAAATATAGTTTTTCTTTAAAGGGAACAACATATTGACTTAATGTAATATTACATACTAAAGTTACAGGAAGATTTGGATCTTAAGAAATGGAAGACTGATAAGAAACATAATAAAATTAATATGTTTTTTATGGGTTTCCCAAATATAGTCTAGGATATATAGTACCTTATTGGGACTAAGGTGACAAAAATCAGATATATTAAGATGATTCCATTGAATAAAAAGAGGTTGTTTTCATCTATATTCTTGAGAGTTGACATGATTCCCATTGGGCCATTCATGAAGCCTGCATGTAAGATATTGTTAGCATTTAGATGCCTACATCATGTAACAGAATATATTTAGTAGATGGAGGTTATTAGTAATACTCTTAGGAATATTGTGGGTGATTAAAATGATCATCATCATATTCTATGAGGTTATAAAAAATTATAACTTGTAATATATGCTCAATGTGATGGTCAATTTACTAGAAGTTTAGGATATTAGTTTTCTTGAAGATATTTAATGTTTTTGTTTATTATAATATTTTAATTGAGTTTTAATTAAGAGTATAGTTTAAGCATAATATTCCATTATTTATGATTGGAATTTTAGAAATGAATTCCAATATAGATCATAAGTTTTTACAATTCATTTTATCGATCCACCTGAAAATTATAAGATTATGAAAATGGATTATTGGGTGGGATCCTCAATATTTAGTGGGGGGGGATATTGATTTTATGAGAAATACTTTGATTAGTGATTAATATAGTGGGAAAATATAATTTACTATAACATAAATCTTTTTATAGAATAAAATTTTTGTAGTGTTCACCCATCGGTATATGATGAAATATCAGAACCATGTAAAATTGTAATCAGTTTTTGATTTAATTATCTTTACTATTTTTGTGTATATGAGTGAGTGATTGTTAATAGAATATTTGGGTCTTGATTTAAGGTGTATATTGAAATCTTATATTTCAAAGAATTTTGTTTGGAAGTCATGGTGTGCGACTGAGTGTGATGTCGAGAGAGTGAATTTAGGGTTGATTGATGATCATAAATTCTAATTAGTTAACTCCTATTGACTTTACTATTTTAATTTTATCACCTCTCAAAACTCTTATTTTATCTATTATAACACATCATCGATTTTCATTATCCTTTACTTAGATATAAATATTTCCACCCAATTCTTCTCTTATCTATATTTATCCACAATTTATTATTACATATTCCATATCTGTAAAACTATTTTTAGATAATAATATGTGTTTTTGGGATAACTAAATTCCATAAATCTTGTTTATGAGAAACAATTAATCCAAAATATATCATAATAATAGGCCAGTCATGGGAACAAGTTTATTTTTTTATTTTTTTCATGTGAGAAAATAAATTTTGTTTAACAAAGGTAGGAAATCAAAGATTATTTTTGATGAATTTGTGGTGTTATACACAGTATGTTGAATGGGGAATCAAATATTAATTTATTGATAAAGTAATAAGTGAAAATTGTTTGGGAAGTTATTTTTTAATGAATTATTTGAAATTTTTTATAAAAATTTATCGTAAGATAACAGAAGATACTTTTTAATCCAAATATGAAATTGTGGAATGATAATTATCTTTCAAATTTGAATGTTACAAGGTGGTATTTAGGTGAGATTATATATAGTAAATTTAATGTTTACTAAGTGTATAATAAGTTCCTCTATTGGTATAAGTATTTCAAATTAATTATGATTGAGGTAAATGTGGCGTACCAACCTGAGATCCACTAAATGGGTTCTATAAGAAATTTCACTACATGGTCTCAAGCAAGACTCCTCATAGGCCAAAGGCAACCAACTGACTTTGAGGGTGTAATGGTAGTATAGAGGGGGTATTATAGCCTCTATATTAGATATACGTATATAATATGAAATCAAAAATAATGGAAGAAGAAGATAATATTAACTAAAATTAAATAATAAATGAGTTAGTGGTCCTACACGGACATGATACAATCTACTAGTATTAGATATAAAGTAGGTGATTGAAAAAAAGGGCATGAAGTACCAAGGGGAAAAAATAAATAAATAAATTGACATTATTTGGAAGGAATCACGAGTAGATTCTTGAATGATTCTCACAATATCCCATCTATAATCCATGTGAAAAAATAAAATCAATATATTGAACAATCCATGATCTATGTCCTACATCCAAGACGTCTATTAATTTACCAAATGGTGGCTCAAATATGGTATTATATAAATTCATTATTCTAGAAAAAATTGTTTATAATGAAATAAAATACATGAATATAAAATTAATTAGTGCCTAGGTATAGTAAATATGTGATGACTAAAAAATGTTGGACTATTATTCCTCAAGGATGCCTGACTGACCATACCTGCATTAGCCTAAGCAAGAATATATTGAAATATGTATCAACATATATATTGTTATATATATTTATTGGTATGTATATCAATGTAAAATATAAATAATAAAAAATATAGTAATATATATTGATACTTAGTGCTAGCTAGGACCCATGGTGTAACTCATGGGTCCATGTATAAAAATCATAGGTAATTGTAAAATTGGATTCTAATAGTACAATTACAGGTACAAGAAAAATGTTATGAATATAGGATAAAAAGATCCATTACTGACCACCCCTAACACTAACATAAAACATCGCCTACATCATCCTAATAATGGGTGTGAAATGTATTATCCATCCTCCCAAATAGATTTGAAATTCCATCTCCAAAATATCAAATGAAGGGGGTGTGAAACACCGTGTCAAAAAACCAAAAATGATTACATATTTCTCAAGAAAACTATATTTTAAAGTATAATAAAAATAGAACTTACCTAATTCATTTAAAGCTTCACTAATCAACTATAACCTCCATTTTTATCTATTTCAATAGACATTGAATGAATTTAAAAATTCCATACAAATAGGTCATATGATATCCCCTAAAAATATATTCCAATGAAGAAAAATAGAATAAATGAATAAGAAATAGGAATCAAATTATTTTTCAGGGTGATGCATTGTGTCCAAGGACACATGAATTTGATTTTAAACAAGTACGATAGATCCAATACTAGGTGAGGGAGAGGTAGGACTCTCTATAGTTGGGATGAAGTGATGTGTGAATATGGGAGAAAAATGGAGGAGGAAACCATAAGGGAGGTTAGAAAAAATCATAAATTATCCCATTTTAAAGGGGAACATGGGTTGTCTATATGATCTTCCAAAAATATATCTGTCTTGGTAAAAAAGTGCTAACTATGCAAGCAAGGGGTAATGTTTGAAAAACCATGCGCATCTCATGTTGATCATCTATGAAGCATGTCTCTAGTTTATTAAATGGATTCCCTATATGTGAAAGGGTAAAATAGACTATTTACCTATAAACAATATTTGGTACTGTTAGTAATTATAATTTTCCAACCATGAACCCATTTCCATTTCTCCTAAAATAGATTTTTCAAATATCATTTCTCCTAAATCTCATCTAACCACCTAAGAAACCTATATATATTTAGATAAAATTACAAAAAAATAATTTAATTTTTAAAAAATCTAAAGATTATTTTCCTAATATTAGATTGAAATTCACCCCAGCCACAAAATGGAAAACCCATATTATGTACAAAATTTTAACTAAGTACAAAACACGTGACGTTACAGCCACCCCACCATAGAAGTTATCATCCTAGATAATCTATAGTTTACAATGAAATCATCACCCATCATACTTGGGTCATTTGTTCTATCTAAAATTGATCCACTTCATTTCATATGTACGCACAGCTTAAAGAGATATATAAAATACCTGCTACAAAATTCATTAAAACATAATTCAATTTTCATATTCAAAATAGAAACCTCAAGATAGTGCTTATCCAAGAATATCTGACATGAGACAGAATCAGTTTTTCATATCATTCCTAATTCAGTCTATAGAACATCACACAAATGACTATATATTTCCATGTAGAATTCGGATCTACGATACTCCCACCATTATAATTCCCAATTGAACCATGGCCATAATGTCCTAACAGTTCTTCTATCACGATTCTCCAATTGCAAAAACCAATTGAACAAAGTAACACTAATCCCGTTACATATTTTTCTCAAAATAGTTTAATATATATTGACAAATCGTAAGATAATAATGTAATATCTTCCATGAAAATAATCATTTGAATCTTACACAAGAATCATATCCTCCCAATGAAATACCTCACATGGTTCCTCAATGACCACATTAAACTGGTAATAAAACTCAAGACAAACCACCTCTTTTTAACTAATTTTGAAAAAAACATGGGTTAAATAGTAGACACACTACCAAAACATTATTCCTTCACCCTTAATCTATGGAATACATAGTTCAGTATGAGAACATTCACCAAATATCATGACTATATTTTTGTAACATCTCTTGGTTGATCCATTCCTAGTTCAAATTTTCCGATGACATAGTAAGTGAGAAAGTGACCATCCAATGAAAATTCTTAATATCCCATGAACCATATCACATGGGGGTCACCCACTAGTGAATGATGTCACTCCCCCAACATAGGTGTATTCTTTTATTATCCTTAATAGAATTATTTCCTGGTTACCACATCAAATTTTTGATATAACAAGAATCAAGGATATGAACTCACTCATCTCGAGCGATAATATAATCAGATGTCATCACATTATCTTTCCCCTTGAGAATAGATTATTTCATATTTTATGATTTCATGTTAAAAAAATGTCACCTACCTTAAAGGATTGAAGCATAATATACACTATATGGATTAATTTCATATTATCTTCAAGCAAAACACTAACAGTTTTTTCCATCAGTATATAAAATATATTTGGTTAGATAGATCAGAATATATTCGATTCCCTATTTTAATGCTATAGATGAGGTCTTGATAAGGGAAATGATCGCCTCTAGACTATGAGAACATATTTACTTCAGTGATATGCATTTATATATCCCTATGATTTTCACTTACATTAAATTATTCTATATTTTTCTAAAAAACCAAACACTACCTCTCCCAGAGATGCATGTCATGGTCCTCCCATGAGTCAATCATCTCACACCACACAGTTTATTTCATAAATATCTATTCTCAAAGGGTGATTCATTTATTCTAATGAAAATATCTAGTTAAATATGGCTAAAATAATCACATAATAGAAACCACCAATCCTTAGATCTCGCATTACCATTAGATTATGTTAAATTTCAAATAATTACCATTCCCCATTAGATGAAACTAAATTTTCATTTGTAGTAGGTGAACTATCTCATACAACTGAGTTAAAGATCAAACACATGATACCAAATTTATTCCATAATTGAAGTCAATATGACTTTGTTATACAACACATTAGTTTATAACATGATATGATATCACTTATAAATCATCCTCAAAATTGGGAACCTCCCTATTCCATTATTTGTGGAATGAACACTCAACAGAAGTAATTTGTTTTGAAAAAAAAATATCATATAATGAATGAAATGGAAAAATAGGATCTAAACCAAAATAATCATTCCATTGAATCCCATATTTATATCCATTCTCACTATGTTATTCATTAAATACATAGGTTTCACCATTCCTTTCATAAAAAATATGATAACCTGCTATGAACTGTTCTCTAAACGAGCAAAAAACCAAGATCATTAAAATTAATGAAAACATAAAACTAATGTAAACCAATTTTTTAGGTTTTCCATTGAAAAATTTAATGATGAAATATTAGGGTAATATCCTATCAACATTATTACAAAAAATCACCTTTTAAAAATCATCTAATAATTCCCAAATCCTTTTGGAGATTCCTCATAAGGGACTGATTCATAGAGGTTTAATAGTACTATGTGTTTAATTATGTATCCATTTATTTATTAATTTTAGGTATATATATTATATTGAGAATTTTCGTAGAGTTTGGAGAACTTTAAGTGTGTTTTGGGGATTTTATGCAAGTTCATGATTGGAACATGGTTTTGGAAAACCATGAATCTCCTATAGGAAACAGTGGATAATAAAACATGGGCTATGGGGATAGGACACTGGTGGTATAGAGTTTTCCCAAACCATGAAAAAATCTAAGAGAAATATTCATATGATGATAACATGCATTTAAATGAGCTTTTTGGATGTTCGTGCATGGTTTTGTAACCATGTGAGCCAACCATTTGAGTTCTTTCTTAAGGAATATGAAAGAGCATGATTAGTGCCCAATTTTCCTAACTGTGTGACTAAATCATTAAATGGTCAATAGTAAGATCCTTAAATTGTGTATCTAACATGATTTCACCCTTAAATATATTTTCCCCAAAAATGGACCTAACTCAAAATTTTTACATATCAAAGGATAGAGAACCTATCACAATCAAATTATAAGAGATCTGAGATTCTTTTATAGTGTGTCTAAGCCGTATTCATGTTGTAAGTGACCATTCTTGTTTGTTCTAGGTATTTGTGTTAGATATAATTAACTAACTATCTCATATTCTTATATATATATATATTCCCTATGTGGGTAGATATATGGTTTTGGATAAAAAATATTATTATATTTGCATTTTTAGGGTAGGTGATGATATTTAAGGTGGGTTCATGGAGATTTAACTAGGTTTCGTGGATGTTCATCATGTATTTCTTCATTTTCATTTTAAAACCATAGGGAGTTGGATTCACTCTCGACTCCCATATTTAGAATATGAATAATTATATTCAAATTGATTGTTTTGTCATATATATATATATATTGAAATTGGTGTTCAAGGAATGATGCAACCCTTCTTTAGTGATGGTCTGTGGAATTGTGGATTCTTTTGAAATATGATTTGATAAATTATTTTAAAGTGATAATTATAAAATAGTGTAATGGTTTGAGTTATGGAAAATCTATTTTAATAAAAAAAATGTTGAAATGTTTTGTCATTGGAATGGTTTTTTCATTGTTTTGGGAATACTTGGTGGTGTGCGTTCATATTGCATTATAAGGTTTGGTTGAAACAAGATTTTGTGCTTAGTGCCAAAGGTGCAATGGGGAATAGTGGTAAATTACCATGGGAAAACATGGTAGATCAAAAAGAAACTACTAATTAGTATAGAACACTCATAATAAAGCATGTATGTTTAGATGTGTGGATGTATGGATTGGAATGGGGTATGACAAAGGGGAATTAATAAAAAAATTTGGGAAAAATTTTTGGTATCTTTATGTGGAAATTAGTATTATTTGAGAAAACTATTTTACATTGGAATTTGATTATATTTTAATATATACTATTTTAGAATTTTTTTATATAAATGGATTTATATAAATGGGCTAACATGTTCTATCCTTGTGGCTTGAGTAGGGAAGTTATTAGTGAAAATCTACCAAGTTTCATTACCCACCATTGCTTTAGAATTTTCATTCTTTTTCATATGTTATTTTATCAAGACATTGGAAAATTTAATGTATCATGCCTCTTTAATAGTACTTCATGATACTTGAGTTGTTATAGAGTTGGATCATGTGGTATGCTTGGAGTTTGAAGTTTTTTGTTGGACTCTATGTATTTTTTCTTTTGCTATTTATTTTTTTATTGAAGTCTTATGCTATGGTACTTGGTTTTAGTTTTATTTTGATATATGAAATGTTTAGTTGTCTTTCATTGTTATCATGAGAATTATAGTAGTTTTTTTTATATGAATTGTTTGGTCAGTTGTTTTATTCTAAAAGGAAAAATAATCCACCACAAGTATTGAATAACTTCAACATTTATTTCTAGCCTTTGGAATCTTAGGGATGTCACTTAAGGTCAAGTAACATTCCTCCCCCTTCTCAATAAAATAAAAATGAGAGGGATGTTTCAAGTGTTATCATTTTGTTTAGTCAAAAAATATGTTTGAAACAAGTGGTCTCTACTTGGTCACACCCTCATAGAACAAATGGTATAAGTCATGTTCGGTCTTTCACATGGTATTTTTTGTCGACATTGAAGTTGAATTCATTCTGGTATATTCCTTGAGTTTCGATCCTTGAAAAAATTACGATTGTAAGGACATAAAATGTTGAGCCCAAAAAGACGTTGGAAAACTTTTTTAGTATGATCATCAACATACTATGTTTTTGGGTACATAAGTTTTTTGAAGACACTTATAGTATTAGGAATATAATTTTTAGGGAATTAGCCAATGAGATGAGAATTACATGCATTAAAACACTGAATTCCCACTATGAGTGAAAATTTTATTATCAGTAATGAAATATTATTTGGTAGAAATGTGTTGATTTTTGAAAAAAATTGAAATGATTTTCAAACGTGAGATTTTGAAAAAGAGAAGTGTTGTTGGATTTAGATAATGTTTTGATTTTCTAAATATAGAAAATATTTAAAAAAATGATTTAAGATGGTAAAGGATTATCATGTAATGTAGTGTTGTTATAATTGACTTAATATAATTTGAAACTATAATTCTTTAGTTAATATAGATTGAGATTGATGAAGATTTGTTGTGTTTCTAGAAAATGTCACCTGGTATGTGTTATAGGAATATGTTAGAAAATTCCATTGAGAATGTGGTTTCACCTGATCCACAAGTGAACCAATAGTTGGTTCAATGAATTGCTCAGGATTTTCTAACCTAAGAGTCAGGACGTCAACCAGATACTCTTTTTTCAATATCTATCACTACTAAAAATCCATGTGGTTGAAGTAGAGTTTTCCTCATGAGAGGAGTTGAGAACTGTAGGACTAAGAGAAAGAGGAAGCATGAAACCTATTCTCAAGGTGTTGGAACACATATGAATCAAACCACATGAGAATGTAAACATCCTCCAATACCCAAGATCCATCTTGGATGTTTTTAATGCGATTAATTCATCCACATGAAATGATGGTGTATAAAAACTGTTGGAGAATTCCATGACAAAAATCAGATGGGTTATCATCAGCTTTATTGTTCCAGTACCTAGAGCCCAAGTGCTAGAGAAACGTTTCAGGTATCACATGTGTCATATTCTACGATGGGGTAAGGGTAGAAAACATAGAATCATTAGCAGAGAAAATATATCCTCAGAAATTATAGGAATACCATGACTCCTCAGGTAGTTCAATCTCAATAATTCAACAAGGGGCAAAGTGTTTCAATGAGGAAATTAAATGGTGCATGACATGTTTTTTTGGATGATCAGACATGACCATCTATAGTGAGAGGTATGAATCTTTTGAATTTTACAATTATTCTCATGTTGTTTGATATGGTGTCATCCCATTCCATTATTTCTTCTTTTGATACTGATATGAAAAGTTTAAAATTTGAGATGATCCTTTCAATGATAAATCATCGATCACCTCATAGTCAAAGAGAATGTTGAGCATCTGTGTATAGATAAAGTTTTATAATTGTTGATAGAGCTAAAATAAAATTGGAATTCATTATTCATGTTATGGATGTGTTTGATATAATTCCTAGTATGGATTCGTTGGCATCATTAAAGGATCACATCAGATGTTATTGAAGAATAATTAGTTTTGTGATTGAAGTTCCATCAAGAATCTCTTTCAAGGAGATGAAAATGTAATAGAAGATGAAATGAGATTGTTGTAAATAGTAGTTAGACCGATATTTAACAAGTTGGAAGCATTGTATTTATCATAAATTTAATAGATTGAGGAGAATAGTTTTCCGGTAGTGGTGAACCTGTTTCCAGATGTGTTTCCGGATAAATTTTCAGGGTTATCCCTAATACGAGAAGTGGAGTTTACAATTGATCTCCTTTAAAGGACCAGTACTATTTATATTCTATATTACCGGATGGAACCAATAGAGTTATGGGAATTGGATTTATAGTTTCAAGGGCAAGAATGAAAAGGGTTCATTTGACCTAGTACAATCCCGCGGGCCACACCAATTTTGTTCGTGAAAAAGGTAGATGAAACTCTATGGCTATGTGTGGATTATTGTATGCTTATCCAAGTTATAATAAAGAATCGGTATTCACTTCCATGAATTGGTGATCTATTTGATGAACTGAGGGGAGATAAATTAGTCTCTAAGACTTACGTGTGATAATTATATCACTAATTTCAGGTACAAAAGGAGGATATTCTAAAGATAGCTTTCAGAACAAGATATTTCCATTACAAGTAAGTGGGAATGGATATTAGTCTTACTAATTCACCATTAGTTATTATGGAGTTTATGGATAATATATTTTATAGATATATATGGATTCATTTAGGGTGGTGTTTTTGGATGAAATATTGGTGTATTCAGGGAAAAGTCTGAGTATGATCAACACTTAGCAACAATGTTGTGAATCTTGAGGGACTATCATTTGTATTCCAAATTAATGATGTTTTATTTTGGGATATAAGAGGTATGTTTTATTTTACATTTAATTTCTAAAAGAGGTGACTTCATGGATCCTGAAATTCTAGAAGTTGTTATCTTTTAAATACCAACATATAATGTCTTTGAGATAAGATGTTTTCATGGTTTTTCTTGTTATTACAAATTTTTTCATCATGTTTTTTCTGGACTACATTCACCTATAGAAGATTTAAAAAAGAATAATATTCAATTACAATAGAATGAATAATTGTATAAATATTTTCATGAGCATAATCCTTCTCTTACATAAGATCCTATTTTTTTATTTTCGGAATTAGGACAAGGGTATGTGGTGTATTGTGATGCTTTAAGATTATCGTTGGGAGGTGATCTCATTAAAGGAGATCATGTTATTGCTTATGGATCAAGGTAGTTTTGAGTGTATTTGAATAGTTACCCAATACCTAATTTGGAGTTACCTATTGTAGAACATGATTTGAAGACAATATGTCATTATCTATTTAGTGATAAATTTACTATGGTCACGGATCATAAGTGCTTGAAGAATATTTATTTATAATGAGATTTGAATCTGAGACAACAAATATGGATGGAATATATCCAAATGTTCAACAATTACTTGATGTAGACACTGGGAAATGCATATTCTGTGGTATATACATTATACCGAATGTCATATACTCAGTTTTAAAGAGACTTTAGATGACGATAAGTTGATATCAGTCCTAGGAGACATGCACATGGTAGGAGAAAAATGAGGTTATAATGTCATTTTATTTTCAATTTTAGTGATTTTCTATTTATGGATGGTCAAAGAGGCATAAATATTCAATTCAAAATGTGTTGTGATGAGTTCAAAACACATTGGTGGGGAGACAATTAAGATATGGAATATAGATGATAGTTTAGTAGTGTGGTTCAAAAATAAAATGCCAATGCCCAGGACTTATTAAGGACAAAATCTTTATTCTTACCTCTATTAAATATGGCCTTTTAATCCTAGAATAAAGATAATGTATGATGTTTTGTAATCATATTTTTGGTTGGTCAGTATGAAATAAAATTTGGCATAGTTTATTTCAATATTCTTAAATGGTTAGTAAGTTAAGGTATAACATCAGCGATCGATAGGTATATTGTATTCATTACCTATTAGAGAGTGGAAATGGGAGTAGATATCTATTTATTTTTTAACATTCCTCCCAATAATGGTTTGGAAAGATGGTTCCATTAGGGTGATAGTGGGTCAACTAACAAAGTTAGATCATTTCTATCCTATTCATGAATCCTATACGATGGAGGATCAATCCAAAATATATATCCTAGAAGTGGTAAAAAAGAATGGAATACTGATTTCTATCATATTAGAGAGGGATCTGAGGTTTCCATAAGAATTTTAGAGATCATTACATAAATCCCTTGTGACCCAATTGAAAATTAGTATGGAGTATCATCTTTAGATGGATGACCAATCCAAAGTAATGATGCATGCTTTGGAACTGATGTTGTAGGATTTTTTTAATAATTTATGTGGCTCATGGTAAGAACACATACCATTAGTAGAGTTCTAATAAAAAAATTATTATTTGGCCTCAATACATATATCTCCATCTGATGCGTTGTATGTATATCATTGCCATTATCTACTTTGTTGAGAGGAAATAGGTGATACTTCACTAGTTGGGTTATTCCTTATCCAAGAAAAAATACAGAAGATTTAGTTGATCCGAAAATGGATGGAGAAGGCTCCAAGTCATCAAAAATATTATGAGGATCAACATCAACGACCCTTGTCATCCACCAAGAGTGATCATGTGTTCTTAAGCATTTCTCGAAGGACTGGACATTGGAATTTCAGGATATAGGGAATGATATATCCTCTATACATATTCCCTTATAAGATACAGGAATGAGTTGGTGATGCGGCATATCAGTTGTAATTTCCATCATGGATCATTGAGGTGCACAATTTGTTTGACGTATCTTAGTCGAAAAATTATAAGCCAGATAATGACCATGTGATTTGAGGAGATCGTGTTGAACTAGAGCCAGTTGATTCATTGGTAGATATCCCAGTGCGGATTTCGTATAAGAAAGGGAATGTCTTGAATTAAAATGCATGGGTTTATTATGAGTTTGGTTGAATCACGGTCTGATTCAGGAAGAGACATGGGAACACGGGAATGAAATGAAATAGAAATGTTTGGAACTCTTTCACCCCAATGATGGTTTTATAATTTCTGTGGAAAGAAAGACTAATTTTGGAGAGATTGTAGTCCCCCCAATTTTAACTACGTAACACTTCATTTATTGTTTTAATTATATAGGGGATGTTTGGGCGAGTTTAGAGAACTTTGGGAGTGTTTTGGGATTTTCAACTAGTTAATGGTTGGTGTATTGTTTGGGGAAACGATACAACACCTACCGAAAACGATGAACTATGAAACAAGGGATAGAGGTAATGTTCTTGTGTGGAAAATGATTTTCAAAAAATGAATGAAAGCATAATAGAAAATGTGTTGTGTTGAACATATGTTGGACATTGAGATTTGGCATGGTTGTTGCATAGTTTGGTAACTATGTGATCCAACCAGGAATGGTCTCCCTTAAGGAAGAGATAGGAGTACGATTAGCGCATGATTTGATTAACTATGTGGCTAAACCAAGCATAGTTCAAAAGTTAGATCCTCAAGTTGTGGATCTAATGGGTTTTTATCTTTATGTGCATCATTTTTTCACAATACATCCATAACTCATGATTTTCCATCTCAATGGTTGGAAAACATATCCCCATTGAATTGGGAGTGATCAGGAGTCGTTCTATGGTATATGGAAGCTTAATTCTTGATTTATGGGATCGTTCTTGTTTTTATTGGTTTTTTAGTTAGATATACTTCACCCACTCCCTTAGATTCCTAAATATATTCCCTTTATGTGTTGATATATGGTTTTTGATTCGATATATGATTATATTTGTCATGTTCTATGATAAGGGACGAGATCTAAGGTGGATTCATGGAGAAATATCTTAATTTCTTGGATTTTCTTCACAACATTATTTCATTACAATGTAAAATCATATTTAATTGGCTTCACTCTCAAATTCTTTATTTAGAATATGAAGGAATAGTTTCAAATTGATTTTTTTGTTAAAAATTGATTGTGATTTTTTATTCATATTTTTACCCCTGTTTAGTGATGGTTTGTGGAATTTTGGATATTTTACAAGATTTCTTTTTAATTAATTGAAAATAATGATTTTAAAATAGTTGGTTTGTATGATTTATGTGAAAAAGTGTTTTAATAAATAGTTTTTTTATTGAAATTTTGTGGAATTAAAATGTTTTTGGCATGGTTTTCGGAATAGATGGTGGTGTGTTTTCATATTGAATTAAAGGCTTGGTTAAAACATGGCCTTATGTTTAGTGCCACTGGAGTAAAGGAATATGGGAGTTAACTACCTTGTTATGACTTGGTAGGTTGATGAGAAACCACTTCGGAGTATAGAACTATCAAAAAAGCATGATTGTCTAGATGTGTTCATGTATGGATTGGAATGAGGTATGCCAAAGTGGAAGTAGTAAAAAATTTTGGGAACATTTAATGGTTTCATTACATGTAAGTTGGTTTTTTCTAGGATATTTTTATTACATTTTCACTTGTTTATATTTTAATAAAAACTATTTTAGAATTTTTTTTATATAAAATATATTATTTAATGTGCTTTCATGTGTTTTACTTTTGTCATGAGTAGGGATGTTATTGAGGGAGAATATATTGAGTTTTATTACTCACCACTTCAATGGAACTTTTGTGCTTTTGCAGATGTTGTTTATCAAGACATGGGAAAATATAAAGTATCACACATCTTTAAATGTATTTCATAATACTTGGACTATTGTGGAGTAGGAGAATTAATCTTGTTTCGAGATTTGATTTTTCATTGGAGTCGTTGATTTATCCCATCCAATGTTTACATTGATATTATATTCTTCCACTATGGTACTTGGATTTAGTTTGATTTTGATACTTGAAATTTTGATTGTCCTATAATTGATTTCATGCATCATATAGTGGTTTTTTGGTTATGTATTATTGGGGTAGTTATTTTATTTGTGAAGGTAAAATCATCCCCAATATGTATTAATGATCTGCACATTTATTTGTAGCATTTGGAATCATAGGGATGTTTCTTAAGGCCCTATAATGTTTCTATACCTTCTTAAGACAATGAGAATAAGAGGGATGTTATAGGGTTTCCATATCAATTTAAATAGATAAGTATCTCAAACTTCTTTGGTATAGTTGGGACATTATACCATCAAAATCTCTAATAAATATAATATATGATATCACAATTAAATGAAAAAATATAATAATTACAAACAATATATAATAAATGAATAAATTATCATATTTGAACATGATAAAATGTACATGTAGTAGACATACAACATGTGATTATATAAGAAGGGAAATACTAAAAAATGAAAATAAATAAATTAATAAATAAATATTATAACTCTGGAAGGCATCATGAGTGCATTACCAGATTCCACTCCCAAGACCCCATGTAATTCCTAATAAAAATAACACCACATTTCCCAATCCATGATCCATGTCCTACAATAATGAGTTCAGTTTGGGTACCAAATGATAAACCAAAAATGGTGCATGATAAACTCAGAAGGCCACAACTAAAAACATATAATATTATCCAGTCCATGATTATAGAATAATATATTATAAATTATAATAAATAATAATTGAATAAACAATGATATCATTTTGGTCTCAGGTTTCTCAAGGAAACCTGGATGAATATTCCCTCTTTAGAATAGATTGATATATCTCGAAATACATATCAATTTGAATATAGGAACATATGTGTGTTTATATCAATATATATTTATTATATATAAAACAATTTATATAGAAATATATATATATATATTTCTATCCATGAGACGAGGCATAACTCAAAATTCAATGAATAATAATAATAATAATAATAATAATAATTGTCTCAATCAATTATTATGTGCACAAGACCAAGCATCTGAATAGGAGATACTAGACCCCATTCTCAACCATTCCAAAAAACTAATGTGAAACCTCTTGTCCATTTCCCCATCATGTTTGTGAAATTTCATGTCCAACCACCCAAATTGATGTGAAACACCTTTTCCAGAATCCCAGAATAAGGGTGTGTGAAACATCCTGTCCATTGACCCTAACTAAGGCCTCTTAGTAATAATAATGCATAAGGTAATCCACTATCTGCAACACCCTGATATTTTATGGGATATATTATTTTTTTATTTCATTGATGTATTATGTTTTACGCTACACCAATATTATCTTGTTCTATAAGAAACACCATAATAGTGATTAGTAAACACAACAATATTCTGGGCTTGTGTTGCACACAATTTCAATTTCTTTTGATAGTATTCATTTCACGCAACACTGAGTATAGATTTTGTTAAATGTATCAAGGAACAAGTGTTGATGATGTTATACGCAGCACCAAAGGAATCTTACTCTACACTAAACACTGACTTGGCTTCTGTTACACGTAAGAGTGACCTTCCACGATAGCTTGGATTTTACGTGCTACCGATTTTCACAAAACAATGATATATTATTAAAATATTATTATTTAATGAGATATAAACAACCCTTTAGGAAGATTATTTACCAATATTTTAATTTATATCATTTTAATTCATCCTATACATTTCAGAGAATACAATATGAGAAAAAATCAATATTTCGAATAAAGGAATTAATTTTAAAAAAAATGCAGTTTTACCACCGTTATATGGAACACCCATTTTAAATCATGTTTTTACACATTTATAAGTCCAATTTGACAAAATAAACTTCTTCTATGGATTCAGAAAATAAATTTTTTCTTTGGATGAATTTGTGTTATTTATCGGACAACTTTCATATTTAGACGAATTGTAAAAATGCGCTAAATTTTTATAAAAAAAAACTTTTTTAATCAAAATAATCTATGTGGATAAAATTTTTTATTTTATTGTTTTAATGAATATATTGAATATAGTTTTATATTTTAATATAATTTAAGTCATTTTAATTTATTTTTCCTTGATTTCATATGTAAAAACATTTCAATGTTTTACATTGTTTAAACATTAAAAAAATCAATTTTCTTTGACAACTTGATTAATTTAAAAATAATTACTACTAATTATGTGTATTTTATTTTTAAAAATTCATTCAATATTTGGAACCATTTTGTGAAAATTATGTAAATTGGATACATTAATTTTTTTGGTACTATGAATAGTAACTTTGGTAATAATTTTTATTACCATAGATAAGGTAAATCGGGTAATTATGGGTAAAAATAAGATTATTAATTACCCTAACACCTACAAAAAATTATACTGGTTGAATAAAAGATGAAAAATATCTCCTAAGGGTTAGAATAGATTCATTTCATTGAATATTATCCAAGAAAATGGTGTATTTATTTTTAAAACCAAATAAAGTGACAACATGCCACTCACTTATATCTTATATGTGTAATAATATTAATATAGTGATAAACAATATAAAACATAGAAATTAAATATTAACTACAAATATAATTAAATTATCTAAATAATGTTAATTTATTTATATTTTTTGGAGATTAATTATTTATCATTAATGATGACACAATAGCGATGTAAAAATTATTTTATTAATACAAACATTAAATAAATGGTATTAATAAGATTTAATGAAATATCATATGAAGTAATTGATGTTCTCATAGAATTTAATTGGTTATTTTGACATGTTAGGAGTGTATTAAAAATTTTGGATCGAATTTATCTTTTTTGAGGATTTTATTTATAGTCAAATAAATTAATAGGGTCAAAAATTGATAATATTGCTATATTATAAAAATCACATTATTTAAATTATTTAATATTTAAAAAAAATTGAAATAAAAAAGTAATAATTATAATATATAAAATGTCATAAAATACTTATTTATGGTCAATACACACAAAATATGTAAATATATATGACCATTAATCATTTAGAATATTATTACCACAATTAAAATTAAATAGAATAACTAATGGTTAATTTAAATTATAATACATAAATTTAAATAAAAACATGCCTAAAATTTATTGTATAAAGGTATTACAACCCTATCTCATATAATTATAGAAATGGAATCATTTTGGATGATTTGGGTGGGGTTTTATTTTATTATAAATTAATAATTTTGAGGCTTCCAAAAGTTTCGTCACATCAATTATAAAAGGGAACATCCTCCATCTTTTCATCACTATATTTTGATCCTTAAATCTTAGCTAGCCCCAGACAATTTATCTTCTTAACTTAACTAGTAACATTCTATAGGTTCTGGTCTTCTCAAAAGACCAACACCAGTGCCCTAAGAAGAAATTTAAAGGTTGGATGTCGAGAAAGAGGTAATGCCTTCTAAAGATTCTATAAAATTTGTATCTTCTTCTAATTACTATTATTTATTTTTTTCATTATAAATTAATATAATAAGTATATCTCATATAAATATATTTTATTATAAATATTAAATAACTCTATTTCACCTTCTATTCATCTTATGAAATATGAAATCACTCCTCATGCGTATGTATAGCTTACCGTGTCCACGTCGTGGAGTAATTTGTTTTTTTACCACCACCTTATATGGATGGGTACAATGGTGGATATAATTTTTATATATATTATTATCATAGAATTATACTAATTATTAGAAACTATACACCATCCACCATAATACCATTCCACAATTATGGGAGTGATATCGTCACTCGGGTGTATGTACGACTTACCGTCTCCACGATGCGATGTGGTTCATTCTATATAATCTTCTTTAAAAAAATTTAAGTATAAATGAATTGAATGAATAAATATGAAATTTATAATACTAAAATTATGCTATAAATGATATAACTCTAAACTAAAATGAGTGATTATAACTTATTTGACAAAACATACCTAAGAACATAAATAAGTTAATACTCGAATAACGAGTAACAATGAAATGTTACTATCAAACAGATGAACATTTGGTCATAAATGTTATCATAAAAATTATTATGAATCTGGAATAACTCTATAACATTATTAAAATCATTTTACATGAGGTTCAGATACATACAAATCTTATCAAACCTATGGTATCAGATAATTTTTCCAAAATTGTTTTTATCTGAGATTGATTATTCTTAAGTATTTATTAGGCTGATATTTATCATCCAGGTCTATGTTTTCTAAAAATGGTTTCATAAAATGTTTAATATTATTCATTGAATTTTTAAAGTCATTTTTTACATCTTTTTGAATTTTACTATGTTGTATAGATGCAATATTTCTTTTTTTAACTTATAAGGTACTTTTTTGAATTTTCCAACAAATGTACAAGGAAAATGTTTTTTAAATTATACTAGATGGATGTATTTTTACAATTTAATAAAGCCCTATTTGTATGAAGCTTCCTATAAATGATTTCAAGTTTATTTTCATATAAAATAATTTATTCTTAAATTCTCATTTCATTTTTAGAAAAGAAAATGATTTTTAAAAATAAAGGATATTTTCCTCAAGAATTAAGTTCCTGAGTTTTATCAAAATTATTTTTCATCTAAGATAACCTTGGGTTGTTTCTCTATCCATATTATTAATTTTATTTGATTGTTTTCATTATTGAATTATTATTATTATTTCCATTTACCTTATATGGATTATGATATGATGAAATGATGTTTAAGAATCCCATTTTATTTCATGGGTTATGCTAGGATGAATGATTTATGTTTTTGATGCACATATAAGAATGATTTCATTATGATATTGGTGGGACCTATGTCTACCTAAAATTCATTAGGTAAAGATTTATATATCGTGATATAGACATGAATGGAATGAAAAGTAAATATAGTTCAGTAATACAAGGTTGGAATAGCAAGTAAACCCTGTTCAGTGATGGAATTTTTCCATTATGATGGTATTGGATACAATGCTTTGGATACTATGGATATAATGTTATATTCTTATTAGTTCTCCAAAATTACATTTTTTATGATAATTTTATCCTATCATGGTTAATGTATTTTTATGATCCATGCCCTAAATACTACCAAGATTTATTTCATCACTCAATATTATGATGTTTAAAATTTTTTTTGATTGTTTTACATTCAATAAATTATGGTTTGATTTATGTTCTCCATGATAACCTCTAATGATCATTTGAGATCACCCTTTTTATGTTTCCATTTCCCCAAGATATAAATAAAGGTTTTAGGTAGGAAAAAAATTGGAAGATCTTTATTGGATATCTTAAATATATTTCACAATGTTAGATGATTAGGTTGTTTGTTTCCAAAGACACTAAACAAATACAGTCTTTGGGCATATTTTGTTATATTGTATTAATTATTCCAAAAAATAAATTTAATGTCTATGTACATCAAGCTTGGGTTTCTAAAATTGGTATCATAGTGAAGGATTAGTTAACCTTGGGAAAATTAGATTGAAAAAATTTAGTGACATCCCAAGAGATATTTCTATGGTATGTCTAGGGATGTACCTATGGGTAAGTATAAGTATGTTTTACAGTCCAAAAACTATGATAAGGATCATGAATAACATAGGATTTAACCTAATATGTTAGTTATTGAATGTTAAACCCTCTATTATATTGTGTTTTAAGATTGATTTTTGCCTCTAACACTATTTGTTTTGTGTTTTAGTCAATAGAGGGAACCCGAAAAAATTTGGTAAACATTGAATATGATGAACAAATTAGTGACTATGAGCATCAAAATTGTGAAATTACGTGAGTAAATGATATTGTGATTATGATGAGTTAGTAATCATGGTATATGATTAACAAGGTGAGAATTAGTGGTTTTCCTAAGTCATAAAATAAGAGGAAGATGCACTTTCATACAGGTTCCCATGGTGAGGAACATATAAGAAAAGAGATTAAGATTCTTACATATCTAGAATAATGGAAGATGAACCTTGGGGAATAACTAAAATGTAGGGTAAGATGTTATCTCTTTGGAAAAATGGGCCTAGATTGATGAATTATCATGGAGTTCAGTGTATCATCTCTGGAAAACATGGGCATTACCCAACTCAATTCCCAAACATAAGAATCTACTTCTTAGAAAAATAAGGCCTTATTTTACGCCTACCATTAAAGTGGAAGGATTTAATTATTTATGTATTTGAATCCATGAATGATTAATAGTGAATTATATAACAGTTATCATTTTTTGTTTTTCGCTAAGGATTTTAAAGAATCTGTTGTATAGTTATAATCAGTAAGAAAAGTCATTTAAGTAAAATGTGATATTCTTAAGAAACACATGATTAAGGGAAGGATAGCCCTTAATATATGCATGAAATTGAGATAATGATATTTGTATAAAGATATGATGGACGATAATAGTTACCTTGGAACTGGATAAGGATTTGTTGAAATGTGGGTTATGTTGTCATAGATGATGTACACCACTTTTCAAGACTTTATGAATATATCCAATAAGTTTTGGAATTAGGAAAAATGCATGTTTTAAATAGAGTTATATTTTAATTTATGATATTACCATGTCTCATGAGAATTCATGATGAAGTAATTCAAATGTTTGGAATTTGACCAACAAGATATATCCTATGATATATGTGGGATAAATGATGGTATTCACGTGATTGTTTTATGACATTTCTGGTAATTTTTTTCATTGTACTGTGAGATTGGATAGAAGTATTTTAGAGAAGCCTAAACATTAGAACGGAATAAGTTAGAAATTATATAGTATAGTTTAAGACTATAATTCATTTTATATTAGTTCTTGAATGTTATAATATTACAGTTTTAGAAAACGGACACCCTATAGGATAGGAGACAACCCATCGCGTTAGACAAGGCTGCAGGAATTGAACCCACAACCGAAGTCTAATATGCCTTTATCACCTACCACTGGCATACAAGAAGTCCCTAGTTAATATAAATAAGGTTTTTTTATTATTAAGTATGATAGATGAAGTATACTTCCATTTTTTTAACCATATACTACTAATATCACCATAGGTAGATTATGTATATTTAATAACCTATGATAACCTTTTTATGATAAAGACTGATGGAATGACCTATCATTCAATCGCATGATCCACTAACACTTCATGAATGAAAAATTTGACTTCATTTCATTAAATAAGAAATGAAGTGGAAATTGATCAAGGAAAGAACACCGGTCAGATAGTACCAAAATCATGTATGTATTTATTCTCCTGAAAAATTCTTCCACATTAGGGAAATGATATTGAATAACAATAATTTGATCCTAATACCTTATAATCCGATTAATCAGACGATCCCTTATATCATCACATGTTTATGGATTTCTGGTAGTTCACATTCTCCAAACCCTATTCTCTATCACTATCCACCATAACATGATGGTTAGATTTCTCTTCCATATCCATGATTTCACTTGGAAACTATGTTATCCTATATGGAAACCCATATATGAGTTAATTTTGGTAACCATTATATTTATAACTTTCATTTTTAAAATAATGTTTTAGTATTCTTTTTTACGATGTGGGTTTCCATGAATGAAAATTTTTAGTAGAAAACCATTTATAACCTCGATGAATTACGAGGGAGAAATAAATTTTAAGGGGGGGGGTAGAAAGTAACACCCTGAGATTTTATGATATATATTCCTTTTAATTTTGTTGATTAATTGTTTTGTATGCTACACTATGATTATCTTGCACTATAAAAAACACTATCTTACTTTATAGTGTACACAATAATATACTTGATTTTGTTGCTCTCAATTTGAATTTCATTTGATAGAATTAATTTCACATAACACTAGGTAAATATTTTTTTTCAATTTGTAAAGAAAAACAGTTTGGATTATGTGATACATAGACCCAATGTATGCTTACAGTACACGCAACACTGAATTGGATTGTGTTACATGCAAGAGAGACCTTCATCGATTGCTTGTGTTGTACGCGATACTGATTTTCACAAAACAATGATATATTATTAAAACGTTATTATTTATTGGGATATAAACTACTTGTTTTGAATAGTATTAGCCAAATTTTAAATTTTATATCATTGGAATTCATCCTACACAATTTTCTGGAACACAATATTAGAAAAAATAAATTTTTTTCGGATAAAAGAAGTATTTTTTCAAAAAATGCAGTTTCACCGCCTTTTGATGGTGAACCGATTTTAAATCTCGTTTTGACAGGTTTATAAGATAAATTTGAAAAATAAACTTATTATTTTGAATTGGGATATAAATTTTTTACTTTGGATGAAATTTTGATATTTTTTGGATAACATTCATATTTTGATGAATAATGAAAATACGTTAAATTTTAATAGAAGACAACTTTTTTCATTGAAATAATATATGTTGTTAAAATATATTATTGACAGGTTTTAATGTATAAATAGAATATATTTTTTATATTATAACACAATTTATATCATTGTTAATAATTTTATATTGAATTTATATGTAATAACATTGAAATAATTTTCAATGTTTTAACTTTTAAACAAAATACCCATTTTTCGACTATGAGATTAATTTTAAATTAATTACCACAAATTCAACGTTTTGAATTTTTTAAAATTTATTCCATATCTTGAATCAGTAGGTCCAAATTATATTAGTGGGCTAATTTGAATTTTTGGGGCATTATTAATATTAACATCGGTAAATATTTTTATTACCCTAAACAAAGGTATATCAGGTAATTAATGGTAAAATTAATATTATAAAACCACCATAAAACCTTCCAAAATTTTATTGCTTGAATAAAAGTTGAACCATATCACCTAAGTGTCAGAAAAGATTCATTTCATGGACTTTTCCCCTAAAAATTATTTAATTTTTTTTTAAAACAAAAAAAGTGACAACATGCCACTCCACTATATCTTATAAATGTAATAATGTTAATTTATTGATAAATATTATACAAATCAGTTGTAAATAGTAACTAGAAATAATATTAGATTACAAAAATCGTGTGTATTTATTTTTATGTTTTATTGATTAATTAAATATCATTAATGATGACACAAAAGTGACGTAAATATTATTTTTTATTAGAAATATCAAATAAATGGTTTTAAAAATATTAAACAAATATCATATGAACTAATTGAAGTGATACAAGAATTTTATAGGTTCTTATGACATGTTATGAGTGTATGAAATATTTTTTTATGAATTTATCTTTTGTGAGGACTTTATTTAAAGTCAAATAAATGAATAGTCTAAAAATTTAAAATATTGATATTTTATAAATCAACATTTTATTAAATTATTTAAAAATCATAAAAATATATAGAAATTAAAAACTGATAAATATAAGATCTAAAATGTAATAAAATAACTATTTATTTTTTATATATGTAAATATTTGAAACCATTGAACATTTAGAATGTTATTACCACAGTTAAAATCAAATTGAATAACTTAGTGTTAATTAATATGATAATGCTTAAAATGACATAAAGACTTCTCTTAAATTTATTTTCTAAGGGATTAAAACTCTAGATAATCTAATCATCTAAATTGGGACATTTTTGTTTATTTTAGGTGGGGTTTGATTTAATTATAAATTAATATTTTTGAGATTTCCAAAAGTTCCCCTCAACTCAATTATAAAAGGGCACCTCCTCTATCTTCTATTCACTGAATTTTTTGCCTTCAAGATCGACCAAACCAAGACCATTTATCTTTTAAAATTCCATAGTTACATTCTAGATGTTCTGTTCCTCTTAAAAGATAACTCTAGTGCCCGAAGAAGAAATTTAATGGAGGCACGTTGAGGAAGAGGTAATCTCCTCTACCGATTCATTCAAATTTCATTATTCGTATACTTACTCTTATTTAGTTGTCTCATTATAAATTAATATAATAATAATCACTGATATTATCATATGTTATTATAAATAATAAATAACCATATTTCATCTTCTATCTATCCTATGAAAGATGAAATCACCACGCGTGCGTATGTACGACTTACCGTGTACATGTTGTGGTGTAATCTGTTTTTTCACCAACACCTTATTTGGATTGGTATAATGGTGGTAATAATAAGTATATATATGATTATTATAACATTATACTAATTTTGAGATACTATACACCATCCACTTCTATACTATTCAACAATTATGGGAATGATATCGTTGCTCGCGCGTACGTATGACTTACCGTCTCCACAAAGCGAGGAGATTATTTCTACAGAATCATCATTATACCATGATTATGTAAATGAACTGAATGAATAAATAAGATATATATTATAAAAATATAATTATTTTAATAATATATCTATAACCTAAAAATCGTAATAATAACTTATTGGACAAAATAGACATAAGAACATAAAGCAGTTAATAACTGAATAATGAGTAACAATGAATTGATATTAACAAACAGATGAATATATGGTCATTAATTTTATCATAAAAATTATTATAATTCAGGAATAAATCAGTAACATTATTTAAATCATTATACAGAAGGCTGGGATACATAATAATCATTTCATATGTAAGGTAATGGATAATTTTTCCAATCTCATTTTTATCTGAGATTGTTTATTCGTAAGTATTTACTACGGTTATATTTATCATCCATGTCCATGTTTTCTAAAAATGATTTCATAAAATTTTCACTATTCATCCATGTATGTTTAAAGTATTTTTTACCCATTTTGACTTTTACTATGAGGTATGGAAGGAATATTTCTATTGTTTACTAAACGATGTACTTTTTTGACTTTTCTTGTAAAAGTACATGGAGAATGATTTTTAAAATATATGGAATAAATGGATTTTTAAATCTCCATAACGCCATATTTCAAATTATATTACTCTAAACTATTTCACGTATATTTTAAAAGAAATTATTTTATTTTTTAATTTTCTTGTCACTTAGAGAAAATAAATTGTTTTTGAAGAAGACATGATATTTTCCTCAGGAATTAATTTCAAGTGTATTATCAAAATTATTTTCCATCTAGTATGAAATTAGGTTATTTATCTGTCTATATTATTACTTTGATTCTATTTTTATGATGGAATTATTTTTATGATGACCATTTATCTTATATGGATTATGTTATGATGAAATGTTGTTTAAGAATACCATTTAATTTCATTGGTTATGTTATGATGAATGATTTATGTTTTAGCGTCACACGTATGAATGATTTCATTATGAGATGGGAAGGGCCTATATATCAATCCAATGCATTGGGTTAAGATTTATATCTAATGAGATAGACATTAATTGAACAAAAATTAATTATGGTACAATAATACATGGATAGAATGTCATGTAAACCTGGTTCTGTAATAGACTTTGTCCATTATGATGGTCTCGGAAACAATTCCTTGGCTACTATGAAAATTATGTTATGTGCTTATTAGATTTCCAAAATTTCATGTTTTATTAAAATATTACCCTATCATGGTTAATATCCTTTTATGATCCATTTTTTACATGCTTCCAATATTTATTTCATGAGTCATGATTTTGATATTTAAACATTATGTTCATGTTATTATGTTCAAATTTTTATTTTTTGTTTTATGTTCTCGATGTTTACCTTTACTGAGAATTTGATCTAACCTTTTTTGGTTTTATTTTCCACATGATATAAAGAATGGTTTTAGGTAGGAATGAAATGGGAAGATCTATATGGGAGATGTTAATGACCTTTCACAATGTTAGAAGATTATGTTATGATTTACCAAATACACTAAACTGATACGGTCTTGGGGAATCCTTTTGTTTCATTAATTAAGTATTTCGTAAAATAAATTTAATTTCCATGTACATAAACATTGGGTATCTAAACATTCCCTAGGAACATATAACCAATTCATTGTCTAAAGGATAACATGTTATTTTTCAAGGAGTAATCTAACATTAATCAACACCTGTTCTCATTTGAGGCATTTCGACTTGGGAACCCATGGTTATATAATGGAATAATGTAAATCATAGTATGTTGAGTTTTAATATTTAATCTAATATACATGATCATCTATTCCACTATCAATTTTAACATCATAACTATACCATCTAATTTATAAATGTTATCCCAAAAAATAACTGGGAAGTAATAAAGGTCCCAATGAACATTCCATATGCAGTTAGCACAAAAAATATAAAAATTTATATGATTGGATATATGAATGAACCATTACAAAAAAAATTCATTATTTTAGTTTAATTTTTCAATTTAATTATAAAAAATAAAGTTGTCTATAAAATTAAAAATTCCACAAAATAATTCATCACAATTCATCTATCATGTGTGTTGGAAAATAATTACATTTAAATAATTGGATATAGGCAAAGGGAAAATCATTTTCCTTAAAAAATAAAATCATGTAAAATTAGTAATTCCATATATAATGAATAGATCTATCATAATAATAATAATCTTCCAAAGCTAGGGGAGTATTCCAATCAACTTTAAATTCATTAAATTACATTGAACATATTATTTTGTAATGTGTAATCCAATAGAAAACAATATGTATTTTAAATTCACAATTGTAATATAAATTAATGAATTAGAATTTACAAGATTGACTTTTCTTTTACGAGGTGACCCATAGAATGTCTAGTGAACAAAACAATACGTATTGTAAAAACATGGTAGAATTTAAGGTTAACTCATCAGATTAACTACATCATTGATAAAAATCACAACTGTTCCATTCATGAACCATAATTTGAAATGATTAAGAAAGAAATAAAATAATAAAAAAATTCCCAACAAACATTTCAAAAATGATTTCCTAGAAAGAACATCCAATACAAAACGAAAAATGAATAATGAGATAAAGGGGAATACAATTCATACTGAGGATGTTTTAACATGACCCATAGTTCATGATTAAAGTCGGAATGAGGGAGGCATATCCTAGCCTTGGTGATGATGGGGGAGATTGATCCATGTCTAGGAGGATGTGATGTTAAAGGGTGAAATAAAATTGGCCAATTAAACATAATGAGGGTAGGGGTAAAATCTTAAAATCACCAATGATAAAGGGGAATATAGTTTGGCTGCTTGGTTTTATAGAACATCATGAAAACATGCACCACTACTGGTTATGTGGAATCGACCGTGTGGGCTAGGAGCATGGTTTGAAAAAACATGTGACACATATGGGTATTACCTATAAAACAAGTCTACACCTTTTATATTTATTTCCCCTGAGGCACCAAATAGTTAAACCAACCATGTCCTTATAAAATATAGGCTACATCGTTTGGTCCACCTGGTCAGTACTAACCATGAACCCATATTTTTGGATCAAAATTGTGTTTCTATGACCAAAATTCATGAAACTGATTTGAACACCAATGAAACATCTTCGAATTAAAATCATCTTAAAAAAACTTTTATGTCTTATAAAACTCAGTATTATATTCTAAAGACCAGTCTAATATTCTGCATGTACAGTAAAATAATATCTCAAATTCTCATGGAAATTTCCCATATTTAACTAAGATTTCATACATAGATATTACATAATTTTATATTAATATTAAATATATTTAAAAAACATACACCTACAGATCATAACAGTTTAGTTCCATTGATAACATGGAATCATAAACAACTATTTTATAAGAGAACATTGTCATCTCCCAATATATTATTCATAACATTTACCCCTAATTTAAATATCATAATTTCCATGTTTCTTCATAACCAAGGTAATGGAAACATATGAAAGGTTTAGTTTGGATGCATAGTAACCAAAACAAAGGACATATTAGCATAAAATATGCATTAAGGTATTTGAACATGATAATAACATATAAAATCCATATCCTTCATGTGACAAATAATCAACATGGTTAATGGAGTAAATTTTGTGTTTTTATAAGAAAATTATAATAGTATAATAAAATATGATATTCCATGAGAGAATAACATTGGAATAAGTCATAAAATTGTGGCATACACATAAACATACATCATTATAAACATATTTAAATTGACACATATTCACTCATTATGTTAATGACATGAAATTATTTATTCACATAAACTTATTAATATGAAATCAGTTCCAAACATGACATTATGTACATGAAATTAAGTCCATGCATAACCTTATGGACTTGAATGCATGCCCACATAATACCATATAAACCTGAATTCAAGACCATGTATAATAATAAGAACATGAAATGAAGTCCAAAAATAAAATTAAAAACTATAAATCTTCTTCACACATTACAAAATTATCTTTCTCGTGATCAATTATTACCCTATGCATTTGACGGTTATAAAGGTATCACCTGTCACGTAGTCTATACCTTTTTACCCCATAAGGTCACAAAACATTCAACATAACATAACTTATGAAAAGTAAATTGGTTTTATATAATTTTCATCCTAGTATAACCCATGTTAAACGAGTGGGGTTTATAAACATTTTATAATGGTATAACATGTGGATGAGAAATGAGTTTCATAAACATATTTTCACCATATTCATAAATGATTCATATAAATAATAGGAATTCTATTTTGGACTATATCACTAGTAAATCATATAAAACATAAATTAATATTATCTTAGATAAAAACGATTTAAAGAGATCACTTGCAATATTTCTATTGGAATATAGACATTCAACATTGAAAATATCTTTTCAAAACTATTTTTAAAAAAAATCATTATCATCTTTAAAAAAAATTAACATGGAAGAAAAAAGTTATTTTGACTGAAGATTGAAATAATAGGGATTTTCATTAGATTTTTTTGTATCTTTAGTACATAAATAGATAATAATAAATGTAAAAATTGGATAAGAAAACTCAAGTGTTTCCTAAAATGGATATAACAATATTTCACCATTATAATCATATCTTAAAAAATCCTGATAGACAACGAGGTTATAACTTTATACCATTACCACATTGGTATTTTTTGAAACATAATCCCTATGAAAGAAAGAAAATTATATGGATATTTATATACCATAATTATCATTATAATTATAATAATATATTTTCATGGTAATTATATTCACCACACAAATGAAACATGCAGCGTATAAGTCATGCATTATAGAGAAATAAAACTGATATGAAATCCCTTACTACTGTAGAAAATTTTCCATTTCTAAGAAATAATAATCAATAAGATCAAATTAAACATATAAAATCATGAAAAAAGTATATTCACAATATAAAATTTCAATGGTGTGGCATATACACCCCAAAAAAGTAATAAGGGTCAATATGGTATATGTATCCCATAAATAAAAGGGATACTAAAAATCCATTGCATTAAGTACTAACTTCTTTATTACATTTTACAAAATACTATATAATAAATATTAGATTTTTATAAATATATTATAGAATCTTAATTATATACATCATAACATATATGATTTACTTATGACATTTTTTACTTGTTTATTTACAATTCTTTGCTAAATCATTATTCATGTAATAATGTCATTATTTTTCATGTATGTTTTGATTTGATATTTTTATTCCTATCACAATGATCATGGTTAAATAATATATAATATTTTAAGAAATATATTAGTATAATATTTATTCAGTATATATGTATTAATATTAATTCCCATAAGATATAGATAGACATGAGATATATCATTAATGGAGATGGTAGGTCGTACATACGCATGAAAACCATTTCAATTTTCTTGATGGATGAAAAAAATAATGATAAATAATATAAAACATTATTAGAGTAATTAATATTTCATACATGTCAAATATATCCATTTAATATATCCTTATTTCTTTCCCTATAAATCTTAAGTGAAAAAATAAATCACATCACTTCATGAGGAGGTAGTCCTCCATACACACGACTAATGTTATCATACTCCCACATAATAAAAAATTAATAATTTTTATGTGATTTAATCATTACATAGGTATAATAATATCATGAATTTCATATATAAACATTAAATGCAACATCAAATACATATATGATAGGTGGTGTTAAAAACAAATTACATCAGTTCGTGAGGTCATAGTTTGTCGTACACACGATCGATGATTTCATATCCACTTTGATTGAATATGAGATATGTATAGGATAAAACATAAAATTAATAAAATATTATTATATTATATATAATGGTGTTATTTTATTGTAATGACACTGACATGAATAAAGGTGGTAAGAGATGATGTAAAAAAGAAAGATCTTATTGAATATAATTATCATAACTTAGAACAACCAAATTTATATATCATACAAAGGACCAAAGGAATGGAATTTCTGGATGAAACATAGATCTCGAGAATATATATGGTTGTTTTAGAGTAATTTTTATGTGTTTTTTCAATAAAAATGATTTAGCGGTGTGAATAAATTTGGTGGTAAGTGACATTTTATAATTGAGGTGGAGTAGCATTTTTATAAATACCCAATACTATTCATTAATGGGAAGTCATTGTTACAAAATTTTCAAAAAACATTAATATATAATTGAGTAAAGTTATGATATGATTGGTTTAAACATAAAAAACATATGTTTTAAAAATAATATTTCATAACGATTAATTTAACTAAATTTTACCAGTTTAGTTTTCATAAGGGTAACTTGATTCTTTTAACTTTCCTAAGTAATTTATCCTTTAATAATAAAAACATGATCCTTCTAAGATAATTCAGACCAAATGGTTCTAATTATTATATATAATTTTTAAATACAAATCTTATATGTGTGGAAAACTAACTTTAACATAATCATATGTTACAGACTAACCATGTTTTAACCTTATTCA
The DNA here is from genome assembly GCA_963277665.1 of Viscum album. Classification (NCBI taxonomy): domain Eukaryota; kingdom Viridiplantae; phylum Streptophyta; class Magnoliopsida; order Santalales; family Viscaceae; genus Viscum; species Viscum album. The sequence goes on along the minus strand of OY728120.1, from coordinate 538,379,495 downwards.
CTATAACCAATTTAATTGTATTTATTAATCATTATGAAAAATAATTACATTTTTGGTCTTAAAAATATATATTTTATTTTGATTCCAAAAATTAAATCCATTTGATGAAATTTGAATCATTAAATTTGAGGATTTTAATTTAAAATCGATCTCATATAGGTGACAAAAAAGCGTTGCACTAAAGAGAAAATTTTCTAAAGTATTGAATGTTATACTATCAAAATTAAATGTTAAATTGATTCCAATTATATAAATTGGATTACTAAACATATTATCAAAAACAAATTACATTTAAAATTATATTAATACAATTTAATTTTTGTTAAATTCATTATATTAAAATAAAATTCTAAAAAAGAATAAGTATTTTCATTCTATATTTAAAAAGTTATGTTTTCATGAAATTCTCAAAAATTAACTCAAAGATAAATTTTACATTATGTTATAAAAATATGACTTTTATGTGTTGAAATTAATTATCTAAACATAGAACAAATATATATAATATAAGTGTGAAAATGAGAAAAAACATCTTTGTAGAATAATATAGTTTCAAGTATAAAATTAGATCTATTCATATATCATACCTAGAAAATACATAAGATGAATGTTAAAAATTATTACTAAATTTATAATATATAAATTTAAATAAAATAATTCCTTGAAATTCATTTATTGAATTTTTTGAGATAAAATTTGTTTCTGAGCATAGAAATTCTTTTTCACAAAACGTTTTCCTTTATTTTTGAATGTTTTTTATTTTCATTTCTAATTAATAAGTATCCAAAGAATTAGTTTTATATAAATATGTAACAAATATATTTTAGTAATTTCATTAATCATATTCATTCTCACTTTTGAAACATATAACAGGTAATTATCAATTAAAATAATAAAATTTAAATACTATGTCATGTTTCAGTAAAAATCATTGTTGCACGTAACACAAGCTATCCTTCAATTTATATTTATTTCTAAACATTTTTCATAAAATATTGGGGTGTCACATTGTTCTCTCATTAAAAATAATTTCACCCCTAAAATTATATTTCACTTCTTCAAGGAATTGAGGATACATATATCCCATGACACCCTAAGGTTCCATTATAACTTCTTTAATTTTATGATTTCACTATAAACAACATTAACAAGGTGAGTGGAATTTTTACATAATACATTCTATATAAGATATAGATCCTCTACCAATTGATCCTAATAATAATGACCATGTTAAAATGGAATGAAAATTGAGTTGAGTACATGTGAAGTATCTAGTGTATACATCTTTAGAAGAGATACATGGAACATATTGCAAATATGAGAGAGATTTGATGGAATGGAAAATGATACGATACTTTTATGATACAATCATTAAATTCAGTTGGGCCCAAATATCTTGGGCCACATGGTCCTTTATATCATAATCACAATTTCATCATTTGGAAGTCTTTCGACTGATTTTTTCCTTCATCTATTACACTTTTAATGGAATATTCATAAGGATTTTTTTCCTTCATGAAGAAATAAAGTCATCGTAAGATACATATAATATTCCCATGACTACTAAATATTTAACAAAAAAATTATTTCCACAGGTTATCAAGTATTATAAATGTTTTTGTTTAATCGCTTATATAAATAAATAATAATAGGGATCCTCCAAAATTTGTCTTACCAAAATTTAATCTCAAATATTGGAATGAAATGATCTCATGTCCTTAAATAAACAACATAACAATTATAATGTCTTATAAAAAATTTATAATCCCCAATAACTTCCAAAAAGTCATAATAAAACCATACATGCTTCCAAAATACAAATCACCTTTTCTTACATAAATAGTCGGATATCGTAGACAAAAACATTTCTATTAGAAATCTGAGTTTGTCCTTGCCTAGATAGATGATCATAAGTTGATTTATAATATCAAATTTATTCCCTGATTACTTAACTTATATATATAGAGATAATAAATGATTATAATAAAAAAACTAACTAAAAGATGCATAATAAGATTTTCATAGAGCTAATTTATATAAAATCCATTATGAAATTCATCACTATGGAGTTTCTCTAATAATTTTGACTCACATTAGTTATTGTGAATATGTAAGATCTCCCTTCTTCCTTCACCATAAATGGTTATTATAGATTATTATCCACATTATCCCTTAGATTAGGGAATTAATTTTTATAATTCCCCAAATCATTACATTCCAAACATTGGAGTGTGGCTTTTGAATTATGTTGATCTCTCTCTATTAATTTTGTTGATTGGACTCCTCTCATCATTTATAAATAATTTTACTTGATGGCTATTCTCCCTACACATGGAACACCCTCTTGTTCATTTGAGATCATCACATGAGTGATTCTTACCATATTTAATTCTTGTATGTAACTGAATTTCTTTTCCACCATATGATTTATTTTATTTCTCATGAGAGTTAATTATCCTTTTCATTTCAAAAACATGGGAAGGGATGAAATATATAATTTCAATGGCTCACTTTAGTGGAAATAGAACTTCATCATCATAGATACTAAAGTACCATATATCAAACTCCTTTTGAATACATTGTTTTAGAACAACATAGAATTGATCAATATTTCTTTTGTGGATGATGAATAAATGAGAATATTACATTAAATTTCATGAAAAATTAGCTTTATTGGTACCAATAGATTCACAATATTTCTATTTAAGCTCAATAAATTACTTCTCAATCCTTTTTATTGAATAAGATGGATTAATATAATGAAAAGTATCCTCATAATCTATTCCCAACTAATATATTCAATTTCCACCTCTGGGATTATATTCTTAATATGGTTAAACGATTGATATGATTCTCCTTCCAATTATATGCAACCAAAATTACTATTTCATACTTGAAGCACTATATAATGGAAAATAAATCTTCAGTTGTATTGACTCATTTCTCAGTGAAAATTAGATCAGTGTACCCATTAAATATTATGATGTCAATATTTAAATTTTATATTTAATTTAGCATTAATTAGACTCCTTAGTGTTCCAACAATTGAATAAAACTATAAATAATTGTGTGAGAAACTATAATCATAATGGAATAAATAATATTCAGGAAACATCATTTATAGGATATCCAAATAATGATAGATTCATTTCAATATGAGGTAATCGATACATTAAGAATAATATATGGATTGAGGAAATTAAAAGATGATGGAAGTTGCCTATACTATTTCTTATCTGGATAAGGATCTTATGGTCCTCTGATAAGGGATGAAATATGGGTGATGGTATGGACAATTTAACATCATGTTGTGGGGTTGTTCTTGTCTCCATTTAGTTTAACGTCATGTGGTGAGGATGTTGAACTATATTTTATCATCATCATTTATTTATTTTTAAATAATTTGGGGAGAATGGGAAAAAAATCACCTCCAGGGAAAATGTTAAAATAGGCACAAGCCTTAGTATGTATGAAGTTTTGTAATCAAAGGGAATCCCCCCCTATGAGATCCAGACCCTCCAGTTTCAAGAGGATTACATTAGAGGAACAGTAGATGTTGGATTTGGGCTCATCCCAGGAGGCAAGGTGGTCAGCCACATAGATTCCATCATGCCACATGTGAAGCACTTAGATATTGTTATTGAGAATCATACCCATTCACATTCTAATTGTGTAAGATATTGACCATGGGATGGAAACAACACCATTTAGGGAACTATATAGAATCAAGGATTCTATATACACCTCAAAGGGAATGATATTGTACTTTTATAAAAGGGTGAGGCTAGTAAGAGTGACCTTGGATTTTTCCTGGAGAGAAGAACCACTACACAAATAAGTAGAGAAGGCCATAATGACCATTCATTGGGAGTCATGAAGAAATCCACCTCCATGGATGGTTCCCAAGTGATAAGAACCATCAGTATTAAGTTTCAAACAGCATGTAGGAGGAGTCCATCTATCACATAGGGTACTTGGAACATTACTGGGTAGATGGAAAACTAGAACATTGAGAAGCAGGTGATACAAGGTAGGAGCCCCCCACCATTCATCAAAGAGGATGACCATATCCAGAACCAGGTTTGTGATACAAAAAATCACATATCTACTAGGGGATTGGACTCCCTCAAATTCTAGCTTATTCTTAGCCAGTCAGAGACACCAACCGGCCGAGTGGATCACCAAAATGAGAGTTGTCTTCTTTGCACCAGAGACACCTGAGCCGCTGAACCATATATCCAAGAAAGCAGCCTCAAATAGAGATGATGTCAATAAATATGTAAACAGACCAAAATGAATCCATACCACACATTCCAAAGAAACATAAAAATTGTGATCTGTAGAGTCTCCATTATTATTCTTATAATTATACTACCTTGAGGCCAAGTTGATGACACACCATTTGATATTATCCTACAAGGGCAGTGTGTTGTTTCTAATCCTCGAGAGAAGGAAGCTAAATTTTGTTGGTATCCTCTTGGACCACAAAGTATTGTTCCAACCATCTAATAAATTGTGTGTAGCATAGAGTCACCAAATGTTACTAGAAGAGAAAGATCCCGAGTAGGATGGTGTGAAGACAAACCTTCCTACCTCTTCAATGACAATGATAAGATCAAATAGAACCATATGATATTTATTAAGAACAACTTAAATAAAGGGTGTATGCATGGAATCTTCTTTAATGTTATATCAGGAACCAGGAACCCCGGAATTCCAATGGAAACTACAAGCCAGTTCTGGTGCCAAAATTATAAGATACCCATCCCCACAATTCATCTGGTAAAGGGATAAATGACTGGAATAATAGAAAGTATATTAGACCAGAATTCAGTTACACGACATTCATCCCGAGCCAAACCCTATCTCCACCATCCTTACATGGATTTCCTCTAAATAGAACACTGCTCAGAGACCTCCATAGAAAATTTATCATGAATGAAATAGATAGTATCACGAAGGCTCCTGACACTGCATCGACCTGCTAGATTGTACGAGACACTTTTTCCCATGATTCCCAATGCCTTTTCCCATTTAGAGAGAATGCCAAATAATGTTTTCTAAAATACCATAAATCGTGGAAATAACTCCTTTGGGAATAGTAACTAAAGATAACACACGAATAAGGGTCTCCAACAAGATGTTATCCACCCAAGCAACCCAACCTCCAAAGGAAAGGAACCAGTTCTTCCAATTGAGCACTCTATCCATAATTATAAACACCACATGGTCGAAGTCCAGAATCTGTAGCCTTCTCGAGGAAATAATATATCCCTGGTAGTCCATAAAAAATGTCCTCTTTATATGCCAATGGAATTGCACTGATACAAGGCATGCCCCGTGGGACACTTTTTGGTGATTAAAAGGTTTCTCTTAGAGGTATTGCCAATCTGGCCACTACATTGGCTGTAGGTCTCCAATGAATTGGTAAAACCTCAAACTAATATACTGAAGGAATTCAAAAATACTATGGTGTCATTTGAAAACATAAGGAAATTAATATAAATTGAGTTCAATATCCTGCATTAGGGAAGTGTCTCCCCATTCGAGACACACCTATTGATGAGCTGACTCAAAACATCCTAGGCTAGGATGAAGAGACTTGGGGACAATCGGTCCCTCTCTCTTAGGTCACATGAGGCCTCGAAGAAACCATGCAATTTACCTATGCTAGATAACACAAGCTAGGACGAACTAAAACACTTGAATAAAAGAACCATAGACTAGGGAGAGAACCACATACCTATCAAGACCATGTTGATGAAGATCCACTTGATCCACTCATACAACTTGTTCATGTAAATCGTAATGGCCATGTTGGATCCATGCATTTGTTTTTCAAGCAACCTGAATAGATATTGGTCAAAGTAAATTTCAACATGAATGCTTTACCCTTCACGAAATTGTGCTATCCTAAGGACACCCATTCTGGGAGGTGAGGTGCAATCATGGAGTTGATGATACTGGCCAAACATTTGTAAGGCATGTTACACATACTCATAGGTCTGAAGTGGAGGAGGGATGAAGGGATCAAGATATTGGGGAGGAGAACCATAGTGGTAAAATATGCAACCCAGGATAGGATCCCACCCCTAAAAAATATTGAATTTCTGTAGTGATATCATTCTTAATCACATCCCATGCACCTTTGTAGAATGAGCTCGGGAACTTATCCGGGAAGGAACACTTTCAGGATTAATGTTGAGCATACCCTCATGAATCTCATCCTCATCATGGATGGCACCCATCATGTTATTGATTTGGGACGTGAAGATGCTAGGAATAACTTCAAGTATGTTCTCATTCCTCCTTAGATGTCTGTTAGGAATATATGGGTTATGAACTTAAAGATGATCACAGAAGAAGGTTTGAGCACTAGCCCCAAAAACATCCCAGTCTGTCGAGGAGGTTCCATCATCCAACACAATTGAGGGGTTAAAATTATATTTTTGTCACTTGATGTAGACCTGAAAAAGGCAGTGTCTTTGTCCCCCTCCCTAACCATTTAATTCAAGATTTTTCCCTTTCCACTCATTCCTTCCCAAGGATGAGATCAGAGAGGGCATCCTTCTTCATAGCTAACTCCTCAAAATCATGATCATTCCAATCCTCATCTAGGCCAGTATCATGTTTATTCATAGTATCCATAATCTCATCAAGATCATTTCTAATGGGGGGAGAGATCTGGCCCAAACATGGTGTACCCTCTTCAACCTTCATAGTTTATTATGCAGAAATATCCAAAGATGACTCTAATGAGGACCTTTCTAGACCTTACTAACATGATAATGAAAATAAATCTGAGGGATCTAGTTTTGAAATAATCTAAAACATTAATGATTATCCTATCTGGAGGAATGGGAAAACAGAAGAGGGGAATGGTCATAAAGACCATGTGCTAAATGATCAACCTTAGCATCATCAAACATGAAGATGGATTGCATGTTAGTGAAGTAGTGATCAATGGGGCTCCTTGAGCTTTGGTTCCCCATTTAGATATTACACCATGTGAATTGGTAACCCAAAAGCCGATTTCTATAAGCCATTTTCCTGCATAAACTAAACGAAATCCAAGATAGCCTACCGAGGAAAAGGAACCCAACCATTCCCCTCCTCAGGACAAGAAACATTGATAAAATCACTCCTGATGATCCATGGAAGATTTCTAGAGTCAAAATCATGGAGACTGCTATATAGAGAAGTTCACATTTGGGTATCACATCTCATATAGATAAATGAAATGAATGTGCACCTATTCCACTAAGACACCCTCATAGTGAATTTTTTGTCATCATATTGAACCCTAGCCACTGAAATACTATTATTCCATAAAAATCTAGATTTTATGATTGGATGGATCAGTATACATTATGGCCTGAATCCTAAGATTGCGATAAAACCCATTTATTTTTGTATTGCTCTGCTTATACTCAATGACGGAAACTTTTGATATTTTGTGGTTTTTACCTCGGAGGCAACAATGCTGAACTTCTCTTTGGAATCATGGACACAAGCATTCAAAATGATGGAATATACCATTAAAATGATAGTTCCAGGGTAGTGGCCCCTGGGTTCTAAACCTTGTATATGTGGGAGGAATCACACTCATGACTTTTCCTAGATTTGGATCATGTGCATATCCTTTAATTCTCATAAATCCCCAGAGGAGTGGGGGATAATCATTCAATTCTCTTGAATCCATCTAACCCTAACCCATGACCAAGCTATGAGTAATAAGGGTTTCATTATCACAATCATTTGATAAGGACATTTTCTATGTAGTTTATCATCATGAGGTAAGGATTTTTTCTATGTATTTTATCTTCAGCAAGGCATGATGTTTTATGTGTAGTTTATCATTATGCAATATGGTTGTGGGAACAGACATGAATAATTTTTAATGATATATAAAATGTAATTTATGGTCGTGTGTATATATATAATATTACACAAGAAAATTTTATTTTTATAGCTCAACCCCTATTAAATTTGGTTGTATTTATTTTATCTATTGTTGCAGATCAAACCATGATTTATGATATAGGTGTCAATACATATCCTATGATGACATGAATCAACACACACACATTTAATTAATGGTAAACACTCTATGAATGTATGGACCATACATTGAGGTTGGTATTACTTCAGTTTATTGTTGATGGTATGCCTAGTATTGAAGATTTAGGAATCACTACACATCCCATGATGATAGGTGACACACCACATGTAGTTCATGAGTAACAATGATGTCTAACATCATTAAACAAGGATATTGGATTCTCAATGTAAAAAGGGATATGGTGGCGATAACGTAGGATAGAAATCCGGCCATCTCTATGTCTCCAATAATTATTTGAGTAAATTCAGACATTGTTCTTCTAGAAGGACAATCCTATGCTTGTCTAGCCAATAAGAAGGGAGGAAGAATTTTTATCTCTATTGAAATATACCATGGATTGATGATCTTGGTGTCATTTTGTCTTTTATGATGTAAGTAAACAAGTCACACATATTTCATTAGGATGTATGTGTGTTAGGAGACCCATCCAATGCTATAGTGGTCCACTCATGGGAGCTCCATAAGGATTTTCATTTTTATGCCATGTGAAGGGAATCAACCGATAAATTTAACATCATGTGGTGAGGAATTATGGTAAAAATTTCAATTTCTTACATTCTGGTCTGTGATGATCCCATAATGAGTTCGTATGACTTTGTGTGTGTGTGTGGAATACCTATTTAAATTTTTATGATCTTGTGGGCTATTCTCAGTGAGGGAAACTTGTAATGGAAAGAGTTTCTCTCATTATGAAGAGGCGGTTAAGGGTAGGATAGGGTAATTTTTGTACCACGTAGTGGATGGACCAATATATAGGATCAAGGCATCCCAACCAATATCATTGAAAGTGAGAATCATGCCAAATGTAGTTTTAAAAACCCATGAAATTTAACACCATGTGGTAAGGAAAGCATCAGTGAAGTTAAACAACATGATGTAAGGTCGTTGATCCATGAATGTTAATGGAAAGGAATATTGTTTTTGGGACCAGTAATATATGTTAGGGAATCAAAACTTTACATTGATTGAAGGAATAATGATATACATATTTCATGGGTGAATAGATTACCTATGTGAAGTTATATTTCTCAGAGGTATGGGGGAATTTCATCCTTCAAATAGATCTAGCTCGTGTGCGATAAGTCATAAGTTATTTGGTGCATCCCATGAATTTTAATGTCATGTGGTGAGGTTGTTCTAAAAAAATCAGAATTTCATGTGGATAGGACATCTCTATATAGTTTAATGTCATGTGGTCAGGATGTGTCCATACAATTTAATGTCTTGGGGTAAGAAAAATCTCCCTACATTTTTATGTCATGTTGTTAGGAAAAACATCTGTAGTTTAGTTTTATACAGCCAGGATGATTCTGTATATTTTATAATAATGTGGCCAAGATATAATATGTCATGAAATATAATCTCTTGTTGTAAGAAAAATCTTCTTTTTGAAATGTTTGAAAATTATTTCTTCAGAAACCTCCCATTTATGGGGGGGTGTGACATGTTCCCCATATATTGTGGTAATTAAATAAGTTCCATTTTGATTGAAATTTTTTATAATATAAGGCCCTTCCCATTTGGATTACATCTTCGGAGGCTTAATCCTTGGAATTATTGGGGTTTAGAGAGAAAAAACTAGTCTCTATGAAGGAATGAATGGCGGACAACCAATTTATTGAAGGACCATGTGATCTGATTTGGATAGACATCAAGGTGTTACAATGTACAAAACCTATTCTCATCCATACACTCCAATTCATCCATCATCTTTCATGATTTATTTTTATCCAAGACTTTTCTAAAAAAAATTATTGGTAGCAATGTCAGCTATAATTGTATGAGAAACAATACCCCAGTCTTGTACAAAAATGAGTATATCAATTAATATGTTGCAGTATGCGTGGAGGTGTGGTATTCCCATAATGCATGGTAGAGATTGACAATCCAAGACTTCTTATCCTTTTCCCCATATATTGTATTATATTTTATAAATACTTTTAAAGGCATATATCAATACATTTCCTATTGAATGTTATCGAGTTTATTGATTAGACATGATTTTGTACTCCTAGTACTGCTTCTTCCACTCTATAGAATATAACATTGTTTTGATTCCCGTCAATATCATGTGAGGGAATATGAACGTAGTGATGACGTGGGAGTTTAAAAAATTGATGATACTCTTCATCCTAACTTGTTTTAGGGGTACTTACTAATCCCATTTGGAAAATAAGTTAGTATTGTAAGGATTTACTTGAACTGCTATGATTTAGCTAGGGGATATGTCCCCACAACATCTATTCCCTAAAAAACAATTGGGAATATTTAGTTACAGGTAGAATTTATGGTGGTTTATGGATGAAGTTTTTATATATCTAGAATGCATGAAATATATTGGTGAATTCCACATTTTCTTATATCATGGGTTTATAGGAATATCCCATCCTCTATATTTGGTGGGGGGTTCTTGGTCCCCAATTGATGGGAACCACAAGATCCAGCATGGAATTGTTTCATAATAATGTGAATCTCTCCTTGTGGTATGCATCTGATTCGTACATGATCAAATTTGTTCTTTTAGGGGGGGCTATGATTACTTTGACTAATCTCTGAGGAAATCTTTATAGTATAATGATGAATCAGTTCCGTTACGACTCAATCTATCATGAAAAAACGATTTTGGATATTAAAAAATATGATATTCATACATCTAAGGGTTGATGTTGTTCATCCTGCTCTATGGTGGTGTTGACTGGATTTATTTCATCAAAATCCCAAATAATCATCAATGATGCCATTTTTAAGTGTGTGATATAAAATCTTTCATCTACCATATTAGTGTTTTCCAAGGATGAGGCTGAATTTTCTAAAACATCGGCAAGAGAATAATTTTATCAAGGAACATGATGTGACATGGAATAAAAAACAAACTCTTTCCTCAGTCCCCTAGAATAGAAAATGAGTTGGATAGTTCTTCCTTTTTCATGGAATATTTTCCATTGATCTACTTTATTATTCATAAATCCCCTTTGATATTCATGTGGCATATCTATAGCTGTAGGGAATGTTCTGACTTACTGACGAAGACTTTGTATTCTTCATATTTTTTTTTCATCCTTTGGAAAGTTTGTAAGAGTAGGGGAAAAAATTTGTTTAGAGAAAAAATTACAATCCTTAAGAAAACCTAATTGATCCTCATTTTTTCCTTCCTTTGGTGGATAGGAATTCGAGTAGCACCATAAAAATACATCTCCCACTTTTGTGGAGTGTCATGGGAATAAAATACCTCCTTATATAGAAAATCAATTTCTACCATTGAGTTATCTATGACCATTTATGATATGATAGAATTAGATAGGGAAGTCCCTTTCACTAATTTGTGTGATACGAACTAAATTCAATTTTTCATTAGAATGATTTCTCATCAAGCTAGGCACCCAGTCAAAATTGGATGTGAAATATGTAGTTGAATGGATCAATATTATTGACCATATGGACTTCATAGTGATGTAAGTAATTACCCATCTTTTTCATTGCGATGATGAGTGAATGGAAATTATTCTTGACATAATAGTGTCAGATATTAGTACCTATAATTACGCAACTGAGTTAGTAGATACTGTTATCATTCCCCATATCATTTTTATGTGTGAGGAGGGAACTAAATGATCATTCCATGGAGGCCATGTATAATATGTGTGACCTAACTTCCACCAGAGGGATACAAAGTAGTGGGAGTAGTAAACGCCTCTTGATACATTTTAAGGATTCACAGAAGTCATCATCTTATTAATAGTTTATTCCATTCTTTATTATCATAGTGTAGGGTAGATATTTACTATCTAGGTTGGATATGAATCGATGAATGTAGGTGAGATGAACATAGATCCCCCTATGTTCTCTTGAGATTTCTAGTGTTGAAAATTTTAAAACAGACCAATTATTTTAATGGTCGACCTCAATGGGGTGGTTGAAGGCTAAAAATCCATGTAACTTCTATGATGTTACCATGATGGTTCATGTTAGTGGAATCAATATCATAATATGTGGTAGCAGCTCGTCGAATACTATTTAGATATTCGTGAAGTGATCACATCAATATATGGATTTTAACACCAGGAAATTGACATAACAATGGACTATTCTTACCAATAGTTGTTTAATGATATGATTTATGGTTCATTGATGTGTTGTTCTTGCATTTGTAACCAAAACAACATGACCAGATAGAAAAATATCCCATGAGGTGCCCTGAAGGTGGTTGGAGCCTCATATTTAGAGGTAATTTTTATTTTATTTTAGGGTGAATACCCATCCATTAATGAATGGTCTTAGAGGCTAGTAGTTGTAATGATTATGAGTTCTGTGATCAGAAATGGTAAATAATCCTTTGGGAAGTGGCAATTAAGGTATCTTAAATTAATGCAGACCCTAATCTACCCTTTCATTTTCTTAATATAAAATATTATGTAGAGAAATCATGGGTATCTTCATTCTCAAATAAAGATTGATTTGATCTAATTTTCATCTTCCACCTCTAAAAAAGTGCTACAAGAGGGATATAACGCCAATGATTCCTACCTGAAGCCTCTGTGTTCATCGAGTAATACAAGATTGTGAGTAGCCACATTGGGATTCAGTACCAGCATTTTTGTATAGTTCCTGGAGAACACATGTTGATTCTTACTCATAAATGAAAAATAAAAATCATTCACCTTGAGGGGAACAATGTCACTAATTAATGTAGGCCAAAAAACTTCTTCTACTCCCAGATTAATTAGCTTGAGATTATCAATGTTTCTGGAGTCACTTTTCTTCATTGAGGTAGGTAATGTCTTGATGTCATCCTTGTATTCTTCCTACTCTGACTCTGTGTAGATATTCTCAGATAGAGATGGAAGTATTGGGGATAATGTAACACTATAATGATGAGACAGGTCTTGAGAAGAGATATTATTGTCACCAATTTACAGAGTCATTGCAGATATATGATGCAGATGATAGTTTTTATACATTCACTGGGCATATAAGAGACTTGGACCACTTGGAAAAATTTTATTACTTCGAATAGATTTATGGGGAGGACATAGTCAATATCGAGCATACTCTGGGGACTTTCAAGGTCAGTCACCAAGATATAGTGGGATGAAACCTCTATATCATCATCCAACATTGGTTATTTTCCTCCACTTTGATACAACCCTACTTCATCAAATGCGGGTTTTCAAGTCTCGAAGGGGGAATTATCATTATGTTGTAAGGAAACATTTCCATCGTTTGGGGTATTTCAGACACTGATGGAATGTGGAAGGTACATATACATGGCTATGGAGGCTGGGCTTTATGACCAGGGAATTTTATGTGGGGTATTCTGGGATGACAAAAAACTCATTATCATATATAAGATCCCTAAATCGATTTTTCAATATGATCTTCCCAACAATACTTTTCTCAAAATTATCATATCCTTGAATGGTGAGCCTTGTAGGAGACATGACCCCTTTGATATATCTAAACATTAGAGGGTTTGAATAGGTATGAGATTTATTATAGAACAATTTTCAATTAGTACCCTTTGAATATCATCATTATCGATTATACCAAGAATATATTGGGGTCTGATGTTCCCCTGTATGAATTTTTCCTGATCGTAGTCAGTGAATGAGATGGAGACATGCAATTCCGATGTCAATGTCTCCACTCCTTAAACATTGACTACATAAAATTAAGTCTTGAACTCTTTTATGATATAGAGGGTATAAAAAAGTTCCAAGCTAACTAATTTTTAAATTTTAAGGTAATCACGAATTTAGATTTTTTTGGGACAATAACCAGCTGTTACAAAATGTCATTATTTTGTCATAATGATAGTTTTTCTTGATATGAGGTTTATTCTTAACATATGGAACATATGTCAAGGAATTACTAATAAATGGTATTAATTCATGTGTAGTGGATGGGGGGAATCTAATTTTAGTGGAACATGTCATGTTATTCTTGTATTTTTCTAAGGATTATCATGCAATCGAGCCCCCACTAGGTGGCCAGCCAAGAGAACTGTGTGCAGATGACCACTAGAGGGTTCTAAGGTGCCTCCATGCCACTATTGAGATTTCTGAATAACATTCCAATGATTCTTAGCTATATATATATGTCCTTTTGGCGATATGGATGAAATATTGTGTCTTACCATGATATTGATGAACATTGTATCCTTAGATCCAACAAATACATCTTATCATTACCCGATTTTTTGTGGGAAACTCATATTCTGAGGTATATTCATCATCATATAAGGGGTACTTCTTGTGTATCACATTTACATAACAAAATATGAGGTATTATCCCGATGATGGTAACATTTTTTTGGAATATATCCTTATAAAGATTTCACTCGTATAAAATATTTAAGAGTCAGTTCTTATATTGTAGTAGAACATGACTCATCCTCTTGTGTTTCTTCCTACTTCCAGTGGTCACACCCACATTTAGGAGAAATATTCAATTTATAACTATTAGGTGGTGGAGATATTGTGGGTCTATGAAGAAAAACTATCAATGTGTTAGGATCTCAGTCAACTATTTTTTGAGTCATCCAGTTGAAGGACTTCCAATCACTTCTGGGAAGAACATTCTTATAAACACCCTCTTTATCTGACCAGGAAACAGTTATAGAGTCCACCTAATCTAAGGTGTTATATAAAACAAATTTCTATAATTTACCATTCCATTAATGTAGTATTTTAATATGAATAAATCATAGATATTATGACCCAACCTTCAGTAAAAATGGTAGTTGTTGGGATGGTCGGTGATGTTGTCCTCATTGGACATCCTAGGATGTGGTACCTTGAGCTGGTTATTGTCCATGGATATCAGGAAATTACTAGGGACATTTCAAAATTTGAAGGAGTATCAATTATTCATATGTTCCTAAAATATTGGGTGACCCTTATATATCTATGCTTCTAGATGAAGGAGATTTTGTGGTTATTTCTACATTAAAGTAGGTGGAGGGAGGATCATAACATGCCTAGGTTCTTGTTGGGGAACTAATTCTATATTGATAGTGATAGATTCAGTTTCTTCTTTTCCTAGCCTTCCTCTTATACTGTGCTCACATGTCGATATTTCAATCGGGTTTGCTGAGTGGAATCATTGAGACATGGTACTCTTTCTACGAGCTCACAAAACCCACATGGATACATAATTGGGATCATAGGTGTCTAAAAAATCCTATATTTATTCACAATAAGGGTTCATTAGTTTCTCCTAAGAGATAGGGATGTTGATTTAATAGGTTAAACCATTCAATATGGATATGAATTCATAAAAACTTCCATTTTTGGGTTGTTTGATGGTTCTCTTGTCCACGATTATCATTTTCCTCAATGTGGAGTTTTAAAAATAATGTAATTGATGAAGAATGCCTTCATATCCTATAAAGGATCCTACATGAAGAGTGTTGTACAAAACAAATTATGACCCTATTAGTGTTTGTAGAAAAAAATATCTCCATTTTCTTATGTAGATCTCAAGGTCTCATCATTTCTTTAGATCAAGATACAATGTTTATAAGATATTGATTGGGGTCACCTATATATTTAAAGGTGGATAACGTTGCATTGATAAAATTAGGTTGTGGGAATGTTTTAACCACCCACTGAAGATATATATTCCTCTCAGGATTCATAGTTTTGCGTCACCCTTCCATGGATACCATTTGAGTTACAAGGGACTCGAGGAGATTAAGAATCTCAGAGGGCACTACAATCTGAGATGACTCCCTTATATAGGTAATGTGTGGGGGTCAATTATGTAATCCCACCTTTGTTTACACTTCATTATCAATTCATACTAAGAATTAATTGTTAGTCGGAGTAGGAAAATGAAGAGGGTCTGACCATTCAGCTTATTACTCAGAATATTGATTGTATCTCAGTTTTAACAATATGAATCCTCAATACATATTTTTAATCTAACATAATAAGTCAAAATAATTATAAACACTAGCCACAACACTCTATCGAAGTGAAATTCAGTTTTATGTAATATAAGAAAAAACAAAGAAAAATAAATTTGAAAACATATTTGATATAGAAAATATGTACAGTATCAAAATGGGACATAATACTCTCCACATGGTGATCACATGGCATCAACCAGTCTATATAGATAAAGGTTTTGATCCACACCCTGGATCGAGGTTTTCAAAATAGTTTACAATTTTCCAAGTCATCTAACCTCTACCATAGTTCAACATGTAGAAAAATACAACCTGGTCACACAAGACCTATACCAAAGTTAGATGTATGATAAATATGTGAAGAAAGATATTTGTGTGTGGATATCTAGTATCCTTCTACTCAGTATAGGAGACAGTTTTTGTTTTACAGAAAGATGAATACACTACTCAAAAATTAAATAAAAAGGAACACAAAAAAGTAATAAGTATTAGTTAGGGGTTACAAGGATCTATGTGTTATGTAGTTCTTCTATGGACACTTTGATATATTAGAGTTGTATCTAAAGTCCTCCTATGGAAGAAAACACTGAAATAGAGTGTCGTGGAGCACCATGTTCTCTCTTCTAGGAAGACGAAATGTTCTTTTCCTGAGGTTCAGTTTAATGCTGTAGAGATGTTGGAACTCTGTTGGACAGCTATTCTCTAGTTCACAGTAAGCATGAAATATTAATTCCTTTTATTTTCTTCCTTTCGGGATGTTTCCCTTGTGGGTATGATACTGTGTATATAAGAATCCTAACATATGTTTTCAGCTTTATATATTTCCCCTTTTATATATTGTATCCCAATAATGTGAATGTTTGAGGTATATATTGTACCTCATACTTCTGAAATCCTCATTAAAGAATTATTTTGGGGGAATTAAATTAATCAGTCCCACTAAAACACTGAAAAAGTGACTATTATAAATAGTATTAAATAAAAGTAAATTTAAGTAGTTTATCAGCGACACCTTTGTTAGTGAATAATGTTTTGGTGACTCATTCCATCAGTGATTCCTTCTATCAGTATTGATGTGTCATTCTATCGGTGTATCCTTCTTTCAGTATATCTATGCATCGGTGATTCCTTGCATCGGTAGCACCATGTGTTGGTAGCACCATACGTCGGTAGCACCATGTGTCGGTAGCACTAAGCTTTAGAACCACCATGCTCTGTAGGTCATTAATTTTAACAGTGAGACAATTGAACTATCAATGACTCATTTGAAATATCGTTGAGGAATTCTTTCTGTCAGTATCAGTGAGTCATTTTTGTTACCATCATTAGTGCTTTAGAATTATTATTTTTTCATTAGTGATTTAATTATCTATCAGTGTCATATTCTCATACTTGTGAAATTCTTCTATTCCGACAGTCTTACAATATTAATATTATTTTAATGTGTTATACTTATATATTATCATAGATAATAATAATTTCACATATTGAAACATAAATAAACAATATTTAAATGAATATACATTATTAATAATATTTTACATGATTTGTGATCATTAAAACTAGAGAGGGTGGCTAACAATCTCTTATGGGACAATAATCTCCCTCATTTAATGGAAAAAAAATCATGGAATTATAAATTAAAATAATTTTTCGAGTAATATAATCATTAAACTTATCATCTCCCATTACAGTTGAATTTGCTCACTATATAAATGAGGTTCAGAGGTAAAAAATATTAATTGTATCAAAGGAAACAAAAATAATTGTATCAAAGAATAAGGCATTTTCTTCCCATATGTAATCTGAGGTAAGGAAAATAAAATACATAAGAGTGGTATCAAAGTAAAAATAACTAAGGATAATGCCAAAATATTCTACACCTTTTGGGATTATAAAAAAGTGGAGGGTATGAAAGGATAAAATTAATAATGAAATGGAATTGAAATTACAATCAATAAGAGAACATGTATCAAAGGAATGAGACGTATAAAAGAATAATTGATATAAAAAAATAGTTGAAAGGAAAGTTCCCTGAATTATACTATACAATGTTGGAAATGGTATTAAAATATTCATTTAAAGATAACAAAAGTACAATACATCATCCCTATCAAAAATCATCCACCATAATTCTTATGATGAATAGGATATTTCCCTTTCTCTGAGGGATCAATCGATGGTCCGGAAGATGTTGGAGGCTGAGAGGTAAGAGGGTCTAAATGGATCAATAGAGGACGTAGGATCACTCCTTCTAGAACAGTATGAGAAAGGTTAGGAATGTCTGGTGAGAAGACATGAGGTTGAGCATGTGATATGATAATTGGAAGAATATAACTGAAATATTGAGAAACATTCATCTGAGGTGGAGGCACTAATGTAGTAGGTCCAATAGGTGCAACATCATGGATTAAATTTTCTTCACGTTATATGTGAAGATATGGATTAAACATCTTGATGAAATCCTCAATTATTCCACCACAATACAACATAGCTTTCTCAAAATTATATTTATTCTCCATGAACTTTTCAAGAAGATGTGTGAAGTCATTCCATTTTGGAACTTGATCCACAAAAGCTTTTGTCATTGGTGGTAATGACAGATTCTCTATCAAATATTTAAAAATGTTGGCCATCTGAGGCATGGTAATAATCATCCTGAAATAATAATCAACATTATATAGTGACCTAATGTTTTATGAATGGAAGTTAATTTCAAAAAAATATATCATATAATAACATAAAATCACAACAAAATGAACTAATATGTACTATGTTACCCTTAAACATAATTTTGACACTTCTGTGTTTTGAGTTTCGAAAATCTGGCATACATGGTTGCGATCAATAAGATGTTGGGAGTCTAATGGAACAAATTTAATTTTTGGTTAATAGTAACATACCCTTATTAATAGTTCCCTACCCATATGAATAGAAATATGACCTTTATAAATAGAAAAACGTCCAAAAGATTAGTAAACTCATCCATGAATATATAAATAAAATTTAGGAATCTTATTGGTGACAATATAACTATGGTAAAAGTATTGGTATTTTTGTAAGTAATAAATAATTAATTATAGTTAATTAATTTATTTAAAAAAATTATTTTTTCCCTAAAAGGTGTTCATAAATTAAAATTTTTATTTCTTTTGGTTTAAATATTATTTTATAAGACCTTATATAATTTCTAAAATCATTCTAAAATCAGTTATAGTTTTAAAATTTGTATTTTTTACTAAAATTTTGAATTTAATTAAAAATTAAATTAATCATATATAGAAAGTTATTTTTAAAAAATGGTGTTTAATTTTCGTTTCAAAAAATTATAAAATGGTTAGGGTTAATTTTTTGTATTTTTTCTGAAATATTTTATTTTTTGATCAATAGTGAGATATGATAATTTACTGTATATATACATTATAAGAATATTGGACTATTCATAGCATCATAGATGATTTAATAAAAATTATTTAAAATTCACATGAAATTATTACTATTTTTGTTCATAGAAGAATAAATATTTATCGTCTTATGGTAAAATAATAAACTAATGATTAAAATATTTAGAAAACTCTCCTCCCCCAATATAAAGACCACCCAAAGTCCCCACTTTTCTTCACTCCTCTCCAGATTTTTGTCTTACCTAAATTCTACCAAAATATCTCCCCAATATTATCTCCACCATCTAGTATCCCTTATTCTATTCAATTGAACAAATCCTATCCCCTTAAGAGGCCATCAAGTAAGATTGATTCAAGAGCTAAATTCCTCTATTCAATTCTTTTATTTTATTTTCATGTTCATTTGTTTTCTTTTCTAACCTTACCTCTACTCATCCAAATTTTATGAAAACTCCCATATCGTACATGTACTAGAATGTTGTTATGATAATGGAATAAATTATTATCATCTCTTATTTCCTATTTTATTACACAAAATTAACAAAAATACCATCCAAGATGTGTTAATTTATCACATTCTTTTATGACGGGTTATCAATTTCCTTTACCATCTTCAATTCCAGCCATGAAACCATTTTTATTTTATAACCAGAATTTTAAATATTTATTTTATCTTATATTATGTTCTAGAATATTTTTTTCACACAAGATTTAAAATAATAATTCAAAACAATTTAATTATGAGAAAAATCGCCAAATTTTTCCAGGTGTTTGTCATTAATGTTTTTTATAATGATTCTCCTTCACTAAAAATAGCCAAATAAATTTTATATCAATGCATTCTTATTGATGTTTAGTAATTTTATATAAATTCAATTCTGCACAACCATTCTCTTCATACAATTTTACCCGAACATGAATATAAGTGAATTGATCATTAAAACCAAGGAAGAAAGCACTCCAAAACAATGAAATTGAACCACTTAACTCATCCAAAAGGATATTAATGAAATTAAAAAGGTTAAAATAAATTAATATAATATATTGGATGTTATGGAATCATTAATTAAGTATCCTACTTTTTTTATTCAGGTCATTAATATCAATTGGAGAACACCATCAGACTTAAGGTAAGAGATCCCCTCTATTTCACATTTATTCCAAAAAACCCTCTATATTATATGATTTTATGAATAATTTCTAATGATGGGGTATGATTTCACAACTCTACCTAACTTCCCTCCTGATTTATAAGTTATGTGAAACCCCATTCTCTATTATTAATCCCTCTTATGTACACCTGATACCATGTTGGTAATTCGTAAGGGATTCTACCTGAATCTCCATTGTTTCATCGGGTTTCCTTATGTTCCTTTTGCAAAAAAGTAGTTCTATTACCTTTTTATTTGAATCTTATAAGTAGTGTGTAAATATAAAAAATTCATTTATCAATACCCTTTCATCATTCTCTTTTGTGGATATAAATGTTTTTATGTGATTCCCTCCTCAATACTTCTAGATAAGAAATCCCATTTTGACAGAAATTTATGAATTCTTACCCAATTTCATGTGAACTATATATTCTATTTTAAGCCACCACTGTCTTTATAAAATGAGACATTTTTATAATTAACACCTTCTTGGTTCACTTATTGTTTTATATTAATGATTTTTCGCTTTTCTATTTTAAAGGCTCTATAGTATTTTCCTTAAAACTGAAAAAATGTTTTAATGATAAAATTTATTAAAAAATTGCATACATGTTGTCACTTATACTTGAAATCAATTAACATTATACATGAATATTATCCCTTATTAATTACCATGTATATTTTAGTTCCTTTCATTCATTGACAATTTTCTGATACAATAATTAGTTATTCTTTAGGATATGATTATAGTACCCAATTTTTTCAATAGGTAACCCTTATGTGTATGTATGATTGATTATTTATGATTTTTTATGTAGAAAACATATTAATGAAAATTTATGATGAATTCACCTAGATTTCTCTCTAATGTGTTGGGTAATGTGGAGTCACATGAGACGTTATGTTTGACAGTCTTTGCAGTGAGCCTTGGCTTGTATTACCATGTGTGACGATCTTCAAGGATAGCCTTGACTTGAGCTAAAGTCATGTTGTATGTTGCTGCCACATTATCATGAATCCATGTATATATGATTCCATGTTTATATGTTATAATTCCATATGTTACAAGCCTATTTATATCATCATGTCATGCCTCTTATCCCATGTCCTAAGGCTTTGTTCTTATGGTTATTCCTTTACCAAGCTATTTAGCTCATCCCATTATTTATGTGTTCCCCAGGGCACCTTATGTGGATTTATGAATAAAATGGATGTTAGGAACTCAATTTTAAGATCAAATAATGAAATGTTTTATTTTTCTCCACATTTTTAGTTTTATGTACCTAGTGTTCCAAGACACTACACATTATGATCCTTGGCTTGTACATAGATGTATAAATATGCTTAAAATCATGTAATGTTATATGTAAAAGTATTGGGCTGCTATAGTTGGTATCAGAGGATGGACTAGTTATTTTTAAAGATTAGGAATAGAGAAATTTATTAAGAACATTAAGGATGAGAGTAAGAATAATAAAACATCCCTAAATTTTGGTAAGTATATTGTAAGTGGTTTATCAAGAAAATAAATTCTTATCTGGATAGAAACCCATAGAGATGGATCTAGAACATATGCATCTAGGAGTGAAACCTAACAACACCGACTAGAGCTAGACTTGAACGAAAACCCGTGCACGAAAATAGGCCTAGATTCACTCTTGGATCGACAAACCTGAGGGATATGCTTTGGTAAATTCATGATTTTAGTACTATCCATTATTAAGGGAATAAAAAGACCAATAATAATATAAGTTATAAAATATATCAAGGATAACCTAGATTTAAAACTAGGTAATAAAAAGTTAATATATATTTATCCATTACACGTTTTTCTTCTTTTGTTCAAAGATTCCATTTTATGCTCAATGCATAAGTATTAAATCCCACTAATTGTACATTGTTTTTCAAAGTTAATGGTGGGAAAAAGAAAAACACATTCCAATAATATGTGTGATAGGGAATGTGATTATTTCACTAAGGATATGCCTGATATGATGGGTAAAAGTTCACAAAACATAATGACAGTACTTTCTCAGTAGTATCATGTTATGAATAATAACATGAATCATGGGGAACACCACCTCCACTATGGAATGAAGAAGTTGTTGTTGAATCCATCATGCGTCAAAGGCCTCCCAGGATTATTAGATATTTCTATCCCATCCTCACATAAAAGTGGATTAACTCAATTGAAAATTTATTCTCATTCCTCCAGTTCTCAAATAAAGTGAAACTCATATTGTAGGTCTATCATTTTGATGGGGAAGCCGATCAGTGGTGGACACTGATCAAGAATATGAATCCCCAGGAGGAAGTTGATTTCAGGGATTAAGAGTAATTGAATAGAATACTTTTCAATAAATATTTTCCCTGAAACCTCTATCTCATGATGGAAAGAGTGTTCCTAAAACTCAAGCAGAAGGAAGATGACTCAATTGGGTTGTATGAAGAAAACTTTACAAGGCTTTTGAGTAATGCGTATGGATTTTTCATGAACAAAAAATAAAAGGTGGATTTCTTCTTTTTAAAACAAAATCTGATTCTATGAAATATGATGGGGTTTTGAAACTTCGACAACTATGAAAAGATGGTTTTTTTGTGAATTTAGGTTTGAAATAGAGATTGGATACCCACTATATTTTTGTGGGCCCAATGGAAAAAGAAAAATTTAGAATATAATGTTGGTGGTTCTGTAAATAAATTACATGATGGAAAGAAGAACTATCACCCCATGAGTAAAAACTATGGAAAGAAGAATCATCTAAACTATCTAAGGTGAACCATGAATTACTTAAAATGTGGAAAGTTGGTATATCTGACTAAAAACTACCAATGGGATATAAAGAATCTTACAATTTTGGAATAAAAATGAAGTCTTAGATAAACACTCAGAGAGTGGTGTAGTGTTATAACTGCAAGGAACCTGGGAATTATTTGAACAATTTACCTAAGACAACGGTAGTCATAGAAAATCAACAAGAACCTCCATGGAAACAAGGAAGGTCTTATGCTATCAATACTGATGAGGTTAAGAAGGATAATGATGTGGTGACAGGTACACTAGTTATTAATTCATGAATAGAGAACATACTATTTGACTCTGGTTCTACACATTCATTCATATATTGAATGTTTAGTAAAATATTAAAAAACCACCTCAAAATTTGAATGATATGTAATATATGAGACCCAAAATTGGGGATATTATTGCGCCCATGGTTTATAACTCCTCTCTGGTTAATGTTTGTAGACTGAACCACTTATAAAATCTCATCAAACATCCTTTAGTAGAGTTTGTCTCTATCTTGGTCATGGATTTTAAATCTTTAGACAAAGCCGATGTCAATTGTTGGGAAAGGGAGATCACTCTACATATACCAAAGTATCCTCCAATTTTCTACAAGTGTAAGGAGGAAGTTGAATCTATTTGAGAATTATTGTCTCAAGTGTGGATATTAATTCCTAATGAGCCAGCATGTCTAGATCAATTGATAAAGACAAAGGAGAGATTCATGCTTGAAGACATGCCCATCGTGAGAGACTACACTTATGTATTCTCGGAAGAGTTTCTTGGTCTTCCCCTAGATCGAGAGGTTGATTTATCTATTGAACATATTCCAAGATCACATCCTTTATCAATGAAACCTTATAGAATGGCCACTGTTGTACTGGAAGACCTGATGAAGCAGTTATAAGAGAATCTAGTGAAGGGTTTTATATTCCTGAGTGCTTCACCACGGGGGGAAATAACTCTACATCTTGAAGAATGATAGATCAATGGGGCTTGAAATTAATTATCATGATCTCAATAAAATCATGCTAAAGAAAAATTATCCCCTACCATTGATTGATGACTTGTTCGATCATCTTCGTGGGGCTAGTTATTTCTCTATAGTGGACCTTCGGTCAAGACATCACCAATTAATGGTGGGGAAGGAAGATATTCCCAATAATTCCTTTAGAACAAGGTATGGACACATTGAGATCATAGTGATTCCCTTCTAAATCACTACTTATCTTGAAATGTTCATGTATTTGATGAATAGAGTATTTAAATATTATATAGATAAATTTGATGTAGACTTTATCAACAACATTATGATATAATCCAAGAATAATGAGGAACATCATGAGTATTTGTGTACTGTGTTAATTTATTTGCGAAGGGAGAAGATATATGAAAATCATAGTAAATGTATGTTCTAGATGGAATATTCATTATTCTTGGGGAATGGTATCACCAAGAATGGGATATCTGTGGACCCTTATAAGAAAAAGGTGATTGAAGAGTGGCCCATTCCATCATTTGTAATGGAGGTCCACAACAATCTCGTTCTATAGAGGTATTACCGACGATATTTGAATAAATTTTCCCAATTTTTAAACTCAATTAACAAGTGTTCATTGAAGGGATTATTGTCTTTCTAGACTCCGGAATGTGAAGAATGTATTATGGAGTAGAAAAAGTGGATTATCACTATCCCAAAACTCACACTCCCAACAAGTGGAGAACTCATTGTGGTGTACAATGATGCATTAAAGAAATTATTAGGCTATGTTCCAATGAAAAATGATAAAGTGATAAAATATGCCTCAAGAAAGATGAAAATACTTGAGAAAAACTATCCTATGCATGATCTAGAGTTGGCAGCTGTGATATTTTTATAAAAAATATGGAAGCATTATCTCTATGGGGAGAACTGTGAGATATATACCGATCACAAGTGTATCAAATATACATTCTCACAAAAAGTTCTTAATATGTTCTAGAGAAGATGGATAGAGGTAATAAATGATTATGACTACTCAATCAACTACCATCTCGGTAAAGCATATAAGGTGGCAGAAGCTCTAAGTAGAAAGGATCACACATATTTATCAATTGTGATAATTGAAAAGGATCCAATCTTCATGGATTTGTAGAGGATAGACATGGAGATCATTAAAGGAGGAACATCATAAAACCTTTCTAAAATTAACGCTCAATCATCCCTCATAGATAATGTAAAGGATTCTCAAACAAAAGATGTGGAACTCCAGAAAAGTGTTGAAACCATTAGAAATGGAAAATTTTCAGAGTTTAAGATTGATGAGAAAAGAGTTGTAAGATTTGGGTCATGATTATGTGTACGATATGATCCAAAGATAAAGAGTGATATTTTGAAGGATTCCCATAGATCAACATTCTCTATTCACCTAGGGAACACAAAAATGTATCGAGATCTCCGAGAGAACTTTTGGTGGGACATTATGAATAAAGAGATTGCTGAGTATACATCAAAGTTCCTAGTATGTCAACAAGTTAAGACTGAGAGACAGAAGTCTAATGGGATGATGAATCCACTACCCCTACCAACATGGAAGTGGGAAAACATCACCATGAACATTATCACGACACTTCAAAGGAAATCCAGAGGAAACAATGCTATGTGGGTCATTGTGAATCATCTTACAATGACATCTAACTGTTTCTCAATTCAGGTGGAATAATCATTGGATCAAATTTCATAGATATATATCAAATAGGTGGTAAGACTTCATCGAGTACAACTATCTATTGTATCCGATAGAGATCCAAGATTTGCCTTAATGTTTGGTAAATGACTCCAACATGATCAAAGAAGTGAACTGAACTTCAGTATAGACGATCATCCTCAAACTAATGGCCAATATGAGCAGACTAATCAGAATGTAATAGATATATTGAGATCATGTTATATGGAATTTAAAGGAGGATGTGACTAATATCATCCACTGGTTTAATTATCCTACCACAACAGTTTCACCAAGAGAATTAGAATCGAAGCATATGAACCCCTTTATGGGAAAAGGTGTAGAACACTGGCATGTTTGCATGACGTTGGTGTGTGTAAGCTGCTAGGTCCTAAATGGTTGAAGAAATGGTGGAGAAGTTGAAAACCATTCTACCTCATATCAAGGAAACTCAATGATGACAAAAGATTTTTCATACAATCATCGACAAGACCTTGAGTTCAATTTTGGAGACACAATCTTCATATGAATATGTCTATAGAAGATAGTCATGATGTTTGGGAAGAAAGGAAAGCTAAGTACTAGTTAAGTCATACCCTTTGAGATTCTTGATTGTATCGATGTTGTGAAATATAAACTAGCACTACCAACAACCATGCCCAATGTACACAATGCCTTCCATGTATCCCTGTTAAGGAAGTACATTATAGAACCTTTAAATATACTCTCTTCAAAGGATGTATAGTTAAAGAATTATCTCTATTTTGAGGATTTTCCAATAAAGATCTTAGATCATAGAGATAATGTTCTATGTAACAATACTAATCACCTGGAGAAAGTAATGTGGTGGAACCAAAAGTTTGAAGAGGCAACATTGGAACTGGATGAGGTAATGAAAGAAAAGTTCCCACACGTATTTATAGCTTAGATAGCAAAAACGAAATTTTGAGGGAGAAATTTCGTAGGGATGGAATAATGTAATGACACAATGTTTTATCCAAAGAAACTAATTTTTTTATAAATATGTCATAATATCACATGAAATTACAACAAAATGAACTACTAAGTACTATGTTACCTTTAAACCTACTTTTCACACTTTTGTGTATAGAATTTAAAAAATCTGACATACACAGTTGCAACCAGTAAGATGTTTGGAATCTAATGGAAAAATATATTTTTTGGTGATTAATATCCTACCCATATGAATAGAAATCTACCCTTATTAATATTACAGTGACCCTTATGAATAGTAAATCTTCCAAAAGAGTATTGACCTCATGAATGTGTATTTTTTTTCATAAAAACTACTTTATCATAATTAATATGGTGTTCAACAACCCTGGATGTAGGGATGTGAATATGAGATTTTCCAAGAATTTTTACGTGTGTCGAAATATGGTAGTGGTGTTCTTCAAAAGTTGATAAGATATAATGGAACAATAACAAAGTGTGTGTAGGGTTAGAATCCCACACATATTCCATAACCAATTTATATTGGAAGATATCTTCAATTGCGGTGGGGATATGACCCTACATCCATTCTATTTGCGCCACCAGAATATGCTGATGGGAATTATGCATGGGAACAAAGATATTCACCCACATGCCTGTTGCGGGAATATTCCCATCTGATTTGTTTGAGTGACTAATGAATTGATCCTTCCTTTTTTTTATTATCAAAATATTCTTATTGTCAACCTTAGTGAGAATGAGGATGTATACACACTCCTAGTTATCCATTTTATTCCTCACCAGATGGGTATTCCATGCTACTAGTGCATCGTAATCACATGTAGAAATGTGTCGTGTCATACCTATAGTAGGTGATTGGAGGATACCAGTGGGATGATGGTGGTGATGGTGGATGATATGAGCCCTTATCATTAGAAAATGAACCAGAAACGATACTTATTTGATAACTTGGTCAACCGTCATCATATATTTATGTTGTTTATTGTTTCACTCTGAGGATAATCTCTCACAATTATTGGTCATGGAATTGTGGGCCACTATTTTAGCTACATATTTCCCATAATGATGTGTACTTGTAATCTTTAGTACATGGAGACCCTAATGGGTATCCTCAAGTGTTTTTATTTTGAAACATATATTTTACTCAAGGACCATTTTGTTCACCACTTGACATTGAATCTGCCTGGCACATGATATGATTTCGCAACCCATGGGTTTGTAGCAACAAATGACTTGTCAGAACAGTCACTGGATGCTAAAATTATCATTGATCAGGATTCTATTGATGAGATTAGTATATAAAATCATGAAGACAACAAGAAACATTGTCACCGACTAGTAAAATATCATAGTTAGGATGTGATAAATCATATATTCATGGTTTACACAATTTTCCTTTTATTCCCCATCCATCCATTCTACTTTTGTGGACTTGGGAAGGTGTGGAATGATTTATTTCATGGGAAAACTAGTTATAGTGTAATATGAGATAATCATGTTGGGTTCAAAAATTTTGTTTGCATACAATTTTCAAATAAAATGTCCCAACACATAATAAACAAATGTTTTTTTAAAATTTAAGATATTTAGGACTGGTTCACCATATTTGGATTCATATAGTTTTCAGAAAAAATTGTCTTATTGATCATAACCGAATAAATTTTTTATTTGAGATATTGACATCGGTCGCACCTTATTATTTTTTGGGCAGTGTGGAAATAAAATGTCCCAATGTATAATAATCCAAAAATATTCTATTTGATAAATTCACATCGAGTTGACTATTTTTTTTCTGTGTATAGTCTTAATAAAAAATATACCTAAGGATTATAACCTAATAATTTTCTTATTTGAGAGATTCATGTCAAGTACCTAAGATATGTTTTATAATATCTTCCTAATCCTAATATAGTACATGTTAGCCTAAAAAATTTATTGGATAACTATCATAGATATACAAAATGTAAAGGGTATATCATTATCGAAACTATCTGTATATTTCTGAGGTTCTTAATAAACATCACATTAATGACTAGTTGTTTATATGATGAAGCCACATAACTAATCAATTCATAATTTTATTCCATGTAAGGAGGAAGTTAATATTTGGAGGAGTTAATTTAGCCATTATGAGGGGTCCTGCATATGTTGTTTATTTTGGGAATTAATATCCACATAATTCATTACAACTGTATAGTTTAACTTATTATGAAATAGAACACTTATTTGGGAAATTATGCACTATATATTAGAGCTTGTGTCTCAAGGAGACATCATATGTATCATAGTTTTAGTATGAATGAGAGCTATTGTAGTTAGGCCATGATCGTGGGACTGGCTCCAAGGTACATTCCCATATATTCCGGATACATCCATCATTTTACTCATTGGGGATACATGATTATATTTACCTAGATGGTGGAGATTCATGATGCCAATTATGTGTTCATCATAGCTCCCTAAGACCACATGATCTATGTTCAGTGAGAGAAGCAAGGGATAGAAAATGATATACATCATTTCATATGAATGTGGGGATAATGTACAAAGACTTTCCCTAGGATTCTTAATAAGGAAATCAGGAATTGGGGGGGAATCATATGTATCTTATATATAATAGTAATTAGAGTAATTTTAGTTCAATTTGAAACTTTTTCTAGAGAATAATTATGAAGAATTACCAGACCAAGGGAATGATTGGGTTCTAATGATTCAAATATCATAAGAATGGTTATATTTATAATGAGGAGAATTTTCTTTTGGGTTTAGGACCAGGCCTTATGAGATAATCCTACATATCCTAGTCATGGTAGGATTTAAAGTAATAATAGTTAGTTTAATAGGGAATACACAATGATGATTCTCTTTTATTCATGACATTTCACATTATGCCGTTGTTCGGGGATTACACAATGACTCTGCGCTTTTATGTTTTAAATATCATATTATGCCTATAGTATTGGATTACACACTAACCTTTGCACTTTATAATTGATATATAATAGTATTCCGCAAGTCCAGGCATACACACTGATGATCCCCTTTTATGCTGGAAAAGCCATATTATGTTGATGGTCAAAGTTTAAACACTGACTATTCCCTTTTATGGGGGACATATCATATTATTCCCCTACATGGAGATTAAAAAATGATATTTCCCATAAATTGATAGAAAATTGTCATGTGAATGATCTAATAATAATGAATCTAGAATCCCACATGATCTATGCCTAATGTCAGAAATATGAGATGAAAAATAATCAATATAACTACTTGTAGATGCAAGAGTTTTGTACTATGACTACCTTTTGGATGCATAATATTGAGCTCATTCCTAAGAGAGGTAGCCTACTTATCTTGGTTATGAATTTAAATCATACTTATCGATGTTTAGTTGGTTGGGCCTAATATGATGATGCTACCCTTCTGAACAGGGATTTCACACCAAGGGTGGAGAAAATTATCAAGCCATGGGATGTCCTATTGACCTAACCAACAAGTCATCCTGACTGCTTTATTTACATGACTTGATTTTCTTTTTGACATGTCATAGGAAGTCTTAATAGGTATTATTATATTATAGACATGTCCAAAGATAATCTCATGATCCAATTGGATTGTCCAAGAGATGTCGCGTATCCTAGATGGTCTGTTTTAGGGTCATCACATGATCGAGACTCACTGTTCTAGAGTATATTGTGTGACCTAATCATAAGACACTAAAATATATCAAATTATATCTGGTGATATTCTTAGTGGTATTTGAATGATTTTTCTAACAATCCCCTGTGTCAGCACGAATGCTAGTGAACATTCTTGAAAGGGATCTGATAGTTAATGTGACATATTTGGAGGCTGACACATGATCTTTACTCACATAGAAGGAGTTTATCACATATTATAGTTCATGTTTAAGGAAGGTTCCCTGAGAGTCATTTGACATGCCTAGATGATAACGTGAGACTCAACCAAAATTTTCTAGTGCAATTAAATTAGGAAGGAAATATCTATGAAAGCCCGTGCAAGGTTTGGATGAAGAGTCTAAAGGGATTCACAAGACTTTTTTGACATGCCCATGAGAATCCATGTGACATTATTTGACATGTATATAAGGAATAAAATGATTTAAATAATATACCAAATGATTTTCAAGAGATTTGTGAGAAATTTTATAGTGTTGTCGCATGTTCTAGGTGGTCCATGAAAAGCACATGAAGATCAATTAGTATGTTCTTCATAAATTTTCACATCTTTTTTTTATTTCCATAATTTTATTAGTAAATTACTAAATTTAATAATTATTATTATTTTATGTCAAGCATGATCTTGAATAAGTGCATGTTGTTATATATATGTCTTAAGAGATGTCCTTCTTGTAATCAATAGTGATCACACAAAGTGCTTATTCATGTTGCATTATCATTCAGGTTTTTCGATGGATCTTACATGATGGAACAATTATTGGTCATGAGATCAGAAAATCTGGGAAATCTACTCTAATTCTGGTGATAGGTTCCAAGGATCATTTGTGTATGCTCCAAAGCTATTCCTGCATATTGTCATGCATTTTTCTATGTCATGGAGGGGGATTTATATGCCTCCCTGCCCCATTGGTATAATTTTTTTACATTTTTCATATCATGTGAATCCATGCATGAGTTAGATGAGGGTTTTGGGATCATGTACTCCACAAGACCACATTATAACTAATTTTATGTTTATCAAATAATTTTCTACCACAATGTTATCATCCCTTAAAAACCTCAATTATTGGATTATTTATAATTAATGAATATATTTGAATTATTAAAACATGCTCAGGGACATTCACATTGTTATATCAACATTTCCAAGTACTCTGTGAGTTTAGGGAACCCATTAAAAGGCGTTTGCATGATCTCAGTTGATTTTTAGGGGTCTTTAAGTGAGACAAGGATTGCTTGTTAGGGGGCCTTTTTGAAATTTTGATATGTTGTGAAGTGGTATTGAGAGACCATGCATTAGGCATACTAGGCCTTTAAAAGGAGTTTAAAAACTATGAGATTTTTTTCTATTCCCATTTTTATTTATTTTGTTTATTTTATAGTGGTGGGTTATCTCTCGAGGTATCATTAGTGTTGTTGAATAAAATCACTATAACCCTTTGTGATGTGTCATCCTACCAAAAAAGGGATTTGTGGATATGTACAATATCTTCAAGGAAAACTCCATGGACTTTTCCTTATAGTTCCATAGGGGGGAATGAGGTCACCTATACATGTCGGAGGACCTATCCATGATGAGGTGAACAAGTATCTGGTGGTCTTTTGGTGTTTGGAAAATCTTTAATGGCACACCACAGGATGTTTTTTGACTGTAAGAGGCTCCAAACATCCCAATTGTTTTCAACATTAGTTATTTTATAATGGTGGGGTATCTCACATGTTTGAATTAATTTTTTAAAGGAATATAATTCTCATTATTGGTGGTGCATCATATGAGTTTTCCTACCTTAAGGGGCACTTGATTTTTTGATTTTTTATCCAATTTTTAAATTAAATTGTGGCAGTTCATCATGTATTATATGGTGGGAAGTTTGTTTTACCTGAGAGTGTCTTATCCAAAAAAATCACATGAATAAAAAATGTCCAAAGGTCCATTTCAAGAGATGAAAGACAAGAAAAAGTGGTTTCATGAGATCTTTTATAGGCTATGAAATGTTTGTGACCACACACATGACCTTCCAATGTTTATAAAATTGAATTTCCCATATGGGATCATGGGATCCACATGATCTCGACAACTTTATTCTTCCATTTATTATCAGGGAAAATAATAATCATGTTCAAGTATTTCATGCTTTGTGAATTTTCCAATGCTAATTTAGTAGTTGTCGACAACCACCTCACCATAACTAATAAAATTATCATAAGAAATAATAAAATTAATATATTTTTAGATATATTCTATCTTTCCCTAATTATTTTCTACCAATAATATTTAGTGAACCATATTCCACAATAATTGAGTGAACCTAGCCCTACCCTCACTCCTCTCTGTAGGTATTTTATATTAGTAAACATAGAACTGGTATACATCACCAATATAATAAAATACTAACTCTCATCTTTTTTAAAATTTTCAAATTCCTATTACATATAAAATTTTAAAAAATATGTGACATATCTCCAACTATATTTATAAGAAAAAAGTGAATATGCCTCTAATATTTGAGTAGAGATATATCATTATCAATAGTAGATAAAACTACTTTGTGGATAAATGTAGGGTAAGGATTTAATTCCTCAAAACACTATCATAATGATCATACCATGAAATTTTTGTCACTTTTTTCATTTTTGATTGGTACTCCAAAATAGGGTGTGGTTGATGATGTTTGGGTACACTTTTGATGGAGTTAGTAAGTTAATATGTTTCATTTACACTTGGAAATGAGTATTTGTCGATTTGTTTTTATTTTGGTGTATAGATCAACAGATTTGGTTCCTTATTGAATTTAATTTAAATAAAATCCTTTTTTGTATCATATATTGTTTTTATGATGTTATAGGTTATTAAATGTTTTTCTAAAAGAATGTCATATTCTTGTGAGTGCTTTTTATTTCCATTTTTCTTATTAGTATATTATTTTATTTCAGAACTTCTTAATTTATCTATGTGTTCACACAATGTATAAAATAAATATATAATACTTCAATGTAAATTCCCTTACTAATTTACCAATATAAAAAGTGAGAATGATCTCAAGGGTTTATAATTGATGTCCATGAAATAGTTTCCATTCTATGGGCATTAAGAATTAAATTTTGGTCATATCATATGAATTCTAATGTACCTTGGTATGGGATATATAAAGATGGTTTGTGATTTTTTATATATGATGAAATATTATTATTTTATTAGTATGGTGAAAGAGCATTTTGGGTGGGTTGACTAGGATAATTCATAGTTAAAACTAATTATAATCTTAATAAATGTTGTATTATCTAAAATTTTATTCTTATTTACACACATATAAATTGTCTATTATGTGGTCAACTCACTAATTTGTATAACCATATTGGAAAATATTACACCCACAACTATATACACACTTGTGCATTGTACACCTAACGTCTATCTGAATCGGCTGATACCGATGATAGATTTCAATATGTCACAAAGATAGTTGACTAATGTGGTTAGACTGTGGAATGGTGATATAACTATAGTGAACACCCTTTTGGTTTCTATATAAAAAGTGTAAGTTTTTTAAAAATGAATATACTTTTGTGATTAAATTAATATCCTTATTACATATTGATGTTATAAAAACCATAGACACTACATTGGTTATTATGGAATGTTATATTCTATCAAATTTAAAAGGACATTGATCATCTTAAGAGTTGACAATATTTCTCTTATACACTGATCATATAACTACTACATATTAAGGGTTATAAGAATTTAAAATTGAAACATATAAAATATGTGATGGACTTAAATAGTTGTATTACACACAGTGAGGTCAGTTTATTAGAGCTTCCTAGGGAGATAATACTACTAACATTTTCCCTGGATCAATCCCAATCCATGATTCATCACCTAAAGAAAGAGAGAAATATTTTATAATATAGTTTTAGGCTCATTGAGATTATTTCCAAAAAAATGTTTGCCTAACCACCCAAATAAAGTCTCATTATCTGAAACCATACCCTTAGGTATTTGTCTAGTGTAATAATTGCCAACATATTTAGAACCTAATAGTATAAATTTTTATATTTTCATTCATTTGTGAAATGATTATATTTACTATTACATTCTAAATGATTAAATAACGAGTTTGATTAAAATTAGATTCAGATATGAAGAATCCAAAAGAGTATATTTGGGAAATATATATACTTAATCAAGAATAATTTTTAACGAATTTAATAAATTATTAAATAAATGAAATTGTCAAAAAAATATAAAATAATATTTATTAAATATAAACGATTACATAATTTTATAATGTCAAATGTAATTGGTATAAGGGTTAGAAAACTGTTATTGTTAAAAAATGAATTCTACAATAAATGGGTATTTTGATTTTAAATTGGAAAATACGTTATTTAAAGAATTATTTTTATAAATAGATAATATATTTTTAAACAAATTACATTTTATAATATCAAATGGTTTTTTCCATTAATTTATGAAAAAAAAAATTTCGGGTAACAATTAAATATAATATTAATATAGACTATGCCGTATGACACCATAATGACCCAAAATTGATCTAAAATATTTGATAAAATGTATACAAGAAAAAATATTTATTACACTAATAAGATAATGTTTTCTTGGGGTTTTTAAACATTTTTATAAAACATTATGAAATCCTCCAAAACACATATTATATTTTTCATGTTTTAAAATAAATTCTTTTTAGACATGACTGAATTCCACATCATCAAGAATATTATATTATTGATACACATTATTGAATGTATCAAATAATAAAAAACACTACACATTCCCAAAAACCAGAGGAAAAATGGTTTTTGGTTTTGATTAATTTAACTTATAGATTCCAAAATAATTGTTTAGAACTTATTAAAAATTTATCCTAACTTTTTCAATATAATGCCACAGAAAATATTTTTCAATATCACTAAAAACTCCTTGATCATGAAATATATCAACCCCTACCACTATATTATCAAACCATGGTTCCCCAAATCTTTTAAGAGGCTCCTCTTATGCTTTTCGAAACATCCCCACATGGTAAGGGATCCTCTCTCCCTATATATACAGAAACAACCTTTATGTTATAACTTTTTATTTCCATTTATTCAATTTTGGATATGTTTTCACACATAGATGTTAATTTAATTTTGATTTGAATGAAAATAGATAAACCATAACGCTCATTAATCCCCATATGATCATTTTTATAACCTAATAATTATGCTAGAATTATCCTG
This sequence comes from Viscum album, assembly GCA_963277665.1. NCBI lineage: Eukaryota > Viridiplantae > Streptophyta > Magnoliopsida > Santalales > Viscaceae > Viscum > Viscum album. The sequence goes on along the minus strand of OY728120.1, from coordinate 538,343,490 downwards.
CATTTTTTCCATGATAAAAATTTTTGGTTTGAATACCCGTACTTATTTACACTGAATAGTACTCACCTAGATGTACATGTCTATCATTTCATGGATTCATTCATCTATATAACCCAAAATCATTTATAGTATGATTAATATTTATTAATTATATATTTATGTTTTATGATTAATTTGGTACACTTATTCATGTAATTGATATGAAAATGACAGGTGTTCTATGACAGTATTATTATGCATTGGATAATGTTTTAGTTTCTTGAAACATAATGTAAGTGATTAGGGAGTAATCTTAATCAATTATTTGAAATTTTCCACCATATAATGATGTATAATTGGGTATCTAGGACAATGTTTATAGTGGCATGATTAATGTTTTATCAAAATTCAAATTTTTACTTTAAGATATCATGTTATATCATGAGTTATTATTAATTATTATTATTATCACAACAATTATGTAATATTTATATGACTATGGGATTACATGTTCTTCATTAAAATATAAAATATATTTTTTATTCCCTTACTAGGATTTATATAAATCCCTTTCTTTATGATTTTCTTTTGGATATCCTATGTAGTTTTAAAATGGAAATTCAATTTTGCAAGAATATTATATATGTGTTGTATAATTTTTTTCCTCCATGTATTAAATTGATGTTCTATGTACATAATTTCCCAAATACAGTACACTTCAAGATCTTTGGGGATTATTTTACGTGTACCTTTATATAATATATCATAAAATAAAGAGTATTAAAATATTGTTTGTCATAGTTTGTATTAGTTAAAAACATATTTTTTGGATCAGTATTAGAGATATCTAGTTGAATCCTTACTGGTAAGATTATGGATATGAAAAAATCCTTAAATCTCTATAATTATAATGTGGTTTCCATGAAAATATATATCATCAAAAATACTATAAGTGGAGGTGTCTTTAGAAAATATGTACATAGGGGTAACAAATATACAAGTGAACATTGTGATGGACTCAATAATTACATATTTCATTGAAAATGGACCTTTCAATACACCTTTTTTTCAAATTCACAGGGGTTAAATTTTTAGTAAATTTCCAAGATCTTTATGAACAATTTTTAGGGGAATAGAAATTCCCATAAGAATTTATGTTATGAAATTGTTCGTAGATAATAAAAATCGTAGCCTAGAAATTGACAGGTTGAGGAATATATGTCATTTAGGAGTTATAACATCAAGTTTTTATGGTTTTCCATAAATGTTTTAATAGTTTAAAAATTAAAACCTCTAATTTTCAATTTATTTTAGTTAATGTCTATCAATAAGATAAAAAAAGTCAATATACTATGTTATGATCAATTAAATGGATACCGAAATCAAATTTACAATCCAATGGGAAAATTATTTGTGAAATTCATGACAATACATTCAAAATTGATCGAGGATATGAATTGAAACCTAAATTATGAGGAATTTTGAAGCCCCCTAACAAAGTGAATGTTGAATTTGAGAGTATTACATGAAAAAATATAAAAAAAATTACTAGATATTAAAATCCATTAATCATGTAACAATAGATCAACCCCATTATAGAGATCATCTCAATAATGAAATTGTCTTTTAAAGTAAAGATATTGCTATGTATTTATTATATAAATGGATAAGTTGATCAATGGTTGATGTTGGTAAAAAATGTATCAGACCTGAGGTGGATATAAATGTAATGAGGTGTAAGCTATTCTAGAAAATTCATTTTACAAAATATATCCATCACATTCTCTAATATAAAATAGATAATGACTTTTTTAGACCCAATAGAAAGAATGGAAAAAACAATGGGGCGTATAAGAAAAAATTTACAAATATACCATGACATGTATCCATATTTTTAATTTCCTTGAAACAAAATTTAAGTGCTTATTCTCTGGGATGATGAAGGGTGTACAAAAAGCTTTAACACTTCAAGAAATTGACCTCTATTATTAAATTTATTGATGTTCCTTAAAAGTAGAAATTGATATCAATTAATCGCATGTTTATCATAGTGATACGAATAATAAAATAGAGTTTCATTTGGGACGGATGATATTGTAATCTAACGGTTGAAAGAAAGCCTAACACCCCACTTCTTTATTGTTATAGAAGAATAATCCAAAAAATAGACTAACGGAAATTAGGAAATTCATTAGGGGTGGGATTAAAGAGATCCTATTTATGGATTTTCAATGGGGAATACTCACCAATGTCATAAAAGAATTGAATTTTCCAATCAAAACTCATCCAGAAGTCTAGTGATTCAGTTTAACAGAACACGACAATTATAAAATATAATTACCTAGTCCTTGGATTGTTGGAGATAATGACTTCTAAGAAACTACATTTTTTTAGAGTGATTGAGAATGCCATAATAATTAGTGAGGTGTATTTTGACAATTATATTGTTATAGGTATTCTAGATACTCATTCAAGGATAGAAAACATACTATTTTATTATAGTTCTACACATTATTCAAAATATAATAGTCTTATTATAACTATTAACATACCACCCAAAAACACATAATTTGAGTTATTATTGAAGATAAATATTGAGTCAATTGTTTTATTTATATAATATAACACATACTCAACTCATATTTTTGGGATGAACTTCCCAAAAACACTTATAATACTTCTATTAGTGTAATTTGATTCTATTTTGGCAGTTTATTGTAATATACCTATATATAGAAAACATAAATTTATGAAAGAATAAAATCACCTTACATATCATTACTCTAACTTAGATTCTATATATGCGAAATAAGGATGATGAATCTTATTTTGTACTAAAATATCAGGAATGGATATTATTATATTCTGAGAAAGTGTATCTTGCTAAAATTATTGAGAATAAACTAAATACCACCCTAAAATCTTTCCTACTTTGAGGGAATATTCTTATATGATTCCTATTGAAATTTATAGTCTTCCTCCAGACAGGGTGATTGAATATTCAATTGATATTATACCCAGACCTTTACAAATAGCCAAGACTCCATATAGAATGGCCATCATTGATCATGGTATATGATGAACTAACATCATGAGAATTTGGATAAAGGGATGATATGACATAGTTATTCACTATGGGGTTCAGTGGTCCTCCTCATCAAAATGAAGGATATATCAATGTGTTTTGGCATTGATTACCACGATCTTAATAGGATCAGAATAAAGAATAGGTATCCACTACCCCAAATTGATGTCATGTTTGACTAGATATATGCCTAGTAGTTTTTCTCTATAGGGGATATTATTTTTGGATACTATCACGTAAATGTAAATAAAGATGATTTTCCCAAAATAACATTTCATATATGGTATGGGCACTAAAAGATCATAGTTATTCCATTTAGAGATACTAAAAATCAACTAATACTCACAGAATTAATGAGTAAAGTCTATAGACACTTCCATGAAAAAATTGTCGTAGTATTTATAGATGATATAATCATCCAAAAAATAATAAAAATAACATTAGGGGAGTTTTAATTTAACATTGAAGATTTTTAGAATGGAAATTTTTTTGTGATTTTTATTAAATGCTAGTTTTTTAGAGAAATTAACATTATTGGGACTTTTTATCACTAGTAAAGGGATGTATATAGAAACCTCAATGACCTTAGGAAATTAACAGATGGAAAAAGAAAAAATATGTGGCAAAATACTAAAATTTAACCAGATTATCTTGGTACTAACATAAATTTTTGGGACACATCTCATGAATGACCGACCCACTAACAAAGCGTAATCATAAGGGAGTCATGTTTTTCTAATCTTATGAATGTGGAGAATGTTTTAAAGAAACAAAGAAGTGTCTAATACCCAAAAAAATTCCCCAAATTTCCCCCCATATGGTGATGAATTTGTGATCTACCGTGATGAATCCAAAAAAGGATTATATTTTTAGTCATTAAATATAACAATGTGATAGTGAATTCCTCCTTCAAACTAATGTTCCATGAGTTCAACTGCCCAAATCAGGATCTATAATTTGGTGTAGTGATCTATGAATTTAATATATGGTGACATTACATCTATGGATATTTTATAAGTATATACAGAACATTAAAGGATAATTTATATATCAACAAAAATGGGGCATAATTTATTCCATCAATGGTTGTTAGAGCTAATTAAGGGTTAGGATTGTTTAATCCATCCCCATACATGGTAATAAAACAAAGGGGAATATTATGTAAGTATAAATGATCCAGAAACCCTATCCATTATAGGTATTCTAGGGTAGACAATCTTTATAGACATTTAAAGGATGGAAATGTTAATAATAATAGGATATTCAGTATAACATTCTCAAATAACTGATTGATTATCAATTTTGGATAGGACTAAGTAAGATTAGAAGGATGGAATGTTTTTATAAAATAATATGTGAATATTAATAATATTAATTATGGTTTTTATGGATTTATAGTGTTTGGAAACTATATATGTGTCCCAAAAAAACAATAGTTGAAGAAGGATCTTATGGATTATTCTTATTGCCCATACTTCTCAATTCATCTAGGAAACACCTAGATGTCTAGATATTTGAATAGAATATTATGGTGCAATAAAATTATGAGTTATATTGTAATTTTGGTATCACAGTGATTGGTATGCCTATATTTAAAGGTAGAATTATAATATTTTATTTTTACGGTGAATCCATTTCCTATAAAAATATATATATGTGAAAACTAGACCATGAATTTCATCATATGACTCCCTAAGAAACCATAATGCAATAACACCATCTTTGTGGTGCTTGATAATCTACCCAAACAACATATTTCATCAATATCAAGGATGATTTTCTCTTGAAATACATACCATGATAATCAGAAGATAAGTTCTATGAATACATTGAGTTTCATTCTCAGTTTTATAAGATTCATATATGAGTTTTAGCTTGAGTGTTTTGAGAAGGCCTCAAAAATAATTGGATATAAAACTGATCCACATTGTATCTCATCACCATCTGATGGATTTCCAATCGTAAAGGACCATTAAAAATCTAAATAAAATTCTGAGATATTGTTTAAGGGATTTTCCAAGATAATTGGACCAACACCTTCCCCTAAAGGGGTTGTTATATAACAACCATTTCCAATCTAGATTTCAAGTAGAACCTCATGTGGATTGTGTGGGAAGGGGTGTAAAAATATAACATGTTAGGATGAATTTATGGATTTGAAACTGATAGTGTATTAGCTTATCGAAGATAAAATAGTTAATGTTTATACAATCACATGAACTATGAAATGCATTCCAAATATATTGAAATTATAGGCTGGTGATCATTTATGTGATCAAGATTTTAGGTTGGAGATAAGTGATTTCTTTTTATATCAATTTGGAATAAATTCAGGATTTTTTGGAAGAAGGTAATGCTAATACCAAGATAATTCATCTATATTGAGATCAATTATCACATCAGTGTGGTGGCCTATTGACTTTCACTGCCAAATAATCTATCTGAAGTACATGATGTGTTCCATGTACCCCTCTTGAGGAAGTACATAGAAAATCCATAAAATTTAGTGAATCAAATTATGGATCCATTGGAAAATGATATTTAATATGTGGATATATAAGCGAAGATCATAGAGCATATAGATACTTTTCTACGAAATAAGACAATTAACTTGGTGAAAGTGTTTTTGTAGAACCAATGTATGTGGAAGCTTCATATTAACCAATAGATGAGATGAAACATAAGTACCAAAATCTATTTTATTATGTGAAATGATAATTTTTAAGGTTAAAATTATGAAGGAGGTGAGGGGAGAAAAAATAATGACCCAAATCACTTTTAATAAGGAATTTTTGGTATAAAAATAAATGTGTTATTAATTAATAAATATAAAGAAATCACATGAATTAATTTTTTTATTTTTGTAATTTTATATCCTATATGATTTAAAACAAAGTTAAGTGTCATAAACATTGAAAATATATTCATTGATTTGAGATTATAGGACAAATACATATTAAGAGTTATTATAAATTCCAGCTGATATAGTAGAAAGAAGTGATGACCTCAACCAGTAGGACCATAGCCTATGATTCCAACTTATTAAAGATCTAGAGGGACATATTTTTACTATTATGCCATTTTTATCAATCCCAATATGCGATTCAACAACTATACTATGAGTGAAACAATTTACAAGAGAATTTCAAACTCAATGGGAACACATCCAAAATCATGTACACCAAACAACCCAAATAAAATCTCACCATCACAAGCCTTAAACGTATGTGCTATTATGGAGTAATACATGGATATTTATTTAAACTCAAATAGTTTAATTTTTATATTATTGTTAAATTTAAATGTTATTATATTTAATAATAACTTTTCATTTATTTAATAATGGGTTTGATAATAATTGGATTCTGATAAGATGAAACAAAATTTTATTTTTGGGAAATATTTTTCTAATCATGAAAAACTTTTCAACAAATTTGACAATTATTATAATTAATTATATTTTAAAAAAGTTACCATTAAATAAATGTTATTTAATAAAAACATGAATACAATTTTTCGATGTTAAACATAATTATTATAATGAATAAATAATTGTTATCATAAAAATGTAATTTTCATTAAAATGTAATTTTGGTTTAAAGTGTAAATTAGTAAACATAAAGATCTATTTTCATAAAAATAAATAATATTTTTGAAATAAGTGCAAAAAAATTGTCCCGTGGTGAATATTTCATATTTTTCTAAGGTAGTCTTATTTTTGGGTTAAAATTAAATTTGATATAAATATATGGTTTGTATTATGAAATAATAATGATGAAAAAGTGATATAATATACTCCATAAAAGGTATAAATGTCCAAATATATATGAAAAATTTAATATAATGTTTCTATATAGTTATTTTATTATTTATATAAACTCATAATGAATCATCCAGATCATATATTTTATTTTAAGGGCTTGAAATGAATTCATTGTAATCAAGACTCACTTCCACATCAGCAGTGACACTAATTTTTTAATATAATCTATTAAACATATAAAATATATAAAAATATCCAAATTTTGAAGAAACCATTGGTGAAACCATTGGGTTGTTTTTTATTTTTGATTTTTTTTATCAAATAGTGTATAAAACATATTTTTTCATTGTAATAAATTAATACCTTATATTTTGATATAAATAACCACACAAAAAACAATCAATATTCACTAAAATAAATTTGAATAATAAATCACTCTACCCTTACTTCACTAGAGCCATGTAATGTCTCCCAAAGCATATATGATGATCCTCCCATGCTTTTTGAATCACCCTATCAAGGTAAGGGATCCTGACCTTATCCTCATTATTTATAAACATCCTTTATGGTATACGGTTTGATTTTGAATTATTCATGTTGGGATATGTTTTGAAAAGTTATTCATAACTACATTTTCATATTCAATGTAATTATATCCCCCTTTAACTTCCATTAATCCCACTATTGAACCTTTACATACACCAATTATGCTGCTAGAGTTATCCTTCGACTTTTCCTTGACTGTTTTTTTGTAGTGAATAAAAATCCTTTTTAATATCATAATTATTCAACTATATGTTCCAATTCTATTTTTATTGGGTAATTCCAAATAAAAAATGCTACTCCATTATCATGGGATTAATATTGATGAAATAAGTCTTTATGTAATATGTTTTTTGTGGAACACTTATTCATGTACATTATATGAAAATGATGGGTGAACCATGATAGAATTTCATTGAATGTTGTAATGTTTTAGTGTAATGATATGTAATTAATGGGACAATGGATTAAACCAAATCAATTATGGGACATTTAACCCCATTTTATGACGTCTGTATGGTTATCCATGACCTATGTTTATGATTTAATGTTTACTATTGTTTCCATATCCCTATGTTTCCTCTATGTAATCTTGTTATATCATTCCATAATGTTCCAAATTTTGATCATCTCCGATATTATGTAAATTTTATATTCTTAATTGTTTACACATATGACTTTACTTTATTCTATTATTCTTTGTTCCGTTACTCAGCTTTATAGCTCACAAATTTATTATGTATGTCCCTAGGTTATACCATGAATTTTTAAATGTGGAATATAATTTTAGGGGTATTTTATAGAAGGTTTCAATAATGTTGTTATGTTAATGTATCATGTTGATGTGTTATATACCTAATTTCAAAAATTCCTTTCGCTTCATGATGTTTTTGGGATTTTTTATATGTATATTTTATTAAAAATTATTGAAATAATAATTAATAAAATAGGGTTTCCATAATCTAGATATAAGTTTTATCTATTCTAGATGTGTGAGTTGTATCTAGGTTTTTCGTTTATGTCAATCCATATTGCATACTAGAGCATTTATATATATATATATATATATATATATATATATCTACCTTATTTTATATTTTATACTTCATGAATGTTATGGTGTATTTTAACGTATTATTCTTGGTGTTAGGTTGTTTAGATTTTATGCCTCACTTGATTGCATGGATACATCAGTGCTAGTTTCTGTCCACTACCCTTGGGGAGGTAGTCCTTGGTAATTCACTTATTTTTATACTGGGATTTTAGAAATTGTTAACATAGTGAAATGATGTAGTATAAATTTTGGCACATTTGAAGTTGGTGGGTATTTTCCAGACAAAAACCCGTAATGTTATATTGTAAATATGGTCACATGGTATATAAATTTAAAGAATACAATGACAGAAGTAATTTTAGTATTCCTCCTATTTATCTAACATTACTAAGACAATTATGAATGAACTATGAATGTAATGTTTGATCTTTTGTGATTTCAGGATTGATATGATTATATATGTGGATTGTATTTATGTTCTAGACAAGTGGAGTTGTTCTTGAAATTCTCATCATTTTCTATTATTCTGAAGTCAAGATACAATCTAGGAGAATGTGGGTTCAGATTATATAGATCTATATATTATATTTTGCATTGGTGGTTTTAATGAAAATCTGATATGGAGAGGATTGTTGATAACATAAGTCATAAATTTTAGTAAATAATTTTAGATGACCAAAGAAGAATCATGTATTAGTATTTGTCTACAGTGAATCAATTATTTATTATTGATAAGAAAACTCATCATTTTTTTTCAAATTTCTCTCTATTATATTATTATTGGACAAGAATTTTGAAATTATTTGTTTGAGACATTTGAGCCCCTACATACATCCATGTAGAGTTAAGATTTATACCATAAAGTTTTCAATGATTTATGTTCTACTAGTTTATGGTTTAATATTTTTGTAATATTATGATCAAAGTATCAAAAAATGAGTGGTATGATTTAGAACTCTCTTGTAGTAATGGTTTCACTTATAAGGGGTTTCCCCTGATATGAATTATAATGATTATTTAATTCCTAAATTCTATAAAGGGATGTAAAATAGAGGATTATTATTAGTCTCTAGATGAGGGTATGTCACATGGGAAAACATTATAAAACATCTCACTCTGTATGAGGTAGTTTATAGATTTATTAATTTCATAAATGATGTTAATTAATGAAGGATATTATTATAGTATTATTAAAAAGGATTGATTTGAAGTCTATTAAGGCATCATCAATGATGATATTCTTTGTCCAAGTGAAATTATTGGATCCATATTATATTATTTGATGATATTTTCATATGAAAAATAATTACCACTATGATATCTTTTCATGGGTCCCCATAAGTTATCCATATTATAATATGGTTTGTAAATAAGGGTGATGACGTGTGATCTTCCTTGACTCTAGTTTCCCTGATAGTGTACCATCTATATGACTTAGCCTCCGATTGAGTAAAAAAGAAAATTTTATATTTCAATGCTATTGGTTGATGTATTCACGAAATAAGAATGGTTAGTGAAACAATTATACTTTTATTGTGAAGTTTTATCATGAAAACAGAGAATCTATCTGGTGTCTTGTGTTTTCTTTGTTATATTGAATTACGATATACCATATGATCACCCTTCTTGAGTTGAATTAGACTACGATTATCTGGAGGATTTTTTTCACTCGACAATTTGTATTTGAGATGTTAATAGTAAGAGAGTATTGAGATTAAAAAGTGTAACATTATGATTATATGTTTAGTCATTCCTATCTATAATTGAATTGTTCTTCAATTTTATACTAACCTAATTTTTTGATCATTTGAAACATCAATTGATGGTTTTCTTATCCATCATAAGATTGATTATTATATGGGTCTTAGCCATTGGATATCTGTTGTTAATAAGATTATGTGTTTTCTTTGATCTAATGATCATTGATTACATAAAATTATTATTTCATTGAAAAATTAATAGAAGTGGTTGGTGAATAAGATTTATTATTATTGAAAATATATCTATGAAGAAGGCATATACTCTATCTTGGAGAAAGTTTTCTTGGAACACTTTTAGTGGTGGATGTTAGAAACTGATAAAACATGATATTTTGTGTTGAGAAATAATATTATAATGGGGAAATACTATCATTAATATCATAAATTATGATATTTTAAAAGCTTTATTATGGCCTCTTTAGGTCGGTAGTTTAGTGGTACCATTATATTGATCCTTGTGATGGATATACACTGTTGTGGTGATTTTTTATATATTAAATTAGAGGCCCATATCTAGATTTTTAGACAACTAAATTTATCTAGTTGATAACATTCAAACATGTAAGATAAATAAAGTGAGAGTTATTTTAATGCTCTATAATTTTTGTGGATGGTTGTGTGGGTTTTTCTGCTTTTCTACCTTATTAAAAATTGTTTTCCATTAAGGTAATAAGAATTATTTAACAGGATCCTTCTTATATGAAGGTAGGTGTGGGGATAAATGAAATATATTGTTTTATTATTATGGATGAAAAGGATTATTGTCTGGAGGATGTAACTATAAGTGTATTCACCCCTGAATACCATTACATGTTATTGGACTTCAATACCAGATTATGTGTTGATGGGTTTATTACCACTGATTTATTTTTAAATAAAGTTATTCAAAAAAATTATTTATTTACCAGTGTGAATTGAATTGAATATATATTTTTTCATTAAAATTAGATAAATGGTATATTCAACAATATTGTTATTTAATGTTAGAAATAGAACATTGATGTTGATTCTAGAATTAGTTTTTTTTCTAGGGTTCGTGTCATGTATTTCTTACACAACATTGAATCATTTCACTATTTGTGGTGAGTATATTTTATTAATTAATAAATATAGATAATAGTTTCATATTTTCCATAAAATAATAATTTATCCCCTATATACATACATTAAAAAAATTGGGTGGTAGTTAGGGGTTTTGAAGAATTTATTCTAACATTGAGTGTCACCAGGGAAAGTGAAATCCTTATCGAGGATCAAAAAATAATCATAGTAGGTATAGTTATTTTGACTAAATTTATCATTTTTTTACTTAATGGTAGTAATTGGATACAATTTACTTCATTATTTAAGTAATTTAATGAATATTGATATAAAATATTATATTATTAGGAAAAATGTTCAAACTAATGATAGTGGTTAGAATGAAATATATTGAATGAATTATAAAAAACTCAAGAGAGATGATTATATTCTTAATAACTCTCTCCATATTTTAGATGGTCAAATCATATAATCATAAACGAAGACTCAAGTATGTTGTTCCCCATATGAAAATCATTATATTAAGATTAGTTTTGTTGAATTTGGGATTATATTAATATTGATAATTTTGATAGATTAAATAATTCCATTTTTATGATAATTTCATAAATTATTAAAATAAATATAGAATAATGAAGAATTATATGTATCCCAAGATATGTATTTTCAATAAAAAAACTAACAAGATTGGTTTATGACTGATTTTATAGAAGAATTGAATTTTATCTTTTAGATAAGTTTATCACATTTAAATATTCTCTCTAGAGTTTATGTTCTTTATTGATTGATTTTTAAACTATTTTTTATGTTTTCAGGATATAAACAAATTGATAAAGACACTATTGAAGTTTAGAAGAAATTTAGTGCTTTATCTATTGAAAATGTACCAATAGTTAATAGAATATAGCATTGGGGCTCCCCAATGGTGGATAGAGAGGAAATGAATTCCAAGTCATTTTAATCGAGAATAGTTTTGTTAGATCATGCCACACATTCCCTGAGCATAATGTTTCATCATTTGAATAGTTTGTGGAGGAAGGGCTCATCTAACCAATGTAATCCATAGATAATATGACAATGGCCTTGACCCATATCTTATACAAGGTCCATATTACGTAACCACATGATGGTTAAAAAAACAGAATTGTGGGGAAAATCCCTCAAGGTGTCGTCTCAGTAAGCTTTGGGTGTGGTAGGTTTTTTTTATAAAACCGGATGACCATGAATTAGAATGGTTGGTGTTTTACAAAGATAGGTTTTTGAAGTGGCACAGTTTCCCAATGTTTTCAATAATTTTGGTCTTCAAAATGAAGAGTTTGATGTTGGGAAAGTAAGGATTTTTTTATAGGAGTGAATGATATTAAGTACGTTGAATAAAATTAGAAAAAGGATGAGAACCCCATACCACATTTCATTGTCTGCGTACCATATTCCATGAACGGAATGTTTATCGATGGGAATAGTACGCAGAGCAGTGGGAATAGTACACCAGAGTGGTTTAGAAAACGGATTCTAGTTCATGGTGTAAGGAGGTGCAGTAAAAAGATGTCTTGATGTCAGTGAAGCAGATCAACTCCATTGGAACAAAGATAGTATGCATACAAGATATGAAAAATGCTTTGTGGGTGGATTTCGGTTTGCTATCGCAGAAGGATCTGTATGCGGTGAAGGATGGATTTAAGATTTGGTAAGTCTTATGTTAACAAATTTTGTGATTATTTTTGTGTATATACGAATTTATAATCCCACCAATTACTATGGAGACTGAATATAATTTGAGAATATATTTTTGGTCTGGGATTTCTGCAGTATCCGAAGGAGGTTCACAAGAAATAATTCTATGAAAGTTGATGTGGTTCTCATGAAAGGAAATTTCTAGAAAGGTGTTTATGGGGATTCTTATCCCACAAAGTAAGACTCAGTACATGGAGGATGAATATATAGTTTGTGAGTGAAAAATTCCTCATGCGGTATGCAGAGGGGGAGCTCTGGTATGTGGAAGCAAAGACTGTCCACAAAGAGAGGACAATTCATGGGTAGAGGTCAGTTCACAGAGGTAGAGTGAAGGAAACAATACCCAGTGGTGGTAACGGTTTGTGGAAGTCAGAAGTAGTATGCGGAGAGGCATTCCACATACCAAACCTTCTACATAGTACGTAGAGGTATATGTTGGTTCATAGTTTGATCAAGGTAGATTGAGAAATATTCCAATCAGTTTTCCAAATTATTTCTTGCTACCTATAAGTACTCGAGAAGGTGTACTTCATCTATGTATGAAAATGGAACCTCAACAGAGCATCTACCTATAGTTGTGGATGTCAGAATACATGAATATTAAGGGTCCTACATGTCTGTAAAATGTGATTGACCGACATGTATATAAACTGTGAGTGGATTCCTATCCAAGAGTTGTGAGGGAAGGAAGTGGAAGACGATAACCATTACCACCGATAGTGAGCCATAGAAAGAGGCATAGGGAGTGACCCATGGTAATGAAGTGAGAAAACCCAAAATCTTGTAAATGTAGTGAACCTGGTCCTAAAAGATCTCACCAAAACTTTTTACTCATTATTGGTTGTGAGCATTAGGTAATTTGGTAAATCGAAACATTGTCATTTTATAGTCCTTGGATATATCCTAGTTAGGTTAAACCAACTAAAAATTGATGTTTCATCAGCATGATTTCATATTTATTCGTATATTTCTATGGTAGTTAGATAAAATTGTTTTTTGGTTAACAATGAAACATGATCCAAAGTGGTAGAAGTTCAAATCTATCATACCCTGATTCACACCCCCTCTAAGGGTATTTGTCATAGTGGACCTATCAATTAGTATCAGAGGGAAAGGTTGAAAGTTAGTGGTTCTCTCTCAAGTAGATGAAATGGTAGTGGTCAATCATAATGGAATTCTGATAATTGACGGAAATAATATTCAAATATGGTTGAATTAGATTTTGCTCTACTTCAAATAGTAGGGATGTATGTATTCACAGCATCTATGCATGGAATATCAGCTAAAATTAATAGTGGCGCCTTATCAGAAGCAGAAAAAAAGATAATTTGATACTGATTCTAGAGGGATTAATGCTTTATTGGGATCCCCATCAAATGAAATTTATATGATGGTGATTTCTTATAAAACATTTCATTAAATATGGAAAAAATTGTTGCACATTTATGAGGGAGACAGAAAAGTACGAGATGAAATGTGGCGGGTTCTATGAAAAAACCATGAGGATCTCATAATGAATCCCAATGAGACTGTTGATGCATTCATTGACAGGATATATATCAATCTGGAAGACATGAAATGTCTTGGAGAAGACTATAAATATTTATATATTGTGAAAGGTATCTTGAGGAAACATACACCATGGTTCAATTTGAATGTTTCAGTATTGGAAGACCAAAAACCAAAAGTGATGACACTATATATCCTCTGCAGTACCCTTGTACCATATGAAATTAGAAATTATGATAACGATGTAATGTAAAAAGGGAAGTCTAAGGATGTGTAATTCAAGGCCAGGATGAATCCCTCTATTGAAGATAGTCTTGATGAGGATAATATAGAAGAAGTCATGTCATTTCTATCCTAAAATAGGAATTGGGGAAAAGGTAATTTCAAAGGTAAACTTCCATTTTCTTGATTTATAAGTGGAAAGATTAGGAATTTTGTAGCAATGTTTCGTAAGAAGTATGATGATGAAAATTAAGAAAGTGTTAAATTCTCCAAAATATGTATTCATCAAAAGAGAATGAGAGGAGAAGAACTATGAAAATGTTCTTCAAAAATAAGAATCTCCTTTCAGGAGAAGATGAAATTTCAGAAGAATCTATGGTAGAAGAGTTGGAGGACTACAAGGATCATAAAATAGATTATTTGGTTGCATTTGTCAGAAATTCAATAACAATAGAGGAAAGTGACAATGATGAAGAAGAAATTGAATTAAGATTTTATTATTATGGTTAAATTAGAAACGTTACTTGAAGAGAAAGATATCTTCAGATCCAAAACAAAAAATGAAAATGATGTTGATCGTGATGCCCAAATCATTTTAAAGCATCAGGACAAAGAGAGTTGTCAGATAAACTTAGTAATTGAATAGCTAAGGGCTTCAATTCCAGAAAGCTCAGAAAATGTGGTTTATTAAAAACCAAAATGAAAGAATAGAAAATTGAAATTGATAGTTTGACTGAAACTAGAGAAGATCAAATAAAATGTATCGTACAAAAAGAAGTGGTTGTCATCAATCTGTGATGAAAAATTAAAGATCAAGAAAAAATACTGTCTCGCTGATCAATATAAGGAATGAATATCATAAAAGAAATATATAAGACGAGATTTGAGTAGATTGGTCCATTAGAATAGTAACAATAATCAATTCTGAATGATAAGGCTAGGATGGGGATTTATCTAAAGAAAAAAAGAAGTTATGGTTCTCATAATATCACAAGCACCCTCTTCATGGTTGGATATTTACATGGGTACAAATAAGAATCATAATATTCTGAGATCCCAAGGCATAACTTGTAATGAATCATTAACGCAAAATATTGTACCTCACATAAGATGCTATTGTTGTGGTAATATGGGACACTCTCAAAATTTATGTTCCATAGCAAAGAGGTACCCAAGGGAAAAAGACCAACATGGGTGGTTGTATAGAGATCAAAATTACAGGTCATCATTTGATGGTCATTGTTTTAGGGGTAAAGGTCTATGACATATGGAATGATATTGCACACTAAAAATGTAGAGGAATGCATCAAGGCTGATTGAAATCTACATATAAGAAGCCACCAAATTTATCATCAAGAGAGATAAAAACTGAAAATAGATTTTTAGTTATATTGTTTGAAGGAGGTCTATCACATAATTAGGAATATTAAGATTACCATTACATGTCAGATATGAAGTAAAATATGCGGGTCAAAGGGAAAAGGGCAGAGCATGTGTTGGTTGTAGAAATTGTGTTCAAGGCATCATATTTCACTTTGATATAGATCATTGACAGTGGATTTACTTCCCACAAGACATGAAATGAAGATATAGTGATGAGAATCAGGTACAATAAAGAAGGTATAATTTGATTTGGTAATGAAGATGTCTTTAAAATTATTAGTTTAGGAAAAGCCATGTTTGGAGGAAAAGACATGATATGACTAGATGTGTTGGTTGTTGAGTGAATAAGTCACAACATCCATAGTGTCAATCAGTTGTGTGACTTAAGGAATGATATATGTTTTTAGTAGAAATTAAGTATCATCAAGGAAAAGGATGGTGTTTTTGTGTTGCAATGAATGGATACGAAAGGGAATATCTACCTCGTGAGTGGGAAAGAAGATATGTGCTTTCAATCCAAGGATGATGAAAACAAGTTATGACATAAGCGAATTTTCCACATAAGCCAATGTTTTTTGGACGATCTGGTTAAATATGATGCAGTAAAAAAATCTCTTTAGATTATGATGTGATCATACTCATATGTGCGATGTCTTCCGAAAAGGGAATATCATTCGAAAGAAATATTCAAAAGGATAAAAAGTGAACAAGATTACTTGAGTTGGTGAATGTTGATGTGTGTGTTCCAATTTGTCTGATGGATATTGATGGGAGGAGATGTTATGATCTCTTCATTGACAAAAATTCTTGAATGGATTGGGTTTCAATAATCACCCAAAAATTTGAAGTGTTCAGTTTCATTACAAGATATCAACAGGAATGTGAAAAAGTTTCTTGGTTAGAAAATCAAGATGATTCGATTAGATAATAGAACATAGCTCACTAATAACTGAGTAGAGGGTTATCTCGAAAAACATGATATAAGGAATCAAGTTTAAGTAGTAATAAATCCACAACTGAATGGAGTTGTTCAGAGAAGAAATTGTATTATCAACAATATGGTCTAAACAATGCTCATTGAAAAAGTCCTTTTGGGGAAATTTTGGAAAGAAGATGTATTGACAGTAGTATACACATCAAACATAGCATTAATATTTTCAATAGAGGAGAAGAATCCATAAAAGTTGTGTTATGGAAAGAATCCATCATTGAAGTCCTTGGGAATATTCGTAAGTAAATACTTCATTCTCAATAAGGAGAAACATAAGAAATTTGAATCCCGTGTGAATGAAGGTATATTTCTTGGATACTCATGGAAAATTAAAGCATGTAAATGATTCAATAAGAAGATGGGAAAGATAGTTGAATTTCATGATGTGACTATATTATAAAATGAAAAAAAATCATCATTAAATACATAATCAGACATTAGGAGGATAGTGATGAAGAGATGAGCATATTGGGAGAAACTATTGCTCCCTAGGATTATTCAGATGAAGACTCAGATGATGAGAATAAATCAGTGTCTATCTAGAGGCAAGTGAGAAGAGATGAAATGGACATATATAATAGAATTGGTGATCAGATAAAACTAGTGTAGACAAGGTGGATGAAGACTGTACAAAAAGAATCATACTTATCACAGGTGTAACATAAAAGTTTTGATGATGTAGCTGGAGAAGAGAACTGGGATCAAGCCATGAATGTAGATCTTGACCAAACTGAGAAGAATCCGAAATGGAAGATTGTTTCAAGACCGACAGAAAAGAATGGTATAGGATCAAAATAGTTCTTTCAAAATAAAATGAATGAAGATTTTGTTGTGATTCAAAACCAAGACTTCCTAGTGTGAAAAGGGTACTCTCAAATATTGGTTATTGATGTTGATGATACATGTGAACTCGTTGCAAGGATGGAGACAATAATATTATTCCTGGCCATAATAGTGAAAAAAATGTTTAATATTTTTCAGAAGGATGTCAAGTCAGCATTTCTGAAATGATTTATAGAGGAAGTCTATATTGAGAAACTAGATGGTTTTCTCATCCATGAAGATTAGAACATAGTATTTCGGCTGAAGAATGGTTCATATGCTTTGAAGCATGCACAAAGAGTATGAGATTAAAGGCTTGATCAGTTTCTAAAGAATGTTTTTTTTCAGTGTGGTGGAGTTGATTATAATTTGTATCTCAATAATGCATATAGTCAAAGGATGATATGTCTAGTTTCTATAGATGTCATAATCTTTGGTGGATTAGATGAAGCACATTGCAGATTGTTTTCTAGATTCATGGAAAGCTAGTTTGAAATTTTGATGACTGGTGAGTTGAAATTTTTCCTTGGATTACAAGTGAAAAAAGAATGAAATAATACTTTTATTTCTCAATATGAATATTAAATAGAGCTTTTGAGAAGGTTTGGAATATATAATTCCAATGAAATGAAGACTCTTGTTACTAACCAATTGAAGTTGTCACATGATGATAAAGGCAAGGCAGTTAATATCACATGATATAGGGAAATCATTAGAAGACTGCTTTACCTGACAGTGAGAAGTCCTGATATTGTATTTTCCACATTCCAATAATCATGGAATTAATGAAATCCTAAATAGATCCCCAGGATTGCAGTAAAAAAATACTTCGTAACATAGAGTGAATAATGACTTTTTTTAATGTATAAATGAAAAACACATCCATAGATGTTGGGATATACAGATTCAGAATGGGAAAGATCCACAGATGACAAGAAATCATCATCAGAAGGTGCCTTATATATTGGGGGATTTTCTATTTCTTACTTGTGAAAGAAACAAGATTTCATATTCTTGAGAATCATAGAAACTGAATATATTACGGCTACTCAATTATGAATGCAACGATTTTGGATGATGAAGCAGCTTGAAGATATTAGAATTTAAATTAAATCTCTGATCATAATTTTTTTTTGATAATTCAAGTGATATAAATCATAGGAAAAATCTATTCTATCACTCATTGACAAAGCACATTGAAATCAGAGATCATTTTATCAATGATATGGTGGAGAAAGGTAATGTGAAGTTGGAGTATGGCCTACAGAACATCAAGTTCCATATATTAAGTCAAAGGCCTTACCCAAAGAAGAATTTGAAAGGAACCGACTTGATCTTGGAGTCCAGTAGAATCCCCACTCTTGAAAAAGTGGGGATGTGAGAATCCCCCTCTCCATAAGGTATTATGTGTCTTTCCCTAATTTGTCGATATGTGTTCTTTAACCTGTTGAAGAAAACCTTGAAGTTCCCTCTAGGTTTATTGACAATGGGTGGTGTGAATATTCCTGGGGGAGAAAAGGCACAAGGGGAAGTTGTTATGTGGCACAATGAGATAGGATGAGTGGAAGCTGAGCTGAAGCTATTTTGAAGAGCTATGATATAGGGGGATCATTAAATCTAATGATGCTAGAAGTGATAGATCAATGATTAGATATCAATATGGGTGAGGTTCATAATGAAGGGAATTCATTAGTATTAGTGTATCAGTATGGTATTGGGAATAGGTGGTCAGTAACGAAGTGATTCATTGATTAATTTTCATTATAATCTTGTTTCTCACGCAAAGAAAAGATCATGTGTGCATTGAGTATGTGTTGATTAAATCCTTGATCACTCTCGTAATCACATGTAGAGAATGGTAGATGAAGATGGAATGAGTTTTAACGACATATCATAATGTGTAGAATTATTATGAGAAGAGTTTTCAACAAACACAAAGGGGGAGATTGTGGGAAAAAATCCATCAATGTATCATCTAACTATTAACCTTTCATCATATCTTTAAAAAAATTGTTCTTTAGGTCCCAACACGTCCCCCTTAACCATTAAATTAAACCACACTAGTGTTTAACCTGGTTATGATAATTACACACTCACTTTATCCCGTTATATTACTACTTTACCCAATCCATAAAATACTTCACCATAAGGGTGATTGTAGGTTCATATTTATGAACACAATGATACATTGGGATCTATGGAAGGTCACTGGTATGAATCTAGGTCCCAAAAATAATATTACATTTTCTATGGAAGGAAAATCACAACTAATGGGATTTATGGAACATAAAAAATACACATGAGTATCAATTATCCTAAATATGGTTAGTACTCTTTGCCCACCAACATCATCAATGAAGCATTCCGAATTGGTTCAAAAGAACAACATCTGAATCAAGGCCAATAAAAAAAATTATGGACCCCTCAACACTTAAAAAAATCTTATCTCAAACAACTAATAAATATAATCATGAAAATAAACCAAAACTATTCACTCTAAATAATTATTATTAATTATGAATTTTAATCCTAAGGTGCAATAATTCATAAAAACTCCCCTATGGTACATGCCTTTACAAAAACCCAAAAAAATAGAATGGGAGGTCTATAATGGACTCCCAACAACATTTATAGTAAAATATATTTGTTTCAATACCATTTAAATGTTTAATAAAAATCCCAATTGATGTAAAACCCAATAAATATAACTATAACCACTTACCTTGATAAAAATCAACACAATGACATATGTAATTAATTTTTGGATATATTTTATGTAAGACACTAAATAATTCTAATGTGAATAGTTTTATTCCACCATGATGTGATGGAATTTATATAAAAACCAAAACCTAAGAACACCAAAGTTAGAGTGGAGTAAGAAAGAGGTGAAAAGATGTCATCCAAAAAAGGATATTGCCACAAACATAATAAAACCACCATGATTTCACCCAAAAACATTGGGGCCGGTGTTGAAGAAGGGGATTGTGATCCCTTTGGCTGGTTTACATTAAATGGGTGGGGAGTATAGTGTATTGGATAAAAATAAAAATTATTCATTTTGTAAATTTATCAAATTTTAATGAATTTTTTTGTACGGTTATGGTTTGACAATATGGTTTTCCAAAATTTGTGCCCTATATCTGGTTGGATATTTCCAATCCATCATTCCCACATTTTTTAACACATGATTCACCAAACCATGTACCAACCATTCACCCGACACTAGAAAAAATGTACAACATCATTCATGGTTTGTCAAATAATATGAGAAACATGTGTGCCCAATATTAGAATCTCCCTTACCTAAAATGGGATCCCTTTAATCCCCATATTGTTTTTTATTAATAGTGTATTATACCTAAATCAAAACCACTATTAGTTACATAATAACTGATGAACCCTTTAGTATCTATGTGTTTCACAGTTTCTCTTAAACCGCACCATCCAAACCATGCACCTGGGTAAAACAAGATGAATATTCCTGATGATTAATTAAATGAATCCAACTCCAATTTCAAATAATGGGAAACCTCCCAATCATCATTAATGATCTCAAAAAGTTACATTAATAAATTCTAACACTCAGAATCTCATTTCAAATCATGATCCGAAATTTTGTGTCTTATAAATGAAAATTCAATTTCCTTATGGAATTTCCAGTGCTTACATAATTGGAATATCATAACCTCCCATGTATCATACCTCTCATCCCCAGGAATTCCCAGTGGTAATTCATATGTACCTATCAACATATATTGGTCACACAATATTTCAAATGGATATATTCCATTTCTAAATGACTGAAACACTAAAATAACATATCCTTAAACACATGGAACTCAACCAAACAAAATTAGATCTAATGCTCATTGAAAAAAAATTAAACACTAAAATAGAAATTAACTATGAACATCTATCCAAAACCCTGATAATTTCAACATTAATCTACTCTTCAGATATATATTGATCCACATGATAATATTCATCTTATAAAAACCAACTTTGATTATTAAATCTATTACCATCTTGAAATAACAAATGAAATGTGAACACCTTGTACCAAAATAAACATAGAATAGTTCCTTATGTACATGTTCTACCACCCATGAGAATCATAAATAATTATTGATATCCATACCCATAATTGATAATGAAACAGGGTGGATATATAACATTCACAAAAGTTAGAACAAGTAATGAACCATATTTTCTTAAAGAGCCATGTCCAATACTCAGAATGTATTTTATTGAATTTAAATACTTGTAATTCATTTACCAAATGAGTCATCATGAATGTGCATGTATCACATTGTTGTATTGTTACTATCACAATACCATTACAAATAGAATACTTCCCTGACTATTCAATAATACCCACTAGATTCTAAAGCTTAATTTTAATTAAATTCCACTATCAGGTCCTATAATAATGGAAACTCATCATTGTTCCAAGCCTAAAACCTTAAAAACCATGAAAAACTAGATCAAACTATCACCTATAAAAACCACCCTGTTCCCATATTCAAACCATAAATAGGTCTTCCACAAAAAATATTTTCTTTATTCCAACCCTATAGGATTTAAGTGTACACCTTAATTATTCCTCACATCCATCAAAGTTCCACGATGGTTAATCTATAAACAAAACAATAAAACTAAGACCCCTCCAATATAAGTATCTCACCACATCATCTGACATGTTTTTTACCACCAAACATCTGTCATTTTTTCACCTCATTAAATAAAATCCATTTATCTTTGATTAAGGTGCACCTACAATACGTCTTCACTCAATTATTTCCACATGTATTTCCACCACATATTCCCATCATGAAACTGAGAAAAACATTATTTATCTAGTTATATTGATGTTTCTCTATCCGGATACCTTGAATATGTAACAGTAATGTGAAAGACCATCTATTGGATAATATTACACTAAGATTTTGTTGATTAAAAACACCTCCACTCATCCATTTCAAATCTCACAACTATTCTATGAGAAATTTTAACCCTATTAAAGTCATTGAGCCTCCCTGATATTAAGGGAGTTTTTACATTAACATTGGTTCCCAACATACTTAAGGATACCTTCCCTACAAAAAACAAAATTTCTATTCTATTAAAAATAATTATCCAAAATCCAAACAACACAGTTCCCCATCATCCATTTATACCCCAATGATCAAATTAAAAGTGACAAAATGTTTTCAATATTAACATATTTTTTTCATAAAAATCTTATTTCAAAATGTTTTGAAACTTCATATATATGTTTTTAATATAGATGGTTTTAAAATTATTTTCAATCTTCTATTATATGTTTTCAAAGAAAAAGGCACCCCAAAAGTTTTCAAGATTAAATAATATTTTTTCAAAGAACATCTTTTTCATATTGTTTTCATGATTCCACTAAATGTATTAAATTAATATTTTATTCAATTTGTTTCAATATTTTATCATAAGTTTTCAAGGAAAAGTGTTTTTCAAAATATCATCAAAGTTATTTTCAGACAATTTTTTTTGAAATGATTTTATGTTCCACAAAGTATTTTTTAAAAATATGAAATGGAATTTTCATTATGAAATATTTTATCTGATTTTAAATGGTTTCTTTTAAGAAATTATTTATTAGAATATTATATTTTTTAAAAATTGAATTATAATGAATGTTTATTTTCCCATATGAAAACATCCAATTTATCCTTAAAAATACATATATGTCTAATATAGAATCCTTTGATATAGAAAATGACTTATTGGAAACATGAAAAAATTATTGAATTCATAATCTTTGTTAGATGGTTTATGTTTTGATATTGTCATACTTATGAAATTATTTTCTCCTCCACCGGTTATATGCTTATGAAAAAAACATCTTTTCTTGGGTAATTATTTGATGAAGTGATTATGAAACCAATATCTTTTAGATAGGTTATTATATGATGAAATATTCATAGAAAAAATTTCATTTCATGGGTTATGATGTGATTTTTATGTGACCCATCTCTTATTATGGGCCATGATATGAGGGTAGTTATAATATGATGCAAAACATGTATGAATTCTTTATTTATGTGATGGGTTGGACATATTTACCCTTATAATGAATTTTGTAATGATTTATATCTCATTAGATAATGATGGGAATCAGGAATATAGGCTTGATCCACTATGGAATATGGGGAAAACCGATACACTATGGGATGATTGGAAAACCTAATCCACATTGGTATATTGGGGAAATCAGATCTCTTATAAGGAAAGGACTGTGACAAGGGATGGTGGTGTGTCCCACCCAGATGGTGTAGTCCCAATGGAGTGACCAAATATGTTTAATAAATGAAACTAGACATACAAAGATTGAAATTAATTTTTTTGGTGTATCCACTAAATTCATTTATTATTCCTATTTAAAGAATTCATTGATCATGCTCCTAATTTACTCATGATTTATTTTTTATGAAGTTTAATTATGAATTTTAGGGATCATGTATATGATCTCAGATAAGTAGAGTATGATCCTCTAATATTATTATCTTGTTTCACAGACATATATTCATGATTATGAAAATATATCTCCATTTTTTATCTTTACTGAGTGTTTGAGATCACCCATTTATTATGTTTTATTTTCCCAATCTTATAATGTCCAGTTTAAGGTAGGGGTAGTAAAGGGGATGTTCATTATGGAAAAAATTAATGATCCATCACTAGAATAATACATTTTGTTCTATGTTTCAATAGGCATTAAACTATTATAGTATTAATAATTGTGTTTTTGTATTCTAAAAAAATGTTTTAATGGCAATGTATGTTAATCTAGGTTCATTATAATTACTCTTATTTCTAAATAGTCCACGATTCAAAAAAAATTCACATTAATATTTTCAATGGTCCAAAAAATATAATTTTATCATAATACATAAATTCAATAAATAATGTGCATAAAAAACAAAAATATTATACTATTATAACATCACAAGATGGGGAAAAAAATTCAAGAATTGGTATCCTAGAATTATATCTAGAACATGTTTTCACAATTATCTATACTAGAATACATCACAAGAAATGACACATTCTAATATATCATGTATACCAAACCCCATGCAGTAAAATAAACACAAGATAAACTAAATTTATAACACTTTATTACACATTTACCTAGATTTCAACATACATGTGCTCCAAGACAGTTTTCTATAGTATCTCAAGTATTACACCTCATACAATAGTGACTTAATAATAGCCTAGTGGTCTATTGTGGACCAATAGGGGGGAGTTAAAAGAAAAATTAGAGTGCATAACCAGATGTAAATAATAGAAAAATATACCCAAATGGGTCAGTTGGACAAAAAAGGTAACTAAAAGAGAATCATGTTATAATAAAATTAAATCGAGTAAGAGAATGAACATCCATGTAATATGTAACAATATAGTATCCAATGGGAAAATCCCATAAAAAATTCTTCATTATAATATAATAATCAATTTAAAAAAAAATCCCCCTATTAATAATAAAAAATGGGTCAAAAGAATTGCACACTATTAATACATTTCAATACACCCTTGGGAATTTTCATATAATATAAACATATAAAATCATTCCAGATAACCATTATATCATATTTCTATAACATTGATCCCCAAATTCTACCATGTCACCCTTGGCCACTCAATAATGCATCATAATGAGACAAACTTGGTTAATATCATACAAAACTATATTTATCCCTTCAAAACAATACATTACCCATTTCAATTAACTATGCACCACATGGGAGACCATAGGTTTTGTAATGAAAAAACCCACAAATCCAAAGTGAACTATTGAAGTTGTATGTTATCAATCTCATTTCCAAAACAATATTACATATGACATGGAATAAAACACTTGACAATTGGGATTTAAGGAGCATATTACATATACATTTACATAACCAATCAAAAATATGGTTCTAGATAGTAGTTTATCTACATCATCAACAATGAATTCCAAATCATTTTTAAAGAACAATAACCATTATGAGATACGTCTATCCATTATTTAGACCCCTTGATACACAAATTATCTCATCTTAAACACTGAATCCCAATCACCATTCTATAAAACAAAAATTAATTAATTATTCCAATTATAATTTTTTATTAAACCAAAAATTAAAGAAAAAATTCATCAGAAAACTCACTAGTGGATTGGATATTTCCAAAAATCCCTAATTCTAATATAAGTGTTTTACAATGGACTCTTAACACCGATATCTATAAATTTACTATGAGTTATTTCCATTTACAAGTTTACTAAAATCAAAATTTTATGTAAAACCTAAAAAAATTCACACCATCAACATAAAATAATGAAATTCCTTGAAAAAATGTGGTGAAGCCATCTTGGGTGCTTCACTCTACAATATAACAATACCCCCCCTGAGAAATGAATGATTCTACCAAAATGAAATGTAATTTTGAAAAAAACCTAAATCAAAGAACAAAAAAATTATATAGGAGAAAGAAGAATTTGAATGGAGGCCTCTACAGGGGAATAAATAACCTCAAATGGGAAAAAATATACTTGAATGAACAATAATATCAAGGGGAAAAAGAGTATGGTTTTTGGGAACCCCTAGACTTTAAAACCAAATAGTGGAGGAAGAGGTTGGAGTGGATATAAATATAGGGGAGTCATTGTTACTATTTCTAAATTTTAATTAAATTTTTGAAGTGGTTTATTTCTATAGTGTTTTCCAAATCACATTCCAATAGTGTAGTTGGAATGTGCCAATAAAAAAAATCTCAAAATTGTTTTCTACATGGTTGGCGAATCCATTTTCCAAACATTTACACCCACTATAAAAATTATAAAACTACTTTCATGTTTTTTTAAAATTTTCACAACTCATGTACCATGTCGTAGAAACTCCCATAAATCCCATAATATTCCCATTAATGTTAAAAAAATTCCCCTAACCATCAGGTAAAAGTTCAACAAAACCATGTTCAATTCAAAATGAAATGAAAAACTCCAAAGTTAATTTTCTCAAAGGGATTTCCAACTTGTATATATATTGGTTCTTAAACTGCCCCAAAATAATACTTCTCATCCCCATAATGTTATTGTAGTTATTCATTCCCACCTCAAGGATTACATTGGTCAAAAATTATAGAAAATATATTTATTATATTTATGAATGCATGAAATACCAATATAACACCACCATCAACTCATAGAACTCAACCATCAAAAACATACTACAATAATAATTTTAAAAAATGAATAATTAATATGGTTATTAACATATCCCATCCATCTAAAGCATCAAAAATTTCTTTATCATATTACTTTTTAAACCTCTAGAGGCACCCACCACAAGATTCATTTTATCACCACCAACTCCAAAAGATTATCCCCTTCCATTGTGAGAATGTACCAAAAAAATAGACCATGTTTTCCCACAAGTCCCCAAAAATGGCTCCCAACATTCCAAAGTCAAACCCATGAGAATTAGAAATCAACATCTGGATGTGTCCTCATTCATCGAAAACTAATTTGGGAGGAAACATACCATCATTACAAAAATAGAATAATAATGAACCATCTTTTCCAAAATAGCCCAGTCCAAAATTCAGATATATCTTGATTCACGTGATACTCATATCAGTCTATCCATGAAAAAGTCTTACTAAAAGTACTTGGTGACAACTTTCAGATTTATGATTCATTAAATCCTCATAATTCCTTAAAAAATTGAATAATTCCATGATATTCAATCACAGACAGAAGATTTTATACCAAATTCGCAGTGAAATTCAACAAAAGTGTCCTCTACAAACTCAAAACCATAATCATATCATACAGAACACATCAACACACATTCAAAACGTGAATGTAAAATTACATTTCATAACAATAGTGAAACCATATCAATTTCTCATTTAGATCAACCACCATAACAAATTTCAGGTTCTCGCTACATATTTAATATAATAACCTGCCAAATTCATTCATTGTTGGAATCAAGATGCCACCATGACCGATCCATGACCAAAAATATACACCTCTATCAACTCTGGAAATATGGTATCACCTACAAGACCAAAACTTCACTCACCATCAAAGTATTATCCTTGACATTTCCCCAATCCTGAAACTCTAACATTCATGGTCTATACTCCACCCATTACTAAATAGAGAATTTTAAATGGATATCTCTATTTAATGAGCATAAAAAAATAAAACAACCACTATCACTAATTTCTATCTTCTCAGATGGAACCCATTACAATCACCAAATACCAACGCATAAAAATGACATACACATCATGGGGGATGGTTCACCCCACTATATGACTTTACTCCAACAATTTCATGAGAACCTCTTCTAAGGATACTAAATATAAAACCAATAATAACTTCGGATAGATAAGAGTATAAATATTTATTGATATACATTCAATAGGAAACGTGCATATATTTTTCAATACCAACTCTAGGATATTTTTATGATAAGACATCATCAAATAATGCCACCACTAGTCATCCATTTTCAATATCACATCTCCCTATTGGGACCTTTAAAACCAATAAAAAAACACCATGCATTCCTTCCCTCAAGAATATCACCACATTTATATAATTTCTCTAAATAACATTTTCATCATTCCCTACTGAATCACCACATACATATTCACTTGCAACATAAAATCAATAAACAATGTGCCACAACAGTCACGATCTGTTCATGCCCTCAATATCCCATTAACAATTTATCATTACACATAACCATGGGTAACCCCACCATAGAACGTGATTATAACTATAATTAGTCATTAATTATAAAATTATATCTCAAAATCCATGTCCAATAAATATTCCTCCCCTGTTCTTCACACTCAAATAATATATCTCTTGGCATGTATCAAAACCAAAATAAACTCATGAGCCAAAATAACTTAATCCACCCCACAAAACACAAGAATCATTCCAAATTCAACTAATAGTCCCACTAAATTCCTATAAACACATCCAAAGATAACCAATATATGAAAATCATAGAAAATATACTTTAAAAACCCATGTGGTACCATATAATATACACTCTATGTTCTCACTATCTCAATAAAACCAAAATCCTTCATTTTCATCATTCCAAATTTAAACTCACAATCACTATTTCCACCTCCAGATAAATCACACACCTATAACCACATTTTATAGAGAACTTATTATTCATAAAAAGAATCATTACCAGATATAACACCAACAGCCACATTTATTTCCAATGCTAATAAAATGATATGACCTTCTACAATATAAAAAGATCATAGGGAAGAAACATTAGTTCTCATGCTATATTTTTGATAACCAATTGAATGTTGTTTTCCAAATACCCCTAAAACGATTCACATAGTATGGACCATAATAATAATTCCAAATACTTTTTCTTTACCACACAAACCAAAAATCATAGATATACTTGATGAAAACCATTCACCAGTCACCGTTGATGTCCACATGGAACTTTCACAAAAACCTGGAGTCACATAAAATGTTACTGTATTTAACCACCCTGGGACTATTCTAATTAATAGAATAAAAAAATTTGGGGAATAAATCAAGTTCCAATAAAAACATCCCTAACATAAAATTCTTAAAAATCCATCTATATGGTCTCATATATAAAGTTAATAACTTTAAAAAATATCCCTCATCAATAAGGGAACATGTCCTCTTCTAACATCTATAAATTGGACCACTCCCTAGGGGACTAGGATATATAACCATTGTTGAAAAAAACACAATCATTTTTACAATAATCATATACCT
Source organism: Viscum album (assembly GCA_963277665.1). NCBI lineage: Eukaryota > Viridiplantae > Streptophyta > Magnoliopsida > Santalales > Viscaceae > Viscum > Viscum album. Next base: position 538,313,774 of record OY728120.1, on the reverse strand, counting down.
AGACCATATTGAAACATCATAGAAACATTCAAAATTGTGCATGAGGACTACACCATAGTCCCTTATATCATGAATTTCACCATAGACCCATAGAACTTTCTATAAAAAGGTAAACCATAAATTCACACACTAGAAGGCTTATAAAAATTTATTATGTTTCCCTAACATGATACACAGTACACCCATTTCATATAAATGAGAAGAGTCAAATTCAAATTGAAGGACACATTAAAATTTTCCATGAGCCTGAAATCCATGATAAACCATCCAATCCATTCAACAAGTACATCACCCAAATCTAGAATCAAATACAACCACGACATCGATAACCAAGATCATTAGTAGTAGCCATGATAACCTAGAATTTCTTCTAAAATAGATGTTCACAATGCATCAGCCTAGTATCCATTTGATGCTCTGACATGTACCTATATCTCCCATTTACAAAACCCCAAATAATTAAATAATAAGTTGTTAATGTTCTATTATCCTAATTTGTAACATCCTGACTTTGATTCCACTGTACCTGTAACAATGTAGGTTTTTTCATAAGACAAAAAAGAATGTGATCTCATACACCTAGGGTGTAAAACTAGTATAGGTGGTTTATAGATGAACTATTTAGAGACAATTACCCTATGTTAGAGTAACAAACAAGAGTTATGTATCCTAACATCTTACACATAAGACTCCACATGAAGAATAAATAAAATGAAACATAAGAATATTTTAAAAAATGAAATGAATTATAGGGCTTGGAAGCCATTTCATGTACAAAAAACGACACCTCATCGGGATAATCTCATACATTAAAATAAGAATCTTAATATAAATGCACCCAACTATCCTTAAAATTGGAAACCATTTAATTTACCTAGTTTCATGTATCATGAAACAATTTAAACAAACCATCAAGATCATGAAACACTCAATAATGGCATAAGGTATATCATATTCCTGCAATAAATATACAAGAAAATCTTGTGTACCCATGTGTAGTAGTGGACTGATAAGGGTTAAAGTAAAACTCATTTGGCCTCAAATTATAGAGTTGACAAAAAACACCAATTATTGAATCATTATATGTAGAAAAAATTGAATTAATTTAATACAATGTAATGGAAGATGCATGAAAAGGAATAAAATAATTTATGTAGTACCCCCTGGATCATATGATATATACGGTGAGAGCTATTCCAACTATACCTATATTGACCATTGTTGGTTTTCAAAGTCGAAAAAGGAAATTTCATAGATTTTGAGAATAATAATGTGTGTCTTTTATATTAAAATATATAACTAGTATAAATAAGAATAAATTTTAACAATTTTGGGAACCTCAATCCTACACATATTAAAAACCCAAAACTATTGGCGGCGATACAGAGAATCGTATATCATTCGAATAATACACCATAACCATCGTTCCTAGAGCCTCAGTCCAACACCTAGAACTAACTGTATTTAATAACAATTCCTAGAGCATCAATATTGAACCATTATACCACAGATTCACAATATCATTACAAAATAAATTTCCATATGGTATAACATTGTGTCTAGGTCATTTGTTTATACCATAAAAAATTTAGTATAATACCTTTTCCTAGAGCCTCAACCCATTGCATTATCCCTATAGTATACTACCTATTCCTAGAGAATTATTCCGTCACCCAAAATATTTAATCATTTTAAAAAGTTATAAGGCTCAACATATTGACTCTAAAAACATTCATGAAGATCACCGTCAAATGATTTTCAAACCATTATCATTTTTTGAGATCCCATTGGGTCGTTAACACCAAAAACATGTCAAAATTAATATTTCTATTAATCAGAAAAGAGACATCATGGATTCCCCCAATATGAGGTAACAAAACACCCATTTATGATCCATATTAAATACAATTATTTAACCCCTTTTTATGAATAAACATAGAGTACAATGAATCATATAAAAAAATTATTTTAAAAGAGAACTTCCCCCATTAAAAACCAATACAGAGTCAAAAAAAAGTGTACAATTTTAAAATTATTTGAAAATATGCATATGATTTTCCCAAAAAACAGAACATATACAATCAGTCTAAATATAACATTGATTTTTTTAAAATATTGGTCCAAATTTACTCTACATCCCCACAACCATTTAATCGTATTAACCAATTATATAAGTTATGATAATCTCGTAATCGACTCCATTTATCATTTTAAAAATGAATGTTCCCTTTCCATGAAATAGTGAACCCTGTGGGAGACCACATGTTCTATCATATAAACACCCATTCATACATTGGTATTCATTGGAGTAATAAGAAATCAAAAAAATAAATTAAAATAATATATATATATATATATAAATAAAACATAGAACACTTGTTTATTATGGAACATACTACATACATTATAATATCTTTGGGTAATGATGATAAATAACCTAAATCATTAATTTTTATTTCCAAATCATTTCGTAAGGATGAAAACCATCCAAAGAACTATCCAAGTATCATCCAAACCATTGTGCACTTAAATGATATCTTCTAAAACACCCAATACATTTGATGATTCCATTAAAAAATTAGTCATTTAAAACATTTATAATTAATTAATCAGTAAAACACCAATAAAACATGATGCTGAAAAAATCATAGATGGCTCACCATGATCCAAAAATATAGCAAACCTCTATTGGAGTTCCACAACATTCTCCTGAAAATCATCCCCAAAAAATATATAATATCAATGCAATTTACATGTTTAATTGAAATAAAATTCGATATAAAACATAATAAAATTAATTAGAGATATATTTCTTGAAAAAATGAAACAAAAAAATTAATGTATGAGTATCACGATTTTCTTTATTCTTCCCAACCATATTCCTCATGTGATAAAATATTTTCCACAATGATCAGGTTGAAATTCCAACAAAACCTAAGCTGGATAACTCAAAAATTTCATTTTAGTAATAAGAAGGATAAATTAGTCCATGAGAGGGGTATAACTCACCTAAAAGGAAAGATAAATAACCAAGAATACACCCTAATATATTGGGTTAGATGAGGAGGAAAGGGGTGTTGGAACCCCCTAGATGGTTGGACCAAAAGTGTGAGAAAGAGAGTGGTGTGGCTAAATATCATGTGGGGATATTTTCATCATTTAACACTTTTTAATGAAATTTTTGAAGCTTTATGTTTTGGCAAAAAGGTTTTGAAAACCATCCTTAAATACTTTAGATATAAATTTCCTTTCCAACAGTCCTACACTATTTTTCTACATGGTTATCCAAACCTTGTTCTATCAATCCACACCCCACCAGAAAAAATTTGAAACTATGGGAATAATTTTTATTAAAATATTTGAAGCATTTGAGATTTGTCTCCAAACCTCCACCACCATACATAGGTTCACCATGAAACCCAAAAATATTTTACATCACCATATTGAAATTATTAAAAACAATTGTTCTCTATTTAAAAATAACTAAAACCATTTGGGAATAACATTTCTAGGTGGTTTCTCCTAAACCAAGAAAACAATTTCATGCACCTGTAAATTTTTTTTGAAACTTATTGAAATATATAATGAATCATCTAATGATTATCTATGAAATAAATATACCTCTTAAGAATACTTTCACATATTAATGAATTACTTAAGTAATATTAACTATAAAAATTATATTCCATGTCTTGTTCAAAAATTGGGCATGTAAAAATTCCAAATTCTATTTATAATTTCTTACTCCATTAGAAATTATTTCTTACAACGTTATAAAAAAATTCTCATCCAAATGAATATTTTAATGACATTCATCAACACCACCCGGAACATGTATGTCATACATAATATAAAATAAAAAAAATATTTCCAAATTCCTAAACATCGAAAAAACAACATCATTATACTCATCGTTCTTAATAAGATGAATCTTATGTCGACTCTTTTTGATAAAATAGAAATATCATGATGGAGGTTGAATAATCAAATTTATCCTAAGAAACCATCATGTCATCATCCATCGACTCATTTTAGATATGGTGATCGAAACCATATGTGTCTACTTATAAATACCAACATCAAATCTATTCACATCTACCTTCAAACTAGCTCAAAAAAACATCAAAGTCATTATCACAAATGTTTTAAACACAGTTTCCAAGAAACCACACAAAAAACCCATGAGACTTTTCAATCACTATATTTATTTTTACTCATAATAAAAAATAATCTGAAGTATATACATTACAACCCCTGTATGTGAACACATAACTAACTGTATTTTACGAAAAATACATGTCCAAAATTAGGATTTTAATTCGTTATCAAACAAATAATTTCAGTCTATCCACGATTGAATCATATGAAAAAATCTTATGTCATGTTATCTAAACATTACCACCTCACTTAATCATCATGTATTCAAATATAAAAGAACTCCATAATTATTCAAATAGTCTAGCTATGTTTTATACCTGACTATAATTGAAATTCCAAAATCATTTCCAATACCAACCAAAAAAGTCCACATTTCCTTCCAAATGGGTTGATTAAGCTCAATCATAAGATCTTAAAATTAATTTTCAAGTCCACCTCCATCACAAATCCAATTATATTTTTGATCATCCAACATAATTGATTTCAAATTTTTACTACAAATGGAATTTAAGAATACACCTCAATGATTATTTTCTTGAATTAATATTCCACTAATACCGATCCACAATCAAATCAACACTCATGAGATCCATCCTACACAAGGGTCTCACCTCCATGATTGACATGTAACTAACCACGAAATGAGTGTTTTTGTCATTTCCTAACTCATTAATCTCCAAATTCCATGGTCCAAGATCCATCCACCCCTAACCCATGAATTGGATGTCATAATCTCACATTGAATTAATAGAAAAAAATTGAAACTATCACCCATTAGTGGGACCTAAGAATGGAACCCATTGAATATTCTAGGATCCAAAATTTGTTACGTAAAAACTCACCATGGCAGATGTTTAACTCCACTATACAAATTCAATTGCACCATTCCACGATAACCATCTATAAGGATTCCGTCCATCAAACCATGAAAAACATTACTTATGTAGACATATTGATATTTAACTATTAGGATATCTTAGATAATATCAATATATTTAACATGATAATATCTATTATATGTGAATTCCGAAATTTTTTTGATGAGTAATACCACAACTCATCCATTTCCATTGTGAAATATGTCTATAGGGACATTTCAAACCAATTTAAAGTCCATAATCCTCCATTCCATCATGTGTATCATCATAGTCATATAATTTCATAGTCAACACATTGATTAAATATCTATTAAATTACTTTAGTAAAACCATCACATAATTTCCCTTCCACAATAAAATTGAAACATCACATCACCACCAATTCTCACCACCACAATTCAATTAACAAATAACCACCGTGAACACAAATGGGTGACCGCCCCATAGTTTCTGATTCAGACTCTAAAGTTCCTATATATTTGAAGAATTGGATCACAATAACTATCCAATTTCCATGCCTCAACCTAATTTACCACAAAAAAAACTAAGATCATCCTTGGTGGTCCCAAAAAAAATTGAAGATACAAAATATATTACTACATCATTAAAAATCCGATCATTATTAAATGTTACCTTAAAATCATATACACTCCATCTACATTCTTGTTTAATAAATAAGGAATACCAGTCTATGAATATCACTAGTATATTCCGCAAAAACAGATACATAAGAAAAAAAATCAAAACTCCATGTTCTTCCCAATCTATGAAAACCAGTCTCCTTCATGTGCCTCACAGCAAAAAAATCATCAATTCATAATCTACACCGAAAGAAAACTCAACCAACTAATATAATGTATTCATGATAACCTCTTTTTCTCCTGATCTATCTCATAACTACTATGAATAATAATATACACATTTATTATAAGGTCTATGAACCTAAACAAACCATTACATCTAGAAACCAAACAGAATGTTAAAATTGTTTTACTGAAGTTATCTTTCAGAAGAAATGAATTTTCTATTCCAAATAACCAAACTAGGAGGAAAAATTCATTCATTACTTTCATATGTTCAAGACATGCATCATTACCTTAAAGTCACAAAAGAAGTCCAAAACAAGTCAACCACTTAGACAAGTCAACCTCGAGGACCACCCATAACTACAAATAAAATTACTGTCAGAAAAAAATGGTTACAAGGTCTATCCACCTAGGGTTTATTCCAACTCAAAAATGCCCAAAACTCTTTGGGATTAAAATATATTCCCTTCTAAATGTTTCATTCAAAAAAAAATTAGAAAACCCATATATAGGGTATCATATATGAATGTTGTGACAACTAAAATACTCACCCATAAGTAATGAATCTTTTACCTATGGGAATATTCACATAACACCTATCACTTGAGGACAATCTCAGACAAATATCCTTAAACAAAACAACCAATAAGGGTATATTGGACATATAACAAAACTATGATGACCCAGTAGATCCATTCCACAAACTATTCATGAGGACCGCACCAGCATCCCCAATATAGTGAGTCTCATCCTATATCAATATAACCATCAATAAAAATCAAAAATACAAAAAATAAAAAACTTTTATGCCTATAAAATGTGGTTCCTATGTTGATAATGTGATTCATGGGATTACTACTGCTTCAATATTCCAAAATTCAAAAGAAAATAACATTCCTTTTACCAATGGGATTAGAGCCATAAATCCATCATGAACCAATAAATCTAAACAATATGTTGGTCCCAAAAATAGATATTCATATAACAAAGTAACATAAAAAATTAAAGACTTCAATACCATCCTAGGTAACATCAGAATCATACCATAATAGACATTTTAGATGTTCAATATTGATATCCATCACATGATCTGACAGATTCCTATATATCTAGTCTACAAATCCCCATATAGTAAAATTGTAGGAAGGTAAACCCCTCTGATACCACATTGTATCATCACAACGTAGATTACCATAAACTAGTTCTCCATGTAGGCTTTCCAGATGACCTCAATTATACAAACATAGTTTCCAAAGGACTGTATCTAGAAGATGGGTTCTATGGATATACTATTTGGAAACAATAACCCCTCAATAGAGTAAAAACTCTTTTTAAATAACCACAATTAATACACATCACATTTTGTAGGAATAATAAATTAACTAAAATAGAATCATGGTGTAATAAAAAGAAATGTATTAAGTTCCCAAATATCTTACTCAAATATATAACCATAGTCACCACTATGATAATCCATTTCCTAAAAAATGAGACAGAAAAAAAATCCATCACTATTTTCTTCAATCAACAAGAATTTTCATATACCATGTCTATTGGTATCCATGTATAGGTGTCCTTGTTCAGTAGCTACCTGAGTTAGGAGTTAGTAAAATCCATTATTCTACCACTAAGGGTGTCTATGGAAAATACCAGTCAGTGAGTCAATGTATGTAGACAAATAGTGAAATAAATAAACAACATAGGAATGTAGAAACTTTCCATGGATGACATATCTCATCGAGTACCTATTATCTCTTTGGCTATATAATAACACTCACACAAACTAGAACATCATTGACTTGTGTTAGTATTAAATGATGAAAAAATTGTATGATACCTACTATAAAAAATAGAAATATTTTTTTCATTTAACATTTATCATTGGGAAGAATAAAATTCAATGTCAAGAATTTCAATAACCTCAGTCTTGCACCTATCCCATATCCCAAACTATTAGTCTGGATACATAAGAATAAGTGTGTCATAATTACAATAAATCACAAAATTGTTCCCAATACCATTTTCCAAAAAAAAATTATACATTAAACAATATTTCATATATCATCAATCTAAGAAGATTGAATCGTGGGTTCTAGGAATCGATCTACCATCTATTTCTATCAGTTACTATAGTTCTCTTAAATCTGCAGTCTAGAACATACACAATTTTGTATCGTACATATTCCTCAATAATCATTGCAACAAATGTTCCTCATTGTATACTACCTATTCATAATATATCAGTCTAACACCCAATCCATTTAATCAATTCCGAATAAAATATGAATAAAAATCATGACCATAACAACCATAAAAATAAAAAAAAGACCTCTTCAAACAATAATCTTTGAACATGTTCTATCCAGTATATTAAAACTAATACCAAAAGGAAAACCCCCCCTATTCATTAAAAATTTATATATGATCATCATAGAATATCCCGAATGAAAGAAACTACACAAATATTTCTAACTATCATTGAAATACATTTATTAACACCTTTTTTGAATCAATATAAAATTTAGTGATAGAGTTTATGAAAATAATTATTTCAAAACATATAATTCAACCTTAGACACCCAATCAAAAATAAAATATTATACACACATTTAAAACCATTTTAAAAGCGTCAATAAAGTTTTATAAAATAATTCTATATAATCATTTTATCATATTTTTTAAAATTGATCTGTATATCCTATCATGTATCCCATAACTATTCAATCAACATAACCAATAGTCTAAATAGAGTTAGGATCATATCCCACACTCTTTATCCCATTATAACACAAAATTTCCTATAAAATGAAATAGGACACCCCATGGGTGACTGTATATTCCTTCTTATAGTAACTAATGGATCCAAGTGGATCCATGGAAGGATAATGGTATCAATGCATGATACAAAAAAATAACTTAGGAAATAGAAGAAAACACATAACACTACGGATTATTGTACATACTACACACATGTGATATTTAATTAACATAAATATGGTATATTCTATTTGTACTCTCACATCATAAAAAGAATTGTATTTTTTTAAATACCAGTGGTATTGAAAATGCCCATCCAAGTGTCATCCCAAATTGTTTGAAATGAAATGAGATTATATTAATCACCCAATACCTATCATCATGCCAAAGAACCAAAAAAAAATTATTTAAATAATTATAATTAATTATGAAGTGAAACACCAACGAAAAATTAATTTAGGAAACTCACTAGTGGCGCACCTCTATCCCGATCTGTAGGAAAGAAAAATTACAGTTTCAAAATTGAATCTTGACACAAATATCAACCAAATACCAAGGAGTTGATAACATTTTAATGATTAATGAAAGAATAATTTGATGAAAACAAATGAATCCTCACCATATCCCAGTATATTATTTAAATTCCATAAAATGCCACGTGGAACCTATCCTAGGATCTATTTTATTCAAGATAAGAAAAATCCATTGGTAAACAGTCGATTCCATCATTTATTGACAGAATTTATAACAAAACCTACATATAGGAACTCAAAATTTATAGAGGATTATGTTGAATGAGAAAGGGGACTAGAAAATAGGAATAAATCACCTCAAATGAAAATATATTTCAATGAATTCACCCAAAATTCATCATGGGATAGAGCAGGAATTGGTTATGGAACCTATTTATTCATGTGAACTGAATGGTGGAGGAATAAGTTGGAGTGTTTAACCATCTAGAGGTGGTATTTTTTAAATTTTCTTCTGTTAATGAAATAGGTAAATAAAAATGTTTTGAACAAATGGTTTTCTAGAAAAACCACCAACTCTATGGATTTCACTATCCAAGAAAACAATGGTACATAGTTTTGTCGGATAGTTAGACAAAAATTAATAAAAAAAAATGCATATGAAAATGTTTGAAATTTGAAAAAAGGTGCACAATTTTCTTGAAAATGCGAACATCCCATGTTCCATGTCCCATTCACTCCCTTTCTAAGCTGTGTTTCCCCTTGAACCCCAAAATGCTTCCAATTACTCATATAATAACCATGAAACCCAACTATTCTATGATTAAAATATTTTTATATCCTATTAAGAATCAATGTGTCACATGATTGATCTTAAACCATTCACATAAAACAACCCCCAATAAAATACAATATGAATCATTCCAAAAATTAAACTTAAGCCTCCAATGATCACCCAAACACCCAGGATGTCTCATAAAAATCATTCCTTATCTAAAAATATATCTTTGTTGCATTCTAACCCTCATTATACCAATACATTTCTTGATTAAAAGTTTAAAATAATAAAAAATGAAAACCTATATTCCCTCTTGAACATCATACACTTCCAAATGAAATTTTTACACAAATTTGATAATTAATTTTATGAATTTTCACCATGGATAAAAATATTTATAAAATAATTATTTTAAACATTTATAATAGCATTATTAAGGAATGGGGATCCATACTATGTTTTGGACTCCTCATTGGTTTTATTTATCTTCCTCTTATTTTTACAACGTCGTTTTCATCACTAATAAATCCCCATGCGGTTAGAATTATCAAGAAAATGTGAATGCTTGAATATGGGTATGGATTTTAAAAATGTAATTTGGAATTTTTTGACCAAACTAGAGTGCTTGAAATATGCAGAGAATATATTATTTTAGGTTCCTTATTATAATTAGGATTCTTATAGAAATTACATATCGTATTAAAGTAAATAAGATAACCTCCACGAAAACATGGATTCAAATTGATATATTTAAATCCTAAAAATAATAAAAGTATTTATCCCCTAATATATTAAAATTTAGATATATTTAGTTGATGTTTTTATCATTTTCACTTTTTTTACCACCCTATTCCACCTTTCTAATGATAAATGAAAATCAATGTTTTCTACCTTTTCATGGTCATGTATATTACAATAGAAGGGGTGGTGACACATAAATGGGACATGAATGATATTTTGAACCATTTCTTATTGAAATGATAAATATATGATTTTTTATAAGAAATAAATTAATTTTATTTTTTTATTTTGAGATATAATTAATATAATTTTTTGAACTATTATAATTATTTTTCATTAATTCAATCAAGATTACAGTGGAATTAGAATTTAATCATTTCACAAATACCAGATTTATTATATTTAACTATATAAGAATTGGGACACTATACGTCAACAAAAACATATTACATTTATTCTTTTTAGAATCATTTAAATGAGTTTTATATTTCATTCAAAAGAACATTTTTAGTGTCTTGTAAGAAATTAATATAAACTTTTTCATCCCTAAAAATTAAAAAATAATTAAAATCCTAGAAAAATTTTAATTATGTTCAAATGTATATTTTTATTCATCTATTTTTTATATTTAATTAGATATATATCAGGAAAAAATATTTAATATGCTATTTTCACATTTCAAGCCTTATAGAAGCATTGAACAAACATTTTGATAAGAAACATTTTATGTTACTCCAAAATTCATATTTATCCATAATAGTCATCAAATATTCATAATATTTGTTATATAGTAAAATGATGTAATTAATCATTCAAAATATAACATTATGACATCATATTTAACAATTTCATTGTCGTATATGCACTACGTCTGCATTGAAAATTATAGATATTATTTATCATTAATCATATTTTAAATAATATTTTTTCAATCTCATGGTTTTATCTTAAAATTATAGAATCATTTATTCCTAATAAAATATCATAAATAAATATTTATATTAGATTTAGGTAGTTGCACATCATAAAAGATAAATTACATTATAGAAACATTATATTTTTATTATTTACAAACAATTTAACTTAATCTGAAAAAATGAAAAATCCATCCAAGGATAAATTTGACCTTTTTAATAAAAAAATATTCTATATAATCATATAAAATTATAATAAGTTATAGATATTACATTCAATATAAATTTCTAAAACACAACAAATAATATTTTTTGGAATAATAGGTTTTCATGATTCAAAATAAACATATACACAAATAATGAATAAAGATAATTTACACATATATAATTAAATAGATTATAAGTAATGGAAAATTATATTTATAAATTAGTTTTAATTTTTCCATTGGAAATTTCAATGAAATGAAATTATAGATTTATAAAAAAATTATTTTTTTAATATTAAATTAAAAATAAATTTTTTCATATCATTCCAAAAATATCTCTGTAATTTAATATTGTTTTTCCTTTTTCAAAAATAATATACATTAATTATATAAAATATAAATAATTGGTATAAATTAATTATAATTTGAACTCCTAAAAGGCCATAAAATACATTTTTGGTTGAAAATATAATTTTGATGATTAAAATAGACAATCTTAATAATGTAATTTTTTCTTAATAATTTATTTCTACATTAATATTGAGATTTATTTTTACATAATTTTAATAATGTTTTTAATAATATTAATAACACATAATTCATTAAATATGATATAAATTATTTATTTAAATAATAATGTAATACATTTCTTTAAATCACGATGATTTGTGTTCCACATATAACTGGACATAGTGTTTATTTATATTATAGGGTTTTTCATTTAACCCAACCATAATAATTTGTGTGATGACACATTGTAACTAATCTAGGGAATCATGGGTTATATAATTTTATATAACATTGATAAAAAAAGATATTTTAATAATGTATATTTTTTTTAAATATAGAAATATAATTTCAAATATCATCTCGAACAAGAAACTGTAGGTTTACAAATATGTGTAAATGTGTTGGGATTGTAGGATATGGACATGAATGAATAATAATTTCCAATAAAATTATTTGGAGTTACATATAAATTTTCATCAAGATGATATTGACCATAATACCATAAGTCATTATGCTGTGAAAGTGGCCATTGATTAATTTGAAATGAATGTATTAAGAAATATTTTTAATGATATTTTTCATAGAGTAGATGAATTACTTTTCCATCTATACATTCAACAAAAGGTAATTGATTTCCAAATAATATATAAATTAATTTTAACCATTTGGATCCATGTTTATATCAATTTCACAAATTTCCAATTATTTTACTACAAATTTTGATTACTAGTGATATACTTTTTATGACTCAACACATAAAATCAACATTTAATTGGTAAATGATTGGTATGAAATTAATTTGAAATTATTTAAATCTGTAAAATTTAATGAAAATGAAAATGGTTATAAAATGGTTAAAAATTAACTTTATATGAATAGATAATATCCAAAATAATAAAATAGAACAATATATTCAATATAGAACATTCCATAAATAACAATGCATATAATTCATCAATATATTCCTAAAAATTTCTGAAACCAAAAAATTAGAATTATTATATCATATATTATTACATAATTGATATAATATATATATTTAATAAAAATTAATAATTTATAATTACATATAAAGTGAACATATAATTGTTAGTCATATAATCACCTAAATATACTAATGCTATCTATAAAAAGACTGTCATTCCAAAAAAACTGAAATAAAATCATATATACTTTTGAAAGATAAACCAACTACTATTCATAAAGTAAAACCCATATTAAGAAAATTTAAATACATTTACCATAATCCAAATACGATCCCAAAATATACAAATTGATTAAAAATTACATTAATTTCATGTCCAAAAAACAACATTTAAATAACATTGTTTTCTTTACAATATATAAAATTTTCCTAAAATGGAATAACTCGTTTTTCCAAAATTATTCCACTACACTATATATTACTGAATGGTTCAACATGAAATTTAATACCCCAATATTTATATTACAACACCAAAAATGTAACATCGTTATTCTAAAATAATGATTCACATCAAACCTTGGGATTATATATACTTCAACCAAAGAAATTGTCTCCCAAAATAGAGAAATCCACCTTAAAATCCCATCATTTGAAACATAAAAATTGGATTCTATGACATTTATCTTATGATATATAATAAAATTCGAAACCCTTATGGAATCTATAACAAATATTTAATCCTCACATTGAAACATAAACAAAAATTTATCTAAACTGTTATTGGATATGAATGATGTAATCGAAGAAACCCAAATATCATATCCAGTGCTATAAAATAATATTTAAATTTATGTCTATCAAACCTATTTATGTGACATGATTTTTCCCTCTATAACATGTAACATAATATGTAAAATATTTGATTAATTTCATCTTTTAGATCGTTTTTTGTTTATATTTTTACAGAATCTGTAAAATAATTTTAAATGTTTTTTTCATAAATTATACATTATTCCACAAAAAAATTTCTTTATTAATATATTATTTATTTTTTAATGTTATCATTAATATCATTAAATCTATGATTATAAAAGATTTTACTCATCCTTAATGCAATTGAGAAGTTAGTTTGAAAGGTTGGATGAGAAAATAAACTAAATAAAGGAACTATATAACAATAATGAAAACTCAAAATTATATTTTAGAAACCCTGAGGTTATCTTATATTTTTTTTTTTTTAACATATTTAACATAGATGAAAAATAATAATTTAAATATAAATTAAAATATAATTACTACCCAATATTTTCATAATATAATTTATATGAAATAATAGAGGGAAAATCATAATAATTATGGTTTACTAAAAAAATATGAGAAATTTATTTCTTAAAAACCAAAAAACTAACCCAAAAAGGGATTAAATAATTCATTTAATACTAAATATCATTTACATAACATTATATGTTTATCAATTTCAATGTAAACTCTTTAGAAATCATAGAAAATTCATATAATATCATTCTGACAACATCTATGTGTAAACATTACACATATCCTTACCAAACCCCTTAAAAAAAGCTTATATGTTTAATAACCAACAAGGAAAACATCCAACATAATTATATAGACTAAATAATAATTTCCCAATTCATAAGACATGAGTATTTGGCACAAAATTCATGGTAGAAATATCCAGATAACCTATCCTTTATACAATTTTTTTAGAGGAAAAACATGAATGAAACACATAAAAAAATTAATTTATGTCATGAAATAAATGAAATAAATTTAACACAATAATAAATCATTTTTTAAAATTGAAAAATACCTTTTATTTTAAAAATAGATTAAAATAAAAAAAATCATGCAACATAGGGAAGGGGTGGTTTTCATTAATTAAAATAATAAATCTCACAATAGAATTCAAAAATCAGATGATTATTCACGTGGTTTGAGAATATATTGGAACCATATACAATAAAATAATACATTTATTTTTCAATTTTTAACAATATTGAAAATATTTCATACAAAATATTTAAAAAGAATCATTTTTAAAACATTGGAAATTTTTTTAAAATATATAAAATTTCTATCACAATTTATTAAATGTACATATAATTACATCCAAAAAATAATTTTATTAATATGGATATGGATTATAATAATATTTAAAAATAAATAAATGATTTTTGATAAATTTTTTAATTTTTCGTTTCTCTTACATCGAGTATGACTCTTTTTCTACATTTTTTATCATAAACATCTTCAGACAACCTCCTTTTTATAACATGTTTATAAATCTAAGGTTTTATTATGATAAACTTAAGACATATAGAATATGGAGTGGGAATTTATTATGAGATTTGGGTAGGGATTGACTGATATAAAAATATCAAAATATGTTGGGAAGAGAAGAGATGAGGATACATTTTATAGGTTATGTTTGTTCTCTTGTATTACATAATGCATTAAATTAATATGAAATAATTTTAATTTAAAAATACAAAAAATTGGATATACATCAAATTTAATATGAGTATTATCTTAAACACTCTAATTGAATAAATTTTTTATATGAATAAGTTTATTTTTTTACCATTATCTATTCGCATTAACGCACTTTACCCTTTTCGTGATTACTACTCAATCAATGTATTAAAAAAATTTTATGGGTCAATAAAATAAAATTAAAAATGGAAAATTACTCTTAAAATGAAAAAGTATTATATTATAAACCATATCAAATTGACATGGATGATGATAGTATTTTTTAATTATAATCAATTAATAAAATATTGTTTGTTATAAAATATCATTAATTTCATTAATTGAATGATTAATTTAATTGGAATTTAAAATCATCACTATTAGAATATAATTCAAATATATATTTAAATATTTAAAAACCTATAATATATTACATTTTCCATTAAAAATAGTCGTACACTATTACTTAACCACAAAATATTTCATTATATTTTTCAACATAATTTAGAGGGTGTTTTTTTACTTGAAGAAGCATTGTATCGATATTTTATATGTAATAAAGATAATTATATAGTCAATAAATTTTAAAAATTATTATAATTTAAAAAAATTCAACTTATTTCAAAATGAATATTTTTATTCACTAAATATATATTAAATGTAAAATTAAGGTCATGAAAAATTATCGGATATGTTATTTTTTACTTCTCTTTCCATACACAAGAATTTGGAAATGTCACATACAATTTCAATCCAAAATTAACATTAATCCAAAGAAATTATAAATAATTAATCTTGTTTATAAATTACTTCTTAATTATTCAATGTTGTCATTATAAAAATATTTGTTTAGTGTTGCGTAAGAATTGTATAAATATAGAAAAAGATTTTCATTTTTTATTATATTGTAAATTACAATTTAGATTTTCCAATATATTTTCGTGATATATTATTTTGTTATAGTTAAATATTTTTTACACAAATTTATCTAAAATTTATATCATATTTATGTTATGGTGATATCAATAAATAATAAGAATTTGAAAAATAATTATTTTTTTTATCATAATCGATGAATTAATATTCATCTAAAATTAATGAACACCAAAAACTATGATAAATTTGACATTAAAAAGCCATAATTTTATTATATTTATTCAAATTAAATTCATAAAAGTGAGATAAATTACATTTTATATAAATTTCAAAATAAAAACAATAAATTACACTTTACATAAAAATACAGTTTTAAGCATGAAAATTAATATATATAAAAAGTAAGAATAAATATATTTACTATGAAATTAATAATATAATTTAAAAAGGAATAAAAATTATATTAGTTGAATATAAAATTTAATTCATAATACTAATTTTAAAATAAATATCTCAAAAATGTATAAAAAATTATTATTTCTCGCTAATCCATGAAAAATAAATTTGTTAAAAAAATCTCATTATATTACCCCGATATTATGAATACATAAATTATATCTTTAATTTTCATAAAATTCATTATTTTCTTGAAAATAATATAAAATTATCTCACTATAGTTAATATTTTTTTTTATGAAAACTTTTTAAATGAATAAAATTATTTTACAAAAAAACATAGTACTTATTTTCTTAAACATTTTCAAGATATTCTTATTTTTGAGTTCCATTAGATCTATTACATAATGTTGTTAATAATTTTCCTACACACCTATTAAATATCTACTTTATAACTGAAACAACATAATAATATTATATCTTTGTATGTTTAATCATGGTGTTGTGTGTTATATATGTTGTCAAATAAACTTCTCTTTTATAACAATTATGTGTTACATTCAATCATCCATTAATAAATCTTCACCTAAAAATTTTAAATCAATCTTGGAAGAAAATAATTTTACCATTTAAAGTATATTATTTGAAATTCCACCTCATAATATATGTTAATAAGGTGTCCCGTTGAATGGAGGGAAAAAGAAAAATGAAGATCATCAGAAATATTTCATCATTAGGATTCTAACATTTTGAAAATTTTAGGAAAATAAAAACATAAACATGGAAAAAAAGATAATTTTATGTTACTAGAAATATTAATAACTTATTATTAAATGTGTTAAATATAATTTACCTTCATACAATATTGAGTTTTTTTAGTACAATGTATTATAAAATTATGTCATAAATCATACATAGCAAATAAAATAAAATATAGTAGTCACCATTACTCAATATAAGTTATTTTACAACTTTAATTATTTAAGAAAAAAAGATATCAATTTACTAAATTTATTCACTATATTAAATATTACTACTTCTATTCATTTAGTAATTTGTAAACATTATGAAAAAGAATAAAAAAATGTGGGGTGTCGAAAAAAAACTAATTATGAAAAAAAATTGGTCTAATGAAAAATAATAAAATCCATGAAACAATTACCTTTATATTGAATGCATTTTATAATATGAAATAAAAAATTTCTACAAGAATAAAATAATCGCATTTTTCTAAATAAAAATATTAAAACCCATATCATGAAATTAATAATCTTTTTAGAACCATATAGCATCACGTTCAGAAAAACCATTAAAAAATAAATTTCAATTAGAAAAAATATATATGTTCAACTTCTAATATAATTCGACAATGAACATTGTCATTACCCAATGCAATTTTGATATATAATGGGGCTCACCATTCGTACAATATATATCATTCTCATAGTTTTTTACATGAGATATAACAATGATCAAGCCTTCATCTAAGCTATATCTAGAAAACCTATTATTTTTAATGGATATCATCAAATTGTATAATTTTATTGGGAGCACCCATCATTCATATAATTCTAATGTAAAATGAAAATTTAGTTTTATATTTCATATTTGTCATCATAAAACCTATATAAACACTCTACTAAATAAAAACACATTTCAATAAAAAAAATATCATTTTCTTTTCTAAAATTACTAGAATTTTCCTAAAACTATACACATAATAAGGAAACTATTTTCATTGGAAATAACCAATAAAATAGATATAGGAAACATAAAATAAAAGATATGTAATTATGGGGGTCAATTCCACTCATAATGGATTAGTTAAAATACATTCATTCATATTTTAATCGATGATGTCAAAAACTATCTCATTCTGAAAATGAGAAGAAGGATTCCATTAAATCTATTTATTAAAAAGTTTAAAATTGAAAAAAATAAATGTAAACCATTATTTTTAATAGTTGTAATAATTTATGGATCATTTTTATAAAATATGGATATTAAAGGAATAAAACTATTGATGTTATAATTTAAATGATTATTTTTAAACGAAAGTCTATTTGCATGAGTGTGATTCATCACATAAGTCATTAATCATCATGAATATTAAAAATAATTAAATTATTTACATTCTTTAAAATTATTTTCCTTATTATTACATATATTATGTAATTTGTTTCCATTATATATATATTTTTATAATCCCTTATGTTTAGGTTAGATGTTCAGATGGTATTAACTAATTATATCCAAAATGAATTTGCTATTATATGTATGATAAAAGGTCAAATTAATCCAGAAACTCAAGAATAACAATCTTGAAATAAATATAATTTTTATATGAATATTATACTATTAATTATATCAATTAAATATGGTCATGAAAAATGAAATAATTTAGAAACATGGATATGGTAGTCTATACAATCTTTTGAGTAAAATTCACATTTCTCAATAATTATTATGGAATGAATGAATGTATAATTTTATGTTTAATAAATTACCATAATAGTATACATATCATATTAATTATTCAAATATACTTATATGTAATATTCATGTGACGTTCTGATGAAAATTGAAACACAACACTTCATGGAGGCGATAGTCCACATGTACACACGAACAAAATTATCAATTCCCAGTGCAAGGGAATGTATTAAGATAAATGATATATTATATTTTAATAATGGAATATATTTCATTAATAACATAGATAAAGATTATTTCCATCATTATAAATAGTCATGAGAGGCGTTCATGGAAAATTAATTACATAAGTTCATGAGGCCTGATACCGCCGAAGAAACAAATGATGAATTATTTCACATTTGAAAGAATATGTGTTGGATATTGCATGTTCCAAATACATAATCACAACAATAAATATATACTATAATTTATATATTATTTTAACGAGGCTGAAAAATGGTTTATAGATGTAGAAGAAGAAATAATACTAAAACTATATATATAAAAACAATACATTTCCATGGAAATCCCTATTTTCTTAACCCCATATGACCTATAAAATCGGTATTCTACCTAAAAAAATAACTCGATAATTTGTGGAATTATGACGGTATGTTATTTTTGTTTGTATCCACTAATCCAATTGAATTTCTATTTTTTCAATAAATTAGAATAAAATGTTCCCCATTAAAAGCGGGGAGGGATGTCTAGAAATTTCAATCTACAATTATAAAATAAAAATTAATATTTAAATAAAAAGGATAAAAACTTATAAATTTTTTAGATAATATTATTATGGTAAAAAATAAACACATATAATATTTCTTTATCTTGTTTAGTTTAGATTTATAGCTTTATAATTTTTTTTATCCCATATTTTCCCCCTATTAACTCTTATTGTAAATATAATTTTTTTCCTTGAGGGTAAATATAGTTAAAATAAAATAAAAAATTACCTATAAATATCCCATGGAGGATATTATAATAATTATTCTAATCACATGGCATAATTAGTTTTTTAAATTTTATATCAATTTAAAATATATAATTTACTATAAAATTTCATAACAAATGATTTTAATAAATTTATATTACATTAAAATTAATAACATCAAAATAACATCTAAGAATGAAAAAAAATTTATTCTATATTTCTCATATAATGGTTGTGAATTAAATTCATTGATAAAATTACTTATTTAATAATATATATTTATGTAAAAAATATTAATATAGTTTGTTGTATTTTTCATTAATTAAATAATTAATACTTGAGCATTGCATATATATTTAATGTAATTTTGTTTTTAATATAAATTAAAAAAATATCATGATATATATATTTTTTAAATTTCATTATAATAATTATCACTAACAAAAGTTTCTTTATAACACCGTTTTAAAAATAATATTCTTACTAAAACATCTGTGTGATATGTTTTAATTTATTGTAAATAAAATAATATAATGGAAATTATCTCACCCATGTTTTCCCAAAACGAAATATATTTTACTAATGGATAATTATGATTAATATATAATATGAAAATAACATTTATTTATGTATTTAGGTAATTTTATGGTTCTTATCACTTTATTTTTATGGAGAATTTAACGATATACCATTTCCCATGACAGAGAGTTTACTAATAACATTGAAATAAATTTAGTGGTACCAATTTAATAAATTCGGACCAACTAATTCCATATATAGTTTATAAATTATAGAATTTAGAAAATTGAACTTCCATAAATTAATTTAAATTAAACTAAAAAATGCAATGAAAACTGATTTCCGGAAAACTTCCATGTTTAAAATATAAAAATATAATATGCTAAATTCAAGAATAAAATACATTTTAAAAATAAAAGATGTTTTATTTTATATAAAAATGAACTATTAAATTTATTAAACTAATAAAAAACATAATTTTAAATTGTTAATACTTTAAAATAATATGCAGATAAAAATATATCATTTCTCAATATTCCCTAAAAATTCAATATTTTAAAAATATAATAAAAATTTTAACATAGATAATTCTTAATTTTGGATATTTAATGAGTATTTATTTTTTAAAATTGACAGTATAAAATTAAACAATTAATCGGTTAAATAATATCATATAATAAATGAGATTAATAAAACTATTTCCTTATTGATTTTATGAATTACATAATATATTAATAACTTATATAACATCATAAATAAATAATTATAATAAATATTAAAATTATTTATTAAATAATTGCATCATTTTTTATAATTTCATTCCATTTTTGAAATTACATCATCAAAATTTTGCTGTCAGGCTCATAATAAGGCTTTGATTTTTCAAAATATCATTGTAGAAAACACGCATCATAAAAGGTTCAACCATATTTCCAGTTGAAAAGGTGATAATGATTTATGAAGATCATATTGAATAAAACAATGTAATGATTCCAAATTGGTTAATGTTTTTAATTAGTGTAAACACTGATATATGAAATAAAACTAACCCTGAGGGATAGATTAAGAGTGATAGTGAAAATTGTTATAATAAATTGAGTAATCAAAACAAATTTTGACTGATTAAAAGAAATTTTTTTCAAGATAAGAAAATTTAATGGATAACAGTTTTTCTTCAAAATCATATTCAAAATTTGAGGATTTGAATTTACACATATACTATGATCATAAAAATATACTTAAATATCATGTATAATTTAACTATTTAATCATTTTACACCAAACTATTATCTTTTTATCTAAATGATTAATATTAAAGATTATATTTCCATTGTTGGAGAATTATATTAAAATTATAATGATAAAAAATTAATCAAATGTAAAACAATATATTCCTTTTATCATTGAGAATTATCCGAAGTTAAAATGATTATAATAAGATAACATAATTCCCAATAATACTAAAACATTATTTTATAAATATACCATAATCCCAAAAATCCAAAAATATTACCACATGTTTAGAATTTGGCATTAAAAAAAGTAAATCCATAAATTAACTAGATAATATTTTGAACTACGATCAAATCAAAGAATTCATAGAGATTTGTTACAATAGTTTTCCATGATAAATTTTACAAGTTATCTCTAAAAAAATCAATCCCTATTATTGTATCATAACAAAAATGTATTTTACTAAATCAAATAATATCTATGGTATCAAATCCATTTACATAAATAACTACATTCACTATAAATCCCCATTAAAAAAATATTCTTAAAAAATATAAATAAACCATTTTTTCCCTAATAAATTTCGATGGTGTTATGTTTACTTTAATCCTATAATGCTCCCCAAAATTTTAGTGATCTTATTCTTAAGAACAAATTTTCACCTAATCAATTTCAAATCACATGGTTAAATATTAGATAAAATATATGTTACCAAAAATCAATAAACCATTCTATATTATAACGTTTCAATATATCCAAATAATGTCATATTAACATAAAATCGTTTATTTTAGTGGAATATGATGTTCTCTTCTTACACTATAGGTGTGTGTTTAATCGTTGGGGTAATAATGGATGTTAAAGTTTGTAAAAAATCATATTGGGTTTCCTTTTCCTAAAACTATATTATAAAATCCTTATAAAATTTTGGAATCATGATAAATATCCAAAATAATAACAATAATATATTAAAAATAATGAAATGTTTTCACTTTAAAGGTAATCTCATACAATTCATTTTTCATTTAAAATATAATAACCCATAATAAGAAAAAAAATATAAGATTTTATAGACCTATAATTCTTAAAATTAGATTAAAAAAATTTCCCAAAAATATATTGTTATTTTCCTAAAATGAAATTAACAATAAATAATATAATAAACCTTTGGGTTGTATTAAAATTAATGTATTTTAATATAATCTTGATCATCTTAGTAATCCAACACATAAAACATGAAAATTGATGTATATGAATTAAAATAGAATGTAAAAATAACAATTTTAATTCCATTATTATATTAATAACACATCATATTACCACACATGTAAACATATTAATCTCAGTTGATATCTAAACCTCTATCATAAAACAATTGTCAGAATCTGGCCATAAGATTTATATATTATTGATCTATTGAACTAGAATACACAATATTATAACCAATAGGATATTTTGGTTTTACATAACTAGTGTATTATTAATTAACTCAGGAATAAAAACACATATTTAGAAAAGAAGACACATATTATCAACATATAATCATTCTAAACTTGAAAATTTTAAAACAAAACAAGATTTCATTTCATGATAAATATTCATTCCTTTAATCATAACTATAAATTTTTCATCCACCATCCTTGAACACTTTGAAAATATTTTACAAAATGTTAAATAATCACAAAAACATTGATATAGGGGGAACATGAAATGTTGTAACATTATAAGATTTTACAATATGTCATTTTTGATAATTTTAAAATATTTGATAGCTTAATTTTATCAAAACCTCATGCAGAAACTATGTCCAAATATATTATTATTTAAAAAATTCATATAACCTTATATTTGTAATTTTAGGAATGTGTGATATTAAATATATTTGGAGAATATAGTTTAAACAGTTTAATATAATTTATCTAGTAGAAATTAAACAAAAAATAATTAAACTTGAAAGATGTGTTTTTTTTAAAAACTATTATTATTCCCACAATGGAATGGTAATATTATAAATTAAAATTTTTCAAATGTATAATTAGACTAATTAAACATATTTAAAACCAATTTAGGCCAATGGGATGAATTTCCAATTGAAATTGGTTATAAAAAAATATCATTCATATGAACATTTCACTTTAAAACACCTCCTTATATTATTTTATGGGAGATTAATTTTAAATCTATTTTTTTTAATTATGTGAATACGATTAGATAAAATAGATTCCATATATGTAATAATATATTAAAAAATTAGGTTTTATAGTCAATTAAAATTTTATTTATTAATTTTTTACTGTGGGAAAAAATTTATTTACCAAAGTTTAATAAAAATAGTGAAAATTGTAAAAATTAGAAGGTAAAATCATAGTATACCTACAAAATATGAAATTAATTTTCCATGTGAGGTATTTTTTATCTCTAACCATCCTAAAATACAATAATTTACAATATAATTTGTTTAAATTAATTCCACTGCAATGTGGTTGTCATTAATTATAAAATAAACATTATTTTAATCAATAAAACACACTTCTCCTCTAGTATAAATGTGGTTACTCACCAAATCATTTCAACCCAAATTCCCTAAATAACTTATAATATCTACCCAAACATTGACTAGTAACTTTCCAAAAGTCCTAGTTATAATATTATCTAGAAAATAATATATCCAAGGTCCTCAAGGTCCACTCAAAGAGGTGATATACAATAGATAATTTTCTTAAAACACAAATCATAATTTATTTTATTACTCTACATTATTATCGATTCCACTACCAATCAAGGAATGAAAAAATAATAATGTACATAATGTATTTTTATTTTAATAATTGAAATATTACATCAATTATTTATTATTACTTCCTACTATCAAAATGAATGAAAATATTTCCCAAATTTTACTAGTTAATGGCCTCTTTGAATAATGTTTTTTTATTTACCTTTATCACCTTTATAGATGGAAATAAAACTATTATTTAGTGAAAAATTACATTAATAGGTATATTAATATAAATTTAATGTTTTTCAACATGTATATACTCCAAATATTAAATAAAATGTTTCTAGTCCATGGTATATTGAAAAAAACCACCAAAATAAACAAAACATTTATCATTAACACTTTTTATAATGAATCAACCTCGTGTATGAAAGTCAAAGTATAGGAGAGACCATATATAAATATTGGAGGTAATTTATACCATTTATTTACACTTCTATATTTTTATTTTTATTGTTTATTTAAACTTAAAATTATACACAAATGAACCGACCTTGAAAATTGTGAAACGAATGTACCAAAAATAGTG
Source organism: Viscum album (assembly GCA_963277665.1). Taxonomy (NCBI): domain Eukaryota; kingdom Viridiplantae; phylum Streptophyta; class Magnoliopsida; order Santalales; family Viscaceae; genus Viscum; species Viscum album. Next base: position 538,288,397 of record OY728120.1, on the reverse strand, counting down.
GAAATTGTGATATATTATTAATAAATGGGTCGTAATATTATAAAAAATATTTCATATAATGTGTTATAAATATTAATATGGTTCACTAATGAATTATTAATATTCTTTAAACAATTTAACAAGATTTTGATGTATATAGAACATAATATAAGTGTGGGTTAAAGGGTTCTCGTTTCACTTTATCATCTCTCAGATATATGCCTTATTAACCAATTATTTCATGGGTTCATTTATATAATTCTCATTAATATATAATATCATTAATATCATTATATGAATGTTTTTAATTATCTCATTTAATTAATATTAATTTTATAGGGAATTGGATTCGACTATTTACAAAGGGGTAAGTAAATTATAACTTAATTTACATTCTTTTGGTAAACCATATACTCAATTGATTATTTCAGGATGTGATTATGTGAAAGATGAATTTTTAATATATTATTATCAATTTCAGATTTTTTTTAGGATTTACAATAAATACAAAAAATCTATTTATTTTATTAATCCTATCTTCAATGTAGATTGTATTAATAAATGACTCTATTTTAAAACTATCTTTTATGGTTTCTCATAAAAAAACACTTTTATCTCATTTCCATATTATTATAATAATATTCTAAAAAAATTTACTATCTTATTTTTAAGTAATTGTTAAATTATTTGTTTTATTTTTAAAAAATTGTTTAATTTGATTGGTTTTCACATTCTGAGTGATGTTCTTTATGACTTTACCCAATTAAAACACATGTGGAATGTTTTTTAACCTATAAGTAATAAGAATAATTTCTATTAATGATGACACATTAATGACTTAGTGAATCTTTACCAATCATAAAATGTAATTTTCAATGATTTTTTTTGTTTCAAATAATTTTTAAAAAATGTTTTTTAAAATAGAATGGATATTTTATTCAAAAATTATTTCAATGTAGGTATGGTTTTTATTATGTTATAGATGTGACCACTCAATCCCTCAAATGTCTGGGTAATTTTGTATAACTCATGTGTATATATTTTATGTGTGAAATTTATTACATGCTCACAATTTTTTGTGTGATCTTTAGTATATGTTCATAATGTAATGATAGAACCTGATGACATGTACAAATAGTTATTTTAGGACTTGGTTTCATACCCACAATTCCATGTGAGGGTCTCATTTCATGTCCATAGTATAATTAGCTAACATATCTCTATTTAAACATGTTCGCAATGTTATAATTTTATGTGTTTTCCAAAATTCCATTTTTTATTATAAAATTATTATTTTTTGATTTGTTTCATATGATTTATTTATTTGACTAATTTTTATGATCTCTGTTATTATGGGTATGACATTTCAATGATATGCTTATATTATCACACACTTATTCTCATGTTAAGAATCATTTTTTCCTTTTTTACCCCTACTAATCTTCTGCGATCACTATTTTCTTATGATTATATTCCCCAATCTACGATGAATGGTATTAGGTTTTTTATGTAAAAATGGGATTTAGTTATAAAGGAATAAACTAGAGGAAATATAGTCATTTTATGTAAAAGTGGTTTTTTATTTCAATTACTCCAACAATACTTAACCCATATTATTATGAAATGGAGTTGTTGTAATAGAAATACTAATATATTTAAATGTAACATCTATTAATGAAAAGGGAAGTTCATGATTTTTAGTTTTGTAGAAATAATTTAGTTAAAAATTAGAAGCAACGATGAGAAACCCATTTTTTCAACCATAAAAGTAAGGCTATAATATAATCATATATATATTGGTAATGATATGGAATAACCTAATTTTCTATATGTTTATATTTTACATGAAGTTTCCCTTTATAATTTTGTTTTAGTAGTAATATTATTTATACTCACACAATTATTTTTTGTTTTAGTCAATGGATAGAACCCGAAGGATCTATTTAAATGATGAATGTGATTGAAAGTGAAACAGTTATCCTAATGGGAAGATAGACGATATGGCTATTAGAATAAAAAATCATGTTGTTATACTAGCATAACATAAGAATTATACAAGGATTCCAAATGGGAAAAGTACATATCATCAATCTATTTATAATTTTACGAGCCATCATCCACCTTCATTTAGTGGATCTAATGATACACTTGTGGCATGTGAGTATCAGCCCAGTTGGTGAGGACTCCTTAAGTGCATCAAGGAGACCCGAGATTACATTTAGGAGGAGGCATATTTTTTGTTGATGTATCAGTACTGTAGCAGGTACTGTTTGGTACTTTACTAGCTAGGAATATTCCCTCATTTATACCTTCAGGCCACCGATTTGGTCCTCGAGGCCTTTAAGGACTTCGGGCGACCCATGCCTTCGGGCTACCTCACAACTTCGAGACACCTTAAGTGATAATAAAAATTATACAACCTATAAGGAAAATGTTCCCGAAGGAGGATGAGAAATGGGCTTTCACCAAAGCAGATGATAAACGGATTGCAAGAATATCGGGATATGTAACCTGCCATTGGGCCAAGCCTCTGAAAACTCATGAAAGCCTAGCCGAATAGCCATGTGAAGTTGGAGAGCTGATTTCATGATGAAGATGCTGGGGTGGAGGAGTTCCAAGTAGTCTGTCTGGGTTGTTTGCAATTTTTGAATCTTACAGGCAATGAATTCCTCTAAGGCATATGGGCCATGTAATGCTTACTTCTACGGGCCTTGTAAGGGTACCACCTCATTCCTTGAATGGTGGACTATCAAAATCAAACATAAAAGGAAGGCCTTCAGGCCGTTGGTGGAATAAAACACTTGTGGCTGAAAAGATAGATCAACACCATAGTGAAAATATGTTATTTTCATTAATTATTGAGATATGATAAATTTTTACAATATTTTTATCATCTTGTCGGTCAATAAGATCATTGGTGGAATCATAAAAATAATTCTATTAAAGAAGATTAATTTAAATAAATGGAATTAGTGGAATTCAAGTGGATAATAATAATAAATTATTTCCCTCGAAATATAAATACAATGAGAGAGATGTAATTTCATATGAAAAATAAAAAGGATGATTAATAAAATTGTACATATGAGAAATATTTTAAAAGGATTTCATGGTATGAATTTTGAATAAATAATATCATTAAAAGTAAACCTGAATGAATATTTAGTATCTTGAAAAATAATTCATCGAAAGTCATTATCACTGATAGACATTGGATGCTATGTAAAACATTTCCATGTGAAATAAAAGAGGAAATGGAATCATGAAACCATAAAATATTAAGTGATAACATGTGGAAGACAAATTTAATAGAAACACCAATGCTTTTACACATATATTGAATAAAAAGTTTCATCACCCTACATGATAAATTTTTTGTAGTATCACTTAGGTGACTGCCGATGAGTAATGAAAAATTATTCTTATAGGGGAAGCCCCAAAATGAATAAAAAAACGTGGGAGTAATGAAAATAGGCTAGTAAATGATATTAAGGGAGAGATATGTAAACAAAATTAACTACAAAAATTCTATTGTTTTCAAATGCAAGGTTTTGGGGCATTTTTCTAATCAATTCTGCAATCCATTGGTTAATATAGAAAATAATTCAAAACAAAGTATGAAGAAAAAATAAAAACATGAAAGCATATGAAATTAAATAGACTGAAGAATAAGTTTTTAATTTTCCATAGTTGGGTATAACATTAGTGAGACCCATTGAAATATATTTTTTTACTATTTAGGGAAATTTAATGTTATTACCTCCCTCTATAATAATTAAAGAATGACTAATCTTATATGTATTGTTCCACTATAGTTTATCTTTATATATATGAAGGAATATTATGAATTATACTGTAAATGAAGAAATGTAATTGATGTGATATATTTTGGAGAACACTTTATTAAGGGAATGTTAACACAATATATGCTTTGGTTTTTGAGAAAATGATGAAATAAGGAGATGATTGATTCAGATTAAATAAATGGGATAGTGATGGTATCATTCTAATTAATTTATGTTGACAAGGTGTTTTATGAATTGATTTTATATATTTTTTGGTTTTATGGTTTCCAGAAGGAGTTAGTTATTGAATTAATGGATTTCATCACTATTGTTATGTTGTAATTCATCTTCTTACAATTTTGTAAGAGATAAAATGATAATGATAGTCACATATTTTTTATTTTGAAACAAAGAGATAAATATTGTAGTTTGGGGTATTAATGATAAATTGAACTTAGAAATATTTCCACCATGTTTATAATATTTTGGATTTTAATATGTTGGGAGGTTATTAAGGGTTACAAATTATGATTTTTTTTATCTGTTATGTATGGGGGTTTATATATTAATATAATACTTTACCCAATAAATAAATATTGGATAATTTGTGCTATTATTTTTGACTTGTTGTGATACCAAGACACCTAATCAACAACTTGTCATCTAATTATGGGTTTTATGATCAATTAGTTTTATACTAATTAATATATCAATTAATTAAATTGAGTAATAAATGAAGGGGAAATTTATCAAAGAACAATAAAAAGGGATATTGTACTCTAAGATAAAACCATGAATGTAGACATTCTAAAATTGTTTTAAAATAAAGTGATATCTTATTTTCATTGTTTATGAGTATACTAATGATTATATTTGGACATATTTGGTCAATGGTTTTGGGAATTAAATTATAATTACAATGTTCTCTATAATTATAAATTAGATCATGATAGTTAGAATACTATTTCATTTCCACAATTTTTTTCATTATCCTAATGTTCTCTAAATTAAAATCCTAGTAATGTGGTGATATTCACCATTGACCATTCCCTTTATAATGTGACTTTTTATTGACAAATTTTCTATTGTGGGTTTCCCAAAAAGGAAATTTTCAAACATCCATCAATTATTTCAATAATTTTTTAAATTTTTTTAAGGTTCAATTATGTTTGAAATTCTTGACCATATTGGGATGGTATCATATGTATTGGATCATCCACTAAATCTACTTCTAGATCATCACATGTTCTATGTATCTCCCTTGAGGGCGTACATAACTAATACCTAACATGTAATATTCATAGAATTCGTATTTCTTTAGAATGAAAATTCATATAAATAACAATTAATAGGGATTCTAGATCATATAGACAATGTTCTATGAAACATGGTCAGTTACTTGGTTAATGTTTTATAGAAAACCACTAATATTGGGACGCTACATGGGATCAAAAGGTAGTATTTTGGATAATTTATCCTCATATGTTCATATTAGAATAGTACGTTTTAGGGGTAAATTCATTTTGAGTGGGGTAGAGTGTAACACCCCATGATTTTTTGATATCCCTTTTTTAATAAATCTAATCTCTTCCATGACTTTCTCTAAATAATACATGTAGATGAAATAAATACAAAAAATATTATTACATTAAAAGAACCATTATATCCTACCATTTTGACTGGATGTAATTAATTATATTAATTAAAATTTGAAAATTTATTATTTTTTTCAATATTAATACCATAAAAATGGAATCAAAAACTAATTGAGTATAAATGATGCATTTTTTAAACATTCTATTTATTCCCACAATTGCATTTTATCTTTATAAATTAAATTGAATTCTTTTTTGAAATATGTTAATGAATCAAAAATGTTATATATTTCATATATTTAATATACTCATCTAATATGTCTGATTGGAATATGATAAAAATAACTCCATTTTTTTAGAATAAAAAACAACATCCTTATACAAAGAAATCCTACCACCTTTTATGGATTATATGTTTTAAAAATACATTCTATCACCTTTAATGGTATTATATGATAAAAGGAACTAAAATTTGTAAATTGGGATATCAAAATTATCTTAGAGAGAATTTTTGGTATTTTTCTTAAAAGTCTAATTTTTATGGAACAGTGAAAATCACTACATGTTAATTGAAAATTGATTTAGCTTATAATTTATTTTTATTGTTAAATTATCTTTTAAATTGTTTTTAAATTAATATAAGGATAATTATACATTAACAAAACCATTTTAATTTAAATATAAGTAATTTACAAATGAAATTGGATATTAAAAATTTCAACCATTGAATCATTTCATTTTAATAATATATTTTATATTTTTATCAGCGAGATTAATTTAAATATAAAATTCTCATTTAAAGGGATTTTAATTTAATAAAATAGACTATATATTTTTAAACATAAGTTAAAACTTATTTTTTAATTTAATTTAAATTTTAATTATTAAAAAAAATTATAGTTGTAAAAAATTATTTGAAAAAGTATAAAAAAACAATAACAAAAGGTAGTGTTAAAAGGAAAAATCCTCACATTCCTAAAAATTACAAAATTAATGGTTGTTAGAGTTATTTATAGAAAATAAATAGACACCAAAATAATATTTAACAATGTAATTTATTAAAATTAATTCCCCCTTAATGTGGTTGGCTTTAATTATACAATAATAATTACATTAATCGTTTAAACCAGCCTCTCCTCACGTAAAAATACCACCTTGTCAGAACCCCATTCTAAACAAAATCCATCATTATTATCAAATATTAACCCAATTCCCTAATAATAACTCTATAGATGATATATTTCTATATTATTTTACAAAAAAACATAGTTAAGGTCCTAAACGGTCTCTCTGAGAGGGGATATTCAAGAGGTAATTTTCTATCAACATGTCTTTTAATTTAATTTTTTCTTCCACTTTATCCTCAACTACACCATATATGAATAGATTATTACCCTAGTATCTTTAATATAATGGATTTTATTTTTAATAATCCATGACTTGAATATATTACTTATATTACAAAATCATATTAACAAAAAGGAAATTATTGTCCAAATGATTCCCTCTAATTGCCTCTATAAATAATGGTTTTTTTGTTTCCCATTACCTCCTTCTTGGCTGGCCATAAAATTTTTTTATTTTAAAATAATATTATAACAGGTACATTACAACAACATTTTTGTTATATAAATTATATATACTCTTAATATTAATAAAAAACAAATATAATCTTTGGTATTTTGAAAAAATCATAAAAAATAAACATAACATTTATCGTTAATATTTTACCAAGTGAATAATCCTCGTGTATAAAATAAAAATGATAAACTTGACTATATAAAATTATAGATGCGAATTAATAAAATTTAATTACACTTTTGGATTTATATTTTCATTCTGCACAAAAATCCATTGTTGTACACAAATGAACCAACCTTTAGATTCGTGAACCGAAGACAACTGAAACAATAAAAATCATGAACCATTATAAGTGATTGGATTGTTAGATGTTAAAAAAATATAATATAACGAATTATAATAATGAATATGTTTTTTTAATGAATTAATCACATATTTAAACAATTATATATGAAGTTGAAGTATGAAAATCAAAGGGGAAGCATTTGATAAGTGTTTAAAATCTCAGTTTTTCATCTATGAGATATATGACTTATTCAAAACTTATTTTTTTGATGAATTATAAAAAACCATTGGATATTTAAATTCATGAATCTATTTATCTTCATGCAATCAAGTGTCTCATTTTATAGTTATTACATTTATGGGATATATGATTCAACTGATTACAAAGTAGTAATGAAATTATTAACCTAATTTCCATTCTTTCAGTTAATCTTTTACTCTATTGTGTTTGTCATGATATAATTATTAATGTGATTAATTTAGATTATATAATTCATAATTTATAATTTATTATATATATATATATATATATAATACAAATAAATATGTAATTTTTGTAATCCTCACTTCAATCGTATGATATTTATAAGTGATTTTGTTTTCAAAATTATCATTTTAATAATACACTGAAAATTATATTTCCCATCCATGTACATGTGTTTTTAAAGTTGTTTAAGAATTTTTTTTCTATTATATTGTTATTTTCTAATGAAATTTCTTGTTATATTTTAATTTTTATCAATTGGTTTGAAATGATTCTTTTTTTTCAAAGTATGGTTATTTATGACTATTTATAAATAAATACACAAGGATTGTTTTCTACCATAAACATCATGAATGGATTTTAGCACTGTCATGAAGAATTAATTAATTGAGTATTAATTTTCAGGATTACATGGTTACTTTTAAAGAATATATTTTTATTTAGAATCATTAAAAAAATTGTGTTTAAAAAATAAAAATGACATTTTCATCAATATTTATTTAAAATGTTACCAAAATTTATTTTCCATGTGTGATAATAATTCTTGATGTTACATATACCTTAAGGGGGATTTAATTTAATGAACTTATCTTTATTATTATTATTACTGGTTTATGATTATCATGGTTCCATATTTATTAAACCAATTTCTCTTCTTCTGGTTTATGTTATTATGAGTTATTTATATTAATATTGAACTTGTATTTATGGGTATCATTATGTGATGGTTTGGCCCAATATCTTCATATAATGAATTGTGAAATGATAGATAGCTCATGAGCATATAGGCTTTTCCTGAACATGATTACATGTTCATAGTGTTATGCATGAACCTGATTACATGTTCATAATGATATGCCTCAAACATATTACTTGCTATGAATATAACATGTGAAATTGATTACATGTTCATGATGTTTTGTGTGGACTTGGTTTAATGACCATAATTTCATAGGAGTTCATATTTTCATGTCTCTAAAATATTTAGTGAACCCATATATACTTACACATTAGCGTAAATTCAATTGTTTTACATAATTCCTTGTATTATACCACATTTATTCCTTTACGATTCTTGTCTTATTAAATTTTATGATTTATTCCAAGACACAAAATTATGATCCTTGATATAGAGGGTATGACTTTCGAATGGTATGTTCATATTATACCATTATTTTGTTTATGTTATGATTCATATTTCCCTTCTATGCTATTATAATCCATTTGAGATCACATTTTTCTTATGATTATTTTCTAAAGGAGATAAATGAAAAATTTTTATTAACATGTTTTATTTTTTACCAAGTTTTAAAAGACTCTAAATCCATATGATTCTTTTGTGGATTTTTTGTAATATAAATATTCATATATTTATATGTAATATCAATGTATGAATAAATATGGGTGATATAAATCTATGAAAAACATGAAAATCCAAGAAATGATAATGTTTCTTGTAAAATATCATTGACCTTATTTAATGAAACATTTCTAAATTTTAAAAAACACACTTTTAGGTAAACTAATAACTTTAAACCACATATATAGTAATAAAAAACCCATTCACTCATAATGTAGATTCAAATTAACAAAAACATTTCAATACCATTGGAGTTGGAATAACCAAATGGTTGAAAACCAATATAAATATAAAAAATATATAATAATTACCTTATGCATCAAACAGATCTAATTTTACTCACCCTTTATATAAAATATACGGAGATCATCCATTTTTCATGATCGATAATTGTCCTCAAGTCTTCATATATTCTATATCAGGCTCATCCATGAGTTATAATAGGGCTCAAATCAGTAATTAATTTTTATTGAGATCACTAATTATTCATATAGTCCTAAATTGTCGATATTAAACCATTTTATGATGGCATATTTAAATTATAAAACCCATTTTAAAAATGTTATAAATATAAACACATTTTAATTAAAAAAAATTCTTTTTAAAATAAATTTTTAAAAATTGGAAAAATTTACCCTTCATAAAGAAAAAATAATAACTGAATAAAAATTAATTATAAAGTAAAAAATTAAATAATTTTGAAATCATGTATATATGAAAATCAACTCATGTTATTTAAGTTAAAAAAATTCACTCCATATTTTTTTAAAAACTTCAAAGTGTAAATCATTTGGAAAATAGAAAAAAGAATCATTTCAAGATCACTTACATGATAATAGAAAAAAACATATGTACCATTTTAATAAAGTATTAATATCGGTGAAAAATAGAGTTTAAGATAACATTTAAAACATATGTTTGAAAATATTATCCCTTACATGAAGTCTAATTCATCACATTAGTTATTAATCATCATTAATAGTAAACTTAGTGTAACTATTAAAATTATAATGAAGAATTTTCAAGTTAATTACACTATTAATATTATATATTTACATATAATTGAAATTATTTAACCCCTTATATACATATCAAATGTTTTGAGGTTATTTAGTACATATTTCCAAAATGAATTTTATATGTTGATTATGTTCAATTTTATCATTAGTCAACCAAATCATGAATAAATATAATTAAATAATTATAATTTTTATAACTAAATTATAATTTTAAAATAGTTCATTTTATATAGTTATGATAAATGAAATATGTTACCATCTTGGAGATGTTAGGTTGTATGTACTTATGAGTGTCATTTCCATTTTTCAATTATCATTACGGATGAAGGAAATGTAATTTACCTACCCATAATATTCATAACATCCAAAATATGATATTTTCTCTTCATATATACTTATATATATCATCTATGTGATATGATTACTAAAAATTAATGACGTCAATTTGTGGAGGTAGTAGTCCACACATTCACCCTAACGATGTTATCATTTTTCAATAAATAGAAATTTATGAAGGTAAATGATATATTATATTTATTTTAATGATAAATATTTCATTAATTTCATATATAACCATTATTTAAATCATTATAACGATTCTAAAGTGATATATGTTTAAAATCAATTACATTGGTTCATAATGATGTAACTCTTCATACACTTCACCGATGAATTATTTTCCCATTTTATGGTAGGGGATACGAGTATTGGAAATGAATCAAACATAATTAAATATCATTATGTTTTTATACTCTATTTATTATTTTACCATGTGTTATGATGGTTTCAGGGTTGTGTAATATAATTCAAAAGTAGCACTTGTAGATAAAATCAATACTTATTCTAAGAAAACCAAATTTTCTTAACACATTAAGAATTATAATTTTGTTATTAAACCCAAAACAATTCTTCTACAATTAATTGATGGTTTATATAATGGTTTCTTATATGGGTATTTGCTAAAAAATATTTGGACTTAATTTTGAATAAATGATAATAAAAGTTCCCTCTAACAAGATAAGGGAGGGTCTCTATTGAAAATTTTCAAAATAATTATTTAATATAAATGAATATTTAATTAAATATCTATAAAACTTATTAATTTTAAATATATTAGGGGGATTGGTCTAATTAACATCATACAATAATTTATGAAACTTTCTAGGCTACATTTTCACCCTGTTTAATTATATTAAACCCTTATTTTACCCATATGACTCTCACTATGACCACCTGGTTTTTCAATCATTCAGGGACAATATAGTAACTATTAAATAAAAAAATATTGATAAATAGAACATGATTAAAATTTTAAACATTATATTAATCCCTTTGGAGGAATTTATTATTTTTATGAATTTATTAATAGTTAAACAAATATTATTTACAAGAAAACATGAAAAAAATATATTAAAAAATATCCTTAATTTTAAATTAGTTATATAAAAAACACAGTAAAATTTTAAAAAATATTTTATAATATCTATGAAATGTCATGGTAATAATGAAAATTCGTTTATAACTTAATTAATCTCAAAATTGATTTATTTTAATATTTCTACATCATATATTTTTGTTTCTTATAATTTAAATTATTACTGGATCAACGATGTTCACGCATTTAAATTAATTTTAAATTTGATAAAAATTAAAAATAACATATCATGATAAAGATAATACATCAATAGTTCAAAATAGTAATTACATTTAAACATATTCTACCTATAAGATAATATCAAAAAATTTACACTTACTGAAAAAATAGTAACAATATTGACTTTTCATTAAATACAATATAATAAAGGACATAATCTAATCTATGTGGTTCCCAAGAGTAAAAAATTCAACCCATGGATAATTATGGTCAAGATATAATCATAAAATTGGGGTTGTGGTTGTTTTAGTTCATTTAATGGTTCTAATAATATTAATTTTAACACAAACAATGGGATTTACCCTATACCATTGTAATAACATAAAAATGATTACCATTCATAATAACAAAAATAAAAGGGACCATACTAAAAAATCATTACCCATTGATTCAAAATATATTAACAATTTTTTAAATTTTAAAACTCATAATTTTTATTTTTCAATTTAATATTAAACTAGTTAAACAAAAACATGAATTAATTTTTGGTGAAACTCTTTTTTTAAATATAAATTATTTTTATGTTAAATATATCTTAAAATCAATTAAAACATAACAAGAATATTTTAAATAAAAAATAACTTATTGAAATTTTTAACTAATTAGAAACATAATTTAACCATTTAGATACTTTAATTTGAAATGTAGTTTTTAATGAGAATGTATATTTTTTACTATTCACAAGAAAATTTAAAAATATCCAAAATATATTAAAAACTCATCGTAAGATAATTACGACATTAGTAATTTTAATATAAAATTTTTATTTCTAATTTAAAATTTAATAATAAAAAAATTAAAATATTAATTAATATCTTATAGGAAAATGTTATATTAAAGTCATTTCCTTTTTGATTTTAAGAATTATTCAACATATTTATAATTAATATAACAACATAACTGAGGAATAATAATAAATATGAAAATTTTTGACTAAATGATTTCATTTTTACTTAATTGTTTGTCCAAATAAATAGGAGACTGATAAAATATTCTGGTCGAATGAATGTGAATGGCCTAGAGAGTATAAATTACCACAAGACCAAAAATCAATGTTGTGCAATAAACACAATAAATTCATTAGAAATTCTGGTAACATGATATGATTTTAGATTAAATATAATTTTTCTAGAGTAAAGTAATCCCTTTACAATCTAGAAATATAATACATGGACACATACTTACTTGAATTTCATCAGAACCAAAAATCTAATTTCTTCCCTCAAATTCATGTTTCGATTTTTTTCACATTTATCTCATTTTTTCTCCATGTGATGAGTATTATAGTTGTATATTTATAGACAAAGTCAATAAATCAAATTTATCAGGTCAAATTATACCTAAAAGTATTAAATAATATTACTACAATTTTATGAAATAAATAAACCCAAAAAAATTATAAAAATTAAAACTTATATCTATAATCTATTGAATATATCTTGAGCATTATAAACTAATTTAAAATGACCAACATATATCATTAATTATAAACAAATACTTATAATTCTTCAAAAATATTATAGGATAATTTTAAAACACACAAATTTTTAATAGTTTTATAATATATTCTACAAAAATGAACATACCATGTACCTCTAAACTACATTAGTTACTCATAACATCATATAATACAAATTTATATTACTAAATCATATAATATCAAAAATATAAAAACTAGTAAATAAATTAATTTAATGATATGAAAATTATAATATAATCTTGTATAATTACAAAATATTAATCATAATTTATTCATTAAATTAAAATACTTCTTAACAAAAAGTAATTCTATTTAAATTAATCATTGAATCTTCCCAATAATGGAGACTTAATAAAAAATAACATTAATATCTTAGTAAACAAATAATATTCTAGTCCCTTAATTTTATGTATAGTAAATCATATTTTCCAAAAAATTAAAAATCTATTTATCCTAAATATCACCTATAAACTGAATATTAAGAAGTGTCTTAACATATATTGTTTTATCATAACCTTCATATTACCTCCTAAAAAATGTAATATAATTATTCCCAAATAATCCATAAAATTAAACCAATGGGATACAAAGACATCAACCGTAATAAATTTCACCCATTGAATCATTGGTCCCCTTAAAATATCATAAATTAAAACTATAAAATTGGTTTATAATCCCATGTTCTTCTGATTGACCTTATACTTATAATACCATGATGTGTTTCAAAACTCTTATGGTATAATCAAATGAAAACATATTAATTGCTATATTTTTATAAACACTTATCTGTTACATTCTTCCAAAACCATGAACCTATACTCTATGACCCGTTTCTAAACAAAATAAAATTTTTGACTTCAATACTAATACACATAAAAAATATTAACACTCCAAAAATATACTATTAAAACAGAATTATTGGATCACATTCAGACCAATGGATCTTTTTGAAATTATTATTTTAGAGATGATGTAAATTAACTTTTAAAGTTTTCATTTCCATACGACATCAATTTTCCCAATAGAACATGTTATTTATAATTTCATTCTTTCATTATTATTTGAAATTCCAACATGTATAAATATAGAATTATTAAATTTAATTCCCATCAATATTTCCTATAACTGTTTTTAATTTTTGGATAAAAAAATAGATAAGGGATATATAGATAAATAATAAAATCCCATTTGTTTATTTCATTTCCATAGGGATATGTTACAGAGTTTTTCCTTTATCAAATTAAACATCAAGATCCTGTAATCGTTTACATAAAAATAAAAATATCATTACTACTAAATTGTTTGCATAAATAATTTTAAGAGGAGAAATATACAAAAACAATAATAATGATGGTTTCATAAATATTTTGATAAAAAAGAAAAACATTCTTTGGAATATACCTTTTAGACATAAAATTTAATAAATAGTCCAATAAAAATCGTTAACTTTAATTTTGTAATAAAATTATTTCCAATAAATATCATCACCAAAAATTTTGGAATTAGGTTGGTGACAAGGTAAATAAACATCATATCAGAATTAAAATAATCAATATAATTTTAATAACCTATCTGTTTAACTTTAAACATAATTATCCTTAGCATATAATTACTACCCAATACATTTGAGTGATATATTGGCCTCACCCATCATCAAATCCATATTGATCTCAATAATAATTCATAAAAAATATATTAGGAATTAACATTAATAAAAAACATAAATTCATAAATTTACATCATCAACCTGATAAAAATATCCCTTTTGACCATAAGTGATAACTTTTAGGATATTAATATGTGACATTTATTTAAAAAAACATCTTCAAAACTAATATTATCATATGAGAGTGAAATAGGTTGTATATGTGTGTATATAATAGAATATTATAAAAGATAAAAATAATCAAATAACATAACTAGTATATGAAATATATTTTGTTAATATATGCATTAAAATAAAAAAAAATATTTTTCCATTTTTTTTTAATAGAATTCAATATCATCCATATATTAAAATAAGAATATTTATTTTAAAACCCATTAAAATAATGTATAAAATAGTTTTAAAATTTTCTCCACTATAAATATATTTCCATAAAAATATATCCATAAATAAATTTTATGAATAATGTCACATATGAAAAAATTTAGAAAATAAATCATTTAATCATTTAAAATGTATCATTATATTAGATGTTCCCTTACCTCAGGTATGACCTATAATTTTAAATCTTTATCATTTTCATTTTTAGATATCCTCATAATAATTACACTATAATCCCTCTGTGGTTGGTATTACTACAAAATTAATTTTGGTAGAATATTAGGAGGAATGCAAAGAATGTATTTGGTTAGGGGTTTTCGAAACAAGATTTCTCAAAAGATGTGAGGAAGATATTATAGGTGTTTCCCTTTTACTAGTGATAGTAGGGGTAATCTTGGAATTACAAAAATAAATAGATTAATTTATATTATATTTCATTGGATGATGGAATAATATTGATATATTTTGAATTTACTATTAGGATTCATTGGAATGGTCTCAATCAATAATTGTTTTGTGTGGGGGTCATGATTTCTTCCTTATCTCTTTGTTTTAACACCCACCGCTACCCCCATTATCCCTTTGGGTTGTTACCACATTATAAAAGTTTTAAAATTTTCTGTTGTCATTAAAATTACAATAAAATTTAAACATTAATTTAAATACACCATAAATAATATATTATACTATATACCATTAATATACATGAAAAATGATTTTTATCATAATTATAAATCATTTAAGAAAATATTTCATATAATAATGATTGATTAATTTTATTTTTTGAACTATTAATTTAATTTAAATATTTATTCATTAATATAATAAAATTATTTGAACGTAAATCTTTAACGCATCCCCTAAATTTAATTTTTATCTATTATAGTATTGGAGTAGTTTAACATTAGATTAAAATTATTTCTAGAGATTATATAATTGCTTCAATGACTTTTCTACTACTTGCATTATCATTATTTCAATGTTGTGTGAGTATAAAATGAAATTATATCATCACTAGAAATATAAAAATTATTTTCTCACAAAAAATAAATAAATCTGTTGATCATAAAAATTTATATTCAATTGATATGTATATATACTGAGAGATATTTTTGGAAAAATTATATAAAATTATATTTTATTTTAGCTAGACTTAGGAATGATTTGCACCAATATTTTTATAAGTCACTTTTTAGACTACAAAAAAACCATATATGTCATTTTAAATCCTATAATAAAATTCAAAATTAATATTAATGTCAAAAGGTTACATCTATTCCCTCAAATATTATCATTAAGATGATAGATTTGTTTTATCTACAACAATGAAGGCATTGTGTCGACACCGAAAATGATTTTCTTTATTTATAATGAAATACATTTTAATTTATAAGTTTTATAATATTTAAATATTCTATTTAAATTATAATATATTAAATTATTCATTAAATATGTTTTATAAATTTCATAATATTTTTTATTACATGGTGATATAATAAAAGAGATTAAATTTCCTAGAAACTGTATTTTTTACAATTCCCAAATAATGTAACCTTTTTAGAAAATTATAAATATGCAGTACCAATAAAAATATGAATTTAATAATATGAAATTTAATATAATTTATTCTAATTAAATTATTATAGGTGAAATAAATAACATACAATTTAAAAGAATAGAATTTAATGAAAAACTATTTGAAAGTAAGTGGGGTTTAGTTCATGGAAATGAACATAAACAAAAATAGTGTATAAAGATTATTCATATATATTTAATTAGATTATATGTATATAAAAGATATATATATTAATTTATGATAAAAATAAATTAATAATAGGACATTTCAATTAATGTAAATGAAATTTTCATAGATATCTGTATTATTCCATATTTCGTAGAAATTAAATCTATTTTCAAATATCCAAATATTTCACCCTGAAATAATATTGATATTATATTTTAAAAAACAATATCACTTTTATCAAATAAATTTCAAAATAATCATAGAAATTAGTTATAATTTTTTCTAATAAATGGAAATAAAACCCTTTGTTGAAGAAAATATATTTTTGAAGAATAAAATGTATTCACTAAAAATTGAGAACACATTTCCTAAGAATTAATCATTATAATTACATAAACTTGAAGTTTTTTAATATGTTTTTTAATCCAATTAAAAACCTATAATTCAACAAAAAGGCTATAAATGTGAAATTTAAATAATAATTTATTGTATAATTTTAATTCTCAATGTTCTGTGTTGTATACTCTTTCAAACATAATGTTATATTAAAACATAGAGGAAAAAATATATAGTAAATTATTTCTTCATATAAGTTAAATGTAAATTCTAATGTAGACAATCATTTTATCATATAAAACACAATGTTGAAATAATCATACCACATTAACATCACCCTCTTCATGGTAAGATATGTAATCGGTTCTCCCAAGCGAGGGGGGCCGGGGATGAACCATAGATAATATTCATCAAAATATAGAAATATATGAAAATAAATTTCAATATTTTTATGCTAACTAGAATATACATCCATAAAATATTAATGGTCCACAATTACTCTAACTTTAGATCTCACATTTCCATGTAAGATTACTTGATCATTCTATAAGTGAACCCTTAATAGTTTTTCTGTAATTATTTATCACTAATTGAATCCAAAACAATATTCATATGTTTCACATTCAATTACATTGACATTGAATAAAAAAAGATGTTATCTCTTAATAAATACTATTATTATATAATTATCATTGGAAAAGTCGGTTAATCTTCACCATATAAACTAGAGGTAAATTTTTCAATCAG
This sequence comes from Viscum album, assembly GCA_963277665.1. NCBI lineage: Eukaryota > Viridiplantae > Streptophyta > Magnoliopsida > Santalales > Viscaceae > Viscum > Viscum album. The sequence goes on along the minus strand of OY728120.1, from coordinate 538,270,301 downwards.
AACAACATGACAATGTACACATACATGTTTTACATACTGTTAAAGGAAGTACACAACATGACTGAATGCCTCACCCTAATAGAGTGATATCTCTATCTCATTTAAATCATACAAAATACATAGGGTCTACTTTTTTAATTCAAAATTAACATTTAGAAATAGAAGTTAATATCAATTCATTATCATTACATTGTTCAACCATTGATAATTCATACTGAATGTAAAACAATTTCCCTCCCTAGTGAATTTGAATTTTAAACCCTATGGTTTCTTTTGTGTCTTGATAGATATCTAGTAATCAATTTACTCTAACTAAAATTTCTTTTATTGAAGAATAACGTGATAAATTCTACTTGGGGAAATTGAAATCAGTTTCTCCACAAACACGAGTTCAATGTTGAAGAACACATCAATCTAAGGCTATAATACCTAGTAATTTTCAGAAATAATATATCATAAATGTTCAATATCCATAATATATAGGTCATGTGATTCTAAATCATTATCCAATATAATCCTAACCAACTTTGATATAATTCCACCCATCCTTTATGGTCAGGTCTTGAGATTATCCTATCTATAAATCTCATTGTCCCATTTGAACTATACTACTACCATCAAGATACATAAATGATATATGTATATTATAATAGTCTTTACATGTTTGATATTATACTATACAATTTATACAAAAAATAGAATATCAGTTCCATCCATCTAGATAAATAAAAATAGAAAATACACTCATTATAACTAGTATTGGGTTTCATTCCATATAGCAATGAATTCCTTCAGAAAATTCCCAAGTTGTGTATATAAAGTCATTAACCCATATGGATATTCAAAATTTTTCCCCAAGATAATAATTTGAAAAAAAATATATGTATAAGACTATTTAAATTAAATAAAACATTAAAAGGATTATATCATAGTTATAAATCATAGTATTGATTGTCTAGTACCACGTTTATATAGATAAAGATTGATGACATAAAGCTATAATATTATATTTCCTTGAGTACCAACATATAACCCATAGATAAAATAAGTCTTTTATTTTTCTATCCCCATACCTAGGGTACATTTTCCCTCTCCTCATCCAATATAAAACATTTGACACCATATACCTATCGTAAATTAGATGACCAATCCCATTTGAATGGTTTAAATATATATAAATCAATTAATTTTGGACATCTATAATGGGTTGTGACAGAACCACTCGTGGTTCCACATCATTCCACATTCTCAATACTCAACTAGAAGCTTATCGTACATATAATTCTTTTTACAATCCCTTCCACACTATTTACACATTTGAAAATCTTACTAAATAATGTGAGAACCACACAAATTTTTTTATATGTGCACCACATACCTTATGGAAAATCTCAAAGATAACATTAATTCTATAAGATGACCTATTACTATCTCATAAAAAATAATTTTTCTATTCGGTTGGGGCCTCTTATTGTTTCCCATAGGTTAAAAAGGACTATTTTAATGATTTTAAAAGTGGATAATGTTTAAAACATTATCATAATTTAAAATCTCATACAACCAGATATCCTAAAATCATTTCACTCTATCCACCTTTCCCCTTTCTATAGTCTAGAAAAAACAGTATTGTTTTATAAAAGAGGTGAATTAATCTGTTATTGAAAAATCTACATTCACACATCTCATGAACTTGTATATATCATATTCCCTAAATATATTGGAATTAAATAGTGAAACAACATTATTTGGGAGTCCCTCACGGTCAATCAGGCATGCTTTTCTTCAAATAAAAATTATCCCACTTTCGTTTCAGTAAACCGTGATAAATATAACTTGAATTATTCACTAACAATTCATAGGGAGTTCATAAATAATAAATTATTTAGGGAATAAATCTACCTTTAAAAACACTAAATGGGATCCATATACCCCTTCAATGGTTAATATTTGTCAAAATTAAATCGTTTCTATAAGAGCTGACATTTTATATTAAACCATAGAGGACTTATATCAATCAAATCCATAACTCTTTATAATATTTAAAAAAAATCATCAATAATATTTTAAATAGATATTGTTGGATACAGTATAATTACTAGAGAGTTTTACTTTTATCCTCCCTCCCATTAAAATATATGTAGTTTTCATGGAGGTATTTTAATAAAAACTGAAATAAATGCCTTTAAACACATCATAAGAATTGATAATATCATATTTATAAAGGGAAAAACCGTGGATAACATCATTTTTTATATTTCCTATAACAAACATTTATCAGGAAATCAATTTTAACTAAATTATATATCAAAATTAAGAAAAACACAATGTTTTTTCCAATGTACCAATAAGGATGTGAGATCATTAATCCACATGGATTAATAGGAAATCATTAAATTTATATAAACATTAAACTGTAAAAATATAGTGTTGTACTATATTTAAAAATATAAATATTCTATTAAATTTAATTGGAAAAAATACATCCCTAATTTAGATTGGTTATACTCTTATAATATTTAGTTACTCCTAGGGATGAGTTCTATAAAAATTTACAACAATATCTGATCTCCATTATATGATGTTAAATGAGAAACATAATGAATATAATTATATGAAACCATATTTTTTACTCAATAGTCCAGCTCAGTCTTGTGTAACCAAATCTTTTCAGGAAATATCATTAAATAGGCCTCCCCATATTTATAAAGCTGCTAAATTGTATATAGGTTCTATGAAGATTTAATTTTGACACTATATCCTTTGGTCTGAGTAGCTATAACATTACACATCATCACAATGAAATGTCACATTATCTACCAAATTAAAAAATATATATAAAAAATATGAAATAAAAGTAAAATTTCCGCATATATATAAATAATCAAAATATAATACAAAAATTAAAAATTTCTCAAACATGTATTGTGCCATCACTCAATCCACCATCTTTGATCCACTCTTGATGAATAATATTACACATCTACTACCATGTCCATGCCATTATATAGGCAAGACAATATGATATCTACATAGGTACTAATGACAACATGAGAAGTGTGTTCGTATAACTCAATAAGATAGAACCAATGGATATGAGAAATAAAAAGTATGAAAATTTGTTTAAAACATTATCCATGTAAAAATAATAACTTCCGATATAATAGCCAAATAATAGGAAAACCATCAACCCATGAATCCTCTATAGGAACCTTTGTCATCCTTCAATTCTTCAACCAATGCTATATTACTTTATTTGTATTACCATTACAATGAATGAATGTATATATATGAGATTACTAGATTTATGGAACAATTTTACGGGTCTCCAATGTATAATATTAATATGAAACAATAGATCTATATAAAAATTTCCACGGTCCCCCAGACTCTATACACATATACTAGGGAATTATTTATTTAATGATTCAATTACAAGTTTCTCTAATAATATTTTATTGTAATTGGAAAATAAATATCCCTGCCAAAAAATAATAGGTACCCAACTATAAATTATATTAATTACCACTTCAAAATAAATGGACTAGTTTCTATGGTCACCCATCATTATATATAATAATAAGAACATTAGACTAATATAATAGTATCCTTGTTTCACCCATAATAATTTAATAATTCGAATAAATTAAATTTTTGAGACCCCATCTCCACTAACTATTAATAAATATTTATCATTTTATTGAACAATTATCTATTAAAATAAAACTAATAGGGGTTCATTAATTAAATATTTAATTATAGTTAATAAAAAATCATCTAATTCAATTCCCTTTCATCAAGGGTACACTGAAATAATTTTTGTAAACCAATCAATATTTATATGAATCAATGAGAGTCATATTTTCACCACATTAATACCCTTTTTATCATCCATGATTGTAACACATTACATTGTCACCAAATTCATAAAAGGATCATTTCAATGGACCACTGAGTGTCTATAGATTAATCTAAAAGATTAAATGTTTCATCCCAATTAAATTATATTTTTATATGCCCACTTTTTTCATCATTTCAGTGAACCTATACATCATATACACATGCGAAAATTAATCATAACATCAGGGAATTTATTGAGACCACCAACCTGAAGTGAAAAACTTCTAATATTCGCTGATTTCTTACATAATGAATCCTAATGATTTCAAACCCCTATATCATCCAAAATATCGTTAGATATGTTTTTTGGAATTTAAAACTATTTGGAATATAATTTTTAATGTATTATGGGGTTAGATATAAATATATGATCTAACTGAAACCTTCCAAACATCAAATGGTTGTGAATTGAGGGAGAGGATTCTGGAAACACCATAGAAGAACTTGTAGATCTATATAATAGATGGGATGATAAAAGTAGTAAGGAGAAATATTAAATATGGTGTTTTTACTAAATAATAATTCATTCCACAATAAAAATCCTCCTTTGAATCCCATAAGGTTGTTATTGTGATTCTAATAAGTAGAGAATGACTCAGAGGACGACTGATGATGGATTTTTATATATACAATATGCCTATAAGAGATGTAGGATAGTTCATTTTGGAAACTAGTTTTCCAGTGAAAAATCATTGGATGAAATTTTAGATATCAATATCTTTAGGGATACCATTATAGCCACCGATTAGAATGTGGAACTTCACTATTGATCCAGAAGATTTGCAGGATAACCATTAAATCATATTAAAAAAAACTCATGACATAGACCCTCATGTACTCATAGGGGATCTCATGTCTATGAAAATAAAACAATCCATTATTAAATAATTGTTATATATAAAACATATTTGATCATACATTATGTCCAAAAATGAAATTTTATAATAATTCATCATATCAAAATATAGGAATAAGAACATGATATAATTGTGTGTCAAAAACGTAATAATAATAAATCATTTTCAATTTTAGATATGAAATTGAATACGATCTCCGCATTTGGATAAAATCCTATAGTGGATTAACTATACACCTAACATGCGTTAATACATTAGTGGGAATAATCCCATAGTTTATGGAGTTCTCTCTACATTAGTTATAAATTTTAATGGAAAAATCCCCATAGATGATTGGGTTCACCCTCCAATCCATTTAATTTTGTCACGAACCATCCTAGGTATCATGGTAACCCGATTACTGTGCCCACCATATCATAGCCTATGCATTCCCGATCCCCGAAGGACATTGACATGCACAAGGAATCACACAAAAATAAATGGGGAAGTAATTTGGTCCAGAAAATGAAGATGAAAGATTACAAATCCACATGTATACAAAAGAATTTCTATTAGGATTAATGTATAAGAGATAAAAAAAGTATAACAACCCAATTTACTACAAGTAAGTACCCAAAAATATGGAAAAGATATAAATCCCAACTCAAATGCAACTAACCACGTCTATGGATCTACAACATGAACCACATCCAAGTGATCATTTACATTTTCATGAACCTGGATGGAGGAAATCTACAAACACCCAAACGATCAAGTTGGGTGTGAGAAAATTCATAGTAGGATTTCTCCCAAAAAATCCATAATAAGATACTAATATATGTTTATCCAAGAAGGTGATTTAGAATTTTAATTAAATGGATTTGATATTTAAAAATCATATTCAAACAAATCATGATTTACATTTCAATTTATGGAAGTACATTTGAAATTTATACATCACATTTCAAATGATGTAAATAAATTTTTAACAATGTAATTTTCTTTTAAATAATTGGAACATTACACATATGAAAATTCTAACAAATCTATTAAATGAACACTTATATATAAAACAGTTTATATAAATTTTCAATTGATGCCAAATGGTATACCAAAAATGGAATATATTCATTTAAATTCAAACAAGAAATAAACATATATGTATTCCTAAAAAGAGATATTATTACAAACTATTGGGACATTAACCTGTGAAAAGGAAAATATGTTCATCTACCCCTTTGGGCATAGGAAAAGGGAACTGATCACCATCGAATAAGGGATGTTCTGTATTGATATGTACCTTTTGAACATTGAATCTCATAAAGGGCCACCCAAAATAACATAAAAACTACCTATTTATTTCATGTGATATAGTACATAACTATGATGAGTGGTTTATTTTAAGACATCCAGAAATATAATTAATTACCGTTATCCATTTCAAATATTTGATTTTTCACTTTAAAAACCATACTATGTTATTAATAAAAAAAATATTTTAAAAAATATGAAACCCTAAATATTCTATCCAACCATATTAATACAATTTTTAAAATATATATAATTGAAACCAGGTCATCAAATTTCAATATCCATTTTCATAAATTAGATTCCATAATTTAATTTTTCAAAAAATATCCATCAATTTCATAACAAAAGCCAAATTCAATAGAATATTTTTTCAAAATTTCCAATAAAAACCATTTCCACAATTAAATTCAACAATTTATTTCAACCAATTTCAATAAAATAATAATTATAAATTTCTACAAACATCAATAAACACAACCTAATTGAATGGAATTGGTTGTTTTCTAATTTAATTCCCAAAAACTAGTTTCCTTCAAAACCTTAATACAATGGTATTAGGTTTTTCCTACAACAAAATTTAAAGTGATTTTATCAAAACCAAAAAATTATTTATTTCATGAAATTGAAATTAAATAAATTAATATATGGTTAATAATAATTGAGTATCATAATTAAACCAACTACCTATGGATCAATAGATCTCAAAGAAAAATGTTGTAACTAGAAGACTCCATCAAGGAATGAAAAAAACAAGGAGCTATGAATCAAACCATGGTTCAGACCCAATGTAGCATGTATTAAATCCCAAAATCAAAATGGGATCCCTAAAACCCTACTTAAGAGATTTTGGTTTGTATGAGAATAAAAAACAATAAAAAAACCCTATCAATCTATGATCAAAGGTCATTCCCCATTCTTTGAATCTCCTTTTGGAGGGTTCTAAGGGACTAAAATCACTTCATGGGAAATACAAGGATGAGAGAAATCGTTTTGTGTTGAAGGAGGTCTGTTTGGGACATAAATAGAGGGTTTATTTTTTTTATAAAAGTTTAGATAAAGGAAAAACATGTTGAAACAATTTCTTGGGTAGATGAGCATGGTTTAGAAAAATCATGCACAAGCTATGCAATAATTTATATGGGGCACATGGTTTCCTAAAAAATTGGTGCATGATTTATAATACCATGTACAATATATGGAAATACGACTATCTATTTTTTCTATTTTTTATTGTAGGGTACACGATTTGGAAAACCGGGTGCCAGGTGTACACTAACCGTAAACTTTCACAAAAACATCCAAAAAATTCAGAATTTCATAAGATTCAACACCAAACTAAACCAAAAAAAATGAAAAAATTGTGGTAAATGAATACCTGAGAATATCAATAATACATTACAAACACCCCACCATATAAACTTTCTATCCCAAGAAATCCCACAATGAAGCTTCGATGTCAAAAATGTGATGTTGTTGCTCTCTCATCAGTGCATCCCTCTCCCACTTATAATAAGAATCAAAAGTGTTATGAAGTAGAACATAAACCATATTTATCTTCCTCCAATGGTGTATATTTATTTCAAATAAACTATCATGACATGCCATCTATTCGGAGACAAATGAAGTTCAAATTCAAGATCAATCCATATCAAATCTTGAGAAGGATTAGATACATACATTCAAATATGAGATACCTAAAACATATTATATATCAATGATAGCTATGATGGTAGTAATAAATTAAATTAAACATTAAATTCCTTCTCAAAATCCTCAAATATCCCAAACAATGAGGATAAATCATCATTTACCTCTAAAGTTGTTTATGACCCAAACGAGGTAAAAAATTCAATAACACATGGTCACAAACTAATAATTCCAATGGACTTTGGTAGAAATCAACAGAAGACATATTTCAGTTCTATGGCATCAAAATTGCATGATGAATTAGAAGGATAATTGTTTTTATATATTAGACCATGCTCAGACCTACCATGGAACATTCAACAGTCTATAACCACCATGATAGAGATTTACATGGAAGATTATAAAAGGCCTCAAAATGTGTAATCAAAATAAGATTCTTTTAACTGATGTTATGATTAAACTCAACCAACCCCAAATTATTATCCCAATACCCACCAATGCAAATAACACAAGAGAGAAGTGTGTCCTCATAAATCAGTATTGTTGTTGCTTCCTATCCAACCAACTACAGATGGTGCACCATACCCAAACAGATGGTAGATCCCAATGCCTCTTGATGGCCTGGAAAAAATAGGGGTGTAATATGAGGATCCCTATTAGAAACTATATCACAAGTAAATCCATGAATCCAAAAAATCACATTCACATAGATATTTCCAAACTCCACAAATTTGGTTGTGTTGTGGGTGAGTATTAAGTGATCGGATTTAGTCATCCTTTTGATCATAAAGAATATCACATTCTTCATTCTCCAGGAATATAGAAAACAAAAAAAAATTCCATAGTGGTCTCATCCCACTTCCCATTAGGAACTGGATGTGGATAATGAAAAAATTATGTTTTATAGTGATTGTCCTTAACCTGTTGGAACATATAATAAAAACATAAACTTATCTTTTCATTGTCTCTTTCCTGGACACCATAACTACCAATGAATGTTATAGAACACACTCATTGTTCGTGGGTGTAATGCCCACTGGGAAATATCACTATCCGCCATTGCATATTTTCTTTCCTAATATGGTACCATAAAAAAATCAAACAGGATTGAATTCACATTTTTGAGAATGAACACTAGAAAATAGTATCCACGCCATAAAGTGAGTTTCTAATTATTTGAATATCATCATCTTGTTTCTGATCCTAAAGAATTAATTTGAGAATAGAAAATGTAAACTAGAATTTTGAAAAGAAAACCTTGACCCCATTCTCCCAAACTTCAATATGAAACTATGAAATGGGAGACATCAAATTACACTCTTCATAAGATTTTTTTCTCTTCCAAGATCATATGTTTCATACTCATAATATAGGCAAGAATATTCCTATCTGAAGGTTAAATGTTATGTCAAAATCAAAAGACTAAAGATATTTCACCCATTACCTATAGTGGAGATTCCAATGTTGTTAATATATAACATAACTCAATAACATGTGGTCTGGAACATAGTAAACATTTCTTCGTAATGGTAATGCAACCAAATCTTAGGAATATTCATCCCAAAAGAAATTTCAGGGTCCTAGGTTGGGTAAATCATCCCATGGGTCTAATGATGATGAGATCTATAAGCAACAACATGATTTCTCAGTATAAAAATTCATCCCATTATTGAATCTAATGCATCACAAAAGACTATATTTCCCATCCTTGTATTTGGATGATTAAACATTTGTGTAGTAGAAAAAATATGTTTTCCATAAAAAGTCTACTATTTTCATCCTAATAAATATGTACTCCCTCCTATATGAGAAATGAAATCACAGAATCCAACCTGCATATGTCTTTAAAATACTGGTGATAATATCTGTTTATGCCCAAGAAACATTGGATCTCAAAGACTTTTCATGGTTTATACAATGACTTAATAGCCTTCACCATCACATTATCTACTCATATACCTTATTCTGACACCCTATCCCCCATAAACATCACAACACAAAACAAAAATCACATTTAAAATTATTAGAATAATGTTGGTGATTTCTCACTAATAATAGAACTATTGTCAGATGATGCACATGATACTCCTCAAACATAGGGGAAACAAAGATGTCATCCAAGAAGACAACCATGGATGTATCTAGATAGTCATGGAAAATCATGTTCAACTAATCTATGAAAACTAATGAGTCATTAGATAGACCAAATGGAATTAAAATGTACTTACAATGTTCATACCTTATTCTAATTACGATTTTCTAAATGTTAGATTCTTTTATCGTCAACAAATGGTAACCCGATCGATGATCTATCATTATGAACAGGTTATCCCATTTAAAATGATAAAATAAATATAAAATACATAGTGACATATTTTTTTCATTACAATAACTCGATAGAGATTTATGTAATCAACACACATGCGAAGTAATCCACCATCCTTCTTAGTGAAGAGAATGAGGACCATCCAATGTGACACACTCGTTTATATAAAGCCTTCCTTAAGAAGATCATCAAACTAGAAATTCAACTAATTCATTTCATCTAGTTCCATGTGGTAAGAGAGAATAAAAACATGTTGAGTACTAGGATCTATGTCAATGGAGAACTCAACATCCATTACTAGGGGAAAACTAGAGATGCTGGAAGTAAAAATGTTATGAAACTCGAATAAAAGTTATGAAACACCATTGATCAAGTATTAACACTCTTAAAAAAATAATGAAAAAACTTATATAATATTCCCTAAACTTCGTTAATTGGTTCTATCTCTTTTGGAACATTGTTCTATTCTCCTTGAAACACATGGTATAGACCAATTAGTGTAGGAAATGAAACCCATTGAAGATAATAATATATTTTCGAATTACTAGTAATGATCCAATCAATCTTGAATATGATGTCAATAGGGTTCATGTAGGGGACTAGAAAGTTCCAACTAATCTCTACATTTGATCAAGAAAATAGAAAAGTGGGGATATTGGGACGATTCTCCCTCAATATATAAATCAGTGTATTATGGTCCATAAAAAAATATAAAAACTCTATATGACGATTAACAATATTAATAATATGGGTTTAAAAAAATGAGATGCACAGTTATCCATGAAAGAAGTCACTAAGAATAAATCTATTGTAATGGTACCTCTTAGAGTCATTGGACCCATTTCTATTTCTTATGGATAGTATTCCACAATATGATGAATCTTTTTCAATGATTCATATGGCAGGAACCTTATTTCATGTGATGAATCCAATTGTGTCATAGTTTTAGAAGGTGAAGATGATCCCATGACACTACACATAGAGGAATTAACAAGTAAAATTCTATTCAAGTTACATGAGCATCTGCATAACCCACAATTCATGGATTCTTTAATGAAAACTCTATTTGAATACCAATACTTTTTATGCTTTTTGAAAATAAAAGGACCACTTCCATGCATTATAGGTGGTTTGGAAAAACCATTCTATCAAGAACCACCAAGGGAATCATCATGCTTCATCTATCCCTTAATGGAAAGACCAATACCATAAGGAGAGTAATACACTCTTAATAACCATGTATTTCCAGTTATGTCCATCTCGGCCAGAATTTCTCAATCAAGTACATTAGCATACAAATGAATCGTTTTCATGAAAACCTAAGAAATAATATCTTAACGAAGCCCCAACTCAATCCCTTGAACCTCTATCTTCTTATTTGATATAATATTATGCGTGAATTTCACAATATCATCAAAAAAATTCCATATTATATCATTGTCCTGTTAACATGCACATGTTTGAAAAACTTAGTTGACTTTCCAACAACATAAACACAAAATAGAAATATTTGGTGAGGAGAACATTGAATTCATTCCAATCAAACCCCTAACATTTCTTTTTTTGTCCCCATAATGTACCACCAACTCCTTCTCGGTACTTCCAGCATAAAGGCTGCACTGATTACCTTGTTTTCGTTGGTTTTGTCTAGGAACCCAATAAATCCTTCCATTCTGCTATACCACTCCTCGCCATCATGGGGGATAATTTGAGCGTTTTACTGGTTCTGGATTTTGGTGAAGGGACTCATGAGAACAAATCCTGGGAAATAACCTCCCAGGATCCCAATCTAGAGCCTGAATGGGAACATGAGGTGATTCCAATCCTATTTCATGAATAATGGGTATAATCACCTCCAAGAAATTCAGATCTACAATATGATTTTCTCAATAAGGTTTAGCATAAGATTCATTTTATATCTAATTTATATATAATTTCTAAGGTATGATTCCACAAAATAATAGAAGACAACAAGGATGACATATTTTTCACTCATATATAGAAACATGGAAAATAAATTCCAACATATTGAATAAAAAAATATATAGTTCAATCCAATCCAAAAAAAATGAATTTAATTGACTATATATAATACAAAATATGTCTTTCCCTAACCACCTATGGTGACATGATCTTGTTTTCGATGAGATCTTGCCAGGATGTCAATCACCACTACCTCCAAGATACCAATGATATTTTAGATTCCATACTAACTTCATGAGAAAAAGTTCAACTTGAACATACCTTTGTTACAACATTTTCATGAACTATCTTAAGTACCCTAGTAAGTCAATAACTAATATGGAATTATGATAGAACAAAGGGAAATCCTAATCCATATGGGTTAAAGACTAGAAAAAGACATCATACAAAATGATTGTGGGAAGGAATTTTCCATAGGGAATGTGGATGAAGTATTATAAATTATTATGCATAATATGAAATTATATTAGAAATAATGTACCAGAAGACCGATATGAATAACAACCCAAAATAATACATCCATGTTCCAGAATACAAAAAAATTGAATAATTCCTATCTTGAATACAAATAATTAATTCTTTGGATCAATGTCTTGACTAACTCCAAGTGATCCTTTTCCCTAGAATTATTTTGGAAGAATGAAATCTATAAACACTTAAAGGAACTTGTAGGGTCTGAGCCAAATAAAAGTAAAAAATATCATAAAGATTATATAATAATATTACAATATAAATATATCAAATAAATGGATTTCAATTTTCAAGAAAACAAGTTTGGTATTTCAAAAGAATACTTAAACAAACCATTCCATACATTTCCAAGGATGTGAATACATTAGCAATTTATGGTTCAAATTTCAAATGATGTAAATACATTTCATAGGATGGAAATTCCATTAAGATATTGTTCTTTGCGCAAGTTTTTCTATTCACAAATTCCATTACTAAACACTGTTATATAAAATAGATTATATTAACTCTCAAAGAATTTAAAATAATTTATAACAATGGAATATATTCACTTGAAATTACAATAATCAAGCACCATGGACACATTCCTAATATGTTTCACAGTTCCCATATATTGGGATGTGACACTATGAAATATAAAATATGTACATAAGACCCTTCCAGCCTATGGTAAATGGGACTCATCACCATCTAATAAGGAATTTTATGTACTGATATGATGTTTTAGAATATTGTATGTCGTATAGTGCCACACAAAATATATCTTTAACTTCCAAGGGATTATATGTAATTTAGTATGAATAATTTATGGTAAATTTATTTTTAGACTTCTTTAAATTAAGTTAAATTCCAATATCATTTTCAAAGACACAAATTTTCCCCTTAAACCCCATAAAGGCATATTAATAAAAAAAATTAAATAATGATGAAAACCTGAAGTTTCTCTCAAAAAAATTTATGTTATTTATTTTAAAAAATAATTTAAACAAATTCATTCAATTTCATAAAAAATTTAAAAAGTTAAATTCAACTATTTAAATTTTGAAACAAACTCCATAAATAACAAAACAAACCCTCAATTCAGTGGAATTGGGGTTTCCATGATTTTCCATAAATTCCATTACCAAAATTATATTCAAAATATTAATTTAGTCAATAAGAAACAAATAAAAAATTTAATCAAAAAAATATAAATTTCCAAAAAATTCCATTAACACACGCAAATTCTATAGAATTTGGGGCTTTCCTATTTGAATGAAAAAACCAATCTTTTATCAAAAACCCAATTCAAAAGAATTGGGGTTTTCTAAAAAACAATTTAGATCAATTTAATCATATCCCAGAAATTTCATTTAATTCAAAAAATTGAAATTAATCAAAGAAAATTAGGGTTAATAAAAATTGATCATTAAAATTGAAACACCTACCTTGGGAACAACATATCATGAATAACAACTCAATAACTAAAACTCTCTAATGGGGAATGACGAAAATAATAATCTATCAATTAAATCCAGGGTTTAGTTCCAAAATAGTGGGTATTAGATCCATAAATAAAAATTAGGATCCCTCGAACACAATGTTGGAGAAGAGAGATCATGGTAGAGAAAAAAACCAGAAAATGAAACCCACATCTTGAAAATCGAATGCCATTCCTCGAGAATTTATTTGATTTTAGGAGGGATATCAGGTTAGAAAATGTTTCTTGGGAGATATTAGGATTGAATAAATTGTTTTGGTTCAACAGAGGTCTGTGCGGGCACAAAATGGTGGGTTTCTATAATTTTTAAAAAAAATAGGATTAGGTAAAAACTCAACTGCACAGTATCCTGGGAAATGGAACATTGTTTATTCAATCCGTGTGCATGCTATGTGCCTATTTTATACCTGACACATGGATTCCTCAAAAAGAGATCATATTTTCTAAAACTATGTTCATGCTATGTGATTACCACTATAAATATTTTTATTGTGTTTTTCTATAGTAGGTCACAATGTTTGGAAAACTATGTCCTCATCTGGCACCAACCTTGAAGTAGCCATGAAAAGTCCACAAAAATTCATACCTTAACTTGATTCAATACCAAATAAATCCTAACCAATGTGAGTGATAAAATAGGGGGTTCAGAATACCTAAAACCATTTATATTATGTTACATATATTATTTCAAGGGATATAAATATTTATCCAATTAATATGATCTCTATATAATTCCAATCAAAATATCTCCCAACTAAAAACCACACTTATTTGGCAAATTTATTGAATCCTATTTTTCAATAATATAAAAATTTACCCTATGAAATGATGTATTTTCATGAATAATTCCACAAAAAATCAAATTATATCCATGGGATGATTTTGGAAGGATTTATAAGATCATATCAATAGTTAATAATAAAATATAATAAAATATAATTACATATATAAAAAATACCATTATAGAGGAATTAGAAATATACCTTAAAACCAGTATGAAATATACTTTTCATTTGAAATCAATAAAAAATTAAAAAGTCAAAAAATTATGGGAATTCAATTTTATTTTATAAATAATAATAAATTATAAATGAAAAATCATAATTAAAAAAACTTTATGATCTAAAAGGGTGGTCAACCAGTAATCATTACAAAAACATTTTTTTCACACTATTATAACAAATTTAAAAAATTTGAATGCAGGGAATGATAAATTTATCCTAAATAAAAAACTATAAATAATTATACTTATAGAATAATATAGTCTTAAAAAAATTCATTTAAAAATTGTAAATCTAGTGAATTATTATAATGAATAAATATATTAATGAAAAATATTTTCTTAAAAGGCCTCAACAAATTTAATATAATGTTCTAATCAAAAACCCATATGGATTTTTATGTAATTATCACTTTATTGAATAAACATGTAATGGAAAATTATATATAATATTTAATATAGAAAATTAATATGTTCCTTAAGATATGAATTATATACATCATATAAATTAATAATGGAGTCTAATTTGAGACATGTTTAAAATAATGGAATGTTTAGGAAAAACCAAATAATATTTTATTATAAATGAATAAAAATCTATCATAGTAAAGAGAATGATATCGATTTGTAAATTAATTTACATATAAGATTATATGGACAGAAACATAATCATTATATAATCTATCAAATTCTATAAGAATTCACACTTTTATATTCCCAAAGATAATTTTAGTTTATAGTTTTAGATAATTAGGAAATAATAAATACATATCAAACCACAAAAATAAAAATTGGGTAAAACTAATATAGTATCAATTCATTTTATTATAAATTTTTTAATAAAACATCGAACAATTTCAAAAAAAACCATCACAAAATACATCTTGGATTATTTTCTCTTATAAATCCTTTATGCTTCTAAAAAACATTTCAATACATGGAATGTGAACAAAAATATTGGTATGAAACAAAATAAAAATGCATTAAACCTTTATTCCATGAATTCTTAAAAGCATAAGAATTGACTTTTGAAAATACAAAATTCACAACCATATAGTATCATATACTTACAATGTTAAAACAATCGATTTCCATAAAATGTATAAAACATAAATAAAAACATAATGAAAACATGGGGAATTAAATAAATAATATTTGTAACCCTAATAGATACAATATGATTTTTGACCCTCATTATTACCTTAAAACATGACCCTGAAGACATTTATAGGATGTAATCCTCATAGAAAGCATATAGTGTAACAATCACAGTTACATTAGGGGTAACCATATGGTCAACCTCTAACATAAACACACACAATGAAATAATATGAGATATAGATCCCAAACACCCTCATACACAATTCTAAATAAGCATAAAATATTCATAAATTATGAATACTTATATCATAAAAACATTCATTTTGAATTTTCTAAAAATAGAAATTTAAATGATGTTTTTTAAATAAAATTAACCAACATCAGGTTCTTTTTACTTCAAAATTATTAAAACATCCAAGAGAATGGATGAAATATTTTTATAATATATTAAATATCTATGTTGATATTTATGATACTTTACATGATATTTCTATAACAACTTTCCACCCCTGTGTTGATAATATTTTGTTACGTTGATTATTTTGTCGGTATTTATTTCATGGTTTCTATGGATTATTTATTATGTATTTTCATGTAGAATGGAAGAAAAACTCCATAAGTGTAATGAAATTGTTTTAATATGTTTCCAAATTTTTAAAGGATACAATATATCATTTTTATTTTTAATTAACGGTGAATCGTTATATTCATAATTAATTAAAATTATTTAGTTTATATAAGCGGGTATTTATGACAATAAAAAGCCTATATCATTTTACATAATTTTATGCCTATAAATTAGTTCATGAACATTAGACAAGTTATAATAGAAATATTAACATATTTTTTATCTATAATAATTGTTTTGTGATGATCCATGACATTTTTAATGGAATAAATAAATTTACAATGTCGACAAAGGCGGTTAATTGACTAGTCACAAATGATGATTTCATTTTATAGAATAAGAGGCGAATAGGTGAGGATTGAATAAGGATATTAAATTAAAAAAATAAAATTATGGTATGATTTAGATACTAGATATATCATGTTAGTTTTATTATAGGGATGATGTGAAAATAAAAAAATTACAAGGAAAATAAATGTAAAAGAAAGACTATTTTCCCTCCAAAATTCATCTCATTGAGAACCTCATTCATGACCTTTGTTATAGAAATTTAGTGAGATGAAAACGTATTAGATGTCGGTGATAGTCTTGTAAAGGTAACTGTGTAGACATTAGACAATGTACATGCATTTGAGGTGTTATGAGAAGTGGTGGGGGTATTTATATTGGAGGATATCAGTGTTATCTAATTATTTTATTCATTAATTTATTATATTGGATAAATACTATGAATAGTTAGTAAATTATAAATTATTATATTCAAATAATAATGTATAGTTCTAGATTATGGTGATTATATCTTTAGTGAATCATTGATTAGTTCATTTTACATATAATTTATACATACAGAAAGATAGTGAATTTCACACTTTAATAAAAATTCTTGTGCTTTAGAAAAATAAAAAAATTCACTATAACCAATTTTCAACTGATATAATTCGAAAAATAATTTAATTTTATGAAAATAACATTTTAAAAATATAATATTTTTTATTTTTAAATGAAATCACCATTTATTTGAGAAATTAAATTTTTAAAACATGAAATACTTTTATAAATCCTCGAAAAATTATTTATTGGAGAATAAAATTATTTTATAATAATAATATAATAAAATAAATATTTATGAATATATTATATTATAATAATTTTTTTAAAATCAATATATTATCTATATATAGATAAATATTAATTTATGTTTCCCTAAAGTACGAATACTTAATTAATTATTTTTATAATATTTATTTACCTATTACATGATATAATCATGTCATATTTTTTATTATTATAAACATAAATTTATATATTCTTTTATAGGTGAGGTTAATTTATTATTTGTAAGGATTAAATAATACATATAAATAAATCTTATTTCACACTTTATTTTTTATTTGGGAACTCATTTTTTGTTAATCATAAGACGTCATGTTTGGATCAAGTGTTTTAGGTGTGATGAGTTTAAATGTTGAGTTATAGGGTGTTTTCGGTGGGACTATAAAAGTGCATGATTTGGGGAAATAATCCTTCTTTCTCTATGTAAACATAAAATCCTTTGTGTGTATCTTGTTGAGGGTACATGATCTATGCATCATTAAAAAATCCATTCAGTAAGCATGTGGGAAGACTCTGTCTTAGGATAGTGGAATTTGGCATAGTTGAGGCATGGTTTGCAACCCATGTAGACAAAGTATTCAATTTCCAAGATGTGCCCACTATGGACGAAATGGTTTGCTCATTGTTTGGTAAACATTGTAGCCAAACTGCACAATCTTCCAAGATCCATTTTTTTAAATTCCAGCACTACCCTCTGGATATTTTTAACCCCAAATGCCGATTTTCCTCTCCCCTTAGTTTTTGAGACCCAAATAAGGTTCGTTACTTTTTATAAAATAATCCCCTTCTAACCCACAGTGTGGATCTAGGATTTATTCAATGTTTTTTGATAAATCTCTTAATGTAATATCCTATCTTTTTTCCCTCTTCATTCTCTATCCAATTTATTTTTAGATCTTCAATTCCAATAGCTCTTTCACCTAATGTTTCTTTGCACATGATATATTGGGGGGTTTAGGGTTTTTAGGGATCCTCATTATTTATCATTGCTCCTAGATCCTTCATGGTGTGATTTGGGTGGTGTGATGTAGAAGCACCACATGATTGAGGCAGGTCTCTATTTTCAACTGCCTTAAAAAAATTTATTCATTGGTTTCTTTATCTTCACAAGTCATTTGTATGCTAAATAGTGATATGTGATATCAAAAACTGCATTTTGGAGTGAAGATATGTCATTATGTCATAAGTTTGTGAAAATTTTATTTTTTAATAATACACAACAAATGTTTGATTAAATGATCGTTTTGATTTTTCATGTTCTTTGTGATATCTATAGAATGGTTCGGATATGGGAATATATTTATGAAATGTGAAATTATAATTTTGATTCCAAGAATGTGTTTTCAAGGATGTTTTGGATATAATTAAATTTCTATTGTTCAATTAAAATTTTGTTTGGAATGTAGTGGTGGTTAATGGACTGTATAACATCTTAATAAAAAGGAATTTAGATTGAAGTGTGTCGTTAATGTTCAAAAGTTATTTTAAAATGAATCTGAAATATATAATGGTGTGTTTATACCTATTTAAAAAAATATTTTTCTTTAATAGATAATCAATTTTTGGAACGATATTAAGGCTTGTTTGTCCCTTTAATGGATGTCTTTAAATTTTTTATCTTGAAACCCCTTCTTTTGACAATCATCTTTTCAAGTTTAATTTTTATGGGTGGGATGTACTCGATGTGGAATCCTTGTGCCTCATTTACGTAGTGTAGAAATGGGAGATACTTGGTGTGGACTCCCTTATAAACAATGAGTATAATAAAAAATGATTAATCCTTTGTGTGATTCATCTGATTCCTTCTATCATTGATTTTATATATGTTTACATTATTAGAGGTTCGGTTGGAATCAGTTGGCGAAAACTCTTATATAGATATTGAAATAGGTAACCTAGTACATATATTCAACTTTAGGAGAATGATTTCTTCACTAATCAGGTTACACAAAATCTAGTGATCTGTAGAAGGGGTATAAATCTTATTATCTCTATAGGATTAGGCCCAATTGTCAATAAAATATGTGACAGGGATGAGAGTGTTATGGAATATTGATGTAATCGAGAGAACCATGATTTATTAGATGTTTCAACATGTATGAGTATGATAAATAGAATTTACATGGTCTTCGGTTCACCCAAGTAGATTGGCACATAGTTTCTTATAGTTACGATTAAGATTATTGTTGGTTGGTTACTCATGTATTATCATTTTTATTTCACATATTTTATCGAAATTATGGTGTTCTAATGTGTGGTATGTTTATTTGAGAAGTGATTAGTTGGATTTCAATGGTTTATGAAAAAAAATATGATAAAAAATTATCCTTTGCTATTACATTTTGAAAAGTAATAATCACATTCCTCTTGAAAATAATATTGTCTCTTGAATTATAAACAAAATTGATTTGAAAGTAAAATAAAAATTGACCATATTTTTTTATAGTGAAAAGTCTAGAAAATAATTTTTTATATATTGAATGTCAAACATGACGTTTATATTTATTTTATTTTAAATGAATATAATTGTGTATAGTTTTTTCGAGAACACTTACTATGTTTTAATACTCATTCATATATTCATTGTTGTTTTTATGATAAGGTACAGGTTGATCAAGGTATTGATCATCATGGGAGATGGTTATTGTCAATATTGGGGGGGGTTAGGTCATATAGAGATTTTATTATGGAATTTAGTTTTTTTGGTTTATTTATTTTGATGTTTTATTTCCAGTTTGTTTAGAAAATGTTCAATTTGTACAATGGTGTAAAATTGGGTTGTTTTTTTATCACTTCATTGATCAGTTTATTCAATTATTAATCAGAGAAATCATTCCCCATGGTTATTAAATTATCTCCAAGAACAATGTTTCATCCCATGGGGATCAAGAAAACCCTTCAGGTCAAGTCATCGATCAACTCGGGTGACTGGTCTGGGGTTGACCAAAGTTTGTTCATGAAAAAATGGTATCATAGAAGGTTTTTCCTTTATGGGACATATAATTAATATATCCCTTTTTGATTTGCAATTTCAAGGTATATAGGATATTAGGACAATGCAAACTCGAGGGGAAGTAATGGTAAAGATTACATGAATCCATTCTTGTTCTAATCCTCATGTTTCAAAGAGAGGTATAGTTTTGTTGGTTTTTTTAGTTCTTCTGTATTGTCTGGTGTTTGGGATTCATGAAGGGATTAGGTCGTACAGTCCTAAGGATCTTGTAGGCGGTGGAATTCCATGAGTTGTAGGGAATATGATCTTTGAATACTCTCGGTGTTGGCGGTGTGTTTTGAATATGGCCACCAACCATATGACCATGTCTTCAATTAAAAATAGTTTCCCTTGTGGGATTCTTGAGTTCCTTGTGATCATGAAATTTTATTTTGGATCTCATTATTTTTATTTTTGAAAAATTCCATTTAAAATAGAAATGGTTTTTTGGGAATATGAAAAATGGGGTTTTATATTTATTTGGAATAAAATTCATGGTATAGTGTATGTTTTCATGGAAGATGATTTAAATGAAAAATCATGGATTTTTAATCCAATGGTTTTGATGGAATTGGATTTTTATGCTGATAAAAATGTTTTTAATGTTATGAATTGAGATTTTGAATGGAATAAAATGGTATTAAGTGAGATGTGTGAATTATTTTTTGATTGGTGGGTGATGATTAGTTGAAAATATTTAAAAAAAATTGATAAGTGAAGTGGGTTGAGATTTTGAAAACAATGGTGTAGTGTTTTTATTTGGAAAATAGAAGTGTACTATTTCAAAAATTGTTTTCTCGTTGTTTGATCTTATACATGGATGTTTGTGTATCATTATTGGATAATGATAATGGCATATGAGTTCCCAGTATAGAAATAGTTTATGGTTTTTAAGGAGGCAGTAGAAAGTGCATGTGAGTGAGGCACTGAAGAATAACATTAGTGATTTTACAAATCCACAATGTTTTTTTTTTATTTTTCATGTTTTTTGAAGAGGGGAATTATTATTTTTGATATCCAGTGGTTTTTTGCCTTTTGTACATATGTTTTGGGATGTTACATGTGTTATTTTTTTTGTTTGGGTTCTCTTGTTAATGATTTGGTTTTGATTTAGCTCTTGTATTTTTTGTTTAATAGTATTATACCCCATAGAGATAGGATGGGTGTTCGAGGTGAAGTTAGGAGTGGTTCCCCATCATTAGGATTTTCAGTTGATCATCTTTTGTATTTCATTCATGAATTTTTAAATATAAATCTACCTCTCTTTTATGGTAAATAAAATTATCTCGAAGTGGGAGAGTGGGTGTGGATGGTTGAAAGGAACATTATCCTAATTGATTTTCCTAATTACATGAAAGATATGTCTTTTATTTGTGTATTAAGGATTTACTTAGAATTATTGAATGTCGGTATCTCAAAACATTGCGCTAGAAATCTTACAAGTATGTTCCTCAGGTCATCATTCAAACAAAAATACATTTCTGAGATGGAGAAGGTGAGGAATGGAATTGGGAAGTAATGTATGAAGTACAATAATGGGTCAATGATTTATTAATATAGTCTCATTGTGCACCAATTTCCATATCACCTTGGGTATGTTTCCAATGATTCTTGAAGTATTGGGATTTAAAGTGTGGTCTTCATCCTTATTTAATTTCGAAGGTGTTAGATATCAATCTAACATATTTTAAAGATGTTGTAATTAATTTTTTATATGATGAAACCATGAGTCCTGGAGTGCATGAGGTAGCATTCCAACCTTTATTTCCTTGATGAATTGGGGGATGTCTAATAATGAAGTGGGGGAAGTGGCCTGATGATGTTGGTAATACTCATGTGATTAAAAGGTGTCAAGATATTTTGTGATGTTATTTTGGTTATAAGATTGTGTTGTCTCATTACTATGGAAATCAAGATCATAATATTTCATTATTTTGGGAACACAAAAGTATTTTAATGATTATGGGTGACTATGAAACATTTATCGATTCTATCGAGGTGTTACCAGGAAGATGTGTGGGGTATTTTTGCATGAGTGAAGTGTTGTTTGGGCTCTGTTTAAACTCCCTTTCAATTATAGTGCTTATATATGTTATGGAAGTTGTTTTAAGGATTGTTCAATTATTGTTTTAAATGTAAGGTAATGTAGTAGATATCATGAGAAATATTGTTTTAATTCATCTGTTTAATTCATTAGGATTTTCTAAAAAATTATATATTTTAAATAGAGGTGTCTCCCATGTGAACCCTTTTCTATTATTTTCATGGTGGTTGAAGATTAATATCCTCTAGATATAAGCCATGAAATGCTTCAAACATCATACATCTAGCCATAAGACTAGGATTCAGGCTCTCATATCATCATAAATCCTAGAAGTTTGAGTGAACTTGGTCACATTTTGTCTTGAGTGTGGAAATAGAGATAGTTTATGGCCATATAATATAGTTTTCCTTATCACGGTATAATTTCCACTCAATTTTATTTTATTTTGTTGGGGCCGGTTTGTGTTCGGGTCAGTTAGCCTATCTTGGAATGTTCTTATGTAATCATACATTCTCAGTTCATTCCTATTTGTTATTAAGGTTAGGAAGAACCAAAACGGGTCTCATTGCATTTCCATTTATTTTTTAGTAGTGTTAATTGATTCTCAATGTTTGGGAGTCCCTTTAAGCCTCTCATGTCGAGAATTCACTTTTCATTGTTTGTGGTGATGGACTGGTATGTAGTGTTTTCATTTATTTTGATGATTTTGAGTTGATTTTTTATTTGTATTGTCATTGGGTTTTTAGGGAGTTTCTTCAACGTTCATATTTAAGGCATTGTTGTAATGATCTTGTGTAACATCCCAGGTATTTATAAGAAAATAAAATTTCATATCTATTAAAAATTTAGAATTTTATATCCCTTTTAGTTTAAAGTGCACACTATGTATGATAGCATAACTGACACAAAAAATGGATTTCTCTCAAATCTTACATAGCACACAACACATAGTTATACCAAAAAATAATACAACAATAATATTATTATTATAAATAGTATTTAATTCATAGTCATTTTATTAGTGGTAATGAAAAAATTAACTATATTATAATTTTACATATTTTTAAAATGTTTATACATTTATCTAGTGAATTTTAGATTCTTAATAGGTGAATGATTCCAATTTTAAGTGAAAAATACTCTAATATTTTTAAAATTTCATTTTACCTCATTTTGATGGAGAACCATTTTTTAAAATATTTTTTCATTTTTATATGTTCTATTTGAGAAATAAAATTATTATTTAGAAGAATGACATAAAAATTTAATTTCTTTATTTTTCTAATAAAATTTATTTTTTTATGAATAGTGACAAATAGCAGATTCTAATTCCAAACAATATTTTTTATAATATATTAATATATTTATATTGTCCTTATAATTTGTTTTAAAGTCTAATTGGATTATGTTTTTATCATTTAGTCTAATTCTAGTCATTTTATGCAATTTCACATTGAAATAGGACGTAAAAACATGCCAATATTTTGATAGTTTTAACTTTTTAAAAACCTATATTAAGATTTTGACTATTGGAATTAATTTTAAATTAAATTCTTCCAATTATATGTTTTGAATTTGAAAAATTTATTCAATATTTTAAATCATAAGGTCTAAATTATATAAATGTGTACCTTTTTTGGACATTATGAATAATAACTTCAGAAATTATTTTTATGTACCATGGTTTAAGGGTAAACCGAGTAAATAAGGGTATAAAATAATATTATAATAATATAAAATTATTCTAAAACGTGTATTAATCCCATTGGATGAGGCACTGGAGACCAAAAAAATAATTATCCATAATTTCTAGCATTTGGGAGCCACATGGATGTGATAACGACATGTCAGAATAATTAATTTATAGTACATGGAAATATAACACAAACATGTATATTTTACTATATCAGTTTTAATTTTTGCTTGTATAATAGATCTATTTGACTATAAATAGTTATAATAATGCTAAAAATATTTCCTACATCATGGTAGTTTATTTTTAATTTTTATACATTAAATAAATAAATTTATGTAGGACACAATGATGATAAAATGATAACCTTATTAATGAAAGATTCAAATAAATGATTTTATAAATATTATAATAAATTAAATTTGATACTTTTGATGACATACACGAATTTTATGGATTATTATGACATGTTATATTTTATTTTATGACCATGGATCGAAGAAATTATGTTTTTATGACTTTATCAAAAAATCAATTAATAAATTGTTTAAAAATTGATATAAATAAGTAATTTTTTTTACTAAATGATATTATTGTCATAAAAATATATGATTCTTAAAAATAACATATATAATGATAAACATTACATTAAATATTCAATTTAGGTTCTATTAGCAATTTATATTAATTATATTTACCATATAGTGTAAAAGGATAATAATACCTTGTAAGAGTTAATTTATTTAACTAAGTGTTAGAGCCAAAAGATAAGGATAATTTTGTGTCATAAACTTTTCTAAATCCTATTTTTTAGAACTATTTAGACCCACCCTCTTATCAAAAAAATATATCAGTTCTGAGCATTTAAAATTCTAAAATCAATTTATAATGAAATAATATTTCATGATTTTTTGAAAGATCCCCTCATCTCTCTGATAAAAGGGAACATTTCCTTATCTTATATTCACTCCTCCAAAGCCCTTCTACTCAGACAAAGCCTACAGAAATCTCCACCCAACATCACATACTTCATTTTATAGGCCATCCAATTTGATTAAAACCACCTTACGGAGTCCTTTTTGTTCAAATCAAAATGAGACACCCAGAGAAGAGGTAACTATTTTATCATTTAATTAAAAGTTGTTTTCTTCTTCTAATTCCTCTTCTTAATAAGTATCAATACAATGTAATAAATCCAGTAAATGATACATACATATATGTTATTATAATTATGGTAAAACCTTATACCTCCTTTTATCAATCGTAAGAATAAAAAATCACCATGTGTATGTACGTAATGATTACCATCTCCACGCCATGGTGTAATTTTTTATTCAACCAAACATAGTCTGGATGGGTATAATGAGGAGTATAATGGATTTAAATAATGATTATAACATAAAAATATTTCTTTATAATTAATATACAATAAAATTTTATTTTGTGTAACCACTATGTGAATGATATCATCCCTCATGTGTACATACGACCAAACGTATCCACGATGTGATACGATTCATTCAACATGATATTCATTAAGTCAAAATAATATATATGAATTTAATGAATAAATATTATATTTATTACATTTATATCGATTATATTATTCTGCAATTTATATTTAAAATATACACTTATTCTTTCCATAAATTGTAAATATGATAATTTTATTTGAGTAAGTGTGGACCACCACCCCTCAAAGTGTTATATATCGTTCATTCCATACAAGGAACATATAAAGGATATAGTTAAGAACTTAGGTATCAAATATAAAATTGATATTATAATGGATTATTATATACCGATATATAATTTAGTTCTCATTACTATAATATGATAGTGAAATTATTGTAGTGTTCAATCATACTTATGACCTATTGTCTCCTTGAATGGCGCTTTTCTTTTATATTCTACAAATGTTATAGAATATTATAAATACATATATACTGGATATATATGATATTTAAATCATTGATATGATTCATTAGATGATTTAATTTTTACCAAATGGACATCTTATTTT
Source organism: Viscum album (assembly GCA_963277665.1). Classification (NCBI taxonomy): domain Eukaryota; kingdom Viridiplantae; phylum Streptophyta; class Magnoliopsida; order Santalales; family Viscaceae; genus Viscum; species Viscum album. The sequence goes on along the minus strand of OY728120.1, from coordinate 538,243,756 downwards.
GAACACATTCATTTTCAACTCATGTATTGAATATCAACAAAACAACCAATATGAAATTATATAATTATATAATTTTTATAACATTGTAATAAGTTATAAAAAATTAATAAAAAAATTGAAAAAACTTCTCAATCAATTATAAATTATCCTTTGTTTTTTATTCTAGAATATGATGAATGAACGAGACAAGTCAGATTTTTGGTAAGGGAACTTTTTAACCAAATTTCCATTATTTGGGTTGATCTTCTACTCCTTCATTACATCGTTTTAAGATTATGTGGGAACTAAATTTTGATATCTTATCATATACATATACTTTATTTATGATTATTTATAGTGATTACAATTATTTTAACTATTTGATTAACAAAATGATCTTTGTAAGGGAATCTACCACCCTTCTCTTTTCAAGAGAATCGTTAATGTCATGCCTTATTAAATTCTATTATATTATGATGGGATTGGTACTTCTATATCCCCCTTACAATAAATGTTATAAAAAATGATTAAGAACCCTGTTTTCTCTCAATAAACTCATTTTACTAATTTTTATGTGATCTGTTAGGGTTCCAAAATTTTGTAAGGGAATTGTTAACTCAATATCATTTAACTGAGGTAAAATTCCATGACATTGGTTTGGTTTTTCCATGAAAATGTATGAATGTTCACTTATTATTTTACACGGAATACCCACTTATATTTTGTTTATTTATATTTTTCACAGATAGTTATTTCATTGATTTATCCATAATATAAGGTTACGATCTTTTTAAGGGACTTCATCTCAATCACCTTTCATTGATACATTTATTGATGATATGCACAGTTTTTCTTTATAAAGTATATATAAATATCCATTTACAATACATATCCATATTATATCTATACTCATGATATTTAATGTATTGTAAAATATTATACATTCATGTCACATATATTTTAAATGTTCCAAATTGAAAGGTAATATTTATCTAAAACATCATTTTGAATGTTTTAATGATTTAATCTTCTTAAATCTTTCACATTTAGGTCCATTTTTTCTAAAATAATTTTAAGGAATTATTTATCTAGAAATAAATTATTTTTGTGAAAATTTCATTAAAATGTTTCAAAGTGGTATGTGACACATTGACTAAAAAATAAACATTTAAACATTTTTAATAATGTTTTAAAATTGTATTGATTATTTCAATAACTTTTCATTTTATTAGGTATACATCTCGATTGTAATTTCTCACATTTATTCCTTGTTAGGAATTGATTTTTTTTAATTTTTTAAAAATTAATTTTAAAAAAATGTTTTTAAATTTATGAGAGTGCGTCTTGTACAAATGGAATAAGATTTCAATGTGGAAATGTTATTTTTTCTATTATGCTTCATTTATCTTTTATGATTATATTATGCTTCCTGGGAATTTCTTATGCATACGGGAGGTTATGTGATAATCAAAGGGATGGTGAGACCGTGATATTTCTATACTGCATTGGGTAATGGGACATAGGTAAACATTAAAGGTTTTCCTAATATATTTAGGTAATATACAATGATGAGTATTCCAAACATAACCATGAAGGTTACCCCCTATGTAGCTATAAAATCTAAAATATAATTATGTAATAGATTCCAGAAGTCACCTTTATTATTTTCTATTTATATGATGTATTAATTATATTATTATTTTATGAGGTATGTTAATGTGATTATGTTTTCTGGGTGAAAAGTATGATTTAATTTATTTTTTTGTATTCATGGAATAATGTTTTAGTCCCTTATTTTATAACACATACTGAGCTATTTATAATCATTCCATGTTTTTGAAATGATTTTAACAGGGTATAAGGAAGGGTATGAGAAATGAATTATTTAAGAATATTTTTATCATGACAAGAACCCATGTTTTATTATAATAGTTTTATTGGATATCGAATAAGTGTCTAATTTGTAATATTTCAGATGTAATACTATAGTTATGGCCAATTTATCTAGTTATATAAACATGAAAATATCCTAAATGTGAATTATTTACTTAAGTCATGATTATGTAATGTTTATGGATGGGGCTATATTATTAGTATCATAGGTTGGATTAGATAAAATTGTAGATTGGGATGTTTTCTTAATGGATTAGGATATTATCAAGGGATTATAATATTAATGAAGGTAATATGTTCAGTGTCTTATAAACCGCTTTTGAGGATTTATGATCTGAAATATTTAGGCGACTAATTGTATTTCTGTAGACATTCACCTTTGATTAAATTATGGGTTGTTACTTTATGGGATGAAAATGTGAGGAATGAAATAATCCTTGAGGTTAGAATATTTTATGGTTGTTTTTAAGTATTTTACCACATTTTGGAATAATAAAAAATTATATAGTATTTGAAAAATGAGAACATGAAAACCGTGTGACAACCCATCACGTCAGAAAAAGCCGTGGGAATCGAACCCACAACCAAAGTGCGACTGAGATTTATTGGAAACTAGTGGACGACATGAATTCCATGGATAATATGACTTATTCATGTTATTAAATGATTTTATAGATCAAGAATAACTTTTTTAGAGTATATGCTTTATCAAATTTTTATTCTTAGTATAGGAAAATTATTTGGTTATTAGGTGATAAATGTTATTTTGGAAGATGTTCTCTCTTTTGGGAACACTATAAACCTAAGGAAAATAGAACACTACGGATTTCATTTTAGGATTAATGGTTGAATTTTATTTTGGAATTATTGTTTTTTATTTTGGACATATAGACATTTGGTTTATTTATCGAAATGATTTTCCTATCATGGATAATATGTGATTAGGTTAATTACTTAGTTTATTAGACATTAAGATTAGTCAATGTAATTTTCAAATAATTATTATTATTTATCATGGAAAACTATGTGATAAAATCCTTCTTATTTTTTGGTTTCAATCATAGCTTATATTATTTTGAATAATTTTAAGGACATTTGTTTATGGAATAGTCTATGTAGATCATGTAAACTACTATTTAAATTGGGATATTATTAATAATCCTTATCCTTTTAAAGGATTATCATTTTGGGGATTCTCTAATATTTTACTAAAAGTTTTAGTTTTGGCTAGTGTTTCATTATAGGACAAGTATATAGTTATTATTATTTTTTTGTTAATAAGTTGATTCGTCCAGAATACTCATCGTTCAGAGATAAATATGAGTTTATAGTCGAATTTTATTAACGGATAAAACACCACTTTTCATGGAATTAAATTTTATTATGTTCTTATTCTATGTAGTAAAATAATTCCTCAACATTATGAAAAGGACATTATAATAAAAACTTTTCTGGTTTACTTTTTTACAAAGAATTAAAATACTATTCAACCTATCAAATTTTTGAGGTTTTCTGATTTTTGACTTTCTCCTGATTGTTTTTCTATCACTATCTATAAGAATAAGATAGTTAGATTATCTTCTATTGCCATATTTCACAACATGTACTCTTAGTAATTTATTATCTCAGGTAACCTTTTTACATACCTTTATTTCTTTTAATGTGATATTTTTATTGAATATTTTTATGGTGTGGGATTTTTAATGATGTTTCAAATGCCAATTTTAAAATTTAGAGGATGCAATTTCCCAAAGGTTGGAATGAAGTAATATTTTAGGTATTTATAGAATAATAATATATCATATCTATTAATAATTATGAATTTATTATTAATTTTTGATTAAAAGGTAAACTATATATGATATCATACCTGACACGCAACAATGGGTTTCTTTGAAATCTTATGTTGCTGACAACACTCAGTTATATCAAAAAATAATACAACAATAATATTAAAATTTTAAAATTTAGGCAAATCCTAGACATTTTATTTCCGTGAATGAATCAAATTAAATATTTTATGATTTAATAAATTTTTAAAATCTTTATTAATTTTTCCAGTGAAATTTAGAGGCTTAAAATGTGAATGAATCCATTTTTAACTATAAAATACGATAATATTTTTAAAAGGTCTTCTTACCTGATTTTTATGGAGAAACATTTTTAAAAATATTTTTTGTCACGTTAATATATTATATTTAATAAAATAAACATCTTATTTTGAAGCGAGGAATCAAAAGATACTATTTTTATTTTTCAGATAATATTAATTTTTTAATGAATTGTGAAAAAAAACTGGATTTTAATTCAAAACAACATTTTCCAATAAAAATATTTATATAGTTATATTGTCATTTAAATTTGGTTTGAAGTGTAATTTTATTGTTTTTTAATAATTTAAACCAATTTTGGTCATTGGAAGTAATTTCACATTGATATTAGATATAAACACATGTTGATCTTTTGATAGTTTTTGCTTCTTCAAAACTAGATTTCATGTTTTGATAGTGAGAATTAATATTAAATTAATTTGTTCCTATTAAATTTTTTTAATTTAAAAATAATGTTTTCAATATTTCTAATTATAATTTCTGAATTATGTAAATTGGTACCTTTTAATGTTGGACATTATAAATAGTATGTTCTGTGATTAATTTTATTTACCACGGATTAAGGTTTATCCAACTAAATATGTGTAAAAATTTATTATTATAATAATATAAAATTACCCTAAAATATTTCCTAATCCATTTAGATTAGTCATGGGTGACCAGAATAAATTTTAGGATGAATTTTTGGCATTTGGGAGCCCCTTGGGTCTGACAATGAAATGTTTTAATGATTAATTTTATATAAAGAGAAATATAACCCAAACACATATCTTTTACTAAAATAAATTTAATGAGGGTTTATATAAACGATGTCCTAGAATATAATTAGTTATTAAAAATATAAAAATAATTCCTAAATAAATTTATTTTATTTATAATTTTTAGACCTTATATAAATAAATGTATTTATGACACACTGCTGATGCAATGATTAACTTATTAATGAATGATTAAAATAAATGAAATTATGAATATATGAATAAAGTTAATTTTAATTTTTTTTGCCATAAAATATTTTGATGGACGCTTATGACATTTTAACTTTGAGTTAGTGGATTTTTTTTCCAGGGAATCATGTTTTTATGAATTTATTAAAAATCAATTACTAAATAGTGTCAAGCATAACATAAATGAAAATTTTTTAAAAAAAATATTATTTTATCAAATCATACAATAGTCCTAAAGGAATAAAATTTTTTAAACCTACGTATATAGTGTTTAAAATGTAACTAATGTTCCACTTGTGTACATCTTGGCATTTTATAGTATGTATATTAACGATGTAGTGAAAAAATATAAGAAGACATTGTAAGGGTCAATTTTTTTTACGTCTAAATTACAAAATATACATATGATATTTATACCAAAAAAAATTTAAAGCCTATTGGTTGAGATGATTTCAACTAATACGCATCTTATCCTATAAATTTATCACTTTGGAGCCTTTATAATTATGAAATCAATTTGTAATAAGATAATATTTCAAGACTTTCCAAAAGTTCATCTCACATATTATATAAAATATATCTTATCCTTTATTATTCAAACCTTCAAATACTTTTTCCGTAGACAAAACCTACACAAGTATCCTCTAAACTTCCCTCACTTCATCCAAGATGCCACACATTGGGTAGAGAGTCAACATAAAGATTCTTTCGTGAAAATCAAAATGAGACACTTGAAGAAGTGTTAATCGTTCAATCCCCTAATTCCATGTTCTTTTTTTTCTACATCCTATTACTAAGTGTTTTCCATAATAATGTAATAAATAAAATATATTTTATATACTAATATTTTTTTATATTTATGGGATAACAGTACACCTCATTTTATACATCCAATGAATTTCAATATCACCATGTGTACGTATGTACAAATGACCGTCTCCACGTCGTGGTGTAATTTCTTATTTAACAATAATTAATTTTTATGGGTATAATGTTGAGTATAATGGATTTAAATAATGCATATAAACTGATTATGTTTCTTTATAATGAATATATATCCAATTTATAGTGTATAACAAATAATTGAATGATGTAGTCGCTCGAGAGTGCGTACGGCCTACCATCCCCAGAATGTGATGCAATTTTTTCTACACGATGTAAATTAATCCAATATTATAAAAACAAATGGAATAAATAAATATTATATAATATATATATATATATATATACACACAATTCTTATGTAATTTTAATTTACAACATACCTTTATGCTTTCCATAATCTCTAATTACAACAATTTCATTTGAGAATGTGTGGACTATTGCCCCCTCAAAGTGATATGACCATTAATTACATTAATGGTATGTATAATGGATAAATCTAATGATATTAGGTAACATAAATTATATAGATATTATACTGGAATTATAATATCAATATTTATCATTTTTTTCATTCCTTTAATATTATAATGAAATGAATGTTGTGTTTATGATTATGTACGACCTACCATCTCCATGAATAGTTCACTGAATTTATAATTTCCATATGTTATTGAAAATTATAAATTTGTATCCACATGATATATATTATATTTAAATCTTGAATTATATTTTGGAGATGACAGACTTTTGACCACATGAACAACATTCATCAAAAAAGTTCATTTTCGACTGAAGTATCAAATGTCGACAAAATGACCAATATGGTCTTAAATAATAATGTAACTTTTATAACATGGTAATAATTAATATAAAAGGAATAAAAAACCTGAAAAATTTTCTCAATAATGTATAAATTGAACTATGTTTATTATTCAGGAATATAAAGAACAACGCGAAAAGTCAAATTCGAGGTTGGGGAACTTGTTTACCCAATTTCCATTCATTGGGTTGATCATCAACATCATTATTATTCCATGATATGATTTTTTATGAAATGAAATTTGATATATTATATTTTATTTATACTATTTTTATAGCGGTTTAAAGTTAATAATCATAATCCATCCATTTTATTAAAAAATTTACTTTGTATGGGAATCTACCACCACTCTATTTTCAAGCACTCTATTAATGGTATGCCATCTTAATTTATATTTTATAATAATTGGATTGGTAATTATGTATCCCAATACTATTCATATTATTTAAGAAATATGAAATACCCCTTTTTCTCTCAATTAACATATTTTATGAATTTTTATGTGACACTGTTAGGGTGCCAAAATTTCAAAAGAGAAATATTAACTAAATATCATTTTATTGAGCTACACATTTAGGTCATTAGTTTGGTTTTCTTAAGAATATGTGTGAATGACCTATTATTATTTTTACAATGATTATCCTCTTATATTGGTTATATTTATATTTTCCATACACAATTATTTCATTGATTTATCCTTAATCTAAGGACATAATCTTTGTAAGTGACTCTTTCTCAATCTCCTTTCATTGAGACATTTCATGATGATATGACCCTTTATCTCAATAAAAAGTGATTATAATGAATCTTTTACATTACTTATCCATATTAAATCTATATTCCTGAAATTTAATGTATTTTTCAATGTTCTACTTTAATGTGGCATAAAATTTAAATGCTCAAAATTTTAATGTACTCTTTATAAAAAAACATTTTAAAATTTTTAATGATTTAATATTATAAATACTTTTCATTATTGTCCATGATTTAAAAATTAATTTTTGGAAATATATATATCTTTAAATTAATTTTTTTATGTGTAAATTCATTTCAAAAGTTTCAAAGTTGTAGTGGACACATTGATTCAAAAATAAACAATAAAATTATTATAATTTGTTTTAAAAGGGAATTGATTATTTCAATAATATTGAATATATTTTATATATATGTTATGAATTTAATTTATTTCCATTATATACATACTTTTTTATTGATGATTACTTTAAATTTTTACCATTTCATTTTAAAATAATGTTTTTTCATTTATGTGTGTGTGACTTGTAAAGATGATATCTGATTTCAATGAGGAAATGTTATTTTCCCTTTATGCTTGGTTTATCTGTTATTATTATGTAATGTTTTTTGGGAATTGATTATGTATATGGGTGGTTCCATGATAAATCAAGGGTAGATGAGCCTGTGATATCTCTCAAATTCATTTGGTTACATCAAAGAAGAAAGGGTTATGGTTTCTTCTAAGAGATTTTGGGAATATGTTGTGATGGGTATTCCAAACATAACAATGAATTTTAAACACAATGTATCATTGAAATAAAAAATGTAATTATGTTATTGATTCCAAAATGTAACTTTATTATTTACTATTTCCGTGATCTATTCATAAATATTATTACTTTATAAGGTTTGTTAAAGAGATTATGTTTTATGAGTTAAATGTATGATTTTATTGATTTGTCTGTATTCATGGACTACTATTTTCATTTCATATCTTTAACACTTACTATGATTTCTATTATAATCCCATGTTTTTTAAATTACTTTCACATTGTATAAATAATGGGATGAGAAATTAATAATTAAAGAATATTTTTATCAAGAAAATAATTCTTGTTTTATTTAATGGGTTTTATTAGATTGATTAGATGTGTCTACTTTGTAATATATTATATGTAATGTAATAGTTATGACCTAATTATCATTGATCTAAACCAAAAAAATCCCCATGTTTAATTATTGACTTACCTCATGATTATTTAATTTTTAAGGCTAGGGACTTATATCATTGGTCATGTTTCTTGTTGTTTATCGGGTTGTGGTTTTAGTTGGTTGAATAATTTCATTCAATATGCATATGTTTTGTTTTAAAGTCATCGAGTTGTTTTTTTCATTAGTTTGTTCTATGAAGCAATGGAAATTTCACATCTTTGACTAATAAAAAGGAATATTTTTTGTATTTATGGGCACAAAAAGCATTAAGGTTGGAGAGAATTTTCAAACATGATTTTTTTACCTAAGTTCCATTTTATCTTTTCACCTAAGGGTTTTCATTATTTTTAGGTGATATGGGTTCAAAAATAGTGTTTCATGGTATCTTTGTGGTACATGGTTAGTGCATGATTTTGGAAAACCAAATATCTTTTCTAGGTAATCATTCAAGGCATAGTGTGCTTCTTGTTAGAGGAGGATAACTTATGTATGTTTACACAAATAGAGGAGTATGCATGCACAAAGGTTATGTCTTGGGCTAGTTGAATTTTTAATGATTAAAACATGGTTTTCAACTAATGTGACCAAACTATGTAGGTTCCCAGGTGTGTCCAGTGAGCAGCGTGCGGTAGGAGAACTATTTAGAAACTAAGCGACCAAAACATGAACGCTAACCAGATGATAAAATTAGTGAAATTAAAACCCCACCCACATAGGATTTATAACCACAAAACTCCCATTTTATTCTCATTTTATCTTTTGTGAACCAAATGAGGCTCCTATATTGTTATCCATTCTCCTTGTATTCTCCCATGGTTTAGAATGTCAGTTTCTTCATGGTTTAAGTAAAATATCTCAAGGAAATAACCTTTACTCTTCTACCTCTTCCATATCCTTATATTAACTTTTGATATCTTCATATCACATGGTGTCTTGGAACTAGGGTTCATGTTCACCATGGTTTATGTTAATGGGTCTTTATTATTCCTCTTGATAGATATTGTTTATTAGAACCATCGTGGTGGGATTCTGATTGTATGTTGTTGAAGAACTATGAAATTGAAGTTGGTCTCCCTCTTCACATTCCATCATGACATTAAATTAATTATTTTCTTTATTTTAATTCATACCATGTATTCTAAATTTTTTTTATCTCCAAAAAATATTTTTGTGTGTTAATTAGTGGTTACCATCTTATTTGTTTATAAATGGATTTTTTATTGTTAAATATTTAACACCAAGTGTTTCATTAAAATCTCGGTTTTTAATTTTCATTTTATTTTTGATATCTAAATAATGGATTGAAATTTTGAATATATTTATGATAATTTAAATGATGATTAGGAATCATTGAATGGGATATAAAGGTTGTCTGGAATTTAAATAACTATTTTTCTCTTAAATTTCTTTTGGCATGTGAGGGTGGTTAATGGCCAATTACGAATTTTAATATAAGTGGATTTGGATTGATTGTGTGTTTTTAAAGTTAAAAAGAGTTTGAAAAATGATTATGAAATGTAAAATGGTGTTTTACACATGTTTTAAATGTGTATTTGTTTCTATGATAATTAATGGTCCTATGGAAAGATATTCAGGAATGTTTGGATCTTTGATAAAGGCGGTGAAAATGTTTATCTTGAAAAACCTCCTTTGATTATACATTTACAAGTCTTATTTTAAATGGGTGTGTTTTCGTCAATGTGTAATCATTATGAATCATTTATGTAATGAAAAATTGGGGTTACATGGTGTGTAATTCTTTTTAATCTTGGAGTCAAATAGAATGGGATTCGTCCTTGGGGTGATTCAGGTGATGGCTATTATATTAGTTCTTATGTATGTTTGTATGATTGGATTCTTGATTGGAATTAGTTATCTCGCCATGTTCTATATATATTGATATGGATAACCTAGAACAGCTATGGAATTTTTTGAGAATTATTAGTGCACTAGTTATGTTACACCCTAGCTAGTGGTCTATAGTAGGGGATATTAGTTATTACTTATTGGGGATTGGGACCTTCAGTCTATACCATGTGGTCTATGGCCGAGCTTGTTAGGGCTTACTGGTTTAATCAAGTGAGGCATGATTTTCGGTATAAATTAACATGTATTAATATGTTATATATTATTCATGAACTCCTAGGTCCACACATCTATATGGGAACATAGTTTTATGTAGTGATTATTGAGATGCATATTGGTTGGTTACTCATGTGTTCTCATTTCCAATGTCCATATAATATGGATATTACAGTCTTATCATATGTTGTATGTTTCATTGGTATTCAATGTTCTCAATTTCAATCATTTAAAATAATGTTTTGTGATTTAAATTTTTTAAACACTCTTATGCCATTTTGAAAAGTATGTATCACTTTTTTATGGAAAATGATTGTATTTCATTAATTAAAATGAACATAGATTTGACATGAAATGGAAAACAGATCATTTTATTGGAAGCTAAATGAATAGAAATAATTATTTCTATATATATTTTTCCAGTCATGAAGATGATGTTTCATTTATTTTAATTTATGTTCATTGATAATTACTTTTTCAGGCACACATGCTATGTTTTCATACTCAATCATATAGTATTTCTCGTTTTAGCTTCGAGTCCAATTTCAACATGCTATATATTTCTATAGGTGATGGGATTTCTTGGTATCGTAGAGAGATCTTCATGTCATATTATTGTATCTTTATGCCATTTTTTTTGTATTTGTTATTTTTTTTTATTTCTTGATTTTTATAAATTATGATCATATTGGATATTGATATTGAAATTTTTCTAATTTTTATCCTTTTGTCATTTTATTCACAATTTATTAGTTGATATTATTACACTGGTTTATTCTATTAATTTCAAACACTAATTTTCTACCCATGAGGATCAATAAAACCCATTGGGCCATGTCATCGATCTGATCGGGTGACCGGTTCGGGGTCAAACTAGGCTGGTCCATGGAAAAATGATATCAGAGTACGATGGCACTTTAGGGGACCTAACATTATGATCACCCATTGTTATTTGTAATATAATGGTAGATCATACATTAGGATGTTCAGGTCTTGAGATGAGTAAATTGGATTGATTTCATGAACCATTTCTCATTATGATCCTTGATGTTCAATTGGATGTCTAGTTTTGTTGGATTCTTTTGGTTCTTGTGGATTTTTTGGTGTTTGTCATTTGAGAATGGAATTAGTCTAGTTGTCTCAGTGATCTCAAATTACATGTAAATCCATGTGGATCTGGTGACATAATCCTAGATTACTCATAGCGATGATGGTGTGTTTGGAATTTTCCCTCCAACCATAGGGTCAAGTAATCCATCGGCACTATCTCCTCTTATTAGTTTTTAAGTTCCTTTTGATCATGAAATTGAATTTTGGAGCTCTCTTAATTGAATTTTAAAAATTGGATTTTGAAATGGAGATGGTATTCTATTGGGAAGATGGGAAATGGGGGTTTTGTTTCATTTTTTTAATGTTTCTGTAAATGAGGAAGATTGTTTTGGAAGTTGTATTAAATGTAAATGAATGGGTTTCTAATCCAACGATATTTGATAAAATGGGATTTGAAAGATGCATGAAATGTTTTGAATGGTATTAATTGATATATTTAATGGAAAAAATTCAATGATGTGTGAAGTTTGAGTACATTTTTTGATACATGGCCGGTGATATTTTGAAATTCTTTATAAATTTATGAAATGTGAATTGTGTTGAAGTTGTGAAAATGTGGGTGGAGTGTTATTATTTGGAAAATGGAAATGTTTTGTTTCAACCTTTCGTATCTCCTTGGGTTCTCATGTGCATGGATATGTGTATAAGTTCGTTAGATAATGATTTCGATGGAAGTGTTCTTGGTATTGAAAGAGTTTATGGTTCCCTGGGAGGCACAAGAATTCTCAAGTGAGTGAGAATATAAATAATATCATTAGTGATTGTGAAAACCCACCTATTTTTTCATTTCATACATTTTTTCAAGAGTAAACTTTTTGCTTGTGTGATAGTTGTTTTGTATCATATTTCCCTATGTTTGGGGATGTCACTTTTATATAATTTGTTATTTTGAGAACTCTTTTTCATGACTTGGTTTTAATTTATCTCTTGGATTTTTTATTGAATGGTTTTATCAACCAAAGTGATTCTAAGGATGTTCAGGGTGTATATATGAGTTGTTCCCCATTAGAAATCTTTCCAGTAGATAAAACTAAGGATTAAATTCTTAAGTTATAAATGATAAATCAACCTCTATATTATTTTCAAGAAGATCCTCTCAATGAAGAAGTGTTCGCGAATAAGGTCATAATGAAATTTAGGCTCACCGAGTATCCTAATTTGTTTAAGGTTCAGTTTATTACATTAACACTTGAAGGATCACCCTTTGAATGGTGATAGTAGATCTATAGAAACAATCCTAGAGAAGATATTACATTGGAGTTATTCAAATATGCATTCATCTAACAATACTTCCCTAAGATAATGATGGCTAGGCAGGGAATGAAGAAATGGATTCATTAGTATAGTGATCAGTTGATGTTGCAATTCTATCATCACTTCATGGACTTATTTCTATATGAACCAGGATATGTTGCAGATGATTGCATGTTCTCCCAAAATTTTGAGTGTGGGACTAATCTTGATTTTCAGTTGATGGTGTCGAAGTTCAATATTACTTCATTTGAAGATGTTTTATGGAATGTTTTACATGATCAGTCTCTGTTGGTTGGAGTGCATGAGGTATTCATACCTCCTTTAGTTACTATATTAGGTGAGTGGAATTCTAGTAATGGTGTGGGGAAGCACCATAAATATGTTGGTACTTGAAGTGGGATTTAAAGGCCTCCAGTTATGTCACCAAATTATTCTAGGTGTAGGATTCTATTGTATCATCAGTGTTGAAAGCTTTATCATAATAATTCATTATGTTCACAAGCTCCAATGATTTTTCATTCTTTTGGGAACCTACACCACATGCAATAATTCATGTCGGGGTGTTTCCAAGAAGTGATGTGGGGATAGATCACAAGAGTATGGTGCTGTTTGGGATCATTATGATATCCCTTTCTATTGTAGTGTTCCCTTCTATTTTGGATAAATTTTCATTCAGTGTTCACTTTTTATTTGAAATGAAAGGGGGTGTTTTGGATATCATGAGAAATAATATATTAATGAAATTGTTTATTTATATAGGATGATCAATATCATTATCTTTTATAAATAGAGGTGTATCCCATGTTTACCCTTTTGAATTCTATTATTGGCGAGTTGAGATTAGTATACTATAGGTGTGAGGAAAGAGATGTTTCAAACACCATGGCTCTATCCATAGGCTTTGTAGTAAAGATCATTCACATGTATAAATATCAAGAACTTGAGGGACCACGTTCTTTTTTAGTCCTCAATTTGGGAATGGTTAAAATATAAGGTCTTATATTTTAGTTTTCCTTATCATATTTTATCTTCCACTAAACTCCAGTTTCCTTTTATAGGTTCCCATTTTGGTTGGGTTCATTTACCTATATTGGAATTTTCTTTTGTTATCATGCATTTTAAGTTCAATTTAGTTGGTTTTTAATGTTAATGATTCCCATAACATACCTCATTTAGTTTTCATCATGTTTAGATAAGTGTTAGTTGATTCCTAGTGGTGGGGAGTCTGGTTCAACTTCTCATGTTGTGAAATTAGTTTGGTTGTTTTATGTTGTTTTTCAGTAGGACATGGATTCTTTGTTATAATTGATTTTAAGTAGTTTTCAGTTTGGTTGAATGTTGGTATTTTTGGGATCATGATAAATGTTCTTTTTTGAGGCATGGTTTTTGTGATCATGGCTTGAGATTCCCGGTGATTCTCAAGAATTGGTTTTAGTTTTGTTTTTTTATTTTGGGAATGAGTTATAAGTTCTATTTGATAGTGGTTATGAATTTTTGTTCAATAGGTTTGATTATGAGCCTTTGGAAATCTGTATAATTTGACTAATCAATTTGATTATGTTGTATCTTTCATAGGTTACGAAGCATTATTTGAGGGGAGAGTGGTCACACACATGTTTTTAATTTGGATATCAGCTCTAGTTTATCTTTTGACCTTGGATATTTTTCTTATTTTTTGGTTTTTATGAGTTTAATTTTTTAACAATGAAGGGGTTTTTCTCTTAGCTCATGTTCAACTCATTATTTAAGAAAAATGTGGTGCTTGATCTATGTAATGTGCGATCCTCAGTATTCTTCTGGTTGGGGAAGGAATTCCCACACATTGTTAGAAAAATCATTTGATAACCACGTAGGGAGGTTTAATCTCGGTGTAGTGTCATTTAGAATGGTTGGTGCATGGTTTGTAACCATTACATCCAAATTTTGAAGGTTATCATGTGTCTCTAATGTGGTGCGCATGGTTGGAGAACAATTTGGAAACTATTTGGAAATACCATACGAGCTTCCCATATCATAAAATTTGTGAAATTTCAAATTTACCCTGAAAGTGCGAGAGCCAGGTGAAGACCTGCTCCCATAAGATTAAATAAAGAAGAGTTAAAACAGTACAAACCAGTCAAAGAAGAGGAGATTTACACAACCTTGTAAACACAGTACCAATTCTATCATTGTGAACAAGGTCACTTAAATAACTAGGAAGCACAAAGGACCAGCTAGAGCTCACCTACATGATTTCCCTTTTTGTGAGTGCATCCGCCACTTGATTTGCTTCTCTGTAGACATGAGAAACCTCAAGGGAAATTAATTCTGCATGCTTTAATGATCCAACCCAAGCTGGGAGCATCCTCCATGGGACACTCCTGGACCGCTCTTTGAGAATCTGCACGGCAAAAGAAGAGTCTGATTCTATCCAGATTCTTCGCTAGCCATAACAAGTAGCATACCTTATTGCCTTAATCATAGCACATAACTCCGCCTCAATAGCATGACCAGTTCCAATATAGTGAAAGAAACATCCTTTTACAAAGCCTCGACAGGTCCTGAAAACACCACCACATCCAGCAGGTCCCGGCGCGCCCGTGACTTCCCCATCCAAATTCACCTTTATATAATCATTGATTGGAGGAATCCGCCGAATATATTTAAGCACCTTGGGCTTCCTCTCCCTACCACATACACCAAGAGTTCTCAGTAATAGGAAATCAGACATATTATTGGTCATAGAACCAGACTGCTTTACCGAAGAAGATTTAATACATCGATGAATCACCATCATCCCCTCCTTAAAGGAGGGCCTGCCACCATTGAAAACCATCTTGTTCCGGGAATGCCAAATATAGGAAATAACACAAACAGCAGCAACAATGAGCAAGGAGTAAACCTGCTCACTGTTTTCTTCATGCATGTTAGAATTGAAGAGGGCGCCAACAGAACTGAAGACCATTTGACAATGAAAAATATCCATTAAATACCTCCAGAACCGCATAGAAAAGGAGAAGGTAATGAAAATATGATCAATAGATTCATCTGCAGCAAGACAAAAGAAACAGATCGGGGCCAGATTCCATCCTTTTCTTTGAAGAGAACATTGAATTGGCATTCTGCCTTTCCAGATACGCCATATAAGAAGAGAATCCGCTGGAAGAATGAAAGCCTTCCTCACCTCCATCACCCAAGTAGGAACTGGTTGTGCAATCCCACACTGCATGGCATAAAACAGTCGACTGGAGAATATTCCATTCAAAGTAGGTTCCCAAATTAGAGTGTCCTTATCCATATAATCATAAGCCGCAATTTCAGATTGAAGATGGGCAGGAAAAACTGCAAGAGCCTATTCATTCCCCTGCAATTCAGAGATAGTAGTATTCCGCAAAGACAGAGGAATGTTAGTTGTGACATCAATAGGACAGGACAACCACTATGTTGTCCAGCAATTCAGCTGGGAACTGGATCAGACCAGCCATTTAGAATGTGGCATAAGAGCAGTATAAGTGCTCCTGATTGATTCCCAAACAGAGGATCGCAGGTAAACCTTCTGCCTCTTCTGTAATCTATCACCAAATCTATGAGAAATAAACTCCAAGGCAATGTCTGTACCGGCAAGAAGTCTCCATTTAAATTTTTGGAGCAAAGCATCATTAAAAATCCGAACATCCTTGAATCCCATTCCACCACTTGAAAGAGGCTTGATGCAATCCATCCATTTGACAGTAACCAATTTCCTCTATTTTGTTGAATTAGTCCAAATAAATTCCATCAAGTTGTTTAATCAAAGCCGCAGGCCACTTGTAAAGCGAGAAGGAGTACACAAACATTGAGGTGATTACTGAGTTCACAAGACAAATCCTACCGGCCTGAGACATTGATTTCCCTTTCCAGTTGGCCAATTGATTGATGATTTTGAGAGAAATACCCTCCAAGTATGCCCTCTTCACTCTGCCCCAGAACATAGGAAGGCCAAGATAAATAAAGGGTAAGGATCCCCTATTAACACCAAGCCTACTGGCCACTCTATTTTGCTTTACAGTTGACACTCCTTCACCAAAGACAACAAAGGATTTACTCCAACTTATAACCTGACCTGAAACTTCCTCATAGTGAGTGAAAATAGTCTTTATAGAGGTGATGGTTAGTCTATCAGCTTTAGAATAGAGTAATATATCATCAGCATAAAATAAGAGAGAGGGAGTGAAGCAATTCCTCCCATACAACATTCTCTGATAAATACCAGAATTGACAAGATCATGAAGGCAAATGCTTAAATAGTCCTCAACGATGGAAAACAGTAATCTGGATAAAGGATCGCCCTGCCTTACTCCCCTAGAACACTGAAAGAACCCCCTTGGTGATCCATTGACCAATATGGATAGTCTAGCACTTTCCAAAATGGATTTTACCAAACCAATAAATTTACCTGAAAAACCATGAATATTCAAAACAGTGAAGATGAAGTCCCATCTGATATTGTCAAAGGCCTTTGATATGTCCACCTTGAGTGAAATATTACCATGTCTGACCATTGTTCTCATTATGTTGACACATTATGAGGAAGTGAAGAGACAATTTTGTATATTTATGCCAGGCACAAAGCCAAACTGGTTAAAGGAAATAAGAGGCCTAGCAATATCACCAAGTCTTGTTGCCATGATTTTTCTAATGACTTTTGGGATGGAGTTCCCAATAGAAACTAGCCTGAAATCCTTTATATCAAGTGCATTTTCCTTCTTGGGAATCAGGGCAATGAAATTTGAATTCATTCCAAAGGGCATATAGGAATGATAGAAGAACTCCCTTACTACTTCTTTCACTTCCTTGTATAAGATATCCCAGTAAAACATGAAAATTTTGTTAGAGAAACCATCAGGCCCTGCCACACTATCCATATTCAATGAAAAGAGAGCATCATGAATTTCTTTTGTGGTAGGAATGTCAATAAGCTTTTTATTTTTCACATCATCCAAGCTTGATTCAATACATCTTATAACTTTATCTGTATTGACCTCCCCCAATTCAGAGTAGAGATTTTCAAAGTAATAAACAACAGAGTTGGCAATATCATTTTCAGAGGTGTACATGTTATCACCAATTCTTTAAGCCTTGAGATTACTTTTAATTTTTTCTCCCTGTGCATGCAATGAAAGAACCGAGAATTCATGTCCCCTTCTTTCAACCATCTTGCACTGAATTGATTCCTAGCCAGGTTCTCTTTAAGAGTTAACAAGTTATCAAGCCTTGAGACTGCTTGTATCTCTTGTGAATATATAGAATCTTGTGACATATTACCTTGCTAACAATCATTCAGATGAGAATCTACCTCTTTGATATCCTGATCATGTCTAGAGATAGATTTTTTACTCCATTCCCTCATTCTGGCCTTAACAATTTTCAGTTTACTAACTAGAATATATAAAGCACTACCTTGGATAGGCTCCGCCCACGCTTCCAAAACAATCTATCTGCATCCAAAAACTATTAGCCAAGCATTATTGAATTTAAAGGGCAGGGGTGCTGACCTTAAGTTGCAAGTAGAAATATCAATTAAAATTGGGTGATGATCAGAGTGTAATCTAGACAAAGTTATTCTAGATACTTCCATATCCTCACTTTGTTCACCAATCTGTACCAAGCATCTATCCAATTTACAATATTGTCTTCCATTGTGAGTGTACCTATTCCAGGTATAATCAGCACCCAGAATTGGTATTTCAATCAGACTGCATTGATCTTTACGGGTGGAGAAGTCCCTGGCTGCTGCACGACAGAAGTTGCCCCCAGTTTTCTCCTCTGGACTCAACACTGTATTGAAGTCACCAAGAATTATCCATCTTTTATCCATATTCTCAGCAATGCCAACAAGGTTATGCCATAATCTTCTTCTCCTGATATAATGATTGAAAGCATATACAAAAGATACACAAAAAGAACTTGATTGAAAAAGACATGTTAGAAGAATAGATTGACAATCGGATTGAAAGGATTCAATAGTCACAGAGTTATGCTTTAGCACCCAAAGAGATTCTGTGTCATTATCAGACTGATTTGCTGCAATAAATGAATATCCTCTCCCCAACTCGTTCAACCCAAATGAGGATCCTAAATTAATCATTATATCTCCCCTCATATCCCATGGGGTGGACTTAGGATTTCATCAAGGTTTTGGTGGTAAATCACTCAAGTAAATCTCATCTCATATTCTCCTCCATCTTTCTCCTTCCATTTTTAATTGATATCATCATCTCTTATGGTCTCTTCAAGCTTGGGATAATATTTCCCATGATTTAATTTTAGGGTTTTGTTTTCTAGGGTTCCTATTGATAGATCATGGCTATTGAGACATGTGTGGTGTGATTTTACTTCTGCATTCTTTTAACATCATGAGATGGATATTGGTCTACATTCTCACTTGGCTTCATAATTTTTGATTTGTTGGTTTCTCTCATTTTTCTACATTATTTTATTCTAAATATTGATAAGTTATATTTGAAAATGATTTTTGGTCTAAAAATTATTGTTTACCACTCTAGATTGTGAGAAAATGAATATTTTGTTATATATTTCACAAAAATTGTTTAATTAAATTCCCAGTAGGATTTTTTATCTGCACTTTGATATCTAATGAATGGGTTAGATTTGTAAATATATTTATAATATGTGAAATTATTATTTTGGTTCATTGAATTTTTTTTCAATGTGGGTTGGGATGTAATAAAATTTGTATTTGGAACATAAAAATTGTATTGGCAGGTGGTGGTGGTAAATATCCTAGTTATAATTTTACAAAAAATGGGTTTAGATTGAATGTGTGTTGAGAATCTTCAATAGAGAATAGAAATTTATTTAAAAAATGAAACTAATTTGTTTACACCACTTTTATAAGGTGATTTAGTTATTTATAAATAATGGGTTTTAAGATGATTTTGAGTCTCATTAAACTTATTGATGAAGTTGGTAAAAATGTTTTTCATGAAAACTCTCCTTGGATAATCATATTTTGAGTTTATTTTCTAATGGTTGGGATGTCCCCAATGTGTAATACTCATTACTCATTTACATATTGTGGAAAAGTTAGATCTTTTTTCTGGAATCCATTGTAATCTATTAGTTGAATTGAAATAGATTAATCCTTTGGGTGATTCCGTTGATTCATATTGGGTTAGTTATTACATATGTTGATGTGATTGGATTTTTGGTTAGCATCGGTTCTCCGACCATCTTTTATAAATGTTGACAAGGATAACCTAACATAGCCATTTAATTCTCATTAAATGATTGTTGAAAAATTACTTTAAATAATGGAAAGTTTCCTATAGTAGGGGGATATCTACAATTATTGCAAGGGGATTTTCCCCTATTTTACTACCATGTGGGGTGTTCCTAAGTGTGTTAGTGAAATTCAATATCATCAATTAAGTAATTAGTTATAGAATGATTCAACATTTATTATTATATTATTGATTTTTTAAGATCTCATAGGTTCATCCATGTCTATTAGAAATTAGTTTCTTAGACTAATGATTGAGATGGTTTTTGGTTAGTTACTTTGGTGTGATAATTTCAATTTCTCATATTATATGACTATTTTGGTGGTATAATGTATGGTAAAATACTTTGGGATGTGATGTGCTATATTTAAAAGTATTATAAAAAATGTTTTAATATAAATATATTTAATAAAATCTTGTGTCATTTTGATGAGTAATCATCAGTTACCAATTGAAAATGAAAATTATACTTGAATGGAAAAGAATCTTGATTTAGAATAAAAATGGAAATGGACAATATTTTTCATTAAAATGATAGATGTGGAAAAGATTATTTTCACATATTATATTTCAAACAAGAAGTTCATTTTACTTTAATTTGAAAGGATGTGCAGTTGGGATAGATTGTTTGGGAATGAATATAGAGTGTAAATACTTACATATATAGTCTTTCTTGTTATTAGCTTGTCGTTCAGTTTCATCTTGGTATTGATCATCATCGGTGATTTTAGCTCTATGTATCAGTGAGTGACAATAATTTAACATGGATATTTTATACTGGTTATCTGGTTCAGTTGGGGTTTTATTCAATTGTTGTATTTCTAGTTTTGTATAAAAGATGTTCAACTAGGATACTGGTACATAAATTGGGTTTTTTATTCAATATTATATTCAGTTTATTAAAATATTATTGGAAAATATCATTCCCCTTAATTACTCTTTTGATGCCAAACTCTAGTTTCTAGCCCATGGGAATAGAGAAACCCCTTCAGGAAATGTCACGGATCTTCTTGGGTGACTAGTTTTGGGATCATCCTCAATTGTTTTGTGAAATAATTTTTCAATTTTCATTTATAATGAACATATTTCTTTAATTATATAATGAAAAAATTAATTTATTAGAACATGGGTTGATAAATTATTCCCCCTTTAGAAATTGCATCCTTCTAATTTTTGTTTATGTATTGAACATGTGCTGTCTGATTTCCCTCCTCACATTTTCAGATCTCCATGGTTCTTCTTCGAAAATGTGGTATCTAATCAAACCCATAACATGGATAACTACAATATTTATGAATACATTCTCTTTTAGATAAATAATCTAAATATGTTACCTTTAATTATAAAGGTTATTTTCCAGTTGAAGTAATTCTCAACAAAAAATTTGAGATGAATGTGGAACATAAGTTCTCAACATCAAAAAATGAAAAACATTTTCTACCACGAATAAAATCCAAAAGGGGATACTTGATAATAAACTGGTTCAAATTTCTCCATGATTTACTTAGGTCCATTTCACCATGGAATTATTTTTTCTTTCTTACCAATATTCATAGCACTTTCCCATTTGATACGTTATGTAAAACAAGATCACCTACCTTGAATGATGAGTTTCCACTCCAATTACATGGATAGATTTTCATCCAACTCTTATATGTCCTCGTATATTTCGGGATTATCTTCACTTTATTTTCAACCTCCACTATTAATGATAGTCCAATAATATTCCATCACCTAACATTATCCTATAATAATGGAGTCTGACACAGATTTCCATATAATTCCTTTAAAGAATTCATCTGTATACTATGATGAAAACTGTTATTATAATAAAACTGAACTAGTGAATGATCTTGATCCCAAATTCTCTATTAATCAATTGAAAAATAATGTATCATGTCTTCCATGGTCTGAATGTTTTTCTCATTCCTTCAATTAGATTGCGGAAGAAAGGTTTTGAAAAAATTTAATTCAATTCCCAATGACATTTAAAGGTATTTCCAAAATATAAAATTGAACTCGAGATCATGATCAACTACAATAGAGAGGTGAACTCCATGTAACCTAACTATGTCTTTGAGGTACATTTGTGAAAAATAATTCAATGACATGGTATCTTGAATGTGAATATAATATGCTTATTTAGTCAGTTGATCAATAGTGACCAAAATCACATTGTCACCTCGAGATGTCTTTGGTAGTGCCACCATGAAATCAATGAATATATTTGCACATTTCGACTGAAGCACTAGAAAATGTTGATAATTCCCATTTGGTAGTAGTAACTCTTCATTAACCTGTTTACAATTAAACCAGTTCATTTTTAATATAATTAAAATTTTGTTTCATTCAATCCCACTCGTAATACTTCTGAAGTTCACCATACATCATAGTTCTTCCAGGGTGAACTAAAAATGGAGAACAATGAGCTTCCCAAAACAATTTTTCCATCAGTTGAAAATGAAAATGCACATATAATCTCTCCCCAAATCTCAAAACACAATATTTATCAATGTTAAATTCTAGAAACATAACCCATTTAACACAGTATAACTTTTTTATAAATCAAGGTCATCCTTCTATGCTTTCTAAATTCTGTATGATAGTGATCGTTGCAATGACACCTAAAATAAATGAAGGATTTTCCTGAACCAAAATCCTCCAAACCGAAATTCATCAAATCATTAATCATGGTGTCATGTTGCGAACATAAAATTTTTAATATAGAATGATTTTAAAATCAAGTCATCCATGGAATTATTTTCTTTTCTAGGATAATAATTAATTGTGCAATCATAATCCATTATCATTTCAAGAAATTTTCTCTTCCTCATGTTAAAATCCTCCAATGTGAATGTATAAAAAAAATTATAGTCAGTATATATTCCACATTTCAATCCATATAAACAATGCCTCCAAATATTCAATTCAACAACCATAAATTATTATTCTGAGTCATATGTGGTATATTTTTTTCATCAGTTTTCAGTCTTCTTATTGCATCAAAAATTAATATAACATTATGCATCAAGTGAAAATGAATTCCCTTTAATGTAGTATCAATGTAGATGAAAAAATCACCATTTCAGTGAGGTATGTACAAAACTGGAGCATTCATAAATTACCATCTTTAGTTCCAAAAAACAAAAACCATATTCTTTAATCCAAATAAATTTTACCCATTTTCATCATAGCTTAGTTAGTAGAATAAAAAACATTATAGCATTTTTAAAAACCATTTGCAATGTCTATTATATCAATTAATAATATGGATCATGGTTAAAATTATAGGTATTTTTCATTGATCAAACACTTTTATTGGTGGGATCATCAATTATTCTATCATTATTTAAAATATTCCAATGAAAAGAATATTTTTTATCCAAAAAGGATATTTGACCTATTTAACATATAACCTCCTTTCAAGGGATGATTTCTAGAAAATTCTCAATGGTTTTTATATGCTTAAATATATATTTTTAGAAAAAAAACAAAATAAATAACAACAACAAACATATAAAAATAGTCATGGAATATTCAATTTATAAGATCCATATTTACATTATTGGAATTCGTAATGCCCTAGGGAATTTTATAAAGCGCCTAATTCCATTATATATTATAGAATGTCATCTTTCATCACCTATAAATAATGGGTCCTAGATCTCAATTCAATATTGGATAAATACAGATCTCAATGGAGATGATCAAATAAGAAATTCATATATGGTTATAGATACTTATTCTTAAAAAAGCGTTATTCAAACTGTTATGATAAATGAATATTCTCCTGGAATCGTCTTTCCTTTTAATGAACAAAATAGGGGAACCCCATGGTGATGTAATAAGATGAATGAAATAATTATAAAATAACTCATGAAAGAAATTTTTATTTTCTAAAAGTTCCACTTGATAAATTTTATCAGGTTGTTTAGAAACTAGTTTGTTATTAGGAACTAATAATATAGTAAATTCAACATCATAATCAGGTATAAAACTAGGAAACCCGTTAGGAATGACATACAGGTATTCATTTAGAATAATAATATCTTTAATTTCAATACATCCCGTTTTTTCAACAATGTGTGAAATATAACATTATTTTCCATTTGTTAAAAGTTTCTCAGCATTTATATATATTTTAATGTTATAGGTTCATTATTGTACATAAAAAAACTTCATGAAAAAAATTTCTTTTTCTCGATAATAAATATTATCCAGATAATCAAAATCATAATCCATACCCGGATTAACATCAGACTCTACTAAGGGGAAAAATTTATAGGTAATATATTTCCACAGAAAACAATGGTTAGATTATTATAGTTTCATTTTTCAATAATATTACTCATATTGGTTTCCCCATAAAATATGGTTTCATTTATTCATAAAAATATCCAATTTACAATAATATTTATTAGAAATAATTTTTTGTTTAGAACCCAGATCAAAAAAAATATTTGATAAATATGAGGTAACAAATAAAGTACCAGATATCGCTTCATTGGATGTACAAACATATACTGATGTAGTCAGAATGGATTTCACATCTCCTTTCTACATATAAACTTGATGATTTCCATAATTCAAGTATTTTTGTGTGTAGGGATTTAAATAATTCCATATCAGGACACATTTAAAAAACATTAGGGTTTTCTTATCAGAATTAAAGAGACCATAACCAAATTCTATTTCATTTAAATCTCATTCCATATTTCCAACCATATCTCAAAAAAATAGTTCTTCTATTTGTTATGAAATACCCTTGGGTACTTTTTACCACACTTTTCCCAAAAGGGAAAAATGATTTTTTGACCATTAAATTTATCAGTTTATTCTTACAAATTTCATTTTTAATAGAACTATTTTTTTATTATTTTAAATGTTATTGTTATTATTAGTAATCTCCATTTCTATAATTGCATCACTTCGAATAAGATTCTCATAAAATTTTAATCCCCAATAGTCCAATTCCCATCAATATCTCAACATATATCATGAGTAAAATTGAAATTCATTACTATTATGATCCAGAATTTGAATTGGGGAATACAATTCCAATCATGTTAATTTTTATTCATATATGAACATAAAATCATCCACTTTTTGTAGAAATTCCATGAATTGATTTTACATCTTATGTCAAACAACATTAAAAAAATATCTTTCATAGAATAGATTCCTAAATTCATTATATTCAAATGAATAAATCTCCTTAGTATCATTGATATAATTTAAAATTGGCCATAAAATATTTTAATCAAAATAAAAATGTTAAATAAAATGATTAAAATTTTTATATTTAGAACATACCATGAAATCCCATGTCTATTAATGGGACTTAATCCCACAATTCATCCACCACTGGGTTAGAATATTCATTGAATGAATGAGGCTGTTGCCACATAAAATGTTCTACTATCACTATGTTTATTTATGGTAGCTCTTGTTGTTCCCTATTATGTATTTCACTTCAATTTATATCATATAAAAAATGACCCAATAATGTCAAAAAAATTATTGGTTTTAATTCCCTCAATTATAGGTTTGGGAATTAGAAAGATATAAGCATCTTTCTTCCTTCAAACTTAAGCTTCCCTATTTATTCTGCAGAAAACCATTCTAAAAAACCATATCATAGAGTTAGAAAAATTTTAATATTCAAATTATATATCATTTAAACAAAAAGAATAATGTTAAAATAATTTGTGATATTTTATTAACATCATATTAACCCCATATTTATCTAAATAATTCATTGAAACCAACTGTAAGGACCCTACCTTATGCAACAAAAAATCTAGTTAATACTTTTGGAATTTACATTCTTATATCACCAATTATCTTATTAATCTAGAGATTTAGAGAATTATGACATAATCTATATATATCAAACCATATGCATACAAGGTGTGTTGTGTTAGATTAATGCATATTCCATCAATAATACAATATCTTTTAATAAAACAATAAAATGATTCATGAAAAATGATCACAATAACCATTATGGACTTCTTCTTTTCTCTTAACCAATCTTAAAAACTATGAAGTTTTAGAAAACATGTGATGAGAACAAAATGATCCATAATGAATATAAAAATAATTATCAGTCATTAGAACAAAATAATAATAAAATAATACTTGTATCATTAACAAATTACTTTTTAGTTTTGTAAAAATTGAAATTTAATAGATGATTTTTAAAGAAATGTACCTTACATCATGTTCATCTTACATAAAATGTGTTCAAACCAGTTGTATAATATATTAATGTGTGTATTAATATATTAAAGAACAATATTAATATTTATAAAATCCTATATGATATTTTTAAAGGATATTTCCACCAATTTATGGATAATATTTTCTTATTTTCATTATTTCAAGATCATTTATTTCTGGGTTTCCATGGGTAATTCATTATGGATTTTCTTATCAAAAGGGAAAAAATCCACCCGTTGAAAGAAATGTAGTTAATATTATTCAAGAATTTTAAATGATACTATATATAATTTTTTCTTATTTGATGACAAATCATTAGACAAATTATTAATGAAGATGATTTAATTTATATTATTAGTTATTTTACAACCATCACAAAATTATATCATTTAATTTAATGATATGTCTATAAATTAGTTCCAAAAAATTAAAAAACATATAATATAAATAAAAAAAATTTAACCATAAGAATGATTTTTTACTAGACTTGATGATTGTAATGGAATAATGATAATTTGACCTCTATGAAGGTAGTAAATCAACACGTCACAGATGATGCTTCCATTTTTAAGAATAATATGTGAAGAGAAGAGCTTATATAATGGATATTTCATTATCATAATAACATTCTTGTATATTTAATAAAATTGAGTTATTAGTTCACTTGTTTGAGGAGAGTTTAGGATAGCGTATGAATATAAATTAAAAGGAAAATAAAAGAAAAATAAAGAGAATTTTACCTCTTCAATTATCCACATATAGAACCTCATTAAGGGCCTTGTATTTTTTATTATGTTGAGTATAGTATATAACAGTCATGGGTAAGAGTCTTGGGAATGTAATTAGGCATAAATTAAGCATGTAATAATGTTTTTAGGTGTGAGGAGTAGATTTGTTGGGGGTGTGGTGTTGATAATGCGGGAGAGTGTATTATGATTATTTTATTCATTAGTTTATTATCATTGCTCATGAATATGAATAGGTTTATATTTATAACTATTTATATTAAATTAATGAAGAGGAATTATAAATTAGGGTGATTATATCAAAAATCACTCATGAGTATGTGAATTTAAATTATTATGTATATATAACATAAATTACCATATTTTTCTTTTTAGTACAAATTCATGTATTTTAGAAAAATCACCTGAAGACACCATAACCATTTTGTGACATGTATAATTCTAATATAATATCCATTTTATTCAATTGATTTTTTAAATATGAGAACATTAATTTTTAATTAAAATCATAATCTTTTGATAAATAACAATTATAAAACATTATATGATTTTATAACACATTGAAAAATTAATTAATGTCTCATATAATTATCTTATAATCACAATACAACAAACTATTAATTTACGAATATTTGGTCTGAAAATTATTTTTCTTTTAACTCATGAAAATTAATTATATAATTATCAATAATAATTTATGGTTCACAGAAATACTAACACAAAATTTATCACTTTAAAAAAATTTGTTTCACAGAAATACCAACACCAAATATATAAATTCATAAATTTCAAGAAATACAAATTATTCTATTATTCATTGATAATTTATTTATCAATATATTTACAAAATGAAAAATAATTATTTTTTCACTACCTGGATTATTACAACTATTAACATAGTTTAACTAATTTAGGGTCTATTAAAATGCATGAATACTATATAAAATAAATTACCATGAAAAATATATTATATTTGTCAATTAATTGAAACATTGAAATGAAATGTTTATGATGTTGTAAATATTTTAATAAAAAATATCGAAAAGGGAATCATTTTATAAATATATTTATTTTCATACATTATATAATAAAACATATAAATCAATTGTAAATAACATTATATATATAATAATTATCTATTCTAACATGATTTATTTTTATTAGAAGCATTAATTTCATTCATATTGGTCATGGATTAATTAAATAATTTATTTTTCGATTATCATATAAATATATATATATATATATATATTATTTTTTATTTACAAGGAGAATTCACTGATCATAGGGAAATGATTCACATAAAAATCTTAAAAATTCCATTTGCTGTAGATTTTATGTCATAGAATGAATTGACATAATTAATAGATATATATAATTACATATATATATACATCATTTCATAACATTAATTAGTCACTATTAAATATAATTAACAAAATATAATATTCCATACTTATTAATGACAATGTTTTTTATAAGTTTTCAAATATGTGGTAAAAATTATCAAAATAAGAACACAGAAAAATGATAGAATAAAAACCAAAATGATATAAATAAATGATAATAAAATAATCATATATGATTAATAGTTTAATTAATATCATAATTATTCATTAATTCTATTTCTAAAACCATACATTTATGATTTAAATGAAAAATTAAATATATAGTTCATGGAGGTGGTACATCGTAAGTACAGATAATTGAAATTTTCATTTTCTAATTTATGAGAAATATATAATTTTGATCATATTTTGTCTTTATAAAAAATAATGATGTCATTAATATTTTATTTACATACAAGGCAAGTATTATTTAATTATAATTTTAATAATTTTAATGAAAAAAGAAATATGTAATTTCATAGAGAATAAAGTACACATGTGAGCACAAGAGAAATTTTCAATTCCTAATAGGTAGAAAGGAGGATGATTGGGATTGTTCCCTCAAAAAAGAAAACATTTGGAGTACTAGTGAAAATTAAATTATAAAATTAAGATGTTTATATAATATATGAAGGTGGTTAAGGAAAAATAAATTATAAAATAATTGTTGATGAAAATTATCATACTTTCTCAGTTTTTCCGTTGGATGTAATTATGGCCCATAATGTAGTGATTTATATCCCCAAAATGGGATTTGTAAATGAGAAAGGAAGTTCATAGTATTATTTATTTTTAATTTTTAAGGAAAAATTATGTTACATGTGTCTTTTATAATGATATATCGAGTCCACTTTTATAAGAAAACAATAATGGTATACCCACAAATAATTAATAATTTTGTGTGAAGAATGAAATTTCAAAAGTACATGTGTAAAATAAAAAGACTAAGATAGATATTTTAATCCATATCATTGAAATTTTTTTCATGAGATGTTTTTATTTTATAAAATAGATTTATAAC
This sequence comes from Viscum album, assembly GCA_963277665.1. Taxonomy (NCBI): domain Eukaryota; kingdom Viridiplantae; phylum Streptophyta; class Magnoliopsida; order Santalales; family Viscaceae; genus Viscum; species Viscum album. The sequence goes on along the minus strand of OY728120.1, from coordinate 538,214,089 downwards.
TATTTAAAAAAATAGAAATAATTATAATTGATTTAAAGGGAATTTTCATAAGTTTGAATTTCAAAAAACTAATAAAATAAAATTACAATTTGATAATTTAGAAAAATAATTAAATATATTATTCATCTGTAAATGTAATAAATTTCCTTATTTAAAAATTTTAATAAAAATGATAATATTTTTAATGTATTTACCTTAACATTTCTACCTAATGGAAAACTATTCCATCGACGCTGATCAAGAATTTTTAACAATTGTACATTTTTTTAAAAGTGAAAATAAATTACTAGCATAACCATTATTTATTCAACATAAATTTTATCTTCTTGAAACATTTATATCATATTTTTTAACTTATTATTTTCAGGAGATATAATTTGACACACAATTTTAGAAAGATTACTATATTGTACATATAATTATTTAATTATAGAAAAATATCATTCAGAGGAAAAATATAAATATGAAATAATTAGTGGTATAATAAATGAGAGATATATAATAACATATAAAATAATTAAAATATAATATTTTGTGATATTTTTTTTCAACCCTTTTTTAAAACATTGAACACACAATAGCCATTAACATGGTGACGAACTATTTCTATGGTGAATTATTTTTAAGGATAAAATATTATTTCATTTCATTGGATAATTTGATAATTACTAATATAAATAAGAAAAATAATTTTAAATTATTCAATATCTATATAAGCCAAAAAATTTCGTAATCATTAATACGTAAGACACACTGAAAAATTGTTGGTAGATAACTGAATTTTTTAAAATGAAATTACTCTAAACTCACATATAATATTAGTCCCTAAAAAATTTATTTATTTATGAACAAGAATATTAGTTTTATGGAAAATTAGAAACAACTAAATACTGAATTAAACCTTGTAATTAATTAATTAATTAGTAGAATAATAATAAGTTCATTATTTGAATATTATATCACATAGTTTTTAAACAACATAACATGGTTTTATAAAATCAACATGAAATTTTTAATTGTTGTATTATATCTATAAAATATATTTACTATATAAAAAATTTAATAATATTGTTATGTTATTATTTAATTATAATTATTTCTTCAAATTGATTTTATTTCTATAAATAATGTTTTTCAAAATTAACCTAAAAATCAACCATATTAGAAAAATATCAAATAATCAACATTGGAAAAAATTGTGACAAACTGTTCAAAAAATAATCTTTTCAAAAAATTAATATTCAAAAATTTTAAATAATGGAATTTAAATTATTATAGAAAATATATAGGAATCTTCTTTAATCTAAAACACTCATTTAAAAAATTATGTGTTATTAATTTTATCGCGTATCAATTACTAATCAATTGATTTTTCATATATTAGTTCCAATAATTAAATATTACATATTATCATAACCATGATTTATATGAGATAAATTTTTAAATATAACATATACAACAATTTATAATCATTCCATTGAAAATAATCATATTTGAAATTAAATATTATTGATTATTTTTTATCTTAATGTAAGAATTTATCCTTGGTCATTATCAGTGTTTATCTAATATTGTTTTTATCATTATTACAATTATTTAAAAAAATTAAATATAATATAAATTGTCACCTTTTAGTATGATGTTTCATATGAGAGTAGATAGTTTTCAATTTATTAATTTTTGAATAATTCAATATTGATATATTGAGGAGATGTTGTCACTAACCTAAATATATTATGTCATTATAATTTTATTTTATATTTATTCAATAATGAATGTATCCTGATAGAATAATAACCTCAAATGTATGCTTCATCAAGAATGGTGTTTTCAATGTTACTATTTGGATATTTAGTAACAATTAATAAAATATTAAAAACACATTTATTTATGAGTATAAGACACATATCGAGAATAAAAATTAATTCCTTAATATAGAATATTCGTTTTATAAATTATTTTAAAGTTGATATAGAGAATATAATAAAATATATACATTTTACAATTTTCCACACTATTAGAATAATTCAATCCTTCATTTTTATCGAACTTTTTCCACCTCTAATGTATTTCATACTCTAAATAATAAATACCCATAAATAATTATTTAAATGTAAATAATGAAATTAAAATTTTCACAGATCATAATAATCATAAGATATTGTAAATACTTTTTTCTCTATAAATTGAAATAATAATATTTTTTTCATAAGTTAAGATAATACTAAATGTTATTAAACATTCATAATAATATGTAAGTAGATGGAGGCATACCTGAGTGGTAAAGGTAGAAAGTATGTTTTCATTAGTATTATGTTCAAATATCGGTGGGTCCATGTGCTATTATAGTACAATGCTGGTGGTGGTGTAGACAATGACATAGGAATGTGGTGACAAATGCATTATTTGGGTATGTGGTGATTCCGGAAGGCGGTGATGTAGACATGACATATACTAGGTGAAAAAGGCATGATGATTCAGGAATGACACTGCATTGGGATTTTAGGCTTTGTTATGGGATTCCTGCCCGCTGGGCCTATAAGCCATGTACTAAATAATTAAGGCTCAATAGTTGGAATATTACCTTTGGGGTGGTGGCTATTGTCTGCCTTTAATGTATGTGTGTTTGGTGTGTCTATGTGTTTTTTTGAATGTAATTGTACCTCCAAACTCCTAATATTTTTATATTTAATATATGAACCTCTATAATATAAAAAACACAACATATTTATCATAATGTTTTTGAAATCGTACTCTAAATATTCATGGTAGTAATTTCAATCTCTATAATTTGATTGATTTTATAATATTTTCTTCCAAAATCATATTACTCATTCCTACGAAACCATAACTACCTTAATAAAAAATCATGCAATTAGCCAATGAATAAATAATCATATATTTCAATTTTCTAAGAAATAATAAACACTATAACTAAATAATCATATATTTCTAAAATAAAGGGGAATTATCCATCCATAATATGCATTTATTATTTCAAAAAAATTCGTCAATTTTTTGTCCTAGATTCTTTACAAAATATTTCCATTCATTCTAATTTTATTTCATATCACTATGAAAAACCTAAGGAAATGATAACGTAATGATGAGTTTTCAGAAATTCACCCTAAACATAAATTATAGTAAAAAAATTTAAAGATCATATGTTATCAAATTTTTATCATATGTGTATGATGAAATAATAATTTTTCATGATAATGAAATCATTGAATTATATATAATATATCAAGGATCGTAACATTGATTAATGGAAACAATCCTAGCATAATATAACACGATATTCACAATATAATGATAAACCAAGAGCCATAAGAGTATTACATTCGCATAACAATATATTATAAAATTGTGGTATAAACATAAAAATAGATAATATAATACTATTTCATGTATCACTAACAAGACTATCTTGACATAGTTGATTGAGTCTAGAAATATATTTGGTATACTCCTTCTCAATAATATAAAATTTCAGTTATAGCATCTCAGGGTATTGGGTTTACTCCCCATTCCCTATGAAAAATTCATGGATAATGTCTCATAATGAATTTATTTATTCCCACAGAACATAAATTTTATCTCAGTAGATATATTTATATGTTAAATTAATTTTATGGATATGTAATTCAAATACCACCCATCAGATAATAATGAGAATATATAATTGTATCATAAGAACATAAAACCATCTTAATTTCATCACTGATTAATTAACCAATGAAAAAAATGAGTTTCAAGAATAATTCCATAACAATTCATAATAAATTCAAGGAATCATTTGGAATAATTTCATTATAAAATATAAATAAATAATCCCAATAAAAAACAAATTATTTTAAAATATATGTAAAATAATTTTAGAAAGGATTCGAAATATACATTTACTAATAAAAAGAGATGTCATTTATTTTATAAATTTTATAAATGAAAAGTTCCAAAAATAAATTGAATTAAATTTTCATCCAAAATAAATGAAATCATGTAAATTATGATCAATAAGTAAGAACTAATATGATGTGGGGAAATTAGGAAATGTGATTATCATTAAAGAAAAATTATTTTGACAAATTTAAAAATATTTTATAAAATGGTCCATTTGGAAATTATAAAATTAATTCCTTTTTAAACTATTATATATAATGTAATTTATTTTTAAAAATTACATTAAATAATAATTGATATGTATATTTATGGGAATTATTTAATAAAATAAAATAAAATAGATATAAAATAAAAATATTTATGTAAGAAATCTTTAAAACCTAAAAACAAAATAATTAATGAAAAAAATAATAATAATTTCTAAAAGAATACCATGAATGGTAGAACCAAAAAAATAACTCTAAATATGATTAGTAAAAAAGGAAAATGAGCTAATAATTCTAAAGGTGATTTTATACATCATTTAATTAAATATAGGTTCATAATAAGGAACACGACTCAAATAAATAGGATTGAGATTAAATAACATTACATGTTTTATAATATTTTAGTCAAAATAAATTTAAATAAATTAATATCATTGGAAAAACAAATACAATTATTTTAGTGAAAATATTTGTATAAAAAAATTATGGTGACATTTAATGGGGTGAAGAAGAAGTATGCCTAGTGGTTCCCAAATAAAATTTCCAAGAATTTTTTTTATATTTCACCATAAATATGGATTGAAATCCATTAATGGAATCCCAAGAATTTTGGATAATTTAAATTATATTTTATTTATTTAATCAATTGAGAATTTTTTTGAATTAATTATTCTCAATGAATCTATTGATCATTCTTTAAATACTATCATTGCATCCTATTTTCTTTATATTATATTTTCAATAATAGTAATCAAAATATTCTTTGAAAATGTTTGAGGACCATAGTATAATTCTCCCTTGTTCTAATTTAATAACTTTATTCCTTTTTGGATCATAATAAATTAAAAAAAAATCCATCACGGGAGAGGGGTTTCACCATAGTGGATGAGGAAAACTGATCTACATTATTTAGAATGTTCAATGTAGGGATAACTCTTTGTATTGAGTGGTTTCTCTGTAGAGGATGTACTCAAGAATATTGGATTAAATATCATCAATCTATAAAATGTCAAAACAACATTTATATATTTATGGGGATAAAAAATAAGTAATTTTCGAAGGTCCCCTACAGTTTTCTATTCTCATAAAAACCCCACGTGTAGTTATAATATAATTATTATCATTTACATGAAATGAAATAAATCAATGAGAATTAAATATAAATTTTCATGATTAAATAATTGAATATTTATTCATGTAATATTTTTTATGAAATTTCTCACCACACCATTAAATTAAATTTTTTATCCTACCGAATATTTTTCTATCCTTGAATAACAACTAATTATTTAGTAGATAAATTTACCTAAATTATTAAATAATAATTATATGAATAATATATTCATAAAAATAATTAGAAAATAATTGTAAAAATAAATGAAAAAAATAAATATATATTATGATTCCATATGAATAAAAATGAAAAAAATATGTTTCTATATTAATAAAAATAAAAAATTAATTAATTGGTGGATTAATATTTAAGATCTATTTAACACAAAGTCACAAAAATATATATATTCACATGAATAAATTTTGATTGAATATCATTGTTCAAACCAACATTAATTATTATTAACCCTCATATGGGAATAATATTGATCCCACATTTTAAATTATTATTGGATTTAACTATAGTTTAGACTGAACATAATGTGTGGCCCTCTTGGACCATTTCTCAAATTTTTATATGCTAAATTATCTAATTTACACAATTAACATAGATCCACATTCCAATGATACGATATAGAATTTCATTAATTCCACGTATCAACATCACCTCATTGGACATAATATATTAAATGTAATAACTTTATCTCAGTAGCTCAATCCAATAAGGATGTACAATTTCTTCATCAACCTATATGCTCGGTGTCTCTATTGTTTACTGTTAAAAAATTAACATCCCAACATCAGCACCATAGAAACTAAATTAATCAAACATTTGTATTGAAATTAATTATCTTTGGATATAAGTATCCATTAATGAAAAAAATATGTAAACACTTTCTCACATTATTTATTAATAAAATATTCACTAATGACATACCCAATGTATGATAGCACATAACCAGCATATATCATAAATGTTTTCAATAGAATTTCAATTTAGATGACTCATGAAATTTATTAATAAAAATCATAAATTATATAGATCATTATGGTAACTGTAGATACTAATATGTAATGATACTTATAAATACAGATTTTCATTTAGCAGTTAAGGTTCTTATAATATCCAATAGTGATTATGACCATGATTATCATCCATAAGAATGTTTATCAATTCACTATCAGTATCCACCACAAACAAACCTGAATCATTTTTATCTTATAGTGATATCATCAGGATATAGAAATTATATTAAAATATATATCAAGAAAAATCATTTTTTTCAACATATAAAGGAATAATTATGATATTTTAGGGTCACATGTAAAAAAATTAATATTTAACTTACTGCGTCATGCAAATGAAAAATAAATATTCAATAAATTAATATAAAAAAATTCATATTCTTGACTACATTTAATATGGAATATGATTGAAATTGGTTATAAAAAACCAAATACAATACACTCCCACATTAACTAGATCAAATAATAACAACCTTTAGATATCTTTCTATAACATGATGTTCATTATTATTCTGAGATAAATTACTAATCAAGGGTTCTTCTTTATTTTACTCTATGGAAGGACTACTCATAGTGATTTCCCACATTTTTAAAAGTCCTCTAATATATTATATTTTGATAGTATATTCTAATTATATAAATGTGATAATTTCTCCATAGTGAGGTACACTATTGATATAGTATCAATAAATAATTTCATTTAATCTATACATATTTGTACCACATAAATTTATTATTCAATTTTTTGAATCCAAAATGATTCATTTTTTATATCATAAAAACATATATTATCTCACTCCACTGTAGAATTATCGACAACCGACTTCTTTCATCTAATCTTGCTAAGAACTCCACTATTGATTCTACTAACATATCATATCTATAACATTATGTCAACCCAAGTAGTTTATAAACATGAATCATTATATATTCGGAAGAGAATTTTCTCATCTCATCAATATAAAAGGAATATAACCTTATAATGTATTAGATATTTATATGTATACTTAATAGGGTACTAATATTTTTATCTTAGATCAACATGATACCTCCCTTAAGGGTTAATTTAAAATAAATATCAGGGATTTTTCATAACATATAATACTTGGTATACCCAATAGAAGATACAAATATGATACAATTAATTTTATATACCACTGTTATTTTATTGTAGGTGACATTTTCATAGGTGGATTTATACAATATGACACTACAACTAATCCCATCACGGAATGATCCATAAACAATACTCTTAATATTGGGTAAATTTATATAATTTGACATACAATATTTATTCTATCAGATCTATCATTTTTGACCTTCACTGTAAGGTTATATAAGGTTTTAACTATTCCATACATGGATAAGAAATTATTTTTCATATCCTTATCTGAATATAATGGTGGAATTTCATTTCCATTAATGAATATGTCATCAAAATATACTACCAGTGATTTGATCATACTACAAGTAAATTTTATATAAAAAAGTGTTTCACATTCGTTATTTATGAAACAAAATTATATTATGAATACATCAAACCAAGTATCCCATATCCTATATTACTTTTTAAACCCACGTGCAGATATATAAAACGTTAATACGTTATTGGAATTCTCAAGAGTCACAAAACATTGACCTTGTGTAAAATAGGTATCATCCTGAAGTGTTATATTAAGGAATAAGTATCAACTTATATATGTTAAATCACATTTTCATGGAAATATATTTTTGATTGTATAATTTTGCTGGATTTAAACATGAAAATATATAAGTGGATTTTTTATTCATTTACATGATTATGTTTCAACCATATATCCCCTTTCCATTCTATATAGGTAATCACCATACCTTTAGTTTATAGATTACACTTAAATACCCATTTTAACATTGTAAGACTCGCATATTATAAGAAATAAATATAAACCCATAAATGGATCTCATACATGGATTACATCTCATAATATATGGATACATTTAATATTCAAAATTTAATCTCTATATTACCTCCTTTTATGAATTGGGATTATTATTTTCAACAAATAAAATTTAATTATCTTCTTTACTATTGAACCATATCTATACTGTTATCTCATCTATTTATTGCTCCTATATGGAACATGTGTTTCAGGAAAACCCACATAAATTGGGAAATATAGAATATTTTATAGTAGAAAATATTTTTTTAATGATCATAAACATCATTAATGTTAACATTTCTCTAACTATAATTATTATGGATGTTCTCCCTCTCATGAAAAAATTATATTCTTTTGTCAACCAACTTAATATCTATGGAATTATATAGAAAACAGAAAATTATTTCCAGTGTGTACTATATAATGATAAAATTTACTCATAGTGGTTGAAGTTTGGGTATAATTATATCATTAAAAAATGTATTGAAACACTAAGAATGAATATGCTAAAACATGGGATTTTTTTAAATAAATTTATCATATTAAATAAACCATTATAGATTATTTTGTTGTATATTTAGTTTTATATTATGTGTTTTACAAATCCCCCAAAAATTACAATGGAATAATTTCAGGGATCATAATCATTGTTAACATGTCACAAATGGTACAATTCCACATTTCAAATACACCAATCCATAGTGGTTTATTACGTTGATTGAGTTGGGATATAATCCCACAATCCTATGTAGTGTTAATGTACTCTTGCATTAGATATTTACCTACTCAATCCGTTCAAAACATCTTTCCATTATTACCACATTTACTCTATAATTTATATCTAAACTCATATAATTGTTAACAATATTAATAAAAATAAATCATTATGTTTCAAAATCCTTATATAAATATTCTATTAGTAAAATTAATTAATTATAAATACCCACATTTATATTCTATGGTAAATGGTATGCACACATCAGTGTGTTCTAATTCATGAAGCTATATAGATTTATCAATATGTAAACCAAATGGTTGATTGGTCATTTAACCATGTATGCAAGTTTGAATTAATTAACTTTTTTCCTTTTGAATATTTATGTATCCATCATGGTAGATCATTATCTAATGCATCTCTATTAAGAGACCAAGATGGTGATCCCCAAAATATGTTTTAAATGACTAATGAGAACCGGATTCTTTATAAATGTCCAACACTTTTTGTTCATAAATCATTATATAAAGTCTATTATATAATTGTTCCATATGATTAACAAAATATTTATTCTAAAATAAATACATTTCATTAATATGAAAACAATAAAATATCTATCAGTACCTAAAAAAATTATTTTTTGGTAACTATTGTCACATGATAACAATATTTTATAACTAGGACCATCCTAGTTGGATTTAAAAGGAGGAAGTGTAACACATCAATAATATATCAAATTATTTATATTAATATTGTTTAATTTATATGATATATTGTTATATAAGAAACATAATGTTTACAAAAACTGTTATATACTATTATATTATTTTTAGGAGACCGTTATAACCTATCCATTAAATTTTTTTGAATTATTATAATTATCCACATTTTGAGATAAATTAAAATATCCTATTAATTATAAACCAATTTATTAATTTTTGGTAAATATGTATTAAATTTTTTCAGAAAATTAATATTATTCTTATAAAACACATATCCTTCAAAATGATTTGAATTTCATTTTGTAAGAAAATTTTATATTTCATATATGAAAATTTGAAAAATATTATTTCATAAAAAATGAAAATAAATAAAATATTTTTACCAATATTATCTTAGGGTGATATTTATATTGTTATTTAAAAATTGATTTTCATGTGAAAACTAAAAAAATACATATTTTATTTAATCTGTTATTTTTTTAATGTATAATTTTAAATTTTTTTAAAATTGTTTTAGGTTAAAATAAATTCGAATTCATTTTTTAAAAACAATAATTTTCATCAGAATAAATTTCATTTTTATTTTAGTATTTAAATAAACTTAAAAAATAAATTTCCTAAAATCTAGTTTTTTGTGTGTGTTGTGAGTTTTTATCCTAATTCATTAAATATATTAATATTTTTGATAAATTTTAATGATATATATATATTATTTAAAAAAATCAGGAATTTATATAATATTTTGATAATACATGTGATAATAATAAAAATATTTTTTTACTTATAAATGTTCTCTTTGAATAAGAATGATTCTTTGTATGTTGCAATCCTATTTTGAGATAAATTTATCTGCTTATAGAAAATTAATTTGTTTAAATTGATTCCATATTTTCAATTAATTTGTTAAAATTTGTTACTTATGTCCATTTTATTTTTTAATTCTTATGAACAATGATTATGGTAAAAATTTTCAAGATAGTAAAATGTAAATTGGGTTAATCTCTGATAAAAATAACTGATAAGTACAAATATTGTAATCCTAATTTTTATTAGATTATTTCAATTAAACCCTTATAAACATTATATCTTAACGGAGTTCATTAATGGACACTTTTCAATGAAAATGAATCATATAATATTTAAATCAAAAAAATATAATATTTCATTCTCTTAGTCTTAAATATCTACCATGTATCCAAAATTTTGAAAAGAAAAGATATTAATGAATATATGTTTCTGTATTGATATTAATTAAAATATTTTCGTTATGGTAATTTTTATCTAATGTTAATTAATTATATAATTTATATAAAAACACATAAGTCCCAGATCTAGTATTTCTCTAATTCATAAAAAATATATTAAATGATTTTAGTAATTTTCAAAAAAAAATCTACTATGTTTATTTGTTTCATTATTTTTTAGATTGATATTAAATTTTAGTGTACTTTTATTGAATTAATTTTGAAATCTATGATTTTTTATTTATTTAATGTGAAATTAAAATAATAGTGTATAAATTTGTAATAAATATAAATAATGAATATAATATTTTATTAAATTACATAAAAAATAAAACAATTAAAATAGAACATTTGGGATAATATATTGTCTAAAATATCATCCCATTAACATTTATAGATAAATTTTCATCATTTTTCTAGAATAAAATTACTATAATTTAATATTATATGAAATTCCAAGAGTGCCCTTATCCTTAATTATAAAAGGACCATTATCCTTTATATTAATAAAACCAAAATGTTCCATTTATATCCACGAACCTCATAAAAATTATATCCTCCAATACATCATCCATAGTATTGAGGTGATGGTCCTCCCAAAGGACCACCCCATATATTTTTAGGGAGATCTAAAGTAGTTTTTTAAATGAAGAGGTAAATGATTTAACTAATCAATTTCTTTTAGGTAATTATTTTACCTCACCTAAGTATTAAATATTCACTATAAAATAATATCCTCATAAACCTAAATATATTTAATTGTTATTAATTTAATGATACATTTTTGATTCATCCTATTTCATTTAAAATTGGTGTAAAAATATCACTCGTGCATACAAAAGGTTTTCTGTCTCCACATAACAATGCATTCAATTTCCCATCACTATCATTTATGGACTGAAACTATAATGGGACTATAGTTTATATTTTATTTATATGAAATAATTATTATTCTATAATGATAATTTCATATATAAATATTCACCATACAAATCATTGAAATGATAACATCAATGATGCATATGTGTAGAATAACTCCTCCATGAAATGATGTGATCCATTTTTTTATTTTTGGTTTAAATGGATAGTAATATAAATCTTTTTAATGAATATATTTCATGAATATAGTATTTTATTAATTTGAAAATTAGAGTTATTTTTTTCATTCTTTCATTCCACCCATCTAAAAAATGAATAAAGTTTTTATGCATATGTATCACCTACTATCTCTATGAATGTTGTAATTAATTTATCATTATATAACATATACAAATGAATAAAAACATGTATACAAAGATAATATATGAAATTTAAATAATTTTTAATATTATGGATACAATGGTAACATTATGACAAAATACATAATAAAACTATGAATCCAAAACTTACGTGAAAAATGAAGTAGATATCTTTGGGAATTGTTATTTTAATAAATAACTATTATCAAGTTTGGGATAAATGCTTATAATTAATTGATATATTAGTGTATAAATATATATTTACATTTATTATTAATATATTTATTACAAGTATATATTTATCATATTGTATTTTCTAACAGGTATAGATGAATATGGGCCTAAATTAAGCTATTTTCATCTCTATTTCTTTTGGAAACATGCCTTATTCAACCCTTTTTCTTTAATATGGGGTATATAAAAACTAAGATTACTTATTATTATGCTTTTCATGTATTTTATGTGAATTTACATTTCCATATTTTTTTTCTTTGAATCATGGTATTTATGATTCTAAACTTAACAATGTGGTAAGGGTTTTAGGTTACAATTTAATTATATATCATGATTTTTCATGTTGATATTCGAATGATGAAATTTTAGGACATGTGCCTGTCTAAATGGATGAAAATTTTCCACCTATGTTTACTTCATGAAAATACAATCTCTAAATTCATATTCATCGCCTTTTTAACATAATGGCTAAAATATATTTTATTAATTAATATCAATATTATTTATATCTTTGATCGAAAGGGCTTTTTCTTTTTATATCTATGTTTTAAAAGAATTATTAAATGAATATTTTACTATTATAATATCATGTTTTAATGATTAGTTAACCATGTTTATATTTTTATAAAAACACTAAACTGTTATTCTATTTTTTTGTATAGAATGTGGTAGTTTATTTTATAAATGTGTAAAATGACAGAAATATTTTTTCTTATATAACAATAATTCAATTTCCCACTATTATGATTTCTTGATTATTTCAAGATTAAATCACATATTTATAAGGATATTTTCAATCAAAATAGTTTCAATAATATATTTTATATTCATTGTTTATACTTGATTCATTTTAAATTAGGATGGATAAATTCCTTAAAAATGTTTTAATGATATTTTAATGGTGTTTTTATTTATAAATGACAATAACACATGATTTCACTTGTCCATTACAAAGTATATGATTCAATTTTAACTTCTTTATTACTGATATAGATGATTTATGTTTATGATGACAAAATATTTATGAAACTCTTTCATTTTCCAGTGGTTATGCTATGATGAAATGATGAAATAATTTTGAAACATGTTTCTTTTTACATAGGTTATGCTATGATGTAATGTTTAGGAAATTAATTTTTTTCTTCGGTTACTGTAAGATGAATGTTTTCTAAAATTTTAGAACACATATGTAATTATTTAATAATATATTGTTGGTTACATTATAATTGTGGATAGTATTGACATTATAACCAAGGATGGTAGGCATATTATAACTAATGAGTGGTGAGACCTATATATCCCTCCAATTATTTGGAAAATTATTGATATATATTTATATAAAGAAGGAATAAAAGGGAAGTAACCCCAATTTATTAAGTGATGTTTCCCAATATTATAGTCATGGGATTGAACCTAAACTACTTCGTTGGATTCTATAGTGACATAATTAATTTTGACAGTATTTGGACTCATTCTTTATAACATTGATAGTTTAGGGAGTGATTTAAATCAACAATGATATTATTAAAATGAAATTTACCAACTAAGGAAATTATTTCATATTTATATTATTATTTAACAATTCCATGACTTATTTTAATGTTATTCATTAATTGATTATATTAATTTAATCAATTTTCCTTTATGTCGTATGATCTACAATTATATAATCAATGAAATAATATTATGATTTATGATATATGTGGTAATGAGTTTTGGATCATATAATATTATTTATAATAGAGGTGACAGTTATGAATAACATATTAGGGGATGATATCGACCTTTTTGATCCAGTTGTTTATATAAAAAAACATTTATAAGGAACATGAAATATATGGATGTGGAATATATCATTATGTAATATATTGAATATTGATCTAATTTTTTTTGATAACTTTGTAAAAATATTCTAGGTTTCAGTTATTAGTATCCGATTAATGTTATGTTAAACATTGGAAACATGGTTGAGAATTTATTATTGAGAACATGATCACACAATGATATATCATATTTTATCACTCTTATAATTATCTATTAAATTGAATAATGGTATAATCATCCCATTATTAAAACGTTTTGCACATAATTTGGTTAGAATTTAATTTTTGAAAACATGCTTAAAAGATGAAATTTCAGAATGGAATAATTTGATAGTATTTCATTGTTTTCAACATACCATTAACTACACTAATCAAAATATTAAAATTCATTTTTTGGAATATATTTTAATTAGAATTCAATTCACCTAATTTGGAAAATTCTGAATGTGAGAATAAGTATCCCAAACATGGCCTATAAGTGAATACATTATGGGTGAGATAGATTGGAAAACCTTCTGTAATTAGGACATAACTTAGGCCTCAGATCTCTAATTGGACTGATTTTACCTCGATTGGATAGATATCTTGCAGGCCAACTTCTCTACTGAATTTCATGATAATTAAATTTTTGTCGGTCTGTCAACTATAAAAATAACAAAGAGAAAAATGTCACCCATGAATACATATCTAGTCCCGTAGGCACTTGAGTTATTTTGTAGAATGTGTGAATGTATTTTTCCATAAAACCCCCCATAGCCCCATTATCTTAGGTTGAATAACCTAGGGTGAGGGTGAGTTGAACTATAGAGTTCTCTTCCAACATTTTATTCCTCTTCTCAATCATTTTCTTCTAAATTTCATAGATATTAATTTTGGGGTCCTCATTTTTGTAATCTATAAATCCATGAATGAAATAATTTTAAGGTAATTAAATTTATATGTTTTTTCCAACTGTTCTTTATTTATTCTAAATGAATTTTTTTTATTATAGTATGATCAAATACAAATAAGATAAATAATAATCCTTGTGGTTTCATTCACAACCCCGTTCTTGTGATGATTTGAGCATGTTTGTCACTTTTCTCACTCCTTCCATTTCATGAGTATATGGATGGATAAAATCAGTTAATAATATCAAGAAGCCATAACCCTTGAATACTCATGTTCTTTTCTTTTTTAAAATATTACCATTGACAAAAATATATTCATATCATAACATTTTTTGTGTCTTTCTTTGATTGAGTTCAGTTTTTACATCGATTCATGTTTGTTAATTTTGAGTGGTTACCATTTATCAATATAATTTATCAATAAAATAAATATTGATAACACAGTAATAACACACATGTTATATTTGTTTTTGTGTGTATAAAATCATGGAATAAATGATCAATCATATTTCCATGAGATCAATGTTGGATTGAGTATCGAGGGACACTTACTCGAGTTGATCATGATTTATCCAACTTATTTCACTCTCATTGTGATATAGTTTCAATTAATGCATTAAAATCACAAATCCCCTACGTATTCCATAATATCGTTCCACTTTTATTTTAAAAATTATAACCTTCTCATGGATTTAATGACATAAGTCTATATTATGAGGAGATAAAGGTTTCCTACTATATTTCATAGATTCTAGCATAAAAATAAACAACTAATTTAAAGTGCGCTGCTAAACGATAAAATTATTGTGTCATTTACATGGTGCCAAGATCATTTTTTCATTTTTCCATATTATTTATTTATTTTAGCTCCTATTTAATACTCATTTTATTATTACACCTTCCCATTTTATTATTATTGTTTTATTATTATTTTTGGTTTTTGTGTTCTATCATTATCTCTCTCTTTCATCTCTATCTCTACAGTTCTGTAATAAAAAAAATATATTTTATTTTCTTATTTAGTTATTCTAATGTAATTTATTTATTAATATTCCATTATAAGAAGAATTAAAATATATAAAACATTTTCACAACTTATTTTAATGACTTGATCAGAAAAAGAAAGAGTGTTTCCATTTTATCCAAAAAAATGAAAATTCCCACACAAATCATGTCATCTATAGTAGAAGAATCCTGTGACATTGAGGAACCCCATTTGGTATCTTAATTATTCCCAAAGAAGTAAAAAATTTAACCAAATAAAACCCTAGAAATCTAGGCTCCTAATAAACTTGGCTTAAATGAACTGAAAAACCCATATATGGATTTCCAACGTGCTTATATCAAAAATCATGATGAAGAATCCATATTTGAGTTGAGATTAGGAATAATCCACATCTGTCCCAAATTACGTATTCATTTAGTGAGGAACCTCACAAGATTCCGAGGGAGCTACACATTGTGTACTCTACCATGACACCCCAAAATCTATATAAGTACCTCATTAGGTTTAGGGATTTCCCATTCTCCCATTAAAGTGTAAAAAACTACTGGATATAATACATGCCTACCACAATTGGTGTCTAGAATTACTTTAAAATAGTCTGTCTAGATAATTTTTTTCCATCTTCCCAAACTACAACAATTAGAAATTTTTTTTGAATTAAGAAATCACAAGGAGAGACACTTCATGAATAGAGGGATTTATTAAGAAGACGTTATTGACGTTGACCGCACCAGTAGATTGATGATCAATTTTTCATTCCATAATTCTATACAGGAAATTTTCTTTGAGATCATGATAGGATAGATTCTATAGCTGTTCGTTCCCTTTAAAATAAAAATCTAGCAGTATCACATTCCATTATAGCCAACACAGCTCAAAATTCACAATAATTTTGTACATGATTAATTTCACCCACATGAGGAGTTCATGAGGTTTGTCTTTAATATCTTTACCAAAAGGTAGATATGAAATATGGTTAGATGAACAACCTTTTAATTCAGTTACCTCATGTACAAGTTACATCATATTATCATATCATTCCATTATATTGTGGTATTCATTTTAAAAACACTGATTTTTCTAACTAGTTACAACATCATTAGGAATCATCTGAGCCTTGTATAATGGTATTCTCTAAACATCCATTCCAAAAACTATAACCCATCAATTGACACCCATTAATATCAAATCAAAACCCTATTTAAAAATCATAGACACAATACATACAAGGAGGACACTCAAGAATCACCATAAATAATTGGTTTCAATAATTCCATGATTTAAGACTTCATATCCTAAAACATATCGGAATAATCGACCTCATTCCAATTCTATACAAATCCTTGAGGAAAATATGATGAAAATGGAAACTTAGAACTTGATGTTCCAATATATGACACAATCATCATTTTAAGACATACAAAATCATGTTGGGAAATGGGAAAACACCATTAGGGATATTAAGATGCATGGTTTTAGACAACTACTATCCCAAAAATATTTAAAATACATTATATAAATGTAATGTTTGTTAAATTACACTTCAAAATGGTAACTACATTTCTTAATCTAATTCTTCAATGCAACAGGTATTTCCCCCTATTTAATACTATATTTCCCAACCCTCAAATGATTCTTGTAACATAACAAAAGGGAAAACGTGTAAAAAAATTATCATTTAGAATTCACATGAACAATTCACTTCTCTTTAATTCAATCAAAGACTCTCTATGACTAATAAAAATATTGATAATCATATTGAAATGAAATAATTTATACATTTAAAAAAATTCATGTTAAAATTAAATTATTGGATAAAGTTAAATAGATTCCCCACTACAAAAAATTTATTAAATAATATTGCACCCATATAAGTATAATGAAGGGGAACATGAAAGTCAAATGTATATGGAATTTATAATGCTTGATTCAAATAAAAATTCCCAAAAAATGCCAGGATCCTTGAACATTCACCATACCTTTCACCATAAGAGATGCATTATTTTCATATGGTATTATATATTTAAGTGCTTCTTCTAATGTAAAAACTTATTCTGTGTACACTTCTGTACATGTTGGGGAGCATCAAATGGCATACATAAAAGAGAAACATTCCAACCAGAGCATAAAACACCCATCATCAGTTGTTGTTGACGTCCTTGTAAAAGTGAATAATCTCATACTCTCCATATATATCTACATTATTTAGATGGAAGATACTCCAACCCATGGACAAGAATCTCTCATACATGTATGAATAATCTTATAAAATGAAAATATGGTCATCAATGTTTAATATTTTACACTGTCAAAGGATTTTTCTGGAGAAAAATTCTGTTTTAATATCCTTGATTCCACGAAACATAATGTTGAAGAGAACTCCACTCTCCCCATGTATTCAATTTAAGTTATCTCTATCTAAACCCAAAAACAACATTCTCTCCCCTGATCTATACTATGAGTTAATTCCACTTCATCACTCTTGGATCTATTGATCTATGATCCATGTTTTTAGAGTTGTGTGGATTCATAAATGTTTAAATTTTGGGGTTTAATTACTAAGTTTCTTCATTCTAAGGTTCCAATAACCATTGGGGATTATAAAAATATTACTTCTATTGATTCTATCTCATTGGAGAATAAATATTAATACATAGACAGTTTCAATGTCTTTAATCCCCTAATATCCTCAACATAATTCCAAAAACCACTGGAGTTGGATCTAAAACCACATAATTATAATATAAAATATTCATGAATATAATGTATTGACTAATTTTACATTTCTATTTCCAATAATATTTTTTCCAATGTAGGAATCAAAATTACTCAACCATTTTGAAGTGTGTGAAAATGAATTAGTATGGTCATTGGCTGATATTACTAGGATTATCCCATCTATTCTAATGCAGCATATAATTTTAGATGATGGGGCAAAGTCCATATGAGAATCTCAATGGTGGTTAAATACCAATCTCTTTTATTTTGTAATATTTAGAGATTGTAAACGTATTTATAATAGGTTCATTTATCCTATACCTGATCGAAAATTGGTTAAACTAGTATAAATTGTGCCTAAAAATATAATAATGATTGTGTTAAATGAAAAGAATTAATTGGTTCCAACATGTGTGTAAAATAGTCAGTGAGGATATATTGACTACTATTAACCAAATCAATACTCATAGAATATACCACTTCCCTAAACCTTTAATTGACCAAATAATGGAATGATTTCCTAGTAAGTTAGTTTATTGTTTACATGATGGATATTCCGTTTATTTCTATATCTATATATCCCATGTGGATTTTGAAATGACATCATGTACTAGTCGATTTGAAAACATTTCGTACAAAAGGATTCCTCTTTTTCTATGTAATTCTCATGGTAGTTTTCTGTGAGGTCTGTTGATTATTTTTTATGAGTACTTTGAGAATTTTATGGAACTATTTACAGCTGATTTCATTTTATATGGATCTTTCATTGATGACTATTTAGGACACCTATGTCCTTTCCTCTAAAATTTTATTGAAAAAGATCATGTATTAAATTATAAAAAATTGGGATTCATGGATGAGTGGGGGATTTTTCCTGGAAATGTTATTTAAAATGAATGAATTAAAGTGGATGAGTAAAAAATTGAATTATTTTCATCCCTTCCATATCCAAAATGTGTTTCTAAGGCACAATCATTCTTTGATAATGCTGGTTTTTACTACCAATTCATTAAAGACATTAGTAAGCTTGGAATTTCCCTATACTGGTTATTAAAGAAATATTTTGAGTAATTATTGATAAAAAATGTGGCGATGATTTCAATTCAATAAAAATGAAAATCATCTCACCAACCATCATCCAAACACTGAGTTGGGATCTCCCACTCTATCTTCTATGTGATACGTTCAACCTTTTAGTTGGGGATGTTTTCTCACAAACGGTTGACAAGTCTCCTCTTGTCATTGTGTCTTCCTCTTGTCACCTTGACCATTCCCTTATAAACCTCATGAACATTGAAAAAAAACTTCTTTTATAGTTATTTTCTTGGAAAAAAATTTTCCACAACATAGTGGGTAAAAATTCATTTTCTTTTCAGATTAAATTTCTTTTCTTTTTCTCCAAAATAAATATAAATATAGGCCCTGGCTAATTTGGTGGATACTTCTCCTTCAGGATATTGAATATTATATTATAGATGATATAGGATTGGAAACTGTGGTAGATAATCACATTAGTATTATTTTTCCACAACTAGACCTTTATGTTTTCCCATATCTCCAAAATGGAAAAATACTTCCTCATGAGATCCTTTATTGTATTGTGCACCTTACTCCCTCATATGTAGACATTGTGAATTTTCTAGCATCATCTAGGTTTCCCACTAATTTCATCACTTCCCAATAATAGTGAATTAAGAATTATTCATGTTGGTACAATTGGGATGACCCTTACTTGTGGATAATTTGTAGTGACCATGTTTTCTGTCGATGTTTCCCAGAATGAGTTTACCTTTTTTTTTTACCTTCAGCCATAATTTCGCTTGCAAGGGTCACTTTGGCTCTCAACGTATAGATCAAAATGTACTCAACTATGGTATTTATTATCCAAAATTTTATTTCTATTCTCATCGTTTTTTCCAATCCTACAGTCAATGTCATTTCCCTGGGAATATATCCAAGAGGAATAAAATTTCCTACGAACCCATGTTATTTTGTGAGATCTTTGATGCATGGGGAATTGATGTTATGGGGAATTTTAACATAAATTTGGATTTTTTTAAATATTATTGGATGTTTAATACATCACTAAATGGGTTAAAGAAATATCCACCGGGACTGATGACTGTTAAGTTGTTGTTGACTATTTAAGGTCACTGATTTAAGAAGGTTTGGTTTTCCAAGATTCATCACTAGTGATCATTGTTAACATTCTATCAATAAAAACATGAAAATAAATCTTTATAAATATGTGGGTTTTCTAAAGATTCCACTTCATATCACTCCCAGACTAATGGAGAAGCATAAATATTAAATTAATATGTTAAGAGAATACTAGAAAAAATTGTATAACCCAATCAGAAATATTTCACTTTTCACATAGATGAAGCACTTAGGGAATACCACATCACATTTAAAACCATAGACATAATTTATTAATAAATGATTGTGTTTGTGATGATATTTAACCTCCCATTGGTGGTAGAGTACCATTCATATTTTTCAGTGAAATAATGAAATATTAGTCTCTTAGATTTAGGTGTGAATATTAAGTTGTAGATTTATGAGTAGGAATAAATTCGACATGAATCATATGAGGACTCTTGAATATATAATTATAAGTCAATGGGAATACATTATGGGATGATTCATCAAAAGAAGTCTCAAATTGGTGGTAAGGTCAACATGTATAATTCTTGTCTAAAACTCCAACAATGTAAGCTTCATTCTTGATGGCTTGGTCCTTATAATTTCTTATGCATGACCTTTTGATTCTATAGAGGTTTTACATTAGACAATTGGTCAAAGGATTAATGTTAACAGGCATTGGGTAAAAAATTACAATGAGTATTTCCAAAGTATCTCATGGAGGAAATACAACTATTGGATGTCGAACATGACACAAATTAGAAGGTTGTCCCATCACCAGAATTTATTTATTTGAAAATTTATATAAAATACTTTTTTTGAATAAAATGTAATATTTAGGTGTGGGGGAGGGTTAAATTTCATATTTATGATTATAAAAAAACCGAAAACAATTTACTAAAACAAAAAAAATAAAAAAAAATATTAAAATGTGTTTTCATTTTTAATATATTTTTGATTATTTACTATTTTTAAATAAAAAAATTATATTAAAAAGAGAATCCAAAATTTTTTTTATACTCGAGGTGACTGGGTGGAAATTTAATTTTTTTTAAAAAAATAGAATGAATTTTTATATGGAATATTTTTCTATAATTTTTATCTTAAATTATCTCATAGGTGTTTAATGGATATTTTTATCCCATGCCTCATTATAAATGGAGAATATTTTAATCCCTTACCCAAGAGACATTCTAATCATTTTATTGCATGTCCTTCCTCTTAATCACATTCATGAGTGTCATTGTTCATGTAGGGAATCTTATACTTTTCTTGATTTTTTTTCAAGTAATTAGATGCAATAATGCTACAATTTTGATAGAGGAAATCATTCATTGAAAAAGAATTTGTACAATTAGACTCCATTTTTAGCCACCTTGAAATTTTTTCCTTCATAAGAATTAGAGTATATAAACATCTTATTCGGTAACCACATTACAAGATAAATTATCCCTTACAACAAATATATTTTGAATATGATTTTTTTGTTTTCTATAAATGTGGGAGAGAGTTGGTTTCCATAGGATTTCTGGGGATAGGGTAATTATTAATTGTTGATATAAAGGATTCCTAAATTTTTCTTCGATAGTAGGTTTATAAGAAATATTGTATTATTGTTTTACACATGATTTAATCATTTTACTCTACAAAATTGTACATAAAAATATTCAGATATGTACATAGAAATAAAAAGAACAAAATAAAAATGGGAAAAATATGATGTTTAATAACAATTAATCACAACATTGTTGTGACCCTCCCAAATTGAAAATGGGGATAGTGGTTTGGAAGTGAAAATTTTTTAGGGGATACTTTATTACATTAATTGTAAACACATTCATAATTATTACATGATTTTTAAATAAGATATTAATTACTCCTCTTCTACCTCGTAATTTTTAAATGTAATATCCTACCAACCCTTAAAACATAGAACAACATATTGGATATCCTCATGATAAGAAAACCCGATTATTAAAATAGGGAACGTATAATCATATCAACAATATGTTAATTTCACATGATCTATAGGAAAAGAGAATAACTAAACTTTCAAATATACCTAGAGTGAAGAGAAAACATTTCTAGGGGAGTTAGGTTATGATATGTTTCATGGATGAGAAAATAAAGATGTCCAAATTTGAATGTGATATAATTAAAGTAATTGGAAAATTGATTTCATAAATGATACGTGATGAATTTCATTTAAAATGAATATTGGTGGTTCTCCCACATTTTATTTATAAATGGGACATGACTAATATATAATACTTTTCCTAAAAGTAAAATTGTTCATCTGTGGAGGTTTAATCACATATAAATATAACTTTTTATATCATCCTTATACATTTGTGTTATAATTTTTAGTTTAATCTTCCCATTATTATATCCTTTTGAACTATATAATTTTTCTTTAATTCAGTTGTAGAAAACATGTTTAAAAATGCAATTCCACAATTTCCCAATTTGATTGCATTTTATTTCATCCATCGCATAATAATATACACTGATCCAAATATTCTAATTAAATTTTTAATGGATTATATGTTCATTGGTATTCAATTCATATAATTTTTCCCATAGATGAATATGAGATGAATGAGACCAAACATGGCCAACAAGTCACGGCATTCGAGGATGGCCAGATTGGGAAAACCTTCAATATTTTGGATATAACTCGTGCTACGGACCCAAAATTTTATTGATTCCACCTCCATTGTATTGATAACTCAAAGATCCATCGATCCCCCAAATTTCATGTCAATTATACCCGTTTGGTCAGTCTACCTGAGAGAAAATTGAGGATTACAAATTATTTGACAAATAATAACTTAGTCCCTTAGGAAATTAACTTCTTTTGGGGAAAGTGGGATGTATATGTCCATAAAATCACCCACCACCATCATTCATTCAGTTTTAATGACCAAGGTTTAAGGTGAGTTGAATTAGAGATATCTCTTCATCAATTGTATTCCACTTATTCATCATCTTATTTTGAATTTCATAGTGATCAATTGGGGGAGTGTTGTTTCTTTAAATCTAGATCTCTATGCTTGTAATCATTGTATGTTAATTGAATTTAAATGTTTATTGTTAATTGTTGTAAATTTATTCCTTCTGAATTTATTTTATTCTATTATGAGAAAATAAAAATCATTGGAACATAAATCCTAATTATTTCATTCATAACCTAGATCTTGTGATGATTAGAGTGTGTATATCACTTTTCTCGCCCCTTCCCTTTCATGAGTATGTGTATGGATCACATCATTTGATAAAATCTAGAAGCTAAAAAAATATAATTCATGTTATTTCCTTGTGGAAAATTTTATCATCTAAAAATATTTGGCAATATTCATCACATTTTTATATAATTCCTTGATTGATTCAAATTTTTATAATGGTTGACCTTTGAGGATTTTGAGCAGTTATCAGTAATAAATATTGTTAATCGATCAAATTATAGGTGTCAACCTAGTAATCACTCACATAACATTAATGTTTTATTTTAAATAAAACTATTTATTCAATGTTCATTCCCATTCCCTCGTGAGAAATGACATATTGAGAACCGGGGTAAATATACCCAGGCTAATCACAATTTCCAAAATATATTCTCTCAATTTACGATGTAGTTTCAATTTATTATATCAACTCATAAACCCCCCATGTTTTCACAAATAAAATTCCCATTTAATTTTCATAATAATATCCTATTATTGGAATTATTTATATGTGGATATGTTGAGATATAACATAGGGTTCCTTCTATACATCCTAACTTCTAATAAAAACTAATTAACTAATTTGATGCACTCGAAAACATGACAGAAATCCTATTAATACATATGTGTACATAGCAATATAATAATGTTTTGTAAATATCCTAAATTACCTATATTAAACCTAATGTGTCATAGAAATGATTCAATAGTATAAAAACACTATAAATGATTTTTCATGATTACTTTTTTTCTAAATTTTGATCATTATTTCTCAAATCAGTGTCAACAAAAATGTCATGTAGAAAATCATTTTTATAAAAATATAATTTGATTTCAGTAAAAATATTTTCCTATGAATTTCTCCATGGAAGAAGGTTTTTAGATTCAAAGATATATGAAAAATGGGAACTGACTATATTAACCATTATTATATTTTTGATTGAGTTGGGAAATTATATAATTTTTTTGTGCTTCCACCGAACATTTATCATGTTCATGATGTTTTCTTGGTATTTATCTTGAGGATCTATATAAATTATACATCATATGAACTCTTGTAACATAATAGGTAATTGTAGAAATTTTTTTCATATTTATTGATAATTATGAATTATATTGTAATTTTACATTAAAAATTATGTTCTGTATATTAGTGTACCTCAAACACAACACCAGGTATCTCTAAAATCTTATGTTGCACACAAGATTGAGTTATACATAAAAATAATATATTATTATTATTATTATTTTAATTGAAATTTATTGCATAACTATAATAATTTTTGGAATTAATTATATTATATAAATTATGGAAAAAAAATTAAACATGTTTTTATAATGATTCAATAGTTAAAAAATAATTAGAAATTAAAATAAAAAATAAATATAAGCATATGTCTTTATGAAAAATTATTTTCATGTGAATAAGTGTGTTAATGAAATAATAAAGTCACTATTTTTGGACAATATTAATGAAATATAAATTATATATGAATTTTAAAATTCCTCTTATATGTTTTCAAGACATTATATAAGAAACAAATACAATTTTCGGAATAATAGGAGTATTTTTTTAAAAAAAAAAATTTAACACCATTTGACGGAGAACCCTTTATAAATCAAGTACTTTCAATTTTATATGTTTAATTTTAAAATATAAATTTTCTATATGGTGGTGGGACCTCAAAAATATACCTTGGTTGAATTTTTTGTGTTATTTTGATAAAATTACGAATTTTATGAATAATGAAATCTACTTCATTTTAATTCAAAACTACCTTTTTGTCTAATTTATTAGTATTAAAATATTAATATTTTAAATTGTTTTATAGTATAATTAGATTATTTTTTCATCATTTAATCCAATTTAGTTTATTGTATTCTTTTTAAATTAAAATTACATAGAAAAACATTGTGAACTTTTGAACATTTTACTTAAAGATATATTTTCTCGATATGTCAACAGGATTTGTGTTAAAAATAATTTAGCCACATTTATTAATATATTTTTCAAAAAACATGACATAAATTGATATAACTAGTTGAAAAAATTTGGTCCAATAGTATCAAAACAATTTTTAGTGAATAATATCTTCAATATTTTATTTTCCAATGTAAAAGGTAAAATGGGAAATTAATGGTAAATTTAATATTATAAAAATTTCAAATTACATTAAAATCTTGCTTTAATAATATTGGATGATTTATTATCTACCATTACCATCCTTCATCCAATATTTTGTCTTTTAGAATCCACTTGGGTGTGATTATGACATATATAACATTTAATTTAATGCTAGGGAAAATATGTCATCAAAATGCATCTTCTTACTAAAAATATTTAATTTGTTGTTCTCTAATTATTTTATTAAACTATGAATATTAATTATAAATATAATAATATTACCTACATCATGGTAATTTATTATTAATTTTTATGAATTAAATAATTAAATTTAATTATGTTACAAAGATGATGCAATGACAGATTTATTAATAAAGGAATGAAATAAATAATATTAATATTTTTAAAATATATATAATTTTAAATATATGATTTCATAGACTAATTTTATTTATTTATATGAATTATTATGATTGAGTTAATTTTTTTTAAGGAATCAAGTGTTTATGATTTTTTAAAATGGCAGGTAAGGAATAGTGTAAAAATTAACATAAATGACATTTCAAAAAATAAAATATTTAATTAAGTGATATTAAATTTCTAAATAATATATAATTATAAAAAACATTAGATATATATTAAAATATTTCACTAATGACACATTAAATGGTTATTTATAATGATTTGAAAAATATTATAACTCTCAGTGTTTAAATTATGCGATAAAATGGTAAGAGTTATAAGGGTAAAAGAAAAAATGACATAGAAAAAAATATATTAAAAATTAACTAATTTTTATTGTATGATTATATTTAGACCCACACGTTTCATATAATCTATATAAATGATTATTTACAAATTTGAAAATTTAATTGAATTGCAATTAATTTAATTTTATCGATAATTCAAAGGATGTCACACTTCTCAACTATAAAAAAGACACACAATCCTCTATATTAAAAATAGTTAAAAAACTTTTTGGATTACAAATGATCTTCTAAAACACCTTCATTGAATTCTTAATAACTTTCTTGGGACCATATTTAAGGTATAACACCCTTTTTAGAGGTGTTAAAGTGTTATGAAATGTGATCATCTGAATGAAAGGCAATGTTTAATTTAAGTATTTCTATTTTATTTCAACATTAATTTCCCCAAAATATTATTAATACATGATGAAAAAAACTAAAGAATCATAAATATAATAAAATGTTATTATTTTAAAATCATCACCTAAATACATCTCCAAATTCATTAAATGGTAAATTAATTAATCATTTGTGTGTATGTGTAAATGGTCATCTCCGCGAACCGTTATAATTTCTTTTCCACAAATATCTATCGTGACAGGTTAGAATAATGAAATTAATGTTCGTATGTGATATTAATGAAATATTAATCATGATAAGGTAATGAAATATTAATTATGTTCGTAATTTTCATGCGTATAAAAATGATAATGACAATCGTACGTATGTGTGAACTATCACCTCCACAAAGAGATGTGAATCTCATTTTTTTCATTATATCTCTTATATGATCTATATATGTATATATAAATGATTAGTATTATATTAATGATTTTATTATAATTTTTTATCAATAAAATAATACATATTCTATTCGTATACTGATCAATGAAAAATTGAAATTGTTACTCATGCGTACGTACGACTTACAATTTCAATGATTATTATGGTGTTCAATATTCAAAACCATACACAAATATTGATTTAAAGGTATAATATATTTATAAAAATGATAATAATTTCAATAATATTATTCATGATATGATTTATTTGTTACCTCATAGACTATTGACATTATTGCATGTTCATTTTCCACATGAGTAACGAATATCGAACAAATACCCATCATGATTTTAAATAATTAACTAATTATTATAAGATGGTAATTAATGATATAAAAGAAAAAATAAAAATTAAAAGGTTCTATTTCAAGTATAAATTAACCTATGTTTATTATTTATGAGGATCATGGAATATATGTGACAAATCAGACCAAAGGTATCGACTTTTGTTAAAATATCCTCTAATTGAGGAATTTTATGTTAATATGCACCTTTATTATTTCATAAGTTGTATATACAGAATATATGAAATATCATATACATATTGTTATCTATTATATTGTTATTTGAGGTTTTTTTTAATGTTTTTATTGATTTATATTATGATTTATATGTTAAAAGTGGTATAAGACACCTTGAACGTTTAATGGTTTAATTATAAAATATTTTCATTCCTGATATTAATTTATATATTTATTTATGTTGATATTAAATGATTATACCCTATATTTTGTGTTTATATTTTATTTCATTCATTGTTTTCAAAATGTGTCTTCTTATACAAATCAATTTACATTCATTACAAAATGACAAAGTGAATGTTTTATTAATGTACGTGGAGATAACAACTTCTCTACCAATGTTACCATCATTTAATATTTTTATTACTCAACAACACATAATGTTTTTAAATGGAAAATAAAAAAATATTTTACATTTTTTGTGTTTCGGTATTGAAAATGGATCTGAATTTGGATCGACAATTTTCAATATCTTGAAATAATTTCTTATGCTTTAAAATGAAATTTAATGAGTTAAATATTTATAATTACATTCCTTTATGTGTTATGATTATATATTGGTACAAGTAAATTAGATGGGTGGATATATAATAATATGTATATATATATTATATTGTAAATAAAATTCTTTAATAAAAAATATAATATTTTTTTCAATCCATGGGATTATAATAAATAATGATTTATACTTATTGTTTTAGTAATCTAAATATTGGTTTAATTACAAGATTCCTACTTATACTACAAAAAAATATTTTCCAAATCATTGAATAATAATATTATAAAATTTATTTTTTATGTGTAATTATGTGTTTAAACTATCCTAAGTTGGTCCACTCTTTTTTTCATCTAAATGAATAGTATACATTGTTAGAATTTTCACAATAGTAAAGGATATATCTGGTTAGTCCATGTTATATATAAGTGGAAATACCAAGAATTATCATTCTAATTAATATTAGAAAAATTTAATCAAATCATTGATTCATTTTTATCTAAATATAATTCTTTAATGGGAAATGTCCCATGAAAATTCCTTATATAATATTCAAATCAATGATTTCTAAAAACAATATCTTTGTAAAAAATATATCCATTCTATCCAAAAATTGGAAAAAATAACTCACATTCAACATTTTTAGGTTATATTATTATTAATTGTCCAAAATTAATTCCTTTATAAGGAGATATAAATTATTTTTTTAAAGAAGAGGTAATCACCTTGGAAAGACAATTTCATTGTATTTATTCATTTACCTATTGTAAAACTATTATATTCTTCATAAATAATAAATTATGTGTAATAAATATAATTATAGGTTATTATTATTACGTAATTGCATTTATTCACCATCTTTCGATCATATAGGAAGTGAAAAAACCTATCATGGATAGTTAATCCTTACCAACTCCATAGTGGTGTAAAAATCATCTCACATCATCATATATTATGGATGTGTATTATGATGGGTAAAATGATTGTATATTATACTTATGACATAATTAAAAATAATGAATGATTATATTATATATAACTTATTATGTTCTAAATAGTTGTAAAATGATAAAATTGATCATACGTACTCGTGGTTTACCACCATCATGAAACGATGGGATTAATTTACCATTTTAGTTCTCATTTCATTGTAATAAGGATGGATTTTAGGATTATATATGTCATGAAAAATATTATTTAATTTTGATTTGTTATATTACTATATTTTTTCAATCTGTCAAAAAAATTAATCAATAGTCATCTATACGTACCACATACCTTCTCTATTAAAAATTTAATACATTTTTATTTTTTTATAATTTAATAATGACAATTAAAATGTATATAATTAATATTTATGATATTAATATCATGATTTTAATTATATGGATGATTTAACTACAATAAATATACTAATACTACTACTAAAAAAATAGAATATACATGAAAAATGAATTACATATCACCTAAAAAAGTTATATTTATAAAGAAGTTTAAAAAATAATGTGACAAAAAGATTTAAGTATATCATATATGAAATGATATATATATATATATATACATAAATATGATAATGGTTATTTTATATATGAATATAATATCTATATGTATTATGATGAAGCATCCAACACATATGATAGATGCCGTACCTAAGGTACATGATTTTCATATCATTTTTATTTTTATGGGATGGATACCTTATACATCACATGTTTTATAATATAGTGAATATAGTCTCCAAAAATATGTTTTATTGATGTTTCTTATGAATTTCATGTGGTTATATATTTCCATCTCTATGTCATTCATTCAGGAGAATCATGAATAAAATTTTCCCAATGCGGGAAGGGTTTCATGATACAATATCATTATGTATCAAGATTATTTATGGTTAAGTTAGGATAATGAAATTTTATGATCAATGTATCATGTATCTAATGTAATTTAATGTCCTATAATTATTACATCAAAATACATGTTTTCCAAACATTTTAAACATATTGTGTTCACTTTACAGGGAAAATATATTTTTTTTAAAAATAATTTTTTCGATGTCTTCTTTAAAACAATTTATCTATAAATGTGTTTTATAAAAATGTATTAAATATGGTTTTTTCTTTTATCATAATTTTTAATGTAACTATTATATATTTTTACCTTAGAATACTCAAAATGAATCTTTTTTCATATTCTAAAAGTTGTAATTTCTGAATTTTTAACTATTTCTTAAAAGTAATGATTTTTTTACATATAAGAAATGACTATAATTTCATTTTGTTATGAATAATCAATGAATTTATTCTTACATTACATGGTTCCTTGTTTATATTCAAAGAAACTTATTTGGATAATATATTTAAAATTATTGAGTTTTCAATGGGTAATTTGAAAATGGAATGAATGTTTTCTTCAAGAGAATTTTAATGTTCATTTAATTTTATTTCTATTCATAAAATAAAATAACCCATGATTTATTTATATATTTACAAGGGATGAGTTAAAATGATACCCTAATTTTTATTTAACTATATGGTGTATTTTTTTGATGTCATGATATTTTGAAAACTCATTCCTTTTATGTTGTTTATAATATGATGAAATGATGATAAATTTATGAAACCATCCATTTTTAAATATTAATATTGTAAATAAATATTATAAAAATAATTTATTTTAATTTTTTGATATATGATGAATATTTTATGATCTTGTATCGCACATATTTATTAATTCCATTTAGTGAAGGTGAAGATTTTATAAATAAGTATGGTTGTTATGTTACAAAAAAAGGATCATAGTCCCATTATAACTAGTTTTGAGTGGGATGTACATCTCACCCAAACACATTGGTTAAATACAGATATCACATTATATAAATAGGACTAGTAGAATTGGGAGTGAAGCCTACTTAGTTTGTGACATTATCTATAATTATTTTCTTGAGAGTGATCAATGACTACTGTAATGATTTGTTGAGTGAATCAAAAAAAATTATTATATTTGGAATGAATACTGACTCCAATGATGATTTTTGGGAGAGAACCCATTCAACTATTATTGTTTTGAAATTGATACATGACTAATAATGAAATGTTATTATTTACTTATGCATATTCAAAAATTTGTGGTCTTATGAAAATGTTATGCTAATATGGATACACTTATTTGGTTCTGTTATCATTGACATCCAATGAAGTAACAATATGGAATACATGACACATGATTATGATCTATTATGTACATTGTTATTGTTAAATCCCGACATGGGAGCTACTTAATGGTGTGCCAAGATGGTTGGCCACATGTTCTAAAGCACACTTCCCATATTCTAGAGGGTGTTGACTAGTAGCAAGGGTCTGGTATGTCAATCTTGGGGAGACTAGACCCACTTTTATCAGAATAAGATACCAATGGAAGAAAATAATAATAACCAGGTACGAATGTGTATAAATAACTAGAAAAAATCCATGTCATATGATTTCCAAAACATGAAAATAATATACTCCACATAAAGGAAAAACATTCTATTAAAATGAAAATTTCTGGTTTTATAAAGAAACTGAATGGAATGAAAGAAGGACTACCAAACGGGTCCTAAACCATGTATAGATCCCGATCTCATGTTCCAATCCCAAACTGTAACCTATCCCATGACCTTTCTCATATCATGTCATGTTACAAAAAAGTCATCTCAGGTGTTGAATAGGCTGCCAGAATCGGGTGTGAGTACAACCGAGTAAGCCACCACCAACGGAGTCTAAATGAGTCCAATAAAAAGATAGTGCAGTCAGTTCTATAAAGAATTAAAATCAATGCATAATTTTAACAGTTATGACATTATTAATTATTCTTAAATAAACACATTATGCCCAGTTTCTATTCATGTTTCTCATTTAAATCATCATTCATTATTACCATTCATTTTATGTAAGTCATCATGCCTAGAACCAGAATATCATTGAGTGTAGGTATTCATGCATATCACTCGTTTTCTCATTCCGTGTAGGTATTCTTTCCTTGCACCCCAATATCTCATTCCCTGTAGGCCTTTAGGCCTAGAACCCCATAATTTCATGCTTGTATTGCAATTGGGGAGGACCATATATTCATGTCCAAACAACTAATCAGTCTAGAATGGCATATCTAACACCAAAAGAAACTCACTCATTTAATCATTCATTATTTAAAAAGAATTTGTGACATTATTCCATTACTAATCCAATGGGTAGGTTAACATTTAAAAGGCAATTAGTTTACTAAACAATTAACTATGAACATATTCCATTAATTAATTCATAAATTAATTAATAGAAAAACAATGTTTTCATTCCATAATTAATACATCAGAATTAATTATCTATACCAAATCTTAACTTCTCATAATTATCAGTTACAATTAAACATTTTTTTATCAAAATTAGGACACATAATAATTTTCATTTGGTAAACACCATAAAACATAAATTATTATCTTACATGGACTACATCATTGTTTCGTAATTAATTCCCCCCAATTAATTATCTTATCCCAATCAATTGAATATCTTAATTAAAATATGTCAACCCATAAAAAATCTCCAAAACATCTAATTAAGAAACCCCCTTTATTGGTTTCATGATACAATTCTCAATTAATCGGCATTGAAAACTCAATCCAATTCAACATTCCTAATTAATCTAATTTTGGAAATAAATACCCAAGAGAATCTAGAAAATCAAAAAACTCATACAAATATCAAAATCATATCTATTGGAGTTGATTTGGATCACCCACCTCAGATTATTGACATCTGTTTTCCCAACAGAAATCCCCAAAACCTGAGTGGCGTAATTTCGTTGATCAAGCTTCAGATCTAAATCCATAAATCCAAAATTAATATAAAAGTAATCAAGATCATTAAAATATAGATCTAGACCCACAATCCTATATCTAGGTATCACCTCACATGTTTATATCAAAGAAAACCTGGGAGATCTTCCATGAAAAGATATAGAAAAGATTTGTGAAAGAATGGGAGAATCATCAAGATGAACTCTCCTAATCGGGAGGAGATAAGATCATCAATTAGGGAATTCGATCCCAATGAATAGTTTTAGATCACCTATGTATCCCTCCATAATGCTTTGGGGAGACCTAGATATTTTAAATTCCGAGCCGAGGTTGAATTAGATATGTTTTGGAGGCTCGGGTGGTTTTGAAACAAATGTTATGAATATACTGGGTCGTGCATGTGTTTTCACATAGGAGGAAACATTGTTAGACCAAACTGTGCACCAATAGTGTCTTCATACACATCCCGCATGACATAATGGCACATGTTTTGGAAAACCATGCCGCAACCAGGTTGACATCCATTTTCTTCATGGTTATCATGGGCACAGTTTTGACAAACCATGCACAAACAGTGCACAAACCCTATCTTCCCAATTCATTTGAAACATTATCCAAACACACCCTAGGTCATAACCCATCCCAATGTTACATAATAATCAAAAATATACTTGAATACACACCTGATATTCCTCTAGAGAAGTCTGGGATCTTACAATCTCCCCACGTTATAAAAGCTCATCCTCAAGCTACACTCCCAAACCACTCTAATATTTTGAGCCAAAAGGATTGGTCCATTGATCCCTCTTGTCTGCTTCATATTCCCAATTTTATTCTTGAACAATTCAATTTTTCTATAACACATGATCTATTGGAACAAAATTTCCCTTTAACACTTTCTAATTATGACCCATCACAGGTATTTGATGCTCCTCAAATGACGCTTCATTCTCGAGTCAGCTTATTCCTCATAAATCTCATGATAAGGGTATGGTTGATACCGTTATAATTGTGACATTTGAAAACATGATTTCATGCAATGAATTGTTGAGGATGTTCTAATCGATACTCCACTAACCTGATTCTCTCCATCATCTCAAATGGTCCCTCAATCGTGGGCGCTAACTTTCCTTGCCTTTGTATCCTATGGTGACCAAATCTCTGTGACACCTAAAGGAATACATGATCAACCACTTTAAAATCAAAAAGAATTCTATATCTATCTTCATAAAATTTCTATCTACATTGATCATTAGCCATACATTTCTAAATCAGCAATACTATCTCAGATGTCCCGTCATCAAGACTCGGTCCAAACTCCTCCGACTCACCCACTTCTAATAAACAAAACGGTGATCAAGAGGGCCTTACCTAAAGTGCTTCATATGGTTCAAACTTTATAGTTTCCTGATATCTTTTGTTATAGGAAAAATCCATTCTAGAAAAGTGCATCTCTCAAGAACCACCAATGTCATGCACCCATGCTCGTATAATATCTTTTACAACTATATGGTATGCTATGACTTACCATAAATCTTTGGGTGCATGGTCGTACATTAACAGAAACTATGTACCATGATCCTTCTATAATACAAGATAGATGTATGATTTAAATCACAAATCACGATCTGAAACTATAGTTATTAGAACCCCATGCCAACGAACTACCTCTCTCATGTACTATTCTCTCAAATTCTCTACTGTAATGGTTTCAATGAATGGCAAGGAGTGTGAAAAATTCGTTAGACGATCCAAAATGAAACAAATATTGTTATTATTCCTAAGAGTCATCCGATGTCCTAATATAAAATACATAGTCACATCACCCCACTTCCATTCTATAATAGGTAATGGATGCAATTGGCCTCCAGGTTGTTGATGCTTTTCCTTCACATGCTGACATGTGAAACATCTAGTTATATGCCCTATTACATCCTTTTTCATGATTGGACACCATAATTAAAACTAACCATACTTTACATACATTTTTAATACATTAAAATTGAAGTACACTTATTACAACATATAACCAAACCATGAAAGGACCATATTGGTATAGTCTCTTTAGAAACTGGGAAACATAAACAACTGGTTCATAATGCATCTACATTTTCTCCCATTTATTTCATCATATCTAGAGTCTCTTTTGGCATATCCTACTTAATAACCTTCTTCCTGACATGGGGAAAGAAAACATACGAAAGGGTGAGCTCAATTTCTCAGTAAGGGTAAACAAAATAAATATCAATCACATCATATTCATAAGAGCATAATATTTTGGAAATCATAACCTGCAAAAGAGATCTTAATTTCATAATCATGGGATGAACATAGTAGTGAAATGTAATTCCAATAATTATAACATAAAACATGAAACTTTGTGGCATACACACATAATCATAGAGAATCATTTCTTAGTAGTCAAGACTCATAACCAAGACTATCTTTGCGGACAAAGTCCATTTCTGAACCGAGTTCACTCCTCGTTTCACTCCTGTATCACTGAACCGGATTAACCTGTCGTTTTAGCCTTGTCTATCTCATGAGATATAAATATTTACCCAATGCATTGGAGGGAGATATAGGTACCACCCATATCATAATGATATCATTCTTGTGTGTGCCATAAAATCATAAACCATACATCATAGCGTAACCCATGTAATAAAAATGAGAATCTTAAATATCATGCCATCATAACATAATCCATATAAGATAAAAGGACATCATAAAAATAATTCCATCATAACATAATCAAATCAATTTAAAAAAACATGGATAGAAACATAACCATATATTATCTTAGATGGAAAATAATTTTGATAAAACACTTGAACTCCATTTTTATGGAAAATATCCTTTCTACTTCAAAAACATTTTCCTCTCTTAACATGTCATATAATTTTGAACTAAAATAAGTTGAATAAAAATAAACTTGAAAACTTGCAAAGGAAACATCATGTAAATAATGTTCTAAAATTCCATTCATGTCGTATAAGTTAAAAAAACATTCTTCTCGTACTTTAGTCGGAAAAGTCAAAAAAGTACCTCGTACGAAAAATGACAAAGGATTCCTTTCATATCTATTACTAAAAACTCACCTAAGGGTAAAATTGGATTTAAAAAATTTTAGGTGGATGGAAATAATATTACATATTGAGGAAACATGGATGTGGATGATAAAATACACCCCAGTAAATACCAATGTATAAACAATCTCGGATAAAAATGAGATTGTGAT
This sequence comes from Viscum album, assembly GCA_963277665.1. Taxonomy (NCBI): domain Eukaryota; kingdom Viridiplantae; phylum Streptophyta; class Magnoliopsida; order Santalales; family Viscaceae; genus Viscum; species Viscum album. The sequence continues at coordinate 538,177,158 of OY728120.1, read as the reverse complement.
ATTTTCCCTTACCTTAGGTCCGATTTGCTTCATAAGTGTCTGAACCACCTGTATAATGATTTAAATAATGTCATTGGATTATTAAAAAATCATACTTATTTTTATGATATCATATATGGTCATATTCTTAGCTTCTTATTAGTAATATTTCATTGTTACTTGTTATTCAGGTGTTTATTGCTTTATGTTCTTATGCGTGTTTTGTCGAATAAATTCTTATTCTTCATTTTAGGTTATAGATACCTAATTTACAGAATGGTATTAGTGTAATACATATCATATTTATTTACTCAATTCATTTATGTAATCATTATGCAGTGAAAATCATGTAGAACGAGTCGCATCACATCGTGGAGACGGTATTCCGTACATACGCGCGAGCGATGATATCATTCCCATGATCATGGAATTGTATTGGAGTGTATTTATACTATTTCAGAATCAATATCACTTTAAAATAATCATATATAGTTATTATTTACACCATTATACCAATCCAAGTAAGGTGGTGGTGGAAAATATATTACACCACGGCGTGGAGATGGTATTCTGTACGTACGCACGCGCGATGATTTTGTTATCCGTAGGATGGATAGATGATGACAAATGGTTCTTTCATATTTATAATTACATATCAGTATAAGAGTGATACTGATGTTATTACTTCATAGTGAAACAACTAAATAATAATAAGTGGAAGAATAAATAAAGATTAAAGAATCGGTAATGAACATTACCTCTTCTTTGAAGCGCCTCTTGAGACGTCCTTTTAGGGCACTAAAATTGGTCTTTGAAGAAAACCAGGACCTCTAGGATATTTCTAGGGAAGTGTAGAAGAGAATTTGGTAGGGTTTTTCCGAGCATGAAGGCTCAATGTGGTGTGAGGAAGAGAGGGAGAAGGTGCCCTTTTATAAGGGAGGAGAGGGGCACCTTTGGAAAAACTACAAATATTATTTTATTATAAAGCCATATTCAGTTTTTAATATCTCCAAATTGATTTATTTAAAATATAAGGTTGGTATGGGTCTAACTCTTCTCATCAAATAGAATTTAGACAAGTTTATGTGTCTATTTTAGCCTTATCATTTAGATTTAACTTTAAGTTAGATAATTTAACTTTTACTGTGTCTTCTTATTTTCTTACACTATAAGGTTAATATACATACTATAACAATCAAAACGAACTCAAAGTTGTTTATTATTAATATATAACCTTATCTAAGTCATTTTGTCTAACCATAGATTTTTAGGACTAAAATAACAATTTATAATATAATATTTTTTTTAAAACTATTTTATGTCAATTTTGACACTATTTGGTAATTGATTTTTGTGAAAATCATAACAGAATGAATAGTTAGAACAAAGTTAATTAAATCAATACTAACATGTCATATTAACATATAAAAGATTATTAGAATTCATAAAAATTCTCAAATTACATTTATTTGGGTATTTATAACATCAATTATGTCAATATTTTATTCATTAGATAATTACTGCATCATCATTGTGTCATAAATAAATTAAATTATTTTAAGTCTAAAAACTAAAAATAAAATACAATTATGTAGGAAATATTTTTATCTTTATAATTAATATTTATAGTCTAATTTATCTTATGTATAACCCTATAATAAAAATGATTTACTTATTAAACTTTGATTTTAATTATTTTAACCCTTCTTTAAATAAATTAATATTAAATGTCCTAATCTAATCCATGTGGGCCTAAATGTTCATATTTAATTACTAATGTCGTTTTTGGTCGAATTACACTTATCCAATAGAATTATGTCATGTGTTAGGGTAATAATAATATCATTTTTACCATTAATTACCCTATTTACTTTTAACCGTGGTAAAAAAGTAAAAAGTTACTATTCACCAAAAATTATTTTCATCTCATTGAACAACATTTTAGTCCTTGATATTAACTGTGTCTCTCGTATTTTCGAAATTACACTCACAGAAGCGGTAAAATTTTGTTTTATTTAAATTTGCAAATTCTCCTAGGAGGTGGGTAAAAGATGGTGAAAAGTTCAATAAAATTTTTATATATCTAAAATTATTATAAAATGACTCCAATGAACTGCATTGAACTTATATAGGAACTTTGTATCAATTTTGACCTAAAAAATTTAAATAAAATAAATAATTATTTAAATAAAAATTCAGTTTTTAAATAGTAACCTAGTGTTTTCACTATTCATCAAAAATTGATAGTTTTCAGAAAAATACAAAATTTCACCCTAGGATAATTTTGATATTCTGAATCCAAAATGAAGTCAATTTTGAAAAATAAAATTTAAAAAATTCCAAAAAGTGATTATTAATATTCATAACGGCTAGTTTTAATAATATTTTAATAGAATATCGTTGTTTAGTGAAACTTGGTATTGCGTACAACACAAGCTATCGAGGAAGGTCGCGATTGCATGTAAAGAAAGCCAAGCTAGTGTTGTGTGTAGTGAAAGATTCCATTGATGATTTATATAACATAAAAAAATATTTCTCATAAAATTCTCGGGTGTTACATTTTACCCCCCTTAAAATGAATTTCGCCCTCGAAATTCATCACTTTGTAACAAATAGATGAGGATACCTCTCCCTCATCATTTCCTCAAGCTCCCATGTAGCTTTTTCTAATTGGTGGTTCCTCCATAAAACATTCACCAAGCGAGTGGTCTTGTTCTGTAGGAATTTTTAGCTACGATCCAGAATCTCTATCGGCTGTTCTTCATAAGAAAGCTCTTTCTCTAGCGGTACAACATCTGAGCTGAGTACATGTGAAGGATCAGTTATGTACATTCTTAGGAGAGATACATGGAACACATCGTGAACTTGAGATAGATTCGGTGGAATCGCCAATCGGTAAGATACCTTCCCAACACGATCCAGTATTTTGAAAGGACCGATATACCTAGGGCTCAACTTTCCCTTCCTTCCAAATCTCATGACCCTCTTCCAGGGAGATATTCGTAAGAACACTTTATCACCCACTTTAAATTCTAGGTCTTTTCTTCGGTTGTCAGCATAACTTTTCTATCGACTCTGAGCTTCTCTTATGTGTTATTGAATAGATCTGACCTTTTCTACCATCTCATCAACAAGATCAGGTCCTAATAGCTTTCTTTCCCCAACTTCATCCCAACAAGTGGGAGTTCTGCATTTCTTTCCATAGAGGGCTTCATAAAGATCCATCTGAATACTGGAGTGAAAGCTATTATTATAAGAAAATTATACAAAAGGTAGTTGTTGATCCCAACCACCTTTGAAATCCATAGAGCAAGCTCTCAACATATCTTCTAGAGTTTGAATTCTCCTCTCAGACTGACTGTCTATCGGAGGATGATAAGCAGTGCTGAAAATCAACTCTGTATCCATAGTATGCTGAATTCTTTGCCAAAACATTGAGGTAAACCTAGGATCCTGATCAGATATAATAAAAAGTGGTACTCCATGAAATCTTACCACTTCCTGTACATATATCCTAGCAAGCTGATCCAGAGAGAAATATTCTCTAATAGCAATGAAGTGTGCAGACTTTGTAAGATGATCAACTATGACCCAGATAGTATTATTGCCTCTGTATGTTTTAAGAAGTCCGGTGACAAAGTCCATAGTGATGTTTCCCATTTCAATTCGGGTATGGGTAATGGTTATAACATCCCCTTAGACTTCTGTCTCTCAGATTTAACTTGCTGACAAACCAAGAATCGAGAGGCATATTCAGCAACATCTCTTTTCATGCCATCCCACCAGAAGTACTCTTTCAGGTCCCTATACATCTTTGTACTTCCATGATGAATAGAGAATGAAGAACTATGAGCCTCATCCAACAAATCCTTCTTTAATTCAGGGATGGGAGGAACACAAACCCGATTCCTGAACTTTATTATCCCATCACAATCAAGGTTGAATTCAGGAAGATTTCTGACCTTCTTTTGTAACTCCACATCTTCTTTCAGTGCCTCTTTAATCTTCACATGTTTATATGGTTGAACATTCATTTGAGAAAGATACAATTTTACCCCTTCCATTATTATTCCAAGATCCATCCTTTTTAAATCCATAAATATTGGATCTTTTGTGATCCTCATCATGGATAAGCTAGCATGGTCTTGTCGACTTAATGCATCTTCCACCTTGATTGCTTTCCCAGGGTGGTAATGAATTGAGCAGTCGTAATCCTTAATCAGCTCCAACCATCTTCTTTTGCGCATATTCATCTCCTTTTGTATGAAAATATACTTTAAACTTTTATGATCATTATAAATATCACACCTTTCTCCATAAAGATAATGCCTCCAAATTTTTAATTCAAAGATTACCGCAGCTAACTCCAAATCATGAGTTGGGTAATTTTGCTCATGGATTTTCAACTGTCGTGAGGCATAAGCTATCACCATATCATTTTTCATGAGAACACACCCTAATCCCATCTTGGATGCATCACTGTAGATCACAAACCTTTCTCCACTACAAGGCAGTGTGAGCACAGGTGCACTGGATAACCTTTTTTATAATTCCTTGATATTCTCTTCACATTCCTCCGTCTAAACACACTTAACTCCTTTCCGAGTCAACTTGGTGAGTGGATTAGATAATCGTGAAAAATCATTCAAAAAACATCGATAATATCCATCCAAACCAAGAAAACTTCGGATCTCAGTTACTGTTGTTGGTCTCGAGCATCTTTCGATAACCTCTGTTCTTTCTGGATCCACAGATATCCCCTATTTTGAGATTATGTGACCAAAAAATGGAACTTTTTGAATCCAACATTCACACTTGGTAAATTTGGCATAAAGATTCCCCTTTCTCAGGGTCTTCAATATAATTCTCAAGTGATCTTCATGTTCTTCCTTTCTCTTTGAATAGACAAGAATATCGTCTATAAAGACTACCACAAACTGATCAAGCTAGTCTGTAAAGACTCTATTTATCAGATCTATGAAGATATCAGGGGCATTAGTTAGACCAAATGGCGTCACAATAAATTCATAGTGTCCATAACTTATATGGAAAGTCGTCTTTCATATATCCTCTCTTTTGACCCTTAATTGATGATACTATGAATGAAGATCAATCTTGGAAAATTATTGATCTCCGTGTAGTTGGTCAATTAATTCATCAATGCGCGGGAGATGATATTTGTTCATGATAATGATCTTTTTATGTTCTCAATAATCTATGCAGAGTCTCATTGATCCATCTTTCTTCTTAACAAATAGAACTGGTGCTCCCCAAGGTGATACACTTGGGCGTATGAATCCCTTTTCAAGATTCTCTTGGAGTTTCTTCTTCAATTCCTGCAACTCAATTGGGGCCATTCTATAAGGTGTCTTTGAAATAGGAAAAGTACCCGGTACGAGTTCTATTGAAAACTCAACTTCACTATTTGGTGGAAGACCCGGCAATTCCTCTGGAAAGACATCTTCAAACATCTATACTATGGGCATATTCTTAATCATGAGTTTCTCTCCAACCATTTGAGATAAATAACCTTCATTTAGTGGAATCAAGACCCATAAGATTGAAGAAATTTCCACTGGAAGGTTATGTTCATCCTTGCATCGATAGACGATCATATATTGATCTAGAATATGAAATGTCACATCCCTTCTTTGGCAGTTGATATGATCTCCATATAGAGAAATCCAATCCATGCCTAGAATCACATCAAATTCCACTATAGGAAGGATCACAATATTTTTAGGAATCACTTTACCACAAATTTCAATCGGAGAAGAATTATAAACTTTTGATGTGACTGTTGTGCCATTAGGGGTTGTCACAGCTAACTCGACATCTAATTGTTGAGGTAATATGGTTATACCCTTAGAAAATGTTTCAGAAATAATAGAGTGGGTGGATCCAGAATCAAAAAAAAACATTTGCTACTTTAGAGTGGATGGTAAGTGTACCTTTCACCACTTCGTTATCGTACTCCACATCGCTGATAGGAATTGCATGTGACATTCCTTTGTCTTTAGCCTTAAGATTTTTTTGACGTCGATCATCATCAAAAACCCTTGGATTAAGGCATTGATCGGAATAATGCCCCACTTCCTTGCACTTGTAACATTGAAGTGTAGGAGGTGCACTCGGTGTAGCCTTTTCTTTGTTCGCATCACTAGACATCTTCTTCCCATCATTGTAGCATTCAAATGCCTGATGACCTTCCTTTCCACATTTGAAACATTTACTTGTCCCTTTAAGACAACTCCCTCCATGATTCTTTACACACTTTGAGCATAAGGGAAGACTCATTTTCTTTTTAGTGTGCTCTTTAGATTTTCCTTTGAATTCCATTTTCCTCTTCTTATCAAACCCATATGATTGATGGGTTACTCCAATCTCCATCTCAACTTTGAGAGCACATCGAAATATTTCCTCGTAGCTATTGAAGTCCCTTATGGCTAACACCCTTAGAAGACTTGGTTTTAAGCCACTAAAGAATCAATCGATCTTACTCTCATGTTGGATAATAATACCAGAAGCGTACCATGAAAGTCTTGTAAAATTTGCTTCATAGGTACCAACAGATTCATCATCCTTTTTCTTCAGTTCAAGATACTCCTTCTCCATATTTGTTTGAAGAATACGAGGGAAGTACTTATTGAAAAATAAGTTCTTGAACTCGTCTCATTCCATGGACTCAGTTTCATCCATTTATCTCGTATTCTTGATAACATTCCACCATTGATCAGTATCTCCTTCCAAACGATACATTGCTTAGATGACTTTATCATGTTTAGAACATTGAAGAACTGAAAATATCTTTTCAGTAGTACTAATCCATTGTTCAGCAACAAATGGATTAGTAGACCCGCTGAATGAGGTTGGACGCTGCCTCATGAAGGATTCAACAGAATGTTTCTCCTTCCTTTGCACGTTTGGAAGTCCGGGGTGATTCATAGCTTGAGAATGTTGTGTGAGAATGGATACAAGATTTTTCATTCCATCTCCCATAACGTTTACTTGTTCAGGGGGACAATCATTTCATTGCCCGTTTTCATTCCTCATTAACACAGTTCTTTCGGGTTCCAGCCATTGACTAAAACCAAGATAAATATTGTGAGCAACACTAATTATAAAAGTAAAAACACGTAATCAAAAATAAAATTTCACACTTAAGGTCTTAGTAAAGGTTGTTTATGGCCATTTCTAAAACACAAAGATTGTGTTCTATGCTTATACATATCCTTAGGTTTCTTACTAAGGCTTTCACATCCTAGTTCCAAAGGTTGACTATAACCTCCCTCTGATACCAACTATAACGACCCATACTTTACAAACATCGTTAATACCTCAAAATTAGAGTACACTTATTACAACATTAACAAAACCATGAAAGGACCGTATAGGTATAGTGTCTTTAGAAACTGGGAATCATAAATAACTGGTTCATAAAGCAACAACATTGTCTCCCATTTTTTTCATCATATCTAGAGTCCCTTTTGGCATATCCTACTTAATAACCTTCTTCCTGACCTGGGGAAATAAAACATACAAAAGGGTGAGATCAAATTCTCAGTATGGTTAAACAAAATAAATATAAATCACATCATATTCATATGAACATAACATTTTGTAAATCATAACCTGAAAAAGAGATCATAATTTCATAATCATGGGATAAACATAGTTGTGAAATGTAATTCCAAAAATCATAACATAAAACATGAAACATTGTGGAATACACACATAATCATATAGAATCGTTTCTTATTAGTTAAGACTCATAGCCAAGACTATCTTAGTGGACAAAGTCCATTTCTGAATCAAGTTCACTCCTCGTTTCAGTCCTGTTTCACTGAACCGGATTAACCTGCCATTCCAGCCATGTCTATCTCATGAGATATGAATCTTTACCCAATGAATTTGAGTGAGATATAGGTCCCACACATCTCATAATGATACCATTCTAATGTGTGCCACAAAATCATAAACCATACATTATAGCATAACCCATGTAATAAAAATGGGAATCTTAAATATCATGCCATCATAAAATAATCCATATAAGATAAAAGGACAACATAAAAATAATTCCATCATAACATAATCAAATAAATGTAAAAAAATAGGGATAGAAACATAACCCTATATTATCTTAGAAGGAAAATAATTTTGATAAAACACTTAAACTCGATTCTTGAAGAAAATATCCTTTCTACTTCAAAAAAAATTTCCTTTCTCAACATGTCATATAATTTTTAACTAAAAGAAGTTGATTAAAAATAAACATGAAAACTTTTAAAGGAAAAATCATGGAAATAATTTTCTAAAAATCCATTCATACCGTATAAGTTAAAAAAACATTCTTCTCATACTTTTGTCGGAAAAGTCAAAAAGTACCTCGTACAAAAAATGACAAAAGATTCCTTTCATATATTTTACTAAAAACTCACTGAAGGGTATAATTGGATTTAAAAAATTTTAGGTGGATGGAAATAATATTAAATATTGAGGAAACATGGATGTGGATGATAAAATACACCCCAGTAAATACCAAAGCATAAAAAATCTTGGATAAAATGAGATTGTGATATTTTCCCTTACCTTAGGCCTGATTTTCATCGTAAGTGTCCGAACCTCCTGTATAATGATTTAAATAATGTAATTGTATTATTCCATAATCATACTTATTTTTATGATATCATATATGGTCATATTCGTAGCTTCTTATTATTAATATTTCATTGTTACTTGTTATTCGGGTGTTTATTGCTTTTTGTTCTTATGCGTGTTTTGTCGAATAAATTCTTATTCATATTTTTAGGTTATAGATACCTCATTTCCAGAATGTTATTAGTGTAATAAATATCATATTTATTCACTCAATTCATTTTTGTAGTCATTATTCAATGAAAATCATGTAGAACGAGTCGCATCACATCATGGAGACGGTATTCTGTACGTACGCACGAGCGATGATATCGTTCCCAAGATCATGGAATTGTATTGGAGTGTATGTATAATATTTCGGAATCAATATCACTTTAAAATAATCAAATGTAGTTATTATTTAAACCATTATACCCATCCAAGTATGGTGGTGGTGGAAAATAGATTACACCACGGCGTGGAGACGGTATTCTGTACGTACGCACACGCGGTGATTTCGTCTTCCGTAGGATGGATAGATGGTGAAATAGGGTTGTTTCATATTTATAATAACATATCAGTATATGAGTGATACTGATGTTATTTCTTCATAATGAAACAACGAAATAATAAGAAATGGAAGAAGAAATAAAGTTGAAAGAATCGGTAACAGACATTACCTCTTCTTTGAAGCGCCTCTTGAGACCTCCTTTTAGGGAACTAAAATTGGTCTTTGAAGAAGACCAGGACCTCTTGGATGTTTCTAGGGAAGTGGAGAAGAGAATATATTAGGGTTTGGATGATCTGGAAAGCTCAATGTGGAGTGAGGAAGAGAGAGAGGAGGTTCCCTTTTATAAGGGAGGAGAGGGGCACCTTTGGAAAAACTAAAAATATTATTTTATTATAAAGCCATATTCGGTTTTTAATACGTCCAAATTGATTTATTTCGAATAAAAGGTGGGGAAGGGTCTCAATACTCTCATTCAATTGAATTTAGACAAGTTTAGGTTTCTATTTTAACTTATCATTTAGATTTATCTTTAAGTTAGATTATTTATCTTTTACCGTGTCTTATTGTTTTCTTACACTATAAGGTTAATAAACATACTATAACAAGACAAACGAACCCCAAGTTGTTTATTATTAATATATAACCTTATCTAAGTCATTGGGACGATCTTTAGAGTTTTAGGAATAAAATAACAATTAATAATATAATATATGTTTTAAATACTATTTTATGTCAATTTTGATACTATTTGGTAATTGATTTTTGTGAAAATCATTACAGAATTATTAGTTCGAAAAAAGTTACTTAAATCAATAATAACATTTCATATTAACATAGAAAATTATTGTAATTCATAAAAAGTCTCAAATTTCATTTATTTGGGTATTTATAACATCAATTATGTCAATATTTCATTAATTAGATAATTACTGCATCATCATTGTGTCATAAATAAATTAACTTCTTTTAAGTCTAAAAATTACAAATAAAATTCCATTATGTAGGAAATATTTTTATCTTTATAATGAATATTTATAGTCGACTTTATATTATGTATAACCCTATATTAGAAATGATTTACTTATTAAACTTTGATTTTAACTATTTTAACCCTTCTTTAAATAAATTAATATTGAATGTCCTAATCTAATCCAAGTGGGCATAAATGGTCATATTTTATTCCTAAGGTTTTTTTTTGGGCGAATTAAACTTATAAAATAGAATTAGGACATGTGTTACGGTAATAATAATATCATTTTACCCTTAATTACCCTATTTACTTTTAACCGTGGTAAAAAAAGTAAAAAGTTACTATTCAACATAAATTATTTTCATCTCTTTGAACCACATTTTAGTCCTTGATATTAACATTGTTTCTCAGATTTTCGAAATTCCACTCACAAAAGTGGTAAAATTATGTTTTATGTAAATTTGCAAATTCTCCTAGGAGGTGGGTAAAAGATGGTGAAAAGTTCAATAAAATTTTTATATATCTAAAATTATTATAAAATGACTCCAATGGATTGTATTAAACTTATATAGGTACTATGTATCAATTTTGACCTAAAATAAATTTAAATCAAATAAATAATTATTTAAATAAAAATTCTGTTTTTAAATAGTAACCCAGTGTTTTCACTATTCATCAAAAACTGAATGTTTTCAGAAAAATACCAAAATTTCACCGTAGTCTAATTTTGATATTCCTAATCCAAAAATGAAGTCAATTTTGAAAAAAAAAATTATAAAATTCCAAAAAGTGGTTATTACTATTCATACCGGCTAGTTTTAATAATATTTTAATAGCATATCGTTGTTTAGTGAAACTCGGTATTGCGTACAACGCAAGCTATCAAGGAAGGTCGTGATTACCTATAAAGAAAGCCAAGACAGTATTGTGTGTAGTGAAAGATTTCATTAATGATTTATATAACATAAAAAGAAAATATTTCTCAAAAATTTCTCTAGTGTTACAATAATTTTCGTCGAAGGACACGGTACATATTTTTCACACAGAATGTTCCGCCCACCTTGAAGAATGAAATTCATGCATGTGTTCTTATCGCATATTCGAGGGCAGAGAAACCGAATTTTTCTTATAGATGATCTCATCCCGATAAATTATTCCAACTGAAGGTGTCTCTCCACCATTAATGCTTCCACTTTAGACAAAAAACTCAGGATCTATTTTCTTTATGTCCCGGGTCTGTCTCAAGTGTGTAGACTCCACGTATATAGAAACTAGATTCATCCTCTCCAGATTCTCCTCAACTACCACAGGTATTTCCACCAGAAAGGAAATCATCTTCCACTATGCACTCGACTCATGTTCCAATTGTGTTTGGGTTTTCCTGGTCAAGGAATCTGCCACACTATTCCCATTAATGGGTATATATTCTAGTTTGTAATCAAAGGACTGCATATACTCCATCCATCTTTACTGCCATTGATTCATGTTGTGTTGTGAAAATATATACTTCAAGCTTCTGTAATCTGTAAAAATATTACAATTTCACCCATTAGATAGTGTCTCCAACACTTAAGAGAATAAACCTACACGACCAACTTGAGGACTTTAGTAGGGTAATTACATTCATCTCTACTTTTTAGACCCATAAAAAAACTCTATCCCCTTGCTTCAACACAGAACTGACTCTGACCCCTGAAGTGTCACAATACACTGAGTAATCCTCACCTGACTTAGGTAAGATCAAATTTGGTTCTTATTTGAAGCCCTTATTCAACTCCTAGAAATAATTATTGCATGCTCATGTACAAAAAAACTTTTTCAATGTAACACCCCAAGCTTCCACGGTAAGCTTCTCTTTGAATAATACAGTAGCGTGTGTTGAACGCAACTTCGAGTTCTAACACACACCACAACCAATCAAACTAGCCGTTATGAATAGTAATACCCACTTTTTTAAATTTTATACATTTTATCTTTCAAAATTGACTTCATTTTTGGATTTAGAATATCTAAATTAGCATAGGGTGAATTTTTGGTATTTTTCTGATAACTTTCATATTTTGATGAATAGTGAAAATTAATAAATTTTAATTAAAAAAAACTTTTTTAATAGAAATAAATAATAGTGATAAATTGTGAATTTTTGTGGTTTTAAATTATATTTAGAATATATTTTTACAATTTAATCCAATGTTGGTCATTGGACATAATTTCACATTTAAACCGGAAATAAACAAGTGTTAATCTTTGGTAGTTATTGTTTCTTAAAAACATGCTTTTTTTACAGTGGAAATTAATTTTAAATTAATAAATTCAACTTCTATGTTTTTTATTTGGTAAAATAGAATCATTATTTAATTCTGAATAACAAAAGTAGCTTAGAGTAAATTTTTGGTTTTTTTCTAAAAACATTTAATTTTTGATGAATAGTGAAAAACACTGAGTTATATTTTAAAACTGAATTTTTATTTAGATAATTATTTATTTTATTTAAATTACTTAATGTCAAAATAGATACATAATAACTATATAATTTCAATTTAATTAATTGGAGCCGGTTTATAATAATTTTAGATATATTAAAATTTTATTAAACTTTTCACCGTCTTTTACCCACCTCCTAGGAGCTTTTGCAAATTCCCATAAAACTTAATTTTACTGCTTATTTGAGCTGAATTTCAAAAATCCAAGAGACATGTTTATTATAAAGGAGTATAATGTGGTTCAATGACATGACAATAATTTTTGGTGAATAGTAACTTTTTACTTTTATTTACCACAGTTAAAAGTAAATAGGGTAATTAAGGGTAAAAATGGTATTAATATTACCCTCACACATGTCCTAATTCTATTGGACAAATATATCTCGACCAAAAACAACCTTAGAAATAAAATATTATTATTTAGGTCCACTTGGATTATATTAGGAAATTTATTATTATTTAATTAAAAGAAGAGTTAAAAGAGTTAAAATCAAAGTTTAATAACTAATACATTTTTAATATAGGGTTTTGCATAAGATAAATTCGATATAAAGTATTCATTTGAAATATAAATATATTTCCTAAATAATGGTATTTTCTTTATAATTTTTAGAAATTATATAAATAAATTTATTTCTGACACAATGACGATGCAGTAATTACCTTATTCATGAAAGAATCAAATAAATGGTATTATAAATATTAAAATAAATATAATTTAAAAGTTTTTATGACATCCACGAATTTTTTAGGTTCATATGACATGTTAGGATTGATTCAATGTATTGTTTTTGAAGTAATCATGTTGTTATTATTTTAATAAAAAACAAATACCAAATAGTGTCCAGATTGAAATAAAATAGTTTTTAAAACAAATATTATATTATTAATTGATATAATTGTCTTAAAAATCTACGGTTCGGCAAAAAGACTTATATATTAATATATATGACATTAATGAACCAATTGGTGTTCTATTGGCAGTATATAGTATGTTTATTAACCATATAGTGTAAGAATACAATAAGACATGGTAAATGTTAAATTATTTAACTCAGAGTTAAATCTAAATGATAAGGTTAAAATGGTAACCTAAACTTGCCTAAATATTATTTTTTGAGTTTTTTATACTTATACCCACCTTAGACTTTAAATAATCAACTTTGGAGACAATAGAAACCGAATATGAATTTATAATAAAATAATATTTTATGTTTTTCCTAAGGTGCCCCTCACCCCTCTTATAAAAGGGCACTCCCCCTTCTCTCCAATTCACACCTTATAAGCCATTTGGTTCAGCCAAACCCTACCCAAATACCCTCTCAAATATCCTCCCTTCATCCTAGAGGACCTAGATTGATAAGAAAGCCAGCCTATGGATCCCTTTTGATCAAATAAAAATGAAGAACCCGAAGAAGAGGTAATGATTTCACCACCCTCTTTCAAGTTCATTTCTTCTTCCACTTCGTTTTTCTTTGCTGTTTCCATTATAAAATAATAAATCCAGTATATTTCATATACTGTGATGTTATTATAATTATGGTACAACCAAATTCATTATTCTATCCACCCTTTGAATGACATGTCACCATACGTGCGTACGTACGGCTTACCATCTCTGCGTCGTGGTGTAGTTGTTGTTCAATACATTATTATTTGGATAATTATAATAATGATGTGTATTTTATGTAAATAATAAATATAACATGATAAGGATTATTTATATATTATATAACATCCAATTATATGTTATATTAATATGAAAAGAATGATATTTTCCCTCGTGCGTACGTACGGATTACCATCTCCATGACGCGATGAGATTAATTTCAAAGTTCACCATTCATCGACGATTATAAAAATATATATTAATAATAAAAATGTAATATATGACATAATAACTCTACTGGAGATATATATATATATATATAAGTATTTATGTACTTACATATATCTTATTCACTTACTTCCGTTCAATACTATATGAAAACGGAAACAGCGTTTATGCGTACGTACGAACTATAGTCTCCATAAACGGTGTTTTCCATTTCATATATACTTCTATTATAAATTTTTATATTCTAAATATATATGATAAATAAATCATGTTTTATATTCTGGAAGTATTTAAATCATGATCTATGTGACACAATCAAGAGTATCAAGTTAAGACACGTACGATAAAGAAAGCGATTATTACCCGAAATATTAATATTACAAGGAAATTATTATTAAATGGGAAGTATAAAGTCCTAAATGAATAATGTATGATCTCATAAATATTAATATGTTTCTGGTATAATTTAAAAATATATTATAGTCTTCATACAGGAGGCTAAACGTACCCTCGACTAAAAAAAAGTGCAAGGTAAGGGGTTTTCATCTCACTCCTTATTCCCATGAGATTCATGCCATATTGCCACTATTACCTTTTATGTGGTGTATGTACTACCCATAATTGTATTAACTGTGTAATACACTTTAATTAATGTGTATTTACAAATTCATTGTATGATACTTCTTTCATGGGGTGTATGTATCGTAATTTACCAAATTGCTAAGGGTTTATTTCACAATCACTTCATTATCTGAGGTTGTTTATACGTAATTATCCATTGGGCCCTCTTTATCATCCACCTACATGTTTCTAAAAAATTTATTTCAAAACAATCTTGCTATTTCACAGAATATGGGTTAAAGTCATTTATACCCTTTTTTGACTATTTATAAGAAGTTTATAAAGGAATCCTTCTGTCGTTTTCCAAACAAGGTCCTTTTTAACCTTTTCGACAGAAATAAGGCAAGAATGTATTTTTTTAACTTATTCGATGGGTGCGGATATTTTCCAACGTTATAAAATATTTGAAGCTTCCCTTATAAGGTTATAATAATATTTTTAAATTAAATGTTTTCTTTTATAATTATTTGACTTTTAAATGATTTAAAAAAAAGTGATATTTCCCTCAAATAGTTTTGATTTCATCTAAGTCAACATACTTTGATAAATTTTACACTTTTTTGAAGTTGAATTATTATTATACAAATCTTCCATATTGTATTTATGGTTTTTTGATATGTTTTACTATGGATGAATTATTTTTATGCCTTTAATGGTTTATGATTAATGTTTTGGAATTTCGTATGCTACTTTTAATATGAATGTCTATGTTATATTTCATCCTCTTCTTAAGATGAATGTGTTGGACTTGTATGTTCCGGGTTGGGGAACGGTAAAAGTAATCCCTCCAGGTTGGGGTCTAGTTACAACAGACCCTCCGAGTTGGTGTCCGATTATTAGAGGCACTCTAGGTTGGAGTCCAGTTATTAGAGGCACTCTGGGTTGGTTTCCGGTTATTAGAGGCACTCAGGGTTTGTGTCCGGTTATTAGAGGCACTCCAGGTTGGTGTCCGATTATTAGAGGCCCTCCGGGTTGGTGTCTGGTTATTAGAGGAACTCTGGGTTGGAGTCCTGTTACAGAGGCTCTCTGGGATGGAGTCCGGTTACAGAGGCTCTCTGGGTTGGGTTCCGGTTACAGTTATCTATTAGGTCTTGGCCCGAGTCCTTGACACAGAAATTTATGTTTGGCATTATACATTCGATCATTATTAAAGGGGTTATTGATATTGCATGTGATTATTCTACTAGTATAATATCCATGTGAATAAGTAAATGGCATTATTTCATTTTATTTTTTTCATATTATGCTAAAGTTCATGTTTAAAAGGCTTTGGTTTTAGTTATACATTGCCTTAAATGTTTATGCTTATTTATGAAAGTTTCCTCTATACAGTTATCCTTATTGAGCATCTGAGCTCACCCCTTTATATTTTTTATTTTTCCTAGGATTACAAGATGTGTATTTTGATTGATATTCATTGTTAATCCAAGGGAATAACAGCATTAATAAAGGATTATTTATGTTGTTTTGTATGTTATAAAGTGAAATGTAACATTCATGTATATAATCTATTTTCCAGGACTACTAAATCGATTGGTCCTTCGGTACTTGATTCCTTGTAATCATGCCAATGTATTAAAATAATGCACCGAATCTGGGTAACTAGGGTTGGGGCGTTACATTTCATTTCTTTGTAAAACAATTAAGTGGTGAAACCAATAGAGAAACGTTATGTATAACCCACCAATAATAACCAACAAATCTCAAAACAATTTGGATATCAAAAACATTAATGGGCTACTCCCAATAGATCAATGCATGAAATTTTTTTGGGACCACTTCCACACCATCTACTGAGATTCTGTTTCCCAAATAGTTTACATTTTCAATCTGAAACTAACATTTAATGAGCAAGACCTATAGCCGATGATCTCTTAGTGTACCCACGACAATGTCAAGATGTTGTTCATGAGCATCATGAGTCTTAGAGTACACTATGATGTCATCCACAAACACCACCATAAACTGTTCCTTATAGGGATGAAATATCATATTCATCTTTTCCATAAGTATTACATGATAATTTTTAAACCCAAACATAATTACGACAAACTCAAAATGGCCATACCTACTCTTAAAATAAGTTCTTGGAATAAAAGAATTCTGAAATCTCACTTGATGATTCCATGATCTCAGATCGATATTTGAGAACATAAAATCCCCCTTTAGCTAGTTAGACAAATCCTTGATATGCGTATGAGGATATCAGTTCTTCACTTTTATTTTATTCAACATCCAGTAATCAATACACAAGCGTAAAATCCCATAGGCCTTCTTTGAATGTAAGACCGGTGATACCTAAGGAAACATATTGGGAAAAATAATCCCCTTACCATACAACTCCACCAACTACATTTTGAGATCATGTTGCTCAGTCAGTTCCATTCAATAATGTTGAATAGATATCGACTTTGTCCTCAGCCTGAACTCAAATGTGAATTCCCCATCTCTCTTAGGTGGAAAACTTGAAAAGTATTCATGAATGGAACCCTAAAATAGTTCTACTACTATTGGATAGACATCATCCATACCACTCCCATCATCTAGTAAAATACTAGAAACTTGGGATTTGATCTCTCTTGGTTTCTGAGTAATTTTCCCAGCTCTACCTGCATGGATATCCCATTCTCCATGGTGAAAAAACTAGTCACCCTCAAGAGATTCAAAGGTAACACTCCTTCGGTAACTATCTAATATGGATCGATATGCGACTAGCTAGTCCATACCCATAATTATGTTAAAGTCTATTATATAAAGGAAATAAATATCCCAAATGAAATTATTATCTTCTATATCTAGCAAACATCCTATGAATAAATAGATATCCCTAAACCGTGTGCCCATTGGTGTATTGATATTCTTAACCCCTCTTACATGATCCACCTCCAGGATCAATCCATTAACTTGATTTGTAGATAAAAAAGAATGTGAGGAACTTGTGTCAATAAATGAAGTTGATAATGTTGAAGTAACAATAATAGTACCTCTCACTATCGATGGACCATCCTCGCTCTCCACAGGTGTAGATTCAATACATGTAGTTTTCCTGTCCCTATTAATTGTGGATTCATCTAACTCCATTGAGTAGCACCACTCACCTAATATGGGAATTCATACCCTAATGAAACATGTCCACTACCTCTAAGGCCTATACCCGTAGAAATCTAGCTGCGAGATCTATATGGTGTATCAGACCACCTTCCCACAAAAAGACTTTGTGTAGCTTTTCCCTCACAATCAGCTTGCAGATACTTCATGTAGAACTTCTGTAGGTGACCCATTTTCCACAAAACAAGAACTCCAATGGTGTTCAAAGAAAATGTGTATTATAGTGTCTCTACCTACCACACTGGTGGAAATGCACATGAGAAATATCTAGTGGAACTATTCCTCCTAAAAATCCACCTTTCCTTATAATTTCATAACTAAGGTTCTCATGACGATGCTTCCTGCAATCAGAAGTCCCACTCCAGGATCATCCATCTATCTATCCATTAATGGAATCCTCTTTCTGGTTCCCCATTGAAATGAGATCCTTATTAAAAACCTCTAAAAATTTCATCAACCTAATGATATTTACCTAGGACTTAATTTCACACCTATGTCCTTCCTAAAATCCGTTTTCCGATGAATCCTCATCTCCTACCAATGCTGGTGAAAAATGTTATAAATCCATGAATGGTTCTACGAATCCCTTATAAATATTCTTCCATTGAACAAATGCATTAACTATAAGTCATTCTCTTGTATTAGTGTATCTGGATGGGGGTTCTCCAAGTACGTCACTAGAATTTCCTTCCATATCATATCATCAGTATGTCCAGATCATACCTGAATGTCCCACCAACACATCACTGAACCCTGTTCCATATTAGCCGCCAACATGACCCGCCACCCAGTTGGAGTCTATAAATAGTCATATATCATGTCTAGGGATTCAATCCAGAACTGATTTCCCTTGATTTCACCCTCTCTAGTAAAAGTAGGAGTGTGCTAAAGCTAAAACTCCCTTGTCATCTCAACAAGATTTCCCAAACCTACCCTATGTATCTCTCTATAAATTACATGAAACAAGCAATGTTCTCTCAAAACAGTTTCCCTTATTCTCCATATTTCAAAGTTTTTTAGTCAAGATCCATGTCTAGATGTTCGTTCCGGGCCATACCCCTTCAGTCTATCCCTCAACATGCATTGGGGATTCATATCTATACAATTCCAAAAACACATATTAGGTCATATAACTCAAACACCTAACATTTACATATGATTATAAACTAACACAAAAAAATTTCAACATGTCATTTACCTTTATTCTCACCACATGGTCAATACTTAGGCCTTTTCACTACCCTTATCCATCCTTCTCTTTGGTCTTGGTTAATAAGGGTTTATACATTCTCATTAACTAATTAAAATATTAATTAATCACATTATCTCAAATAAATAAACAAACAATTAATTAATTAGTAAAATCCATTTCATCAATCAAGGTTCTCATTAGACACCAATTTATTCACATTTTTCAACATAATTTAAATCTCACCAAATGGAAAAATAGTTCATTTTCAACGACTTTCCCATAACCCATTTTCCCATGAGGGCCTAGAATGATGCATTTCACAACATCCTTGAGTGCTTATAATAATGCAGGATGACTCAAGCATCATTTCTCTTTAGGCCAAAAATCAATAATTTCACAATTTTCAAAACAAATATCACATCAGACCACATGTGTGTATCCCTAACTGAAATAATATTCAACAATAACAATAAAAAAATAATTAAAATAATCCCAGCAAGATTAGTCGTATTTTCCCATGTCCACGGTTTTGCTACTTCCGTACACGAGCTCATTACCAATTCTCGACTCTTCCTAGTTTACTGTCTACATTTCCAAAAATATTAAGGTAAAATATGATGAAAGAAAAGAAAAATCATTTGATTCCACTATGTGATATCCTGACCCACGATCCACTGAATGGTTCCTCGAGCTGGTTGCCTCCATGCCATCATTCATGCGTCCCCGTATGCCAGAGGGTGATAACTAGAATGGAGGGTTCGGTAAGCCAGTATTGAGGAAACTATAACCTATTTTATCAGAATAAGACACCAAAAAAGTCAGATAACACTATCCATTTATGAAAGCATATAAATAACTAAAACAAACCCATGTCATATGATAACCCAGAAAATACGATACTCACATGAATGGTAAAACATTACTTTAACATTCCAATGCCATGTATCTATAATGAAACTGAATGTAATGAAAAAATAACTCAAAAATGTTTCTCGATCAATTTCTAGTTCCCCCTCCCATGCTTCAATACCAAAATACAACTTATCCCATAGTCTTTCATGTATCATATCCTACAAAACCAATATCTTCTCGGGTGTGGATCAGGTAGCCTGAATACGGTGTGAGTATAACATAGTAACCAACCACTAACACTCTCTAAACGAGTCCAGTAAAAATCCAGTGCATGTGCCTCTATGATCTAATAAAAACAATGCATAATTTAAATAGTTATTAAATTGTCATTTATTCTTTAATAAACACATTAGACCGATTTTCAATTCCTGTTTCCCATTTGAATCATTATTCATTATTATCATTCATTTTGTTTTAATTGTAATACCTTGAACCACAATCTCATTGAGTATAGGTTTTCAGGCCTAACACTGCATTGCTCATTCGGTGTAGGTCGTCATACCTAACACCACATAACCTCATTTGATTTTGGTCGTCATTCCTAGAATCCCTTAATCGTGGGCTTGGATAACTATTTTAGAGGAATTCCATATCCACGTTTGGACCACCAATTTGTCTTGAATGCCATGTCTATAACCACAAAAATTTTATCCATTTTATCATTCAATATTTCACATGAATTTTACACATCATTCCACTACTAATCCAATGTTTAGTTAATCATTTCAAAGAACATTAGATAACGCAACAATTAACTCTGCATATATTCCACTAATTAAATCATTAATTAATTAATCAATCAGCACACTTCTATTTCAATAATCAATTGTTCGCAATTAATTTTTCATATCAGATCTCAAATTTTAAGAATTAATACTTGCAATTAATTATATTTTATCAACATAATTAAACCTATTTAATTATCACAGTTAATTATATTTGGTCAACCTAATGGTCCATAATTAATTCTAACAATTAATACTCTTACATGGCCTACATCATTATTTCAAAATTAATTCCTCCCAATTAATTCTATTATCACAGTTAATCCAATATTTCAATTAAAACATCTCAAACAATAAAATATATCCAAAATATCTATTTGGGAAACCCCCCTTCATTTTCCACGATTCTATACTCAATTAATAACATAAAAACTCAATTCAATTCCACATTCATAATTACAAAAATATAGGAAATCAATCATCAAGAGAATATAGTAAATCATAAACTCATAAAGATATCAAAATCACTATTATTAGAGTTCTATTTAGACCAGATACCTCAGTTTATTAACAAAAGCTATCCTAACACAAATCCCTAAAATATGTGGGGCATAACATCTTCGATCAAGATCCTGATCTAAATCCATAGATCAAAATTAATATCAAAGTCATAAAGATATTTAAAATATAGATCTAGATCCAAAATCCAGGATCTAGATCTCAACTCAAAGGTTTTGATCCAAGAAAACAAGGTATATATTATTTGAAATAAACTCGAAATGATAAGGGAATGAACGAGAGAAACATCCGGATGACATACCCTTACTAGGAGGATAGTGGATCTCGAATATAAGTTTTCAATATTGATAAATAGTGTTCGTATCACCTTGTAATACCTCAGTAAGGATTTTGGAACACCTAGAAAATTGTCAAGCCTAAGACTAGGTCAAATTAGAGTGGTTTGAGGGGTTTGACTGGTTTTAAAACCAATTTTCCAAAGAAACTGGGACGCGTGCACAGTTTCAACATGGAGGCCTTATGGTTAGACCAAACCATGCACCAACCAAGCAGTCTTCCACTGCCGGCATGGCTTGATTGCACAGGGTTCAGAAAACTGTGTACCAACTATGATGACTTCTAATGACTGTATGGTAAGCTTTCACATGGTTTCGACATAATGCAGCACTCACACTCTTGTAAAATATAGATAAAGTAATTGGGAATTATGTAAATAAATGATTTAATATAATGGATAATGAGGATTACATACCCATAATAACATTTGGGGGAATGGACACTGAGAAGTATTATACAATCATAATAGAAAAATTGAATAATATTATTTAGAGAAAAAATATCATATACTATAGAGTTATGTATTTTAGGTTGATGATTATATGAATATACTTTCAAGACCCGTCCTCGGGGCCCGTTCCATGACTACCCTAACCCCGCCTTCTATAGGCTAGGGGATAAAGATAAGCACAAAAGGAGAATCCCTGATAAAAATGGAAGACATTTCCTTTAAACCAGTAACACGCACAATTGAACACAAGCAGAAGAAGATACAAGTACTAATATAGAAAAGAAAGGTGTGTTGAATGTAAGTGGGCCAGTATACAAACCCAATAGAATAACAAGTACAAGTACAATTAAAAAGGGAAATAGCTCTTAGATCGTCCACCATGGAATCCTACTTGAAGGGTAGGTACAGATCTCAAAAAACACATCCCTGAGGTATGTCTAGTCTAGTCCAGCTCTGAGAAGCCTCCAGTCCGTCACCCTTAGCCTCGTTCACTGTTGACCGTCATTTCCACAAAACACAACAAGGTGTGGGCGAAGCCCGTGCAGGGGTGAGTATAAAAATACTCAATAAAGGGCCCCAAGACCCCTGAAGGTCTCCCATAATCCACTAAGGGTAAACCACAGTAGTAAAGATACAATAACAAAGTATCAACCATCATTACTTAGGTATATGCCAATGCATATACTAATGTTACCAATCACAGACCGGATGAAAATCTTGAGCCCAACCACATTCCATTCAAAAATTATAGAAGCACTCCACAATGAATGTACAAACCAGGTGTACCCAATAGGTATAGATCACAGAAGAAAGTCACGTGGGATTCACCAAAACACATCCATGAAGAAACATCCACCCTTACAAAGGTATATCCCCATACATATACCTAAGTTTCCAAGAGTACACATCTCATACATGAGGCCTACATGAAGTTAATTACTCAGATCACAATGGTATACAACTCATGTTGAGGGGTAAAGATGATTAGATGTAGCCACTAAATCATCTCCTTTTTCGATCCAACATAGGATTCTGGAACAGTATCAGCGCTGTCAAAACCACGGAGGATCCCGGTATAGAAGTCATCACTTTTGATCCCACGGAGGATCCAGGTCCATTCTCATCACTATCGAACCCATAGAGGATCCAGGTCCAGTCTCTTCGTTGTTGAACCCACAGTGGAACTAGGCCTAGTCTCGTCGCAGTCGACCCCATGGAGGATCCAGATCCAGTCTTGCCGTTGTCGAACCCACAGAGGATCCAGGTATAGAATTCATCACTATCGGACTCACGTAGGATCTAGGTCCAGTATCATCGCTGTCAAATCCATTGAGAATCCATGTCCAGTCTCGTCACTGTCAAACCCACGGAGGATCCAGGTCCAGTCTCGTCGCTGTCGAACCCACGGAGGATCCAGGTCCAGTCTCGTTGTTGTCGAACCCACGGAGGATCCAGGTCTAGTCTCATTTCTATCAAACCCACATGGGATCTAGGTACATTCTCGTCACATTCAAACCCATGAAGGATCTAGGTATAGTCTCGTCGGTCCACATAGGATCGTATCATCTCAGTTACAGCCAGCCATAGGGTTCCCACACACAACACACTCGATTCCAGGATGGTCCCTCCTCGA
This sequence comes from Viscum album, assembly GCA_963277665.1. Classification (NCBI taxonomy): domain Eukaryota; kingdom Viridiplantae; phylum Streptophyta; class Magnoliopsida; order Santalales; family Viscaceae; genus Viscum; species Viscum album. Next base: position 538,153,244 of record OY728120.1, on the reverse strand, counting down.
GTCAAGTGTTGATACATAAACATCCAAGAAGTCTCTAGTTGATGTATCCCGTAATTATGTCTCATCATGATGAACCCAAAGCGACAAGCAATGCATCAATCGGACACCGGGTCTGTGAGTTATTAGCATTTCTGTTCGAGGGGCCTGGTTGGTTTTTAGGTTCAAACTGACCCGACCATACCCCAAGTGCATCCAAACCTCATGTGGGGTATGAAAAAATAACCCTCCTACTCTAAGCCTTCAGTTTCTATAGACTATTCATCGTTCAGACAGCCGTAGCCCAAAAATATGGGCGGAAAGATGAAAACTGGCCATAGCGGGTCCGGGTCCAGTCCGACCAAGTCAGAGCGACCTGGCCCAACCTGGTCCGGACCAAGGTCGACCTGGTCCAAGGGTCCGACCCGGTCCTTGGAAGTGTCCTAGCCTGAGGGGGCAGCCTGGCTAATGGAGGCCTGGCCGATGGCAGCCCGGCCGAGGGTGGCCCCGCCGTGGGGGGCCCGGAAGCCCAGCAGATCGCGGGGTCTGCCTAAGCCACGGAAAGGGAGCATGTCGTGTGCCCCCTGGTTACTCAAACGACTTTTCCATTTGGTTGTGACCCGAAATTGGTGCCAGGTGGAGCCGGTCCAGAACATGGGGGACCCGATGGGGTCCCACTCTTCCGATTTGGCCCTAGTGGCTAGTCGCTCCCGCTCCACGGTTGTCGGCCCCTCTGTCCACCACTACATATCCACTGCGGCATGACAAATCTGCGGTTCTGCTACCCATCGCGTGGTGTGATGGTGTCGTGCCTCTTTCGTCGTGGTTTGGCCTGGTCGCGGCCCGCTGCCTACCATGTGCAGTGCGATGGTGCCACACCATCACCGCCACGGTCCAGCATGGCCGCGACCTCCAGCTCCTTGGTGAAGCACGACCGCCCCGTGCTCATCGTCCAACCATCGCGCCCCTCCTGGCCGCAACTCTTCCTTCTAGCACGGTGCGATGGCACCTCCCCCCTCCGACACCACCATGGCCCGCCAGGCCGGGGATCAGTTCTTTACATGGAAGGGCGGTGCCCGCCATTGTGTCAACCTAGGGCCCTTGTGCCGCCAGCTTCTTTGCGGTCTGCCTCCATCATCAACAAATAATAAAAACCAAAGGGGGAGTGTCGGGCCATGTTCATGTGGTCCGAGCCCTCCTCATCATGGTGATAACATTTGGAAAACCATAATCCAGAAATTTGAATGATGAATAACGGACATTTATATTCATATGTAAAATAGAAATCCCCCTACCTCACTTGACGATAATTGTTGACGAAGTCATGGGAAGGCGGCATCATTTCGTCAACATCAGAAGAGGAAGAGGTCAGAGAAGATGATTCTAAGATGACATCATAGACGTTCTTTGTGGGTGACGGCTTCATCCCTTGACCAAAGGTTCTTCGTTGACGGAGGAAGCGTTCTCCCATGTTCTTCCTCCTCTACCCAAAAGTTCCACCAAAAGAGTTTCCAACCAAAATAATGGGATAGGAAACCCATTATTTAATTGTTGGCAAAAGAATTCAAATTATTTCAAATTAATTAATTAATGTCATTAATTAATTTGTGGTTTGGTTTAATTATGGTGGAAGGTGGAAAGTTACAATTAAATGAAGTGAGGGTTGGCTTCCTTAACTCAAGGGAAGTTTAAGGGTTTCATCCCACATAAATGGGGTTTTAGTGGGTTTTAAGCTAGTGTGAGCCCCACCTAATAATATCCTCCCTTGGGAGGTTATGTGTGAGTGGGCCCCACCACTAACCTCCCATTGGAGGTTTCAACTACCAGGAAATAAAAATAAGCTAACTCTTATTTTTATTTAACATAATTAAAACCCCCAAAAAATAACTTTCATTCTCCATAGAACGCAACTGCGGTGAAGGAATCACTATGCAATCACCGACGCTGCGAGTTCAACGGTTCCGTCAGATTTCAGTTCTGAGCACCAGTTTGAAAGATATGAGATCTCGCACGTACGTTTACTAAACGTACCCGAATGAAACATCGAAAATTGATTCCTGGCACATCGGGCCTGGTAATCAAGCGTTGTAAGGAACTTCAGACTCGTAAAATTCCCATGAATTTAAGAAAAAAATTTCCACAAAATTTCCAGGTCTTTAAATTCTCCCCACCTCAGGGATTTATGTCCCCGTAAGCTACAGCTCACACTAAGGAAACAAATTGGGGTACTGAGCACGCATATGAGCCTACCGCTCCCATGTGCTCGCCTAGAGGTTCCCGTGCTGCCAGCGAACGCACACATGAGGTATCAACTATCCATGAATAACCCGCTCTTTTCGATCCTCAGTCTCCACTGGAACCTCCGTGAAGTCGCCCCATCGTCGATGTAAAGCTCTCTATGGTCGATGATGTGAAAAGGGTCATGCACGTATCTCCTCAGCTGAGATACGTGGAAGACGTCATTCACCTGGTGCAACTGAGGTGAAAGAGCTTAGTGGTAAGCCACCTCACCTACTCTGCTGAGGACCTGGAATGGTCTGATGAATCGTGAAGGCAACTTTCTATCATGGACAAATCTCCAGAAACCTCATCGAGGCGAGACCCGTAGAAAGACGTGGTCTCCTTCTTCAAACTATAGAGGTCTCCATCTCCGGTCAACGTACGTCTTTTGTCTGCTCTGTGTAGTATTCATCTGCTCCTGGATGATCTGCACCATCTTCGTGGTAGCCCATACCATCTCTAGTACCATAAGTGCTGACTCCCCTGGGTCTATCCATCACAGTTGTGATCTGCAATGTCAACCATACAGGGCCTCAAAAGGTTCCATACTGATGGTGGAGTGATAACTGTTGTTGTAGGAAAACTCCACCAATGGTAATTGATCCTCTTTTCTCTGACCAAATTCAAGGACACATGCACAGAGCATGTCCTCGAGGGTCTGAATGGTCTGCTCGGTCTGACCATCTGTCTGATGATGGAAGGCAGTTCTCAACTGAAGATGTGTGCCAAAAGCCTCCTACAACCCCTTACAAAGCTGTGAAGTAAACCATGTGTCACGGTCAGAGACGATTGTCAAGGGAACACCATGAAGTCGTATGATCCCCTTCACATAGAGGCATCCTATGATCTCTAATGAGCCCTGCTCTTTTACTAGTAGGAAGTGGGCCGACTTGGTGAGTCAGTCAACGATCACCCATATCAAATAGTGAAATCGGGATGTATGGGGAAGACTCGTATAAAACTCCATAGATATCTTATCCCACTTCCACTCTGGGATCTCTAAATGTTGAACTAAATATTCTGGAACCTGGTGCTTTGCCATCACTTACTGACAAGTGAGTCATCACGAGACAAACTCTACTACCACCTTATTTATACATGGATACCAGTGCATTCGTCGAAAGTCTGGGTACATCTTCGCCACTCCTGGATGTACCACAAGAGGGGAATTGTGGAACTCCCTCAACAATTCTTCTTGAAGTGCAATCGTAACCAGGGCATGTCTTCTAAAGAGGATGATGTGCTCCCCACCTTCAAAAAATCCATCAGGTGCATGCCCTATGGATATATGAGCACATTGCATCTCATAGTCAGTGTCTCCATGTTGTGCCTCCCTGAATCACTGATGAAGTGGAGAAGTGACTGTAAGAGACTATAGAAAGGCTACTCCATCCCTATCCATAAAGGATATCTGCAAGGCAACCAGCTTCTCTATCCCCTCTCCTAGCTGCGGTATACTAGATCTCCTGCTGAGAGAATCTGCAACAACGTTCCCCTTCCCTGGAATATAGAATATCACAAAGTTATTTTCCTAGAAGAACTCATGCCAACGTCATTGTTTCAGGTTCTTTTTATTCTACGGGAAGACACACCAGAGACAATTGAGATTAGAGTAAACCGTAAACCGTTCTCTCAAATAACTATGGGTGTGACTAGCCAATTGTAAAGAACTCGACTACACACTTCTTTCCCCTATGTCTTACAAGAGATGCTAAGATTTCTCCTTTTCCGAAAAAATATATCCTATCTCATCCCTTGGATAAACCATGTCCTTTTCCTAATATAGTCAATCTTGGCATGAGCGGTACTATTTCATGCCATGGACGACTTCATAATGCCTCGATGCTTCTACCAAGTGATCCAACCATTACTCGCGCCTCCAAGGGTTGAGTCACACTGTCAGTATCAGTATGTGGTCATTGGGTCTCCTCTAGTAGGAATCTCGAATTTGAGGGTCAATTCAACGGTTTTAACTGGAACCTCTCAGTATCAACCACACAAAAATGTAGGAAAGCAAATGTCACAAGGACAATTGTCTTTTATTACTATAGCTCAAAGTACAAAGACACAAAGAAATCACAAAAAATGACATAAACGAAGCTAGAAGCATCATAAATAAATGCCTCTATGCCTATAGCTAGTCCCCCTCCTATCTTCCTGTTCCTGGAGCTCGAGGTGAACCCTCTAGGGGTGGTGTTAGTAGTGCTCATTGAATCTGAACACCATCCAATGAAGGACCTTCTCCACTGCATCGTCCACCGCTCGGCTGATTCTCAAGCTCAAGTCGTTGCCTCTATATCAGTGGCTCCTCTAATGCCTGCAGATAAACTGTGCAGGGAGTTAGACAATCACGTGCTCTGTGACCCCGTTCCCTGCTGGAATAACAGACCATTCTCCGTTCAAAGCTCCCTCGGCCTCAGGTTCCCCGCATCCCTGATACCACAACATGGGTCGTCTAATAGTAGATCTAACCTACTTGTGCCCCCATGTCATCTGCCTACTGACTGCTAAAGTTGACTCGACTACTATCATATTTCCTGGCGGAAAGTGCAGAAGCTCTTGAGCACACACAAAGCGTAGAGTCCCTAGTACAAACTCCATCCTGAAAAGACACTCCATGTTCCCCCAGGTGAGGGTTGCCTCATCGTAAAACTACAGAATCAGGCTCCACCACCTCTCAGATGCTCCCTGAATGAGACAAACTGCTAGGTTCCCCATCAAGTCAGCGGGTGTCCAAACTGTGTGGAAAACCCATGCTACAAACTCTATCCAGCACCCAGCCGTCTGATAATCTATCTCTCCTCGAAACCTCAGAGGCCTCTATCACAAGAACCTGTGAAACTTGCTCAAGCAGCGCTCAACCTCTGCTACTAGGGCTGGTGGAAATGGAAACCCAATGTATAGTGGTACCGCTGGTGCCTCCGTTGTGATAGGTCCCTGCACTGAGGCCTCATCGCTCGGTGGGCTACCATAATGCTCTCCACTTGGAACATGTGCTCACTGACTAATTGAAGACATCCTGAAAAGAAACAGGTTCTCCACGATCAAATGTATACCTAGTAAGCTGACTCAATGTAATCACAAAGAAAAAATTTCAAATGAAACACACACACAATCAGGGTTTTTGTGCACTGAGTCAGAAATCAAAAGTTAGTGTCCTAGTGTACGGATACATCAGCCGCCGCACCAACACTGGTTTCCCTAAACTGATAACCACACCCAAAACGATTAACACTATTGTTGTTAAAATACTCATAGTCCAAGATATATGGTATAACTGAATCCTCTAATACCAATTTGTCAGGACCCATCCTCGGGGCCCATGCCGTGACTACCCCAAGCCCGCCTTCCATAGGCCAGGGGTTGGCGACTAGCTCCAAAGGTGAATCCCTGATAAAAAGGGAAGTCATGGCCTTCAAACCTATAAAACACATAGTATGAACAGAGGCAGTAGAAGTAACATGTAATAATATATAAAATAAAGGTGTGATGAAAGTAAGTGGGCCAGTATACAAACCCAACTGAACAATAAGTAAAAGTACTTGTAAAAAGGAAAAACAACTCGTGGATCATCCACCGGGGAATCCTACATGAAGGATAGGTAAAGTTCTTGATCAACTCATAAATGAGGTACGTCCCATCTAGTCCAGCTCCGAGAAGCCTCCAATATGTCACCCTTATCCACGATCACTACTGACAATGGTCTGCACAGAACACAACAAGGTGCGGGTGAAGCCCGTGCAGGGGTGAGTATAACAATACTCAGTAAGGGGCCCCGAGATCCCTGAAGGTCTCCCAGAATCCATTAATGATAAACCACAATAGGAAAGATACAATCACAAAGTTTAAACCATCCATACATAGGAATATTCCCATACATATACTTAAGTTACCAATCACAGACCCGCTCCAACTCTTGATCCCAACCACATTTCGTTCCACAAGTGTAGAAGCACTCCACAAAGAAATTAAAATTCAATGTGTACCCCATAGGTACAGGTCACATTAGAATGCCATGTGGGATTCACCACAACAAATCCACACAAAAACATCCACCCTTACTTTGGTATATTTCCAAACATATACCTATGTTGCCAAGAGTATACATATCATACATGAGGTCAACACGAAGGCAGTGAATCTGCTCACATAGGTATACAAAACATGTAGAGGGATTGATATGATTAGATGTATCCACTGAATCATATCCTATGTTCAAACTAAGTAGGATTCTGGAACGGTATCAGTGCTGTCGAAACCACGGAGGATCCCAGTATAGAAGTAATCATTCACAAACCCAGGGAGGATCCATGTCCTATCTTGACGATGTAAAACCCATGAAGGATCCAGGTCCAGTGTCTACACTTTCGAACCCATGGAGGATCGTGGTCGAGTCTCTTCGCTGTCGAACCCACGGAGGAACCACGTTCAGACTCATCACTATCGAAACCATGGAGGATCGAGGTATAGAAGTCATCACTGTCGAACCCATGGAGGCTCCAGGTCCAGTCTCATCGCTGTCGAACCGACGGAGGATCTAGGTCCAGTCTTGTCGCTCTAAAACCCACAGAGGATCTAGGTCTAGTCTTGTCGCTGTCAAACCCACGGAGGATCTAGGTCCAATCTCATCGCCGTTGAACCCACAGTGGATCCAGGAACAGTCTCGTCACTGTCAAACCCACAGAGGATCTAGGTATAGTCTTGTCCGTCCACGTAGGATCATATCATATCAGTCGCAGCCACCCATAGGGTTCCCGCACACAGCACGCTCGATTTCGAGAGGGTCCGCTCCTCGAGTCAAGTGTCAACACATAAAATTACAAGAAGTATCTACTTGATGTATCTGGTAGTTCGGCCACATCATAAGGAACCAAACGCGACAGACAACATGCCATTCGGATGCCCGGCCTGTGAGTTATTGGCATTTCTGTTCCAGGGGCCTGGTTGGTTTTTAGAATCAAACCAACTCAGTTGTACCCCAACTACGTCCAAAACTCAAGTGGGGTACATCAAAAGAACCGTCCTACTCTAAGCATTCTATTTCCATAGACGGTTCTTCGGTCAGACACTTGTAGCCCAAAAATATGGGCGGAAAGGTGAAAATTGTCCACAGCGGGTCCGGGTCCGGTCCGACCCAATTGGAGCGACCCGACCTGACCCGGTCCAGTCCGAGGGACTGACCCGGTCTGAGGAAGCGACCCGGCCAAAGGGGGTGGCCCGACCCGACGGTGGCCTTGTTGAGGGCGTCCAAGCTGAGGGAGACCCGGTAGAGGGCGGCCCGGTGCGGCGGCCCGACGGATCTTGGGGTCCGCCTAAGCTGCGGCCAGGGGGAAAGTCGTGCGACCCATGGCTACCCGAATGGCTTTAACGTTTAGGTGTGAGCTGAAATCGATGTCAGCTGGTGTCTGTCCCGCACAAGTGGGACCTGATGGGGTCATGCTCCTCCAGGCTGGCCCTAGTGGCCAGCCCCTCCCACCCCACGGTGGCAGGCCCGACTGGCAGCCACTACAAATCTTCCGCGCCACGACAGCGCCACGGTTCTGCTACCCTCGGCGCGGCACGACTACCCTGCGCCTCTTCCTCCACAGCCCAGCATGTCCATGGCATGCTGCCATCCTCGTGTGGCGCAATGGCGCCCCACCATCAGCGCCACGGCCCAGCCTAGCCGTGGCCTCCATCTCCTCCGCACTGTATGACGGAACCACACTCATCATCCAATCGCGTGTGGCCCCCCTGGCCGCGGCTCTTCCTTCGGGCGCGGTGCGACGACACCATGCCCCTCTGTCACCACCGCAACCCGCCCAGCTGCGGCTTGGTTCTCTACACATCACGATGGTGTCGCTCCCTTATGGTGACCTAGCGCCCTTGCCCCTCCGTCTTCTTTGCGGTCCACCTCTGTCGTCAACAAATAAGAACAACCAATGGGGGAGGGTCGGGTCATGTTCGTGCGGTCTGATCCCACCTCATCATGGCGATAGAATTTGGCAAACCATAATCCAGAAATTTGAATGACGAAGAACGGAGGTTTATACTCATATATAAAATAAAAAAAATCCCCCAATCTCACTTGACGATAATCATTGACGAAGTAATGGGAAGGCGGCATCGATTTTTCAACGTCAGAAGAGGACGATATCAGAGAAGACGAGTTGAAGATTACATCATTGGCGTTCTTCGTGGGCGACGACTTCATCCCTTGACCGAAGGTTTTTTGTTGATAGAGGAAGCGTTCTTCCATGTTCATCCTCCTCTCCCCAAAAGTTCCATCAAAAGAGTTTCCAACCAATATAATGGGTTAAGCAAACCATTATTTAATTTTTGGAAAAAGGTTTCAAACGATTTCAATTTAATTAATTAATTTCATTAATTAATTTGTGGTTTGGCACACATATGAGGGAAGGTGGGAAGTTTCAATTAAATGAAGAGAGGGTTGGCTTCATTATCTCAAGGGAAGTATAAGGGTTCCATCCCACATAAATGGGCATTTTGGGGGTTTGAAGCTTGTGTGGGCCCCACATAATAATATACTCCCAAGGGTGGCTATGTGAGGGTGGGCCCCACCACTATCCTCCCCTTGGAGGTTTTAACTACCATGAAATAAAAATAATCTAACTCTCATTATTATTTAAGTTAATTAAAATCCCCAAAATCTATCTTCCATTATCGCTAGAATGCAACTATGGTGAAGGTCTCACCAAGAAATCATCGAAGTTGCATGTTCAAAAGTGCCCTCAAATTTCAATTTCGAGCACCGGTTCAAAAGATATGAAATCCCACTCGTACGTTTACAGAACGTACCCGAAAAAAACTTCAGAAATTGATTTCAGTCACATCGGGCCTCAGAATCAAGCGCCGTTAGAAACCGAAGACTCGTAAAATTCCCATGAATTTAAGAAAACAGTTTCCATGGAATTTCTGGGTCTTTACATATACCATCACAAAATATTTTTATTTTACTTTTAGTGAAATATGATGTGATTATGGTAAATTTTTTAGATATATCTTTATATATTTTATAATTACATAATCACATTATGTGTTCTGAATCAACTTATTATCATCTATTAGTGAAACGTTGAACTCAAACATCCAATAAAAATATTATTTGTTAAAAAAAGAGACTTTTTGAAGAACAAAAGGAGAATTATATATTGGAAGAATATATGTTTTTATTTTCACATAATTTTTTGTAATTATTATGATATATATATTTTTTATCATACATTAAAATCAACTAATAATATATCTATATTTCATTTTTTTCATAGGAGGATATGAGATCAAATCATTCCAATATTTTTAATTTAAGTTTGGTTATTAATATTTTTATGGTCCCTTGAAGTTATCTATTTGTGAAATGGATTATGTTTAATAATTTATATTTATAGAAAATATTTACTAGATGTTTTGGTATTTTGCACACATTTGGAGGAAAATGAATGACTTGTCGATATTATGATTAATTGAAAATCAATGTTATCACTTAATGAATTTAAAAATTATTGTTAAATATTCATTCCTTCAAGTAATATTTGAAGTTTAAATTGATCAAATAAAGAAAATGGATGAGATTATATAATGAATGATATGGTAATATAAGAATGATAATTTTTTAAAAGATAATGTATTATACATGATTTTGCATATCAAATAAGCTTAGAGTTTATAGACATGATAAGAATATAGTCATTTGCATGACCTATAGAATGTTGTTTATGAAATGTTTTCTCAAAGAATTTATAAAAGGGTGAATTATATGAGATTAAAAATATGGGGAATCAATTATGTTTTATATATTCCCTATTGAGAGTATTAATCAATTATGTTGGTATTTTATCACCTAGTTCATCCACATATCCCCTCGAATGATTAAGATTTTACCCTATCTATCATATGTATAAATAATAGATGGAATACATCTAAAAAATGATATATACTTTTTAATAAGAACCAATATAAATATTGTTTTATATAGATAAATTTATATGGAAGAAGGACATATAAAATTTTAAAATTTTCTAGAGAATTACAAATTTTTAAGAAGCTACATGGGAACCTGAGGATGTAATGATACCAAGATATCCTCATTTTTTGAATAAGAGGGATAAATTTTAAAGAAAAATATTTAAGGGAGAATTATATAACAACATTTATTTTATTAAATATAATTTTTTGAAATGACTTAATTTCATTAATATCTTGTGATACATGAGACACTATGTTTAAATGAATTGTGATTTATTATTATAATATTTTTTGTGATCATTATAAAAAAATTACATTGAAAGGTATGAATAGTTTGAAATAAGTAATGAGATATTTAAAATGATCCTATTAAATATATATTTATTTAGTTTTCCATTAGAAACGAACAATCAAATTTTCTAAAATGTTTATATTATTCTTAAAATTAGATTTCCTTTAAAATGGGTTTTATAATTTTTTAAGAAAAATAATATATTGAATTACTAAAATTATGAAGAAATTTATACCATAAATATAAAATATTTTCTGGAATAATATCATAAAAATAACCTTTAAGTGAAATTTCTATAGTTTTCTAAATAGTATGATTTTATAGTGAATTGTAAATAAAAATAATTTTTACTGAAAAAAAATATTTATGATTCAGTCACAAAAATATAAAAATTATTGTGTTAAAATTGATTCTCAGTTAAATTAATTATAATTTGTTTTATTTAACCCAATATTTTTCTTTGAAATCAATTTCGTGCTTGAATTTAGTATTTAATAAATCCTTTTATACAAAATGAATTTTTCATAAAAATCTATTTTATACGCATAGCGTCTTCAAAAAAAATATTTTTATGTGATTTTAATGATATATATGTTTTATATATTCAATAATATGTTTTAAAAATTAATATTATAATGTTATTATGAATTGGATTTAAAAATATTGATTTATACCGAAAATGTGTTTTTCTAATAAGTTTCATTCATACATTATTTCACGCATTATTTAAATTAAATGCTATTATATATTTAAATTTAAAATTTTAATATGTATTCGATATTTTTAATTTAGAGGTTAATTTTAGGAATTTATTTCCCTTTTGGTCAATATCAATAATTATTGTGGTAAATTTTACCACATTTTAATGGGTAAATCTGATTTATATTGGGTGAAAATAATTAATAATGCCATAATATGTCATCATAATTCTTCTTTGATGAAAATAATTTGACACTTATAACATTAAACATGAAATTTATATCCTCAAAGAATACTTTTCTAGAAAATGGTAAATATAGTATTTAAATCCAATAAAGTTCAAAAAAAATCAACACTCTTTGGTTCTAATATCTCTCATATTTCTCATAGAAAGAAATTGATATATGAATACATATTAGAAAATACATTGATATTAGAGAAATTCATTCATTATATAAATTTATTTATAAATTTATTTATTATATAGTGACCTTAAATTCTTTTGCAACATTGATGTTTTATTTCTCCAATTAGGAATAAAAATATAATAAAAGAATTTAAAAATATTTTAAGTAATAAAATATAATTGAGTTAATGTGTGTAGGAATTTTTTCAAATGTTTAATAATTTTTACATTTATTAAATAAAAATATGTGAATTAAAATATTTTATTTAATTATTATTTTAAATTAAATGGATAGTGTATAAATTTGACATAATGATATTTTATGAAAATAATTTATAAATAAATTATCTATAAATTTGAAAAATATTAAAACAGAAAATCTGAGAAGGATATCGACTAAAATTTCAACCATTGACTATATATATTCCATTTGAACCATTTGGACTGATAATAACAATAAAATATTTTCATTTTTTATGAAATTATAGGACTACCCCTACCATTGCTAATAAAAGGAAACCCCTCTATTATCTTCTTTATACAATGATGATTTTCTAGATTAACAATACCCTAAAAAATTATCATCTATAACAACATAAACACACTCCAAATGTTATCTTATTAATAAAATATGAACCATAAATCCCTTAATTGGAGATCAATATGACTTATTTAAAATTAAAGTTAGTAACTTTAACTTATCAGATACATTGAAATAGTTATTTTAATTAAAATAAATATATTATATAGATCATAAAATAATATATTTATTATCTAAAATATAGTAAAATATAATTATTATTATGAATCCTACTTTACTCGCCTTCTATCCATTAAATAGAAGTGAAAATATCGCTCACACATACATACATCCAAATGTCACCGTATAATGATAAAATAAAATTTTCATATCCAAATTTTATGGAGGAGTATAATTATGGTATTAATGATTATATTTGATTGATATAATTTTTTTAGTTCTAGAATTATAATTTCATATATACCCTCTAACTCTTAAAACTCTAACAAAATGATAATTTTGATACTGCATATGTGTTGACTACCACCTCCATGATGCGATGTGATACGTCATTCAATAATATTTTTAATTCAGAGTAATATATATGGATATTATAAATATTGAAGACATATAAGATATTATATTTATATTTAAATGTAATTTATTATTTTCCTCGTTTTGTTCCATATGTTGAAGAAATGAAAACAGTGTTCATGTGTATGTATGGCCTACTATTTCCTTGAATGGTGTACTTCAGTTTTCTATCTCTATAATTCTATTGAGATTATGAAATTTAATATAATTAAAATATATATGAAACTTTTAACCTAATTAAAATTATATATATGGTATAATCAGGATTAAAATTCAAATAATAAATCAACAAAACTATATCACATGTGAAAAAAGTATTATATATCACAAGGAACAATGATTTTAATAATGAAGTGCTAAAAATGGATGACAAAATGATGTAGGTTTATCGTATATGAAATGATATATATAATTATAAATTTATAATAGTTTTATACAAAATATATATTTACTATACTCAAGATTAACACAGTAATGATTTATATTTGACCTATGGTAAGTGATTTTTGTACCACCATTATTTCTGTCAGAATCATTCCCTATATGTCATAACCCGACCAAATCAGAAACAACACCAATCCCATCTCCATAGGCTAGGTGGAATTAATTTTTGAGGACATAAATAAAATTTGGATTCATCATCCTTATAAATATTAATCACCCACATAACCATCGTGATGATTAAGTGCATAGGGAAATAGTAAATGATGCAACAACCTTATAAAGTAAACTAAGCATGCATAACTTCTAATATATTCAAGAGTTAAATAGAGAAAAAGGAATTGTAATGGGGAAAAATAAATTGCAAAATAGAAATTTTTCTCAACCTAAAAAAATTGGAAGTGTAAACTACCGAGAGACCCCAACTCATGAATCCCAATATATGACCACTATAAATAGTCCAATTTACAATGTATTCATAATCTCTTATGAAGTAACCAATAACCTATCAACAGTCTATATAAGACATGACATGTGAGGAAAAATCCCATTCATGTTTGATTATATACATACCCAGTAGAATGCCTTGACATATGAAGGGGTTAAGGGGAGATAAAACCAAAAAGATAAAGAGTAGATACATGACACAATCAAAAGAAACAGATGAACCCAAACTAAGAGAGGGTTACCTCATCCAATAATAATGGGATTATCACAGTGAGTAAATAAATTAAATTTTTTTATTATCCACTTATTATAGGATAGTAGATACATCCAACCATGATAAGCTACACCTGGAAAACATGAGGCATACCCCATGAATATTTTCTTCTCTTTGAGATAGAGTGACCAATGAAAAGTAGTAGATATAGAAGAATATATATATTCTAAGTAAAAAAAGAAGACTAAATGAGAGAGTATGTGGAAATACTTCTGACATTTCATCCCAATAAAAATAGTATCAAACAGCTAAAATAGTGCATCAATGATGCCCATTATCTCTTGTCTATATACAGAAGTCGTCATAATAGTCTAACTAGTCCTCGTCGTTGGGACGCACAACTGAGTTTCCACGAAATAGAACTAGTGGACCGAATCCTTAGTATGTGAGGTGTATTATAATATGTAATATATAGAGGAAACCACTTCCCAACTCTAATGTAGTGTTGACTCATGATCCATAAAGGACTACATTACCCATATACACTAGAGGGTTGTCTTGAAATTCGTCAAGGACACCAATGCCTAGCTATGATTGATTGTCGACTCTGTATTCATCGCGGATTCCACTACGTAGATATTATGGATAGTTGAATCAATATCCATTAGGAATTCCACTTCCAATCTATGATGGGGGACCAAAACCATAATGAATTAATTATGACCATCATTGTTTTGAAGGGAAAAAAATGTAATTTCATTAACATTCCTCTGAAAATGGCCCTGGATATCCAAATAGATTAGACGACTATAATGTTCATGGAAAAATTCTCAGGGTGCGCTATTCACATACCAAAACCAGACAACATGTTAAAAAATTCACATTTCAAAATTTAACAATTGAATTGTGATTTGTGGTCTTGATCTAAAAACCTATATTAAACACCCTATATTAGTATTCATATGTACACTTAAATGTTATGGTCATAACGTTGCAAATGTTTTTTTCATTCTGACACCATATGAAGAAGATACATTACATACAAACTATTTAAATAATAATATTTTTTATTATGAATTTCATTGACCTGAGGCATGAGTTAGAATACAGTTTCTTAGATCGGTCTTAAAATCATCATCTCATTTTTAGGGGCACGTTGCGACTTGTTGTTTTTCATTCAGCTTCAACAAAAAGAAGATATGGATGAATCATGAATTTCTATTAAAACATAAAAATAATAAAAATTAAAAATTATTATTAAGAATTTTTACCTTTTATTTATATGATGGAATCCACTCTTAGAATAATGGGGATGAGCATCTTTGATATGTGTATGCCATCTCCCAAATTCCCCCATTTATATTTTTATTTTTTTCGTTTGTGTTTCTCATTTTATCATTTATCTCCATCCTATCCTCATCCTCATCCCCAATTTTTCTCACACTACAACACTAATGGACCACCAAAACAATTCATAGCCACTCTTCTACCTCGATCACATGTCACAACACACATGCTACATCGCTAAAATCAAGCACGAGACTTACCGAAATCACACACATTGATGGATTTCCTATCATTTGTGCAACTAAATCATCCATATAATACCACCATCATCATTTCCTCACCATGGGTATTCATTAACAATTCCTCACCATCATCACCTCTACAATGAAATGTTACATTGCACTACACCACACTTCCCAACAAAGCTTAATTGATTAGTGATTGTTGGATTCTGGAAAGAAGATCAAATTCGTAATCAATAATGTCATAGAACAACATGAACCAACCACACATTTAATCCAAATCTTGAACCCAATTCTAAATGTAATCATGTCCTTCAAATCCATCCAAACCCTAGATTAGCAATTTATTGTTCTAATAATCGATTGTGCAATGAGAACCCATTAGGTATTAGTAGAATCACTCACCAAATATATTTTTTGTTGATGAATACTTTATGAATTGGGAGAAAATTTCACATAACACAGCTTTGATAATAATCATTTATCAATATAATCTCAATAAAAGATAAATATGTGTAGAATGATGCAAAATTGAATAGAAAAAAAAATTATTGATCTAAAAAAATGAATTCATTTAATGAGATCATGTGATGAAATAGTAATACACATATCAAATATGATAATTATTTTGGTCTTATTCGTTTTATCAAAAGGGATGAAAGAAAAAATTACTAATCCTCCCTTAATAATAAATCGATCATTGTGGTTGAATTCGTCTACTAGCATAGACGATGATATGCTATGACTTATGCCTTTTGATTCATTTGGATCTGAACATCGTTCATCATCTAGTCTGAATTCCTCTATTGATGAATGGGTGAAACCTAGAATCAATTGTACAATGTTTATGTGGCTATCCCTAGAGATTATATATATATATTTTTGAAATTATAAAATTTTATATCTCATCTAATTCAAAATAAATAAATAATTTATATATTTTAAATAAATTGACCAACCTATTACTACATCATCTAATCATCTTATGCCAAAAAATCATAGGTCGTGCCTAGGGAAAACACTATGTTTTAAACTTTGTGATGGTCTCAAATATATTAATCAAGTCACCATTAATGAGTTATTTGGGTAGAGGGTATTAAATAAATTATGTTACTTAATTAATTTATCTCAATCACCCATAAACATGGACCCTATCAGAACAAAATATTCTATCCAACCTTAGGTCATTCCAAGGAACCCCACAATACATATTCATCCATTATCTTAGAACTCCAATATGATAATCAATTTATGTTTTTTCATTTTTTATGAAAATGGCACTCTCGTGATATGAAATGTATTTAAAATTTTAATAAAATTAATTATAGGCACACTTGTATTTGGAATCCCGCATTGTCTTAGTGCCTGACCTCAAAATATTTTATAGGCATATTCCACAGACTTATATAATAAAACCAGAGTGTCTACATTATTACCATACAAAATTTATTAATCCCTGAAATAGAACAAATAATTAAACAAGTAGGGATACTAACCCCATATATGTTTTTTCTACACATCAATTTTTAAATCCAAACTGTGAAACTCCCTCATCACCACTACTCTAATTGTTATTTGTACCCCATAGAATACTTGATGAAAGATGAAATTATTCCATTCTTCTGAAAATTCATATAGTCGATGTCTTAAGGATATCTGTTCATAGATTTTGTGTTAGTAGATATCCTCATGTTGTGCCTCCCAAAATCATTGATGAACAATAGGGGTATTAACCATCAAAAGGGTTGTTTTATAGTATCCTCACCCTTAAGGTTCACCTGAATATTTTTCTTCTACTCTATCACTTACATCGATAATAGTTGACTAAAAACATCATTGTGCGAATCTTCTACCACAACCTTTCCTAGGGTGTCCCTCAAGATTATGTCGCCTCAACCTCTGTGGGGAAAACTATCACTCCCATGCCTAAGAAGATATATCATGTTATTTGGACATTAAAATCATGAATTGACTTAAAAAGTGTTTTCATATGACTAGAAATTATGGTGACTATCTAAAAATATCCCCAAGTATCTAATCTGATCCAACAATAACACTAATCACACGAGGGTATGATCAAAGAAACTACAATTATCCAACCAATAAGGGTAAAGGATCCTGCTCATAAAATTTTCAAACTCTTCTGGGACATTCTACACACTAAATGGTATCACCATGAACTCAAAGAATCCATAGTGTCTTTAAGAATCCACACTTGGTAGATCCACCTCTCAGACATGGAGTTTGTGATAACATATCTTGGGGTTAAACATTCATACCCACATAACCTTTATACACTAAGAGAAGAGGTCATTGTTTCTCTTTGGGGGATTACCTTCCCAGACAATAACATGATTTGGGAGATGTATATTCACATCATACCTATAGATCTCATCGGAAACCTAGGTGAACAATGAGGGGATACCCATTAACTATATACCGCAACTTACAGACCCCCATTTCCACAAATTCCTCCAACTAAACCTCAATATATCACAACTACATAGGGTCATTTGATATGATAAAATAGATTTTGTTTCATCCATGGTTCGAGTACACGCATAAAAGAAACTATAGATGGTGAGGTAAATCTGTCAATCCACTTGATGGATTCCCTCATACCCCTAAACCATTTCAATAAACATAAATCCTATATAACCCCCCTGATCAAAGGGTATTATAGGTCATCTAATGTGGAAGTGTTTGTGACTTCCTACGATTGAGACCATCCTATTCTATTTGGGTACCACTCTTCATCATGGAAGAAAACTACTCCCGATAACTAAGAAGCACTTATACTCCCTAGTGTAAAAATATATGATCATTAATGGTCGATGACCAATCCATACTGATGAAAATATTATAGGCTTTCACTTCCACTACGGTTGGATATAGTGTGAGTCTATCTCTCCTCGTTGAGTATCTTATCCCCATTGGTGGGAATGTGAGACCACAAATCCAAAATTCGTGGCCTAAGACATAATGGTATGGAGAAAGCACCTCAACTGGTATTGATATGTCTCGATAAAGGGATATTCCTAGTAAAATGAGGCCTTCAAATCAGTGTTAAAAATTTCAGTTGAAGTAGTAGAAACATATTTAATGATTCAAACAATGATCAATCCTCCAGACCAAGAGATCCATCTATTGAGTGATCGTTCTTTCACATTCATGTCTTCTCTTATCAACCATGGACTATTATGAATCCTTTTAAAATATTCATATCATGACTAGGAATGTTAATGGAAATCATCCAACATACCACAATACTATCTTCTTTGAGATGACACTGACTCACCCGCATTGTTTTTAACCACATCAGATGGACTCCTCTCTAGAGGGAAAGTCCCATCTTCCTATAATGTCTACATCCATGCTAGAAAATCTCTATAAAATGAATCAATAGGCTCCTGACATCATCTTGAAGATGTATTACCATGGGGATTTCAATCTAATGCGATCCTATGGAAGTTTGATATGCAACCATTGGATCAGGCCTAACCTCAACCACCTGAATAGGGCATTTGGAACAAAAAAGAAATCTAGGTGATCCTTATTTTTGAAACAGCCTTTATGAACTCAGAACATGTGTGTAATCGTAGGGTATTACTAGAAACAACTACTACTCTATGAAGAGCACTAGTTTCATGTTCATCCATATGATTTGTCAGGATCTGCACAAGTCTGAAAACTAAGGTCATCGACTCAAGTAAAACATATTCTACCTGGAGATATAGCTCATCATGTTACCTTAGTGGGTACTGTAACATGAATTATTGGGGTGTGATATTCCTATGCACACTCACATCCTTCTATACTGGTACCAACTAATGACCGACCAGTGAGGGTTCATCTACCTTCCCAATTAGAGGAATAGATCCTTAATGAAGGACTCTAACCTGGGGATTCCACCATCATCTGATTTTCATAACCATAATGAACTAGTATCCTGGTTTGATTTCATTGTGAAGACACTATGAATGTAATAAAGGTGTATAATGGTCAAATTAGAATTTATATATATATATATAAACCTAAATGGTGAGCTGACACAAGATGCGGAGTCCAAGACTAAATAATATATGATGAATTACCATTGATCCCTATAACCAATGTATCAATATAATAAGTCAACAAGTTAGTGGTCATGGTCCTGGGGAATTGATACATCAATCAGCCACATAATTACTAGATTTCTTGTCTTGGGAGATGCATTGGAGACACTTCAACATTGTTTTCCTAAATCCCCACCAGACCCACATATGGATACTTGTCTGAATATTTTCCCAAAGAATAAACATGCTCTGATACCAAAATGTCAGGACTCCTACTAAACTAGAGATCAATCAAAAAATTACCTAATCCTACAACAATAGTCGAGGGGTGGGGGCGGCAAGAACCATCCATAAGTTAAATATAGTGGCATTTTTTTATGTACCATTATGCACACACATAGCCATCTCAATGCATATGTACAAAGAGAAATAGTAAAAGGTGAAACATAGATAGAAAGAAAACTAAACATGCATAACCTCTAATGTGTAAAAGTGATTTTATAGTTAAAATAGGAAGAAAAAATACCTAACCTAAAATATTTCCTAACAAGAATAAATTAGAAATGTAAACCAATAAGTGATCACATATCATGATTTCCATTATATGAATACCATATATAATCCAAAGTACAAGGTATTCAAAATCCCATCTGATGTCACTATCAACATATCCATCTCCATCATAAGAAATATAACATTTAGGAAATGAAAATGAAAGGGTTATTATATACATACCCAGTTGGTTGCCCTAAATGGTGAAGGGGTAGATTTCTGAGACACAATAAGAATGAATGTTATTGTATGTAAAATATATTCAATAACAACAGATCAACCCAAACTAAGAGTGTTTAACATATTTCAAGCACAAGGGGATCATAGCTATGAGTAGATGATCTGAATCTTTAGTCTTTAACAAATATATCAGGTGATTATACTCATCCATCCATGATAGGATAAAAACTAAAAGCATGAATAAAACCATGCAGGTATTCACCTCTAATAGAGGGAGAGTATCCAAATACAAGGTGTGGATAAATAATATATATATATATATATATATATATGAAAGTAGAAAAATATCATAGAAGTGGGTAAGGAGATATCCATACAATTGGTCAGCCTAAGAAAAAATATTATCCAATAATTCCAAAAATCCCACAACTATTACAACATCCCATGCATCTTCCCAGAAGTAACTGTACATGTATAACCACACCTCATCACTGTATCACAAAGTTGAGTGGGAAAAGACAAAAAGTAAATGACCCATTCCAATATATAGAAGGGGAAGCCTCTCTATAATCTATCAATAACCCCACTTCCCATCTCTATTGAAGGTTAAACTTGGAATCCATTCAAGAAGCTATTTACTAGATATGCTAGAGGGTCAACTCTATTTATATCGATGATGTTACTACCCATATATATTGGAGTGTAGACATAATATCCAATGAGGATGAAATTTTTTGGATATTCAATAATTTTGACTTAGTATCCATTGAGGATGGCACTTCCCAGCTATGCGGGAGGGTCAACTTTGTATCCATTGAGGACCACACGTCACAAACCAAATAGAGGGTACTCCTCAAAAAGGTTAAAGTGATTCTACATGATAAATACCATCACCGGTCCATGCCATATATAGAATTTTTCCCAGATCATTTTACGTCATATATTTAATCCATAATTATGTGAATAACAATCCTCAAATTGAAAAACCACAATGAAATGGAAATTTGTGGGAAAACCCTAAGTTTGAATGAATGAAAAATGAGAGATTGAATATACATAAAAGAGTATAAAAAATAATGGGGAAAATTCTACATGGCATGGATCTTCTACCATCATTTAACCTTTAAAACACATAGATTCTTGGACTTTTAGTAATACATGGAGTGTAAGGGTACTGCATGACATGTCTAGACCAAATTCATGATAAACGCATAGGGATGATCGTCGGTCTAATGGCCACAAATGCAGTTTCACTAATATTATATTTAATATGGACCTAATGGGAAAATGGAACAAACCATTGTGATTCTCATGGAAAAATGATCATGGTAGGCTATTCTCTTACCCAAATTTTCCACCTGGTAAAAAAGTCAAATTTCACCATATAACACATGGAGGGTGCTTCATGGTCCCATGTAATGAACCCAAATTAGACACTTGATATTGTTCATCAAATTCCCACCATAAAATCATCACATTAATGTATTATACTGTTCTTCATTTTGACCCATAATGATGAAAATATTTCAAATACATGATTCACTTATAATAATCATTTCATTATTATTTGGAATTTCATTAAGCTAGTGCACCAGTCCGGAAATGTTATCAAACATCGGTCTAAAATTTACTATCTCATTTTGATGGTTACTAACCGATAAACATATTTCAATGAGCTACCACATGACAAAGTAATGATGAATCATGGGATTCTCCAAAAAAATATTTTTTTTTAAAATATTATCATAATTAATTCTTTTTTAAAAATTCTCTAATGGAATCGATGCTTAAAATAAAGGGGAGGAGAGACCTTCCCATGTGCTTTCCAACTCATTATTCTCTTCATTCTTATTTTATTTTTTCTCTTTTCTTTATCATTTTATCATTTTTCTATATCTCATATATTCATATACTTCCCAAATTATCTCATGTTTCAACCATAATGGAGCACTAAAAATATGCACTGTTTCACCACTTATCTCTAGTGCATGCCACAAATTTCATGTGCCATCCCTACAACCAATAATATCACATTTAAAAATCATGAACATGGTCATATTTCCTTACAGTTGGATTAAAAAGTAATCCACATCAAAACACCATCATTGATTACTCTCCATGGATTAACTCAACCAATTTATCTCTATCACCAACTCTACCATGACCATAGGAATTACACATCACCAAACTGACCATCACCACTTGATTGGTTGGTGGTCATTTCATTCTAAACAACAAATCTAATTAGTAAAAAATCTTGTCAAACACCACAATGCTCCAATCATGTACATGATAAGGATCTCAATACCCATTCTTATAATAAATGTGTCATATATCTCCACCCTAATCCCACTATAGTAAACTGATGAAATACTGATCGATTTCGCATTGATCACCCATTTGGTATTATCTGATTCAATATCCAAAGCAGTTTTTGATGAGGAATTCCTCAATAATGGGGAGAGAAAGAAACCTAAAAAAATAATGATAATTTACATTGATTTATGCAATTGAGATCTATGATTTATTGGTTCATAATATGGGGTCATATTATGGCATAAAAATATAAATAATTGATCTAGAAAAATAAAATTATTAAACAGGATCTTTTGTGGAAATAATAGAAAACATATCAAAGTAGATAATTAATTTATGCTCAATGTTTTATCAAAAATAGAGGAAACGAAAAATGATGTTTTTCTACATTGATTTTGAATTTATCATCAGTGGAGATCACATCTTCTAGAAAAAATTGCATGTTTTTGTGTCTTCTACCTTTGTATTCAT
This sequence comes from Viscum album, assembly GCA_963277665.1. NCBI lineage: Eukaryota > Viridiplantae > Streptophyta > Magnoliopsida > Santalales > Viscaceae > Viscum > Viscum album. The sequence continues at coordinate 538,130,307 of OY728120.1, read as the reverse complement.
CTCAATCTAATCATCAGTTGTCGTCTAGTCTCAATTCCACCTACGAATAACATGTAAAACCTAATCTCTATAATCCCATGGTTATGAGTATTATCATAGATATTAACCATATAATGTTATTTATCAAGGTAAAATTCTATATCATTTAATTCAAGAAAATAAATAAATAAATTTTTTAAATAAACTCACTAGCCAGTGACTGTCTCAAGTAAATGTCCAATGTCGACCATGTGTAGGTTTCTCCTTTGGTAAACACAATTTTTTCAAAACAGATATAGTATTTGATCTCTTCATCATGTATCCATTTTTGTGTTATATGGATTTAGGTTATTATATAAATTAATTTAATTAATTAATTTATCTAATGCACCAACCTATAATTATTGCATCAGAACATCCCACACCGACCAAAATTAAATTGCACCTAGGTTTAACCCTACAATACATATTCAACTGTGGTATTAGATTTCCAATATGAGACTCCATTTAAGAAGAATTCAAAATTTTTAGAAAAACTGGGCTCTTGGGAAATAAAATATATTTAATATTTTAAAAAAAAATTCTATCGCATTGGGCATTAGAATTGTGCGCCAACTCGTCACTTGTTAGGGAAAATATTCCCAAGAATATACTAATGTATTACATAAAAAAATATTGTCTATAGACTATACATTATTTTTATTCTATGTGGATTATATATAGAATTTAATGAATTTTATTATTTTTATTATTAATTTTATGGGATAAAAAACTTTCATCTTTGGTTACTTATTGCATGTTTATAAGGATGGAAATTTAACTAAATCGGTACATGTTTAATTTTTCACTGAATGGATTTATTTAGTATAATTGTGGTCAGTTATTATAATGATTTATAATTAAATATCCCTTGATAAATTTATGACATTTACTATTCTATTATTTTTAATGAGGAAAAAAATTCATAAACTTTTACTCAACATAATTAATCATTTGAAAAAATGTGTTTTTATTCCAAAAAGACATTATTTCTCACATCAGTTGAAAATAATTTTTCATCCATGTACATGTTTTTTTAAAATGTTTTATAGAAGGATTATAATATTATAATATTTTTTTAAAATAATGTGTACCCATGTATTAATTTTTACAAAATGGTTCAATGTGAATCTTCTCATAATATAATAAATAAGAGTAATTTTTTTTAATTTTTAATTTAATGTTTTCATTATTATTATTTTGTATGAATATATTTTACACCATGATGGAAAATCAATTATTTATAGCTTCATTTAAAATATTCTTTTTTTTATATTTAAATAAATTATTTTCCATAATATTATTGATATATTTTTATTTCAATTGAGTTATTGTCAAATAAAAATTATTTTTTCTTAAGATATTATCTAATAATATGTTATTGATATTTATTTTCATCAAAGACTATAACCCATTATATCACATTGAATATAATATTAATATGATCCTTGGATACCATTTATTTTATTTCTATTAATTTTATTTCTATGATTCAATGGTTTTAGGAAACATAGTCCATATCCAAAGGATATTCAATAATGAAATGATGAATCATTTTCGAAACACAATTATTTTTTACATATTAAGCAATGAATAAATGTTTATAAAACCAATTTAATATCATGTGGTCTTATATAATGAATTGTTTATGATCTAGTGGAACATATATGTATAGTTCTCACTAAGGTAAAGAAGTTATGTTTTAACCATGTGCATTGGATACATTATAATCAAAGGAGGTGTTCATATTAGAACCCAATAAAAGGGGGACAATATCTCCCAAAAATGGATTGGTAAAATATGGATATCTATAGAGATTATAAAAAATGTTGTGTAGTGTGAACCTAGTTTTGTATGGTAATTTCCCTACTTTGTTGGTTGTGTGTGTGAACCCTGCAAACTAAAATTATTTTGGGGTTTGATCTGAATCCTTATTCATATTATTTGGAGTAATGAATTACTACTATGATAGTTTTGAGAGTGAACCCCATCCACTATGATAGTACTCTAAATGATCCTTCAAAAAAAGTAAATGTTTTTATATACATATATGTATTCTATGATTCGATGTATTATGAAAATGATATTCTTCCATCCATTATATGATTTGATTACATTTTGACTCAAGTACTATTAAATTAAATGATTAAATCCATGATCTAAATTATATTATATGATATTAAGGTTTATAAATAAAGTTAAAATTTATGATTGGTTGAATATGGGTTACAGTTATGATGTATGAGATAATGTAGATCAATTATGAACATGTTTCTTATGTCTACATCTTTCTAAAGGCACTATACCATAATGAATTATCTGTTGATAATTATGTTATGTAATTAATATTCATCTAAAATGATGTTATATATGTGTATGAATATTATATTTTACTATAGGTCATTTTCAACGCATAGTGTAGCTAGCCTCCCACCATTTACACCAAATAAATTTACCATTCATGTAAAACAAATTGAAATTTTCAAGGTTACTACATCTTAATAAATTTGTGAAAAAAATAATCTCTTCCTAATTCCAAATTTTTCTATATAAAATGATTTTAATCAATAATTAATGCAGTTGAATATTTCCTATGATTCGTTATATATGGGATGTTTTTCTACTAGTTGATTATGTTTCTACAATAAAAACATACTACGACTTACTTATAGATATTAATTTTCATATAAGGATGTTTCATTGGAATCCTATAGATATAATGTTTCATTGACACCTGTACATGTTTCTTATATTTCTAATTCCCAATAATGACTGCATGATTTAAATAAACCACAGCTTTTCAACATTAAAACAGAGTGTAAGGTTTTTGAATTTTTCTTCCCGTTATTTCTCACACAAAAATTATTCAATTTAATTAGAGAAATAAATATATTGTTTGTATAAAATGATATATTTATGAATATTATTATGTATCATAAACCCCATGATGCTTATAAATTCATCATAGCTAATAAACACGACTACATGAGGACAAAATGGATCCCACTCTATAATCTTGCTCACAAACATTTCATTTATTATCTCATTTCTATCATACCCAACCATAATTTCACAATGATCCCAAATGTGTGAAAAAAATTTATAAACATCAATATACAATCATTTATTTTAAGCTCACATATAATTCATTATATCATTAATAATTAGAAATCTATTACACTCTAAAATAATTCATATTGAGAGACAATTTTTTCTCTCTCTATTATTTTGTAGAAAAATTTTGTATTAAATTTTCAAGTATATATAATTTTCATTCATGTTAGGATATAATAAAAAATATATATAATAACCTAAAAAAATTCAATCTAGTAAGATGATTATCATTCCCAAGCATGGCACCATGGTAATGAAACTAGATATGATGAAAGCTTATGACAGAGTTGAATTCCCTTTTCTCGAACTTGTTTTATCTAGGTTGGACTTTGGGGCGAAATGGATCTCAAATGTCATGAATTTTGTTATGTCTATCTCTTATAGAATCAATATTAATGGGGTCCCTTCAGCGAGATTTAAACCATCAAGCGGCTTGAGACAAGGGGACCCCTGTCACCTTACCTCTTCATTCTGGTGGCAGATTTATTTTCTCATCTCATCCTGAAGGTGGCAGATCAAGGAGTTATCCATTGTGCTATGGTATGTAGAAATGGCCCCTACATCTCATCTCTTCTTTGTAGAGGATAGCCTCCATTTCGCATGTCCTACCCCGCAAGAATGCAGTGCAGTGCTGAATATCATCAATTTGTATGAAAAGACCTCTTGGAGACATCTCAATGCTTCGAAATCAGATTTATCTTTCAGTAAAGGTGTCCCACAATCTAAGAGAGAGGATTTTCAGTGAATGTTTGGGTTTCCACTGGGTGATAAGAATCCTAAGTACCTTGGCCTCCCAACCCTGCTGGGTAGGTCGAAGAAACAAGTTTTCGACGCGATTGGGGATATGGTGGATAATCTGATTTGTCTTTGGTCTAGTTGGAATATTTCCAAGGCGGAAAATGAAGTTCTCATGAATTCAGTTGACCTATAAATCCCATATTATTATATGTCGCTGATTAAATTCCCAATAACTATCGTTGATCAAATCCCCTCCTGTTTGGCCAATTTTCGGTGGAGCTCCCATGAGGGAAAACATAATTCCCATTGGATGTCTTGGGATAAGCTGTGTGTTTCAAAATTCTGTGGAGGCCTCAGCTTCCGAAATCTCAAATGGTTTAACGAGGAACTGTTGGCAAAGAAAGGATGGAACCTTCTTTCCCACCGAAATTCCATGTTCTCAAAGGTGATGTGAGCTAAGTAATTCCCTTATTCTGACATCTTGCATGCCCAGTTGGGGCCACGATTGAGTTTTATATGGAGAAGAACTTGGGAAGAAAATTCTCTCATTGATTTGGGCTGCATGTGGAGAATTGATTATTGGAATAATATTAACATTTGGAATGATCCATGGTTGGAAGATGGCGTCAATAATATGGTTTCCTCACTGGTTGTTCCTGGATTCGATGATGCAAGGGTATGTGAACTGCTCGATGACTCGCTTGAGGAGTGGGATAGAGATAAGTTTTTTTGATAGTTTAATGAGGTGGATCATCAACTCATCCTCAGTATCACTCTCATGCCAGGAATGGGTATTGACTAGATTTTATGGACTGGGTAACCTCATGGGAGATATTCTGTTTGTTCGGGTTATAAAGTGAGGGTGCAATGTTTGTCTCAGGTCCTTACTGATTATCGGTGGAAGTGCATCTGGGCCCTAACCGCTCCCCCTAAGGTGAAATATTTTTGGTGGTAGCTCTGTGCTGGGTTTCTTCCATCCCGTGACTTTCTGGTGCAACGACATTTGGTGGGGGATGACACATTTCCTTTGTGCCAGCATGAAGTCGAATCCCCTATGCGTGCAATTCATTCTTGTAAGGGGGTGGAAGGGGTGTGGAAGGTTTGGAGGCTAGATTTTGGTATTTTCTTTGATCATTCTGTTGGGTTGGTCCTAAACCATACTAATTGGGTGGCTTCCCTAGAACCGAGAGTGGTAGGGCTGAAATGCACAATTTTGTGGTTGGTTTGGACTCGACAGAATGAATTCATTTTCCAGATGACGGTGAGCCTTGATCACTTATGGGTGGATAGAGCTTTGGAGTGGATGAATGGTTGGATAAAAAGTGATGTGAGGCATTCTTTGAGCCACACACCACGAGTAGCTCCTTTTTGGTCCCCCCCCCCCTGAGGGTTTCATTAAGATTAATACATATGCTTTTGTCTCTACTAATTCAATGGTTGGTATTAGGATCATCACTCAGGACATTTTTGGCCAGATTTTGGAAGCATAGTGTAGGGAAGTGTCTAAATCATGGAGCCCTATGGTGGAAGTGGCCTTATCCATCCTCGAGGGGCTTCTTTTTGACCATTCAAAATTTTGGCCCAAGATTCTGGTGGAATCTGACTGCCTCAAAGTGGTGAACGCCCTCTCAACAAAAGATGAGGATTCCCAAAAATATGGGCTCATCTTGAGGAATATCTTGTCTCTGACTGATGGATTCGATGCATGAAAATTTTATTTCATCACAAGAGATGGTAATTTGAAAGCCCATGGTTTGGCTTGTTTTGGGAAACATTTGGGTGATCATTGCTGGGTGAACTTGTTCCCTGATTGGCTTTGTAATCCTACTTTCCTTGATCAGTAATTTATCTTTTCCTCCAAAACAATATATAGTAAAATTAATATTAGTTCCCCAGTATAAAATATATAAGGGATGAATGTTAATATATGATCAATATAAGGGATTTAGATAATAAATTTGAAATTTAATTAGTTTACCTCCCATTTTTTTAAAATATCATAACCGGAAAAAAAATATGTTTTGAAATACCCCTTCATATTTATATATTAGTGTAAAAGATAAATATACCACTTCTAATAACCTAGATTTAAAATTTTGAAGTTATTTGATGTGTTTTAGGAAGACAAATCATTCCAACTAAAATAACTCCAAACTTCTTTCCCTTTTCAGTCGACACCCAATTCTTAATACCAATTATAATTATTTCCTCAAGTCAAGTCCAATTAGTTACACCATGTCCTTCTTGTGTTGTTAAACCATTATGTTTAACATTTCATGTCAACCCATGATCTCAAAATAAAATATTTTGATAATTAAATATACCCTGATGGGAGCTACTCATGTACCTTAAAAAATGGATCTTTTCTAATCTTGTTAGTTTATAGATATACCAAATTAATATATAATATTTAGTATTTCTATATTTATTTTTAAAAAATGATTTTATTATATTATACACTTCTTAATATTTTTGGGATGTTATGTTTTTGATTTATAAAATATATAAATAATTTTTACACATATTATAATATGGTTTCAATTCAATAGATAAATATGTTTAATTAATTAATTTGGTTATTTGAAAATATATGATTAATTATCCATAAAATTGAAATAAACATTATTAATAATGTTGAATGACCCCGAAATTATATAACTGATGATTTTACTAGGATACGATGAACCAAACCTTTATAATATGAATTTACTCCTTGATAAAATCTTTATTTGAACTAAAAAATTTCACATGTACTCATGTGTACATCCTAGTGTCATTTTCTGTCATATATAAAATGGAACTATAACTCTATGTATAGGTAATCATTAAATTATAAATATTTAAACATATATTGGAGATGTGAATAAAATTATTGGTTAATGGGTTTATATTAAATAAATATATTGAATTTAGGATGGTACATATTGAGATGATATGAATCCATCACATGACATTATTTAATTTAATAGATTTTTAAAATACCAATATATAATAAAAATAATTATATGCTAGTCATAAAAAATTTCCACTATATGATCATCATCAAAAAAATAGAAAACATTAACCCTAAAAAATTACACTATCTAGAATTCAAATAAATTAATTCTTAATTATTAATATAAACAATCTAGGAATAATTAAATAGACTATTTGACAAATTAAAAAATTAAATTTTAATTAATAATCCTATGACATAAATTATAGATAAACTTAAAAATTGAAATATTGAAATTGTATGGATTGGCCAATAATGAAAGATAATTGTATAGAATTAATTTAAGAATTTATTCATTAAGTAAAAATATATTACATATATAACACCTTAGATGCTAATAGTTTGAATGTGTTTTTTATTCTGTAACTAAAAATTATTTTTGATATTTTATTATATTATATATTGTGTTACTATGAACAATTTACTATTTATCTACATTCCATATTTTTTTAATGTCGTTTATCTTTGATTTATACCCTGGAAATCAACATGATTCCTAGCCATGTTAAACCATATGTATTAAAATTAAAGGTAGTTTGTTCTACATGTTGGGGGCCTATAATACACACATGTGGGATTAGTTTAATATTTTTATATAGGAATTAATATGTAAAATGGTGTATAAAGTAGCTACACATTGTGTATCTCGTTATTGATACATATTTGTAGTCTCACATAGAATAATGCTCCATATTTCACAAAGTGTATTCCACAAATTTAGATCCAAAAAATTGAATATATCATGGCTTGTTCAATAGCTACTAGACGTGTTGTTAGATAGATCATGTACTAAACTAGTCCTATCAATAGAAATAGTTTATTAATGTACTAAATGTTATTTCATTAATAGAATCATGAATCCTATTATATGTAGATGTTAATTGAACAAATATACAATGTTTGTGTGTTTTTAGATGATGAGTACCCCTATCCACAACCCCAAATTGTTGACACCTCCATATAGAAAATCCTGCCATTCTTTATCTTCTCAAAATATATGATAGATGATTTCAAATATGAATAAATTGAATTAATATATGTATAAAATTTTAATTATATTTTATATTAAATAATGAATAAACAAGGAGATAAAAATGAAAATCAATTTCATATAATAAATCAATGAATATTGGATAACTATTAATTAATATGTTCCCTCTCTAAATATAATAAAAAAATTATATTCAAAAATAAAAGCATATAGTATGGTGCACAAAAAAGTTTCCATAACTAATTCATATCACCTATATAAAATACAAAAAAATAATTTCACAATCCTTAGAGAGATGACATTTTCAGATATAATTTATAATTATTAATTTTTTAAAATTTTAATTTTTATGAATTATTTATGTATTTATTAATTGATAGACCACAATATTCATACCTCTACAAAGTCGTAGTAATTAATGTTATATACCTCCATTGGTGATCTAAATATGGTTCCTAAACCATTGATTATATCTGTTGAATTCTATGGATGAGATCGTTATGGATTTTATAATAAGTGACTATCATCGTTGATCACAGTTGAATCCTTATTGAGATAAGGGATTATCATAGGTATATGAGGGGAATTTATCTGTATTCTTCTAAAATTATTGGGAATAAAATCACTATCTTTTTAGATTATTATTTAGGAATATATTTTTCAGTACTAAGGAATGGGGATTTTCTATCTTGAAATTTTTTAATATGGTTTTTATCTTGATTATGATAAAATATATAACTATAAATTTCATCAAAATCATGATTAAATATTTAATAAATATTTACATAACAAAATAAATAAAAGGTCATTACGTTGTGAATAATATATAATAAATAAATATATTATATTAACATAAGTGAAAAATATTTACAATTTGAATAATTATTAATTAAAAACACAACTAATATTTTTATTCCCTCAAATTACTAATGATCAAATAATTGGAATCAAAATAAATTTAGAAATTTTTAGACAGACTATGGTAATAATATTTTCCCAACATGTATGATTCATATGGAATATTATGTGGTTTTTAATATACATTGTGCATGACCCTATATTACCCATTCATATAGGCATCAAGATACATTACATAAATTCAAGGGATACCATGTAAAAAAATTATATTTCACCAATAGAGAATCCATTTAATGTCAACTAATACATGAACTCCTTTGAATATAAAATTTTAGTTATTTTAACAACGTACTGATATCTCTTATCATGTAGATTTCAAACCCGTTTCAATAATTATACTATCTATGTCTCTTTCTTTTACATTATAGAAAATAAAATTTTGAAATAATTGATGTAGTTGTGGATATAATCATAAAATTAGCTTCGTATCAGTGGTCGTGATATGTCATATTTTATTAATGAAAAAATAATCTACATATCCATCCTTATATCATTAATACAACATTACTCATTATCTAGAAATCATAACTCTACAAGAATATGTTTTGATAATTATTGTCAATATATTAATAATCATGAATTTTTACAAGGTGTCCCAATAATTACATATATTAATATTATATAATAATAGATGAATATCAATAATTATTTGTAATATCCATTGTATAACTGTAAATGAATATTTTCTTAGAAAACAAGTATCTATGTAAATAAATTATCTATATCATATAAAATTTATTCTTCACATTATGTATTCCTTTTAGTCATATCATATAAAAAATATTTATTAATTATCTACTCAATGAGAAACATAAAATCAGGTAAGAATAGATGATCTATAGTGGTTGACATGGGGAAATAAATCAATGACCATATTAAAGAATATACAGAGTATAAGGTTTTGAAATAACGAGTTTAACATTTTAAATTCAAATATAAAAAATTATAAATCCAAATTATATCATTAAGATTTATATGATCAAAATAAATTAAATATTAATTAATCAAAGATTATGTGACAGTAAATCGTAAAATATGTATTAAAAATGACTTCTACTGTGGAATACAAAGTGTATGCTATTTATATTCATAGAATAATTATTCTCTGTATACCCACCTACACAATAATTACGTGTGAGACTTCCCTTGATCACATACATTCCTAAATCAATCTTGGGTTAACTTTATTTATGTCAGCTTTTAAGCAAGGGATAACCACCAGTGTAACCTATTTGGGGTTGGTACAACATGTAATGTACCTCTAAAGTTCATAAATTTTTATTCAATATAATTTATAAGAGGTATATAACATACCCATCCATCACATAATAATTTCATATATATGGCATAAAGGTCGTGAAATCATTTATCTTTTCATTATATGTTATCCTATGGAAAATAAAACCAGTTTCAACTATATCCCATTCTCGTAATACTAAAACATTCAGTGAATAAATAATGTTGGTATCATTTGATCACATCATATGTTAACAAAAATTAACATAAATTGATGTGTTTATAAATGAAAATATCATTAAAAGATATACGTAATATATATTATGTAAGACAATGATTTAATTTGAAAATAAAATATTTGTAATAAAATAATTTACAAAATACTAGGTAAAAAATATTTAAAAAAACTAGGATAACATTATAATTAATCAATAATGAAAATAGTATGTATGAATATAGAGAAATTATTTCATATGGTATTTGATTTATAATGATTTTTGTCACACCACTGGTAATATAGTACCCCATTCAGATAATGATAATAAGATTTATTTGACAAAATTGAGTTAAAATTAAATAATGTGTAAATATTACCTGAAAAATATTATTATATTTTTTAAACATTTATAAATAAATTTTAGTTAAAAAGTTTATGTAGAGGAATTGATTTTCGGGTGAATAAAGATATAAGTAGTCATATTCGCAAAACATTATTATCTTTATTTTGATAAGAGAAAGAGTTAAATTAAAAAAGAAATGTAATCACTATATAAAATACTTGATAATAAAATAGATAATATTTTATACATATAGGGCGCTTAATTTTATCATAAAAAAATTAGGAAAATATAATTATGATAAAAACTAAGATTGTAAAATATAATACACCCCGAATTTGTATCATTTGAATCATAATCCCCATGAAATAAATAACATAAAAAAATTAATAAATTATGATAAATTTATTAATTACATAAAAATATCAAAAATTCAGTATATACACATAATAAAGGGAAAATTTTTTAAATATATATTATGTCTTATAGAATGAAAATTGAGACAAGAAAACCTTGAAACATTGGTAACATTTGAATGAAAAAACCTTCATAGAAGTTACAAGAATTATAATGTTTAATATCTTAAGCTAATAGGGATCAATTATATATAATGAAAAATTATTTTTATACACCTACTAAACATAAATTTTTTTATAATTCCAAACATGTAAGGAAAAAATAACATTGAGATGAAGAAATATTATCTTGTGACATGTCTTCCTCTGAAAACATTAAAAACTATGTTTAATAAATATAGATTTAAAATATATATATACTAATTAATAATATTTAAACATGTTTTTATATATATTAATACATTATAGTTTCCTTTTAATTGTTTATTCAATAAAATAAAATGAACCATAATATCAAAACAAGACTATTGTCCTTGCATTTTTTTGTTTAATTGTTCCAGGCTGTGTATCATGGTCATGGTTTGGTCATCTATAATCAATTAATAATTATAGATTCTATGTTTTGAGGGATTGATATAATGATAGATAAATAATATTTATACATTTTATAATTATTATTTTATCATAAATACCACATATAATCAACTATTCTATAATTATGATTTATCATTTAAATCCAAAATGGAAAACAAATCACATTAACTCATGGAAGTGGAAGTACAGACGCACTCATGAGAAAAATCATAATTTATAATGGATATTTGGTGAGAATCTATATAATATATTATAATAAAAAACAACATATTTTTTTATTAAATTATAATATAAAAAAGGAATCAATATTAATAACTTATAATTAATCAGTTTAAATAAAATGAAGCATATCACTATATGAGATTATAGTACACAGAAATGCAGAAGTCATTCATTAATTTACCATTTGATAGAAGGGAGGAGGAAATGTTTTGTACCATATTTTTAATAACAAATAATAATATTTTTTGTAGTATAATAATTATGATATACCACATTCAAAATAATTATATGTGGAAATAATCATTGAAGGGTTGTTTAAGATAATCACCTCTTCTTTTAGAAACCTCGTTTATCATTAAAAATCATTCATATTATGGTAGTAAGGGTATATGTGGGGATCTAGGGTGATGGAATAGATTATGGTGTGATATTTTTATAGTGATATTACATTCTTTAATTCTCACGATTAATGAATAAATTATAAGAAGTTATTTATTTTGATATGTTATAGAAAGACCACAAATTGAATTATTTAAATTATTTGAATATAATATCTATCATAATAAATAAATGGATGAATAAATACATAATTAATAAATTTTTAAATTATATTTTCAAATCCATTGAACTAATAAAATATAGGAATATTTATGTTTCTTTTTTAACCTTGTCATTGTAACTCCCTTGTTAACTCCTTTAAACCATGGTCTTAGTATCATATTGTTTAGATATTATGGGTAATAAATTTACTTATAAAGTGATTAATTGGTAAAAAAATCACATGGATGACATTAAAAACAATTTCTCAAAACAATTATAATATATAATTGTTTCTGGTGTTAAATAGTTTTACAAAATATATTATATCACAACATATCATTATTTTCTTGGACAATTCCATTTTTTCGACTACAAAAATACAAAATAAAAAAAATGTTTTACTTATATAATAATTAATAAAATATATATTGCGATATATTAAATAAAAAACTAAAATAAAGTGTAATATTAGTTTATTTGTTTTAATGAAATGAATATGTAGTATCCAAAATTATTATTTTTGGAACTCATTAAAAAATACGACATCTTAGAAAAATTAAAAAAAACTAAAATATAATTTTTGTATTTATTTAAAAAAATGAATCTATCTAAAAAAATATAATGTCAATAAATTTTGTAATATAATGATAATGTTTGTGTGAAAAAAAAGAAAACATTTTTGAAAAACCCCCGTTTTTTAAGCATAAATATACATGACATGAAGTGGAGTAATTATATGGTTCACATTAAAAAATTAATATGAAAAATTTAGATCCCTTATACATATTGTTTAAAATAAATTATTACATTTCATACCATCTATTTTAATATCTAGGTTATAACAGCTACCTTTAATTAAATAATAATCATTTTATTTTATATTATAGTTTAAGTAAAAAATTGATATTTCATATTAAAGAAAAACATCATGAATAATTTTATTGTTTATTTTTACTTTTAAATTATCCCCTCATAAATAAATTCCTTTCCCTACATTTTTCCATCATAATATACAGATCAATATTTTTTTATACCTTTCATGAAACACTATACATATTTAAGGGGTAATAACACTTCAATTTAAGAGGGGAAGTGGGAAATAATTGGGTGCCTTAAATGGCCCATAATCATATTCCTAGATAAGGATAACATTAGAAATAATTATATATATATATATATATATATTGTAGAAAAATGTTATCATAGGATTATTATAAATAGTTAAATAATATGATCATGATAATATATATAATCAAAATAATATAAATAGACAAAGGATAAAGTAGGTCATGTGTTTATAAAAAATAATGGTAAAAGGGGAAAAGTACTATTTTGATATTCCTTTTATAAGATATATGGGATTATTTTATATTAATTATTTATATCATAGGAAAAATAAAATTATTCGACTCTTTCCATTAGAAATACTCAATTTCATTCATAAATTTCTCATCGATAAAGTTAGAATTCTAACTCAAATAATATTCTATGAAATTAATATTCCGGATTTTTTTCATTCATAAAGTACCAAAATTAAGTATTAAGAGTTGATACAATTCATTAATTAATGAAAATTAATTCCTTATATAATTTTATAATTTAAAAAAAACCAAAATTGTTAAAATATGTTATCCAATATAGATAAAACATCATAGGATGACATCATACATTAACATCTAAAAACTGAAAAATATCACCCAATGTTCAATGTAAATAATTCTAGGAATAGTTTAACTCAATGAAAAAACAATTATATATCATACCAATATCCAAATTCCTAAAATTTTAATGATTGTATCATATTTTCTTTTCTTATTTTAACATTTCAATTTATCCCCCCCCCCCCAAAAAAAATAATGTCTCATAATGTCATATATAAATAATGATAATATAATGATCAAATATTATCCCAAAACATGATAATAAATTCCAAAACTAACTTGAATCGCTATAAAGCCTAAAAAACATAAATTTATTCAACAATTATCACTACAAAAACTATCCAATATATTTGAAAATTATATAAATGAAAAAAACAACAATATAAATAAAATATTCATCAAGTCAATAATAAATTTTAAGGTCATAGATATAATAAATTTATGATTATAAATATAAATCAATTATTTATCTAATTTAAAAAATTATTATATACAAATCATGTATATAAAAATGGTTATCTATCCAAATATCATGTCATATAAAAAAATTTCAACGTATCATGAAATTAGTTTTATAGGTGATCAATATATTTATATGAATTCTTGGAAATCCTTATTGAATAACTACTTTAGAAAAATTCTATAAATGTCTCATGATTCATATAAACAAGATATCATTAACAAATAATTAGTAAAACATAATTATTAAATCCCATTTCCCAATCACAGCAATAATTCAACATAAATGATTGGTACAAAAATGAAAATTCATTAGATTAAGATATAAATTATGGATTAGGTCGTTGACTTAGATATTTTTAATTTTCCCTGCAGACAAGGAAATGAACTATTATTGGCTGTGTTCGAAATGAATTTGTCGCCTTTATTTAATTATCCGAATTTTTGAAATATTTACTTCCATTAAACTCTTTTTTTCTAATATAAAATCATCATTTTTATATATATTTCATTGGGTTCATCTTCTCGTGTTAAAAAAATTTAGAATGTTGATCATAATTCTTCGTTTCTATTCATTATAAAACATATTTCTCTCATTATGTTCATTAAGAAAAAAAAATTTATGATATTAATCTAATATTGGGATAACTAAATTATAATATTCAAATGATAACACAATGCAATATCTATTTTTTTCTCATTATTATGATCAAAGAATCATTCATCAGATTCATAATTTACATGATTCGTCCACCATCAATCGTGTGAATGAAAAAAAATATAATTTGGTTATAAATAAATATCATATTGAAAATCCATATAATCATGGAAAATATATTATCGCAAATATGAATCTGGAAGAAAAATAAATATATGACACATTAGTTTTTATATAGGTCATCAATTTTAATTATGTATTCAAATATGACATTCCTTAGGAATTGGTACCCAAGAAGATTTGGTGGTTGAATCTGAGGTCGACTATTAAAAAATTTCATACTTATTAAATTGATCTACAATAAAATGTTAGATTTTTGTCTATTACAAATTTTAAAACAATATAAAATGATTGAAGACAAGAGAAATTAAAATAGGCACAAAATAATTACAATGTTTAATGTTAGTGTGAGAACCTATATTAATTCTATGGCCACAAACAATAGTCTAGGAAAATTCAATATTAAAAATAAGTTCATTAATATTTGATTGATATCTAGTTAGACTATTTTTTGTATCTATATTTGGAATGATAATGATAAATTACATTAATTTATAAATTATATATTACAAAAAAAAAGAGCAACAAATAAAATTATGAATCATTTTTCCATCATCTCCAATTGTTTGTTGGAAAACTTTTCTCGGTATATATATCAATTTTACATTATCCTTAAATTTCATTCAAAGGTGCCCTATTAAATTTCTGGAATATTCCATTGATATAACATCAGTAAAACTAAACATTTTATAATATATATTTTTTAATTTAATAAAAACTCTACCCCTCATAAGAATTTTAATAAAACAACCTATGTTCCTCTCCCTCACAAAAATCTAAAATTAAACATCGTCTAATCCTTTGAAAAAACTCTATTTCAAACACATCATCATCATAATACAAAAATTTGGTATGGAAATCATTTTTAAATGAATTATATAGTATTTTAGGGTTTTTATTTGTATGTGTGGTAATAAGTAGATTCAAGTTTTCACCACTCTATATAGGTTCTCCGGATATAGATAGGGAAATAAACATAATTCTCATTCAAACTAAAATGAATTTTATTAGATACCTTTAAACTCTTGTAGAGTGTTCTTGAAACATTAAGACTTCTATAAATATTTCCATCCATTCTCAAATATTGATATCCTCATAAATTAGGGATCTTATCTTCCTTATAATATAATAAAATTAATTAAATGAAAATTAATAGAAGAAATTGAGTAATGTGATTTTTTAAATCATACAAAATAAACTCTATTCAGATATTTTTTTTATAGAAAGTATTTGAGGACTCTATATAATATAAATTCATCTTCCTCGGATGGGAAAAACATAGTTACAAACATTTCATCATTTGGAAAAAAATTGTAAGATGATTAATCATTTCACCATCTAGTCATTTTAACTCAGTTCAAATTGTTTACATCACAATGTTTTCTCTTATCACATAAGTTCTTCGATAAGAATTATTCCTAGAAGTTAGTATATTTTTACCATAAGATATTTCATATATTTTAATTCTTAATGAATGATCTTATAATGCAAGTTATTTATTTTTCGACATCTGGTCTTCGTTATCGTCAAACAGAAAATATAGTTTACTTAAAAAATAATTCCATTTGAAGAAATTTTCTTTAAAAAATTGTTATTTATAGTTTCAATATCAGTTGAACTATTAAAGATGGTTTGAAATATATTTACAATAATTCTTGATATTATCACAACAAAAATTCTAAACATAATATACTTCTTCAATTTAATATTTTTTTCTCCCATTTTATTTTAAAATATATGAAATTTAATCATATCCAGACACTTATTATTTATTTTCTCCATTTATAAAACTAAAAATAATAATAAAAGATCATAATTGTTTCTATTAAGTCAGGGTTTTCAAATAATCAGAATTTGGTTATTTGGGTTACTCCACACAAAATTCCCATTTTGAAAACATATAAACATTGAAACATGAGATATTAATATAAAAACATAATCTTGAGAGTAAGTCTGGAAATAATTTTATGGAATGGAATTTAATTACAGTAGTTAAATTTCTTTAACATTCAATAGAATTATAGTCTAATGGAACATATTTCATCAGCTCTTAAATCATTCTCTATACCCTTATATTGGGTTTTATGAAAAAAAATGTACAAAAATCAATAAATCTTCTTTTCCATCCATTATTGTAAATTCACTGTCTGAATGTATTTTCAAGAATTTTTTTTCTAGGTCAATAATTGTTAGTTTCAATTTTAGTTTCATCTATAAATATTTTATTATATGATGACTAATTCATGATATGGAATCATTTATTGATAAAAATATCATTATCTAACACAGATTAAATTTAATTTAATAATAAAGAAACATTCAACATTCCGACATTTTAACTTCTTCATGTTGGGTAATATTAAATAAAAAAATTTATTGTCAAAATTATTGAAATGTTCCCACTAAAAAATAAAAAAACTCTTCAAATAGTTTAAAACATTTTTTGAATGATTTTTATTATTTCAAAAATAAATTATCCAAAACATTAAAATGTATTTTAAATCTATGACTTTAGATTATTTGGTAAAAAAATTTATGATATTTTTTACATCAAAACTTTTCATCAAACATACATTTGGGATAGTAAATACACCTAAAATTTCTTATAGATATGGTTTTCACACCCCCACTACATGATACAATACTATGTTGGAGTAATTTCATCCCTATGTGATGGTAAAACTTTATACAATTAAATAATAACTCAAACATACTTTTATTTTTCCCATTTTAATGCAAAATTTCATTTTACAAAATTTCACATTCGATATTCATGTTCAATAACCCAGTTTTTTATAACCACATATTATGAATCATAATATAATGATTTATAAAAACATCTTATAATGTTCTTACATTCACTACCCCATTTTCATTATAATAATATTAAGTGTGGGGAATATGATTACAAATAATACGATCTATTGTATTGAGTATCCACAAGAATTTGAGGACATAATTACAAAAATATTCCTTTTGAGGTAGTTTTTCGGAAAATGACATCAATTTTTTATTTTTAGAAATATAATCTATTTTAATATCTCTACAATATCCATTATCTTTTATGAAGTTATATTTTATATCAATTTGTGTTGATTTTGATATTTTTACATGATTGTTCAAAAGTTGAATTGATATTTCCTCATAACAAATAATCACAATGAAGTAGAAACACAAACATTATATTATTTTTTACATACCTTCATCAAAATTGTTTTTTATTTGAGTCAGTGGAGGAATCATATTATAATTCTGATGAGATAAATTACACTATAATTTGTTCATTAGCATAAAAAATAACCCAACATTATCTGAGGAAGAATGATTCCCATTATTTTAATTTTCAATCATTTTAATATCAATCCAATATGTATGTATTTATTTATGAACAATAATATCACTACTTCATTTATAAAAAATCCCTTGAGATGATATTCCTTTCACATATCTCAAAATTTTGTTTCCAACAAAAAAATTTGTTTCCTTTGGGTTGGTCTGATATAATGATCAGAAAACAACAAAAAATTTATTTTATAGATAAGATTTTTTGGATAAAGAATACATATACTCATATTTTTAAATGTCATTAGATTTACATTTTCCACAATATCAACTTTATTAATCATCATAACAACTAATATAGAAGTATAAACTTCTTTATTGCCTCCCATGTGAAAATTATATTAAAAATCTCTGTCATAAATTTATTCATATATTAGATTTTATCTATCCATGATTAATATTTATAATCTTTGTAAATTTTAAATTCCAAAGAATTAACATTTCAAAAAAAATTCATCATTTCATAGAGAATTTAATAAAATTATTCTCACTAGGATCTTAAAAATAATGTCACTAACATAAAATAAATCCCAGTAATTTAGATTATCCCCATCACATGTATGATATTATCAACATTTCCTTCTGAAAAATTCATATTTATCTAGAATCTATCTTGTTATTTCTATCAACCATGTGGATCCTAATTCAAACAATACATTGACAACAATGACTTAACCACCTTGGATTCAAAAATTTCATTTCAAAACCCAGATGTTACTTAATATGAACATCTTCTATAATATCCTAACATAAAAAATTGGAACATACATAATTCTAATAAACTTTATAAAAATAATATGGAACTACAATCATGAACATTATAATAACCCCAACATTATTAATATGAATTTGGTGTCTACTTTTTATCATTGGAAACTTTTACAAGGAATCATATCCTAATGTAATGAATTGTTTATTGGTCTTGGAAATAATGTTACATAATTTGAAATAGAATTAATATATAAAAAATAAAATAGACAATATTTTTTCTTTCTTAATTATGTTATTAATCATATTATATCCCTCTATATAAATCAAAAAATGCATCAAACTTTCATATTGAAAATAAAACATATGAAAGGGGTGTGATCAAATTATGAGTAAGGGTATCCATAAAATGTAAGATAACATTAGAAAATAAGAATAATATATGTGGACACATAAATAAAAAACACATTCCTTTTAATTAAATAATTTGAGAGAATTAAATGATGATAAAATAATGTAATAAAATTATTAAGAAGATTAAAAATTATAGATGGATATTTTGTCCAATTGAATATCCAAATTAAATTATCTTATCTCATAACGGGGTAACAAATAATTCCAAACATCTGAAACTATCATATATTTTCACAATATATTTTAAATTTTCTATTTTAAACTCATCTAATTTGGTCAAAAAAAAATTATCATGACACCTATCAATGCATATAAGGGCCATATATTATCATATTGTAGGAATAAAATAAAGTGTATAATGAATTCCTCATATAAATGGCTGATGCATAACATATAAATAAATTCATATCTAAAAATAACATAATAAATATTAGCACTTACTCAAATGAAATAAACATACTCATTTAACTTGAATATAGTTGGGTGAATAAAAATAAAATTGTATATCATATGTGAAAGCAGACATAATCCATTTAGAGAAATAAGATGATTTATATAAATGAAAATTATCCCATGTGGATCATATTTACAATAATGATTTATTTTTTTGATGATTAAAAATATCATTAAAATATTCTCAAAGAATTTAACCTTTTCACTGTGAAAATAATATATGAAAACAAAATGCTCATAAATATTATAAAAATATATTCCATTTAAATATCATTTCAAAATTTGAAAAATATAATTTAAAACATTTTTTAGTCATAACAAATAAAATTATGTTTTTGTGACACATGTTAATTATTTTGACAATTTTAGTAAAATACAATCATGCCTTATTTTAAAAAATAAATTTCAATTTCAATATATAATGTAATAAATTAATATATAAATAATAATCCTTAATAAAATATTTGAATAATTTTCAGAAACAATTGTTTCATGAAAATATGGAGTTATATGAAAACGTATTTTAAAAATATAATAAAATAATGATGAATTTTTATATAAACATTTTCCTAATAATGATATTTAATAATAATAAAAAAAATGGTCCAATTAAATGAAAAATTTGATTATTAATCATATGAGAATAAATATATATTTTCATATAGATATATCAAGTATTTAATGTAAGGGAGACATATAAAAAATAAAAAAAATGATGATATTGTAAAATAAACATTTATTAATTTGGTATCTTATGAATCATAATCCACAAAAAAATTAAATCAAATGAAACTATAAATACCATTATGATAAATAAATTATATTTTTAAAATATCAATGGTTTAGTATTTACACCATAAAACAAATAACTGGTGAATTTGGCATACGTCACATAGAAGAAAAATTGAGATAATAATGCTTTAATCCAGGTTCATATTCTTTCATTGTAGTTAGAACTTCTGGTATAATAAATATAGGTTTTTAATAAATTTATTTCACAAATATATTGATATATATCATTGCATATATTATTGACTTATAGACTTTTATCTCATTTTTATTAACAAATATATATTTAAATGACTATTTAGCGGGAAAATTACTTCTTTTTTCGTGAATGATTTAGTTATTACATTTGGTCATTTTAATTGGATTATCGTTACATCATCAAAATAATTTTTACCATGATAAAAAAATATACATTCACTTCATATGGATTCAATTTTATATATTAATTATGAATATTCACAATTTATTACATCATTCATCAAGATGGTAAGCTGGGTATACATAAGATTGATGAAACCATTATACTCTATTGATGTATTTAAATGAAAAAAATATTAATTAAACATCCTATAATAATAATTATGATATATATATTTATATTAAGAAAATACATCCTTATTACCACCATTTTTAAATAAAATGAAAATAATTTCACATATATATGTTGTGGTAGAAGACCACACATACACACGATCGATATTATTGTTCTCCATCATATTTGAACAAACTAAAATATATGTCATAATATATTTGAAAAAAACTAATACTATAAAAAATATCATGTATATTCCTTATAATTTACCATAGTAACATTCATATAAAGATAATGTGAAAAATTAATGAAATTGATTTATTGGGCGGTTGTCCGCCTTACACAAGATTTATGTTATCATATTACCCATGGAATGAAAAGTAATAAGGTATATGTGACTTAATATTTACCTAATTATAATCATGTAATAAATATCATATAATATAAATCTTTAAATACATCAATTAATGGTGGCAGTTTAGGATGAATTACATCGGTTCGTGAGGCAGTTGTCCTCTATTCACATCATCAATGACGTCATTGAAAAATTAATGGAAGTGGACATCCATATATATTATTAAATTTACATAATAAATTATTATATTTTATTCTATAAAATTTTATTTAAATTATATTTGTTGAAAATTATTTTAAGGAGTTAGAATCAAATATAAATTGAAAATATATAATTGAATACATTTCCTCTTCTCAGGAAACGTCATTATGTTTATTCTAAATCCAAACTAGATATCATGTCTTATGTAATCATGCCCACATGGATGTGTACAGGTATGTATGGATTTTATTTTTGATGTTATTTTCCAATCCAAATGAGTTATTCTATATAATTAGTTTTTATTTGTTTAATATATGTAAAAAATATGGCCTTCTTGTCATGTTTTATGTCATTTTCTTCCCTTATTCACTTAGATTAACTCATGATAAACTCATTTTCACCGTAACCATGGATATTAATTTGTTATAATTTTCACTATTCAATATGTTTAAAAATTATGTTTCCCATTTTAGATAAAATAAATTATTTTCATTTCTAATACGTAATTTTTTTTCAATTTCAATTATAATAATTAGAATAATAATGTTTATAATGAAAATATTGGTACGATGAAGGAACATTTATCCAATGGTAAAATTATCAATAGTAGATAATTTTAAAATATTAAAATTAAAATTTATTTTTTTCCAATAACCTAAATTAGTTATAATTTAATATAATTTGACTACTTTACTATAAAACTAATTAACAATATAATTTTCATTTTTTAATAATTTATACTAAAAGAATGTATTCAATAAAAATTATAATTTTTCGCGATTCATAAAAAAATTAATATTTTTAGAAAAATACATTAGTTTTAGCAAAATATTATTTTTATATAAATATTTTTAAAAATATTTTTATTTTATGTAATAAAATTTCTAAGTGTGTAAAAATTAAATTTAATATTTTACTACAAATATCTACTAGATAGATTATTTTTAAAACAATGGTTTTTTTGAAAACATTACTTTATGATTTAGATTGTTCTTATATTACTTATGATCAAGATATAACCATTGAAATTACCTTATGCATGTGTAAACCATAGAATTTTAAAAAAAAATATTATATAATAAAAATATCTAACTAGTTAATGGTAATGTTATAATGGTTATAAGGTAATTTTAATAGAGTGTCACATACTGTTTTAACCTGATTTTCCATTCTTATAAGATATTGAACTGATTTAACTCATTTAAAAATAAATATATCATATATTATTTTGAAGGTACATTATCATCTAATATCATTGTTGTGTTTTATTTATGCTATCATATATAATGTTCATTTTTTAAATCTCATGGTGTTAGATTATAACCCCATAAATAAATTATGTCCATAAAATATAATGTTGATCTCGATAACTTAAGGTTTTACATTTTAAAATAACCCTATTAAAAACCAAAATCCAAAAAATTATTATTAATTATTCCTCATGAAATTACAAGAACGAAATTATGAAGGTAATGTGTAATAACACATTATAGGTTTCCAAATAGAAGTAAATTGGTGGAAGTTAATGATTAGGATACATAAGAGAAAAACAAATAAAAATGGAGAGTGATAGAGGTAATTAATAATAAAAAGTTAATGATATTAAAAATTAAATGGCCACACTACAAGAAAACTTTGACGGATTAAAAGAAAATTGGATCCATAGAAATTATAGTATTACGGTAAATTTTTTTAATATCCTCTTCCTAGTTTAAAAAACTTCCATTACCATCTAGACTAAGAACACAAGAAAATATTATTATTAAATATATCTATATTTTCTAGTAAATGATTAATACTTTTGTTTTGGTCAAATAAATTACCACATCATTTATTACTCCTTGAAATTTGTATCAAAAATAAATGCTTATACAGGGGCCATAATTAACAGATCCGTAGAATGAAAATTCATTACTCCTATCACTAAATATTTTCCAAACACAAAATGGCTAACATATGTTTTCCAATAACACCCAAAATTTATCTCAATTCAATATATATATATATATATATTAACATAGAAATCATCCAAAATATGTCTTAAAATTTTAAAATTCCTGTTTATTGAAGGAATGACACTAAATCAATATAGTATTCCCGGAAAATATAAACAGTTATGTTATATTACATTTAAAAAATTTAATACAATGATCAGTTTAAAACCATAATCCTAAAAAGAATTTTCATAAAATATATAAGATTATTTAATATATTCCACAAATATAAACAAGCTGTACACTATAGAAAAGATGACATTAACTAATAAATCACTTTAAAAATTCAATGTTACAGATATAATTGAATAAAATCTCATTAATATTATTATGTTGAAATTATGTACATATTTAGGGTTATATTCTCAACATAAAGTGTTAAATAAAAATTCCATCTGAATCACATTCCATGTTTATTAGTATTGATCGTCATATACATTTATATCATTAAATAAAATTTAGTTTTGTAAAACCCTTATAGATTTTATGCATCATTTAATCAAAATATCCTTAATTAAATACTTATTCAATATATATCTTGAATCCAAATTCAATAACATTAATTAATACTTGTCAAATTTTTTAATAAATTAATCTTTACATCGATCGATGAATTTCTCTAGGGTATATTTCAATGAAATTTCAGATGTTCATTTTCATAGTTCCCCATCTCTTTATTGTTAAGGAACTGAACATTAGAAAAAAAGTCATTGCCTTTCACTCTTGATAATAGTGTTATCTCTTTCCACACTCGTAGAAAACACCCATTCTCTTGAAAAAAGTACAGGGGTATTACATTCCAAAATTATCACGTGTGGAAAAATCATTCTCTCCCTTTATTTATTTATCAATATTTTCCTCTATCATTGTAATATTCTATTTCTAAAATTTTATTCTATATTATTTTTTAATTCATTCTTATTTTGATATCACAGGATATTATGTCTATGTATTAAGTGAAATTTTAGGAGGATAATTTCTTTTGAAAAAATGTAATATGACCATAAATGAAATGGTTAAACATTCTTTCCAAATTATATTGATTGTTAATGGCATTACTTTATAACTTTTTAATGTTTAATTCATACTAATAATCCATTTCATCTTCATTATTCTTTAGTCATTGGTATTTTAACTTTTTTTCAATCATTTTTCTGAAAAAATAAATTTTTTCCATGAGTAATACCATAAAATCATTCAATTCCAGGTATGTTACATCCTTTTCATAGTTGGATATTTTTTATCGATTAAAACAATTGATTCAAATTGTCTAATTTATGCAAAATTTCAAGGAATTTTTTTTTCCTTTAAATACAAAAAAATTAAGTACTTAACATATCTATGGAACTTATGCCTTTGTTATATATAAATTTATTTTTGTTCCCACAAATTTATAGATGTTTATCATTTTTATATAATTATATAATTTTTGAACCATGTTATATATTAAATAAATTACCCAAACATGATAAGTTATTTCTCATAACCTAAGTAAGTTTTCACAATATGGTTATAATTTTTCATGTTCCATCTATTTCATTAGCTCCAAATTCATTATAATCCCTAAGAGGGAAATGCCTATATAGGTAATGTGCACTTCTATAGTTCCCATTCATTCTACTATGAAAAATTTATAAACAATGTAATACACTATACTATGCCAAAAAATTATGAAGAATATAGTATAATCCCAATGCAAGTGAAATAATTAATATAAATTAGAGAAATTAGGCATTAAATTTAATATAATAAAAAATATCGTTTCCTTAAGAATATATTGAAATCATATTTTATTTTTCGAAAACATCATAATGGGTTGTAACAAAAATATCATTTTCGTATTAATATTTCTTATGAGAATCCAACATGGTGCATAGAATGGACCATTTTTTGTAACATGTAGCTTTCCAATCAATAATTATGACCTTTTTAAGTTATTAACACAGATACATCTATTTCAGAACAATATCCACATGTATTATATAAATATGGATATACTTCAAATATAAAAAACATAATCTATACCTTAAAAACACATGTAGATATTCTTCAATAATTCTATATAATTTCAATCAAATGGTTATATTCCCTAATCAATGTTTCTATACATATAATTCTATTGCTTTTTTAAAATTATTTCCTCAGATACCAACTATAAAAACCTTGAATCTATTTGACAGAAGTTATTTTCTACTTTATTACAGGGGAATAATATAAATGGAATCACATCATAGAGGAATAAATAGTTTAGTAGTCCTGGAAAACGTGATGCATTATTGAAATTCACATTTTAATAGAAAACATTAAATACACAAAGCTGTTACATTGAGAATGAAATTATTCCTCGTTAAATATTCTTACATATCGATCACAATACACTTCCTATTTTCTTGGGTAATGCAAATAATAAGAAATCAGTGATTTTGGATGTTAGCATTGGGTAATAGTGTAGAACACACTATCCTTTATGAGTAACAATAATCAATATGGAATGGTATATTACTGAAAATAATTTAATTTAATCAATATAATAAACATAATATGGACGAAACAAAAAATGATAAAATGAATGTAAATAAATAAATAAAAA
This sequence comes from Viscum album, assembly GCA_963277665.1. Taxonomy (NCBI): domain Eukaryota; kingdom Viridiplantae; phylum Streptophyta; class Magnoliopsida; order Santalales; family Viscaceae; genus Viscum; species Viscum album. The sequence continues at coordinate 538,103,752 of OY728120.1, read as the reverse complement.
ATATTGAAACTAATACAACATTTTTCTAAGAAATTAGACAATAAAAAAAGTTGAAAACAACTCTTTGAATGAAAGAATTAATGATGCCAAAATTCGAAAACAATAAAGAAATTTTAATAGATAAATAAAATTTTTTGGTAGAAACCCCTCTAATTAGGAAATAGGTTTTTCCATAGAGTCATTTTTTTCCCTGAGGGGTTATCTATATCCATGACCCACTAGTCACTTATTAGCTCACATTATTTCCACATATGAAACGTTTTCAACATAATTAATAAAACAATAATATTGATAAAATAAAATAAAAAGTTTTCATACTTACGGTAATAAAATATACATAATAAGAAACTATCTAGAATAATATGGTGAATAGTTCAAAAATTTTACGTCCTTAGTCAAATAGATATTAAACCATTTAATTAATGAATTATAATGATAACAATACATAATAACCCATTTGGATCATATATTGGAAAAAATAACATAAGGGAACTTTTCAGTTTTTTGGATTGATTGATTTATTGAATGATTGAATGGTAAATTATGGTATTATTGTTAATTTTATTCCAAATTATGTTTTAAAAGAATAAATAATCTTGAGCTAATTATTTCCATGAGGAATAAAAAATTATGGTCTTGACAAGGAATAATTTCCCATTATTATTAATATTTATATGGTCTTAAATTTGAATTAAAGATTATGATTTATGAAATTCAGATTTCTGGGCTTCCACATTATAATATATCAAGTCAAGGATACATGGATGTGGGGTTTATTGGAATAAAAACGTAAAAATTTTCACAGCATGAAATTTTTGATTGTTTACGAATTCATGAATGGGGGGTTTCATGAGGCTCTGGAGATTGATAAAAATAATGTTTCACAAAAGATGGTTATAGAGTAAAAAAATATAATCAATTAAAATTATTTGAAATTTAGTTTGAACAGAAATGTTATATTCATGGATCATTCAGGTAGGAAAGACAATATGATACATGATTACCAAAAATTTCAATAATGCAAAATTTACATAATATTTTATAATGATAGGGTGTTTCATGAATAATAATTAAGTGTTTCACCAAACATCATTGGATACCATGAACATTTTTTGAATAGGAAAACAAATAAATACATGTAAATACCCAACTCATTTTCTGTGTGGAAACCTTAAATAAAATAAAAGTGATCAGAATTAATGATGGAATAATGAGAAATAATTTCTTGTGTGAGGGATTTATAAGAATAATAATTTAAAATTCCATGATGTATCATTAAATATAATATTTTTTTAACACATTTGATTTTTATGAAATCATAGAATTTTACATGGGTGTATTTGGATTTCATTAATGTAAAATTCATTTAATGTTTTGAAACTTTTTATGCACAATTTTTCAGTTTTGTTAATGTTGATAAACATGACCCATAAAAGTGAATCATACATGAATCTCAAAATATTTCCATGTAATTTTCCTTTAAATAGGGTTTCAAATATTTAATGAATGTTGATCATTATGATTAACCAAGGAGTTAGAAACATTATTGATTTAAGTTATCAATGGTTGTATCATATAAAGGATTAATGAGAACACATTAGTTGGGAGCTCTGTGAAATTTTAAATAAAAAATGGTAGTGAATGATTACAGAAAGTAATAAATCACTGATCTTTGTAATAATAGTGTTCATCTGGGGAAATTGTATATATGATCATTTCCTTTATATTATTTTAGGAGGAATAATTGTGGTGGTGAAAAAATTAAAATAGTTATTTCTCAGGAATTGATTCATTTATGCTCAAACATTCAAAATGGAAATGGGGTGAAGATTGTATCTTTATAGAAAAAAAACAAGATATGAAGGAGTAGATATTCTAAATTTTTATACCCAGATTAATCCTAAACACTTTTTAGGGTATTTAACTTATTTTTATAACATCATTAGTAAAATAATTTGTTGATATCATTTATTAATAGAAATACATTAATAAACAATTCTTTCCAAAATCAACCACAAATGATTAAAATTTACCTTTCAAAAAAAGTTCAAAAACTATTGGAAATACATTTATTTGAAAATATTCTCTAAAAAATTGTTAAATATGATTTATAACAACTAGGGTACATTAAGGATTATAATTTTTTTCATTCCATACTAGTTTATAAAATGATTCCATTAGAATTTTAGGTAAAGTCTAAAGGGAGCTTGTTTTCAAAATGATATGATGATACATTGGATGAAATAGAAAAAAGATAAAATTGAAAAAGAATACATAATAAATATTTTCCAAAATGACTAAATAATTTTGAAGGATATTTTTTTTAAAACATGGTTTTTTATGATAATGTAATTTTGACTAAAAAGGGAAATAATGTAATATTTTCTTAAAAACATTTTCTCAATCATTATAAGTACCAATTAGGGAAAAAATAGAAGTATAACTTGAACAATATATTGAAAAAACATAATAGATGAATTAATATTTATTTTACTATAAAAATATCCCATAATTTACCTAAGGTGGAATTACACAAAAATTATCTTGAATAATGATGAGATTGGTGAATAGACTGTTAAAACATTGGTAAATATGAATCATAAGCCCCATAAAAAATGTAATTAATAATTAAAAAACATAATATTAATGTGATTAATTATATAAAAAATATATTTTTTATAATATATAATACACAAAATAAATAAGTGGTCAATATGGAATCCTTCTCATGGATGTTGAAGTGAGATGAGAATCAATTACATCAGTTTTGACTACCTTTATTTGTGGTCGAAAATCATGTATAATAAATATGTATTTAGTATAAATATATTGTATAAAAATACTATTATATCTCATTAAATATATTATTAACTTATACACTATTATCAGCAAATTATTAATGAAACAATGTTAAAATACATGTCTTAAGTAATAATTAGTTCGATTTTATTATGTTGTATAATACAGAAATATTGGAACATTTGATTTGATAATCATTATATCATCTACATTATTTTAAAAATGATATCAATATCATATTTATTCAAGATATTTATATTTATATTAATATGTTATTACTATTGATAGAAAATTGATAACACAGTTCCTGGATACGTTAGGCCGTACGTACGGATAATGACTATTTCCATTTCACTCGATGGGTATAATGAAAGGAAAATAAATATTAATTCATATTTATAAAACTATTATTAATAATATATATATATATATTATCTTTAAAATTTTGCATTATTACTGTAACATCCCATGTAAATAAAGAATATGAATTGTTCATATTTATTAATTTTTGAATTAAATATTAATTTTCCCCTAAAGGGGTTGCTATGTTCGATAGCGTACCCGATACACAACAATGAGTTTCTTTGAAATCTTACGTTGCACACTAATAATATATTATTATTATAAATGGTAGTTAACTCCTAGAGATTGTATTGGTGGGAATGAACGAAACTAAATACAATATTATTATAAATGTTTGTTAAATGTATTTACATTTATCTAATAAAAGTTAGAGGCTTAAAATGTGAATGAATCTAATTTTAAGAATAATTCACATTTAAAGGTTGATTTATCGCATTTTAATGGAGAACCCTTTTTAAATCTAATTTTGGTAAATTTTATAAATTCTATATGAAAAAATAAAATCCTTCTTTAGAATGGGGATATAAGAATTTAATTTGTGTAAATTTTTGGAATTTTTCCGATAAATTTCATTTCTTAATGAATAGTGAAAAATATTTTATTTTAATTCAAAAGTTCCTTTCAATATAATTTATTTATATGTTTAGATTATCTTTTTAAATCATTTTAATGTGAAATTAAAATATTTTTTTACCATTTAATCCAATGTTGGTCATTGGAATTAATTTCACTTTGAAATTGGATATAAACAAGTATCAATCTTTTGATAGTTATTGTTTCTTAAAAACGTGCTATTTGTTTTTATAACAGGAATTAATTTTAAAATTAATTAATGCCACTTCTATGTTTTGAATTTGGAAAAATAGACATCATTTTAGAATTCGGAATATCAAATATCTCTGAGGCTGAATTTTTGGTATTTTTCTGAAAAACTTCATTTTTTGATGAATAGTAAAACCACTTTGTGGTAATTTAAAAAACTGACTTTTTCATTTAAATGAAAATTTTCCACTTCTGTGAATTTAATTTAAAAAACATGACATATATGGTTTTTATGAAGAATTAAAATGTGGTTTAATAAGATTAAAATAATTTTTGGTGAATAGTAACTTTTGACTTTTATTTACCGCGGTTAAAGTTAAATAAAAAAATTCAAGGTAAAAAGAATATTATAATAATTCATAATTACCTTAACACTTTTCAAAACCTTATTGGTTGAGTCATTTATGACCATGGTAATCTTTGGGACGATTTTGGGACCCCATTGAGACACTTGGGAGTGATAATGCCAATTTAGATTAATTAACTTAGAGTAAAGGAAAAAATGAAAAATGAAAATATCTTTTAGTAAATTAATTTTTATATGGTGTTATATATTTTATATTTTAGACTATAAATAGTCTTTAGAAAGATAAAAATATTTCCTACATTATAGTATTTTTTTTAATTTTTAAACATCCAAAAATTTAAATTATTTATGACACAATAATGATGTAGTGTGTACCTCATTAATAAATTATTTAAACAAATAAGATTATAGTGATTAAAATATTATCCAAAACCTATAAAATTCCAATTTGATGATTTTCTTTCGACCTTAAGTCATCTTATCTTCGACTATAATTATTTTTGGACAATTAGAAACTGAATATAAATATATAATAAAATAATGTTTTCACACTTTCCTAAAGAGACCATCCTCTCCCTTATAAAAGGAGACCACTTCTAACCAATTCCACACACCACTCAATCCTTTTGGATTGTCCTAAATCTGCCCAATTAAGCTCCATACATTCCAATAATCCTTCTAGAAGCCATAAAATATACAGAAGGCACTTCAAGAAGCCTTTTAGTTCAAACCAAAGGGAGTTTCCCAAATTAAAGGTAACTGTTTCTCTTAATTTGTTTTCTTTTATTTTACTTCTACAACCCCTAAACTCTTTTATTCCTTTATTTTGTAACAAAAAAATTATCATAAATATACTAGGATGTTTTTATGAGAAGTTTTCTAACTACATTTACACACACCTTAATCTAATTGATTAAGAACTTAATGTTTCTGTGGATGGAAAACTAACGCCACACAAAACGATGATTGTTTAAATATCTAAAACCACCTCTCATGGTGGAAAATATGATGGAAATATATTTATATATGATATATATTATGTTTATTGTTTCTTTATTCTTCTGTATTTTCCATTTATAGCACTCCTTTATGGTTTCCATAGTGGGAAATACGATAATCTCATTTGAGGAAGCGCAGACTACCACCACCTCAAAGTGATGTGACTCGTTAATACCTTATGTGGGATGTATAAATGATAGAGTAAATGATATTATATATGATATTATACTGTAATTATGATATACCTATGTATAATTATGTTTTAATTTCATTAAAATAAGAAATATAAATTAATGTATCGTTCATGCGTACGTACGGCATACCGTCTCCATGAACGGTGCATTTCTTTTCTTACCTCTAAATGTTTTGTACTATTATAAATATGTGTATATACTGGATATATATGATATATATGATATCAAAATAATGAATATAATTCTGGATATAATGAACCTTTGACCACATGAACAACATGTAATTATAAGAGGATCATTTTTGACTCAAGTACCAAATATCCGCAAAATGAACATTATTATCTTAAATGATTACATAATAATTATAACATGGTAATAAGTGATATAAAAGGAATAATAAAATTTAAAAAGGTTATTAAGCAAGTATAAAGTATATTTAGTTGATTATTCATGAGATTAAAGAACGATCGAGTCACGTCAGACACGAGGTAAGTGATTTCCTTATCTAACGTTTAATTATGTGAGATTTACATTGTTCAGCACTTATTCATTGCATGTGGTGTATTGGGTAATTCCATTTGATATATATATTATCATGATTATAATTATATTCATGTTAATCTTTGATTCATTTGGTGGATATTGAATTTTGGTCATATGACTCAGATGATTATAACATAGTAAAGGGTTTCATCTCACTTTTTATTCCTATGAGATTCATGCTATATTTGCCACTATTTCCTTTTATGTGGCATATGTACTACCCATGATTGTACTCTTTGTGTAATATACATTCATTTATGAGTATTTGTATCATCATTTTATGATCCTTCTTTCATGTGGCGTATGTTTTGTATGTTACAAAATCGGTAAGGTCACTTTTCACCCTACTTTATTTAAAAGACTTCTTTTTATTATTTCTTTTAATTTACATATTATTATGTTGGGATATGTTCTTTAATAACCCCATTAATTTAAAATTTATGTCCAAGTGATTATATACCATTTTTATCTTATCAACTCATTTTTTGAATTTTAAATTGATGACGTTAGGTTGTAAAAGTTTTACTAGGGAACTTCTTAACCCAAGTTAAATTCTTTGGGTTCAACTTGTACTTATTGAATATGTCATCCAATGAATATGTCTAAATGAATTGTAATTGTTTTAAAAATAATATCCACTTATATTGGGTTTATTTATATTTTTCACACATAATTATTTGATTTATTTATCCTTAATTTAAGGATACAATCATAATAAGGGATTTCATCTCCATTTAAATATACATTGAGACTTCATTGTTGTTATGCAAAAATTCACTCTTATATGGTGTATATATTGTACTTTGACATATTATATCATTAATACCTTTATTATTGTTATATTATAAAGTTCTGATTAAATTTTATTCATCAATTATTTGTATTTAAGTGTCTCTCTTTTTGTTAAAAACTCTTTAACTAAAATATCATTTTAAATGTTTTAAAGATTTATTTTTCAAAATATGTGTCATTAATGTCCATGTTTTCAAAATAGGGTTTAGGATTTATTTATATTAAAAATATTGTTTTCAAATGATAATTCATTTAAAATCTTCAAAGTGGTATGATACACTTTGATTCAAAAATCTCTTTTTAAAAGGTTTTGAAAATGATTTGATAAAACATTGTTTATTTCAATATCTTGATTTGAAATATTGGAATGTGGAAATGTTATCTTTCCTTTATACATGTGTTATATGATATGATTATGTTGTGGTTATTAGGAATTGTTTATGTATATGGGTGATTCCGTTATAAACCTAGGGCAGGTGAGCCCGATATAGCTCTCCAATGTATTGGGTAACGTGACAGAGGTAAACGTGATGTTTCTCCTATGAGATTTAGGGAATATACTATGATGGGTATTCCAAGTGTAACTCCCTACGTAGCTGTGATAGATACAATGTAAGTTTGATATGGATTCTATAAGTAACCTTTATGATTTATGATTTGAGTGTGTTATTCATAAATCATATGATTTCATAAAGTATGTTATGATTGAAAAGTATGGTTTCATGGATTTGTATTTATTATTGGGATAATGTTTTCCTTCCTTATTTTATATCCCTTACTGAGCTTTCTATGCTCATCCCATGTTTTTTAAATGTTTCCAACATGACATAAAGATGAATAGGTTCAAGGATGGGATCAAGGAAAAGTCATGTTTTCTAAAACATGGAACTAGACATGTGTCTTTTTAATAGTTTTTATTTTATGAAAAAAATGGATACTGAGTAGTAGTGTATACTTATAATATTCAAGTTGTTATGTAATATTTATGGCCTAATTATCTAAAACTCTAAACCTGAAAAGATCCCCAATGTGAATTATTCATTTAATTGAAGATTTTGTAATGTTTAATGCCATGTCCTTATAATTACCATCCATGAAAAATGTAAATAAAAATATTTCATATATCTGTGTGGAGGCTGTGGTCCAAACATATGGACGATTAATGTAATTTTTTACAGGATTAGTATGTAATAATTTATATGTGATTTTATATTTAAATGAGATTTCTTATATAATATATATATAATATATTCATTATATTTATCCTTAATAAATTTCATGTAAATAATTTTTTTTAAAATGAATCACATCACATTGCGAGGGGTTTGTCCCCCGTACAAATGATTGACATTATCATGTCCCACATGAAATGTAATTAAAGAAGGAATATGTCATAAAATAATTCTATAACTAAAATAATGTATCAAATATCATATAAATGTGTTAAATATAAAATTATATCTATAAATTAATTTTCAGGATGGATAATGACTTATATCCATTTGTGAGGCAGTGGGACACTATTGGCACAATCAAAGATTTCATCTCCCAATTGAAAGAAGTGGGGATAGAAGAGGATTATTCTAGTAAATTAATAACATATAACAATAAAAGAGGTAATTTTGTGATTATATTTTAATTGTGTATTAATATTATAAGGTGTTAAAATAAGATTAAAATTTAAAATGACAGTAAAAACATTACCTCTTCCTCATGAAACCTCATTATGTTTAATCCAAATCCATACTAGATTGACATTATTACCAAAATCATTCCTAGAACATTTGCATAGAGATGTATGGAAGGGATTAAAATTGTTCATGGATGAATAAATTGATTTTTGAAGTATTAATATGGGTATTTAGGGGGGATTTTTACATTTGGGGATAGTAAACACAAGGAATTTTAAAAAATATCAATTGATACCCAAATATTTCTTTTTATAAGACTCAAAAATGGGTTATTCACAATATTTATAGATGATATTGACTATATATGGCCATAAAATATAATATGGAAATGTTTTAGGAAATTTTTAACCCAAATATTTTTAGTTTAACCCCATGTAAACCTATTTTCACTTTAACCGTGGTAATACAATTTTAATTTTTTTTACTATTCATATGGGTAAACAATTTAATTGGAATTATTATATAATATAGATTGGTTTTAATGCAGATATAGAATAAATATTATTAATTACAATTAAAAATATTGTAAGAATAAAAAAAATATCACACATGATATGAAAGGGTGGTATTCCAATGGGAATTTTATCATAAGTATAAAATGGTTTAATAATAAAATTAAATAGAAAATTGTTTCCAACAAAATAAATTAAATAAATTCAAATATATATGAACTAATTATATTTTAAAAAATATATATAACATATCGATGTTAATAATTAAAATTAAATGGTAGTTTTTAATTAATATTTGTATTTTTTAGTAATCATAAAAAAAATTAATATTTTTTAAAAAAATCAAAAAAAAAACGAAAATATAATCTGTACATGTATATTTAAAAAATTATGATCACATTGTAAAATAAATTTTCAAAAAGGGATAAAAATTATGTTCATGTTAATTTCACATTGAATGACTTCACCGTTATTTAGTAAATGTTAATTATTTTGGAAAATTTTTATAAGTCATATAGTTCTTATATTATTCTTTATCAATGTAAAAAAGCAAAATATATTTTATACCTGTGTAAATAATATAATTTTCATAAATAATTTTTCATTATTCTTACCCAAAAATATAACTATTACGTTATAATGGTCATAATAATATTTTAATAGAGTATCACATTTTTTTAAAATTCGTTGGTTATCCCATTACATGATATAAAAAATATTGAATTAAAATTAAATGAAATATTAAAGAAATTATAATGGGATTATAATTTTATAAAATATCAGTGACTCCTATCATATATTATATTAAATCTTATGTTTCTTATATAAAAACTATTGGGGATAGAAAAATGTGATAGTTATTAATCTCACAACTGAAGAAAAAAATACTCTCAAATAAAAACGTTCAATTCTTCAATAATCTTTTCAAATAAATATTTCTTTATTTATTAAAAAAACATATTTTATTCACCTTTTTTCAACACACACATTTTGTCAACTATATTTTCCCCTTTGTTTTTTTAATGATATTCCATGAATCTATTTTCATTATCTGATCAAACGTGTCATTCAAAGCATCTACTCGTTCTTTTTGTTCAACATCCTATAAAAATGATTCTAGTTCAACATATGAGAATTTTCAAGTTATATTTTCGTTGATTATTTTTATTATAGTTTAAAACAATGATATATAATTTCCTATATTATTTTCAGAATCATCATGTTCCTATACAGTGAATCAATTTAAAGATTTGGTTTATACTTCAATTCCATCACCACATGATTCTTCTAAATCTTCATTCACCTCTTATCTATCAAAATTCATCTTCTATTTATAAATTCTCATTTTAATTCATTATATTCTCTTCAAAAATATTCCCAATAATAGTTTTTTTATGAATTTGGGATTTTTATCAAAATTAAAATTAAAATTATCGAATAAATTTTGTAAATATTTATTCCACATTAATAACTTGTTTTATTAGGATAATATCACATGAAAATTCCATCCTTATTATTTTCATCAAATATTAGATGATTCATATTTTTTATCATTATTTGGTAGGGACATAGTAATTTTTTGAAATATTTCAATGAATTCATTATCTTATGACTCATTTAATTGGAAATAATTTTAGATTGTCATAAATATAAATAACTCACATTTACATGTATTGATTTATTTATAGCATAACTAAACAATAAAATAATATTTTTATACAAATCCATCATTCTACTCACAATTTCGTATAAAATTCTATTTTTCAATTCTAAATTTATTTTTAGGGGTCAAAGGACAACTATTATAATGTAAAATTCCATCATTCTTTATTTTGATTAAATATCATTAATTTTGTACTCATTTTCATTATTTATATTAAATTTAAATTTTCATATTCAAATTTTTATTTCCACACCTCTTATAAAAATTAAAAAACAAATCAATATCTATTGATATATTCTTAATTAAGATAATGATTGTCATCTAAGTGAAAACCTTAATAAAATTAAATAATTAAACATTCCATTGAATTCAATGATATCTCATTTCCTTCATAAATCAATGTGAATAATCTCAGGATATCTAGTAGATTAAATTTTATATTTTAAATTTTTATACTTAACATTTACACTTTCTGAGATATTGTAAAAACATTATAATGTTTTCATTTTATTATTGGAATCGTTCGTATGGAATCTAATTAGGTTTTTTTATTTAGAATTTTCATCCCAAATGGCCAAGCCTATGAGGAAATAGTTTATTTTCAAAATCATCAATCAAAAAACATGAGTTATCAAGTTCTCAAATTTGAATGTGATTTCAACAGGTTCATTCTTCCATGGTAAAATCATTACATCCTTCCACAAATCTAATAATGCATAAATATTTTTTAAATATTGCTTATTTTCCATTTTCAGAATGTTGTTTCAAACTGAATAATTTTTTCATGATACTATTGACACATAAAACATCCTTAGATTCCAGTCTCTCAACATCAATATCATCTATTCATATTCTACCGATTTTGAATGAACTATCATTTCCTAATGTGACTTCCCATCCATCCCGATTTTTAATATCATACATGATTTTATATCACTTATCATGTGTGAGGAAGAACTGATATGAATAATATTTGGTTTTTTTGTTTTATATAATTCAATGTTGTCTCAAAAAATGGAAGGATATTTAATTTTTTTTATTCAGAGATTTATTTTCTTTCCATTAATAAGAGTATTTTCCTTGAATAATAGTCATAAATTCTTTATCAAAGTGTCCATCTTGAACACATCTTTGAGAAATATCCTCTAGGTAGTTAAACTAGTTTTTCTATGGATAAATTCAAACATCATCTAATTCCTTCAATTACTCATGCATTTTACTATAGATACTCACAATGATTTTAATATTTTCTCCCTTATTTCATACTCACATCAAGAAAGCGACATTTCTATATAACAATTATAATATTTGTGGCCAAATATACCATTATATTAACAATATTTACTAAATCTCTGTATTATATTGATATGTGATAATTATCTATAATTATTTTATACATTATTATTAAATAATTCTATTTTTAATGTCCTCCTAGAATTTGGAAAAATTATGATGGATATTTTCCTCAATTTTTTTAATGTAATATTTTTATAATATATATTTTTTATCATGGATTTCAGAATATTTATTATAAAAAAACTAGATAGTAAAATCACAATAAATTTTATAATTTATTGGATGGTATTTACCTGAATTCATACAAAAATATATCAATACAATGTGGGATGATCTAGATTTATTTTGTAAATCCCTGTAGATTTTTTTTGTTTCAAATGAGTCATTCAACCTTATTAGGTTTCAATTTGGTTTTAAAATACTCAACATCCTATTCAATATATTTATTATTAAGCCATTCCACCAACATTACTCACTCATATTATTTAGGTTTTTTTCGCAATAAACTGGATATAATCATTATCCTATTTATTGGCATCTTTCCTTCTTTTATTTTATTTTATTCACACTTTTATAATCAATATGTGGTTTTGGTTGAGTTTTTTCTTTTCTCTACACTAGAAAAATTTTCATTGCTGATTTGATATTATCATTGTAATTCTTCACCAAATTATCCATCTTCAATATTTGATGAATCATTAATATTGAAAATATTTTATTTGAAGGATTAATTTTTTAAAAATCAATTACCATATACAGAACATTTATTAGTACATTTAATCTCAATTTTCTCAATATATTACTTTCCTATTTTTCCATTGAGTGTTTTCTTACAACTATTGGTTTTATGATCTTAAATTATGATTTATTGATATTATTTAACTAATGATTTTCATTTGGGTGTTTTCATATTCATTAATGTTAATTATGGTAACATTCAATGAAATATGACCAATTATTCAAAACAGATAACATTTGAGTTGATGTTTTCATACATTCATTAATAAACCTCTCTAATTATACATATATATGATATATGTTATCTTATCATTCATTTCACCACTATTTTTTTATTATGAATCTATAAGAACACTATTCTCTGTTTTTTGAAATTTTTGCGTACTGATTGCTTCTGTACCAATTCACCCGGGATAATTATTTTAAATTCTAGATAATTATGAATTTCAAAGTACCAATAATGTTTCACAATTAATGAATGGATTGATATATATTACATTATAATGAAATAATTTTAGACATAAACATATATAAGATATTTCTTGTGAGTTTCTTTATAATGGTATAATCTTCCCAAGAATCTCAAAATACCCCAATGTTGTAATAAACATCATTAAATCTAGTGAAATAATGATTGATTTTATATTTATCCCTTGTCATAATGTATTGAATGTTTATTTTCATTATTTGTAACATTTTTTCATATATATTGGATTTTCCAATGAAAATACATTTGATCTAGTGGCCATTTTCTTTTTTAGTTTTGAGATATATCACCTTTATAATGAAATTTTAAAACTAAGTTATAAAATAAAATTTCTATATTTTCTATACACCTCAATGTTTCTATTGAATAAAAAATTCATTTCTATATTTTTTTCTAGTTCGATGAAACTCAATATCCACTTCATCATTAACTTCCAGGATCAGTGAAGAAAATAGTGTATCATTCTATTTTTCCAACATAGATAATTTTTTCCATCGAATGTATGAATATAATTTCAATTAACTAAATATATATTTACCATGATATGTATTTAAAAAAGGGAATCCTTCCATTTAAACTAATTGATGTACCAGAGGATCATTCAATTACTATGAATTGGTGGTGGGATGAATCAATGGATGATATTTTTATATTTATAATATTTAAAATTTTAACATCTATAGATTTTTAGGGACATTTCCTTATAAGTATTTATAAAAATCACATATGTATGATTATATGTTAAATTAAAATCTCATTTCGGATTTACAATGTTTTTAATTATAATGAGAACCTATATCATTTCCATCGGTAGTCTCAAGAGTCTATGGAAATTTCCTATTGGTAATAAGGAAATATAACTTCATGCAAACTCCCATTAGTCTCATTATATCAAAAAAATATGTGATTTTAAAGAAACTCAATTGTTTACAATAGTATGATAAAAAATAATGAGCATGCAAATATATATAAATATTTTATCATTTTTCTCCCGGGGATTGTCCTGAAATTTTTATTTGTATATCTATTATATTTATTCTATAAATAAATTTTTATTTTGTGAAATATTCTCTATGTCCATAATAGTTTTTCTATTAGGAATAATTGAAACTATGAATTTATAAACTGTGTTCTTTTTTATTTAACAAAATTATTATGCCTCATTAAATATGAAAAAAAACACCATACATTCCACAATATTAGAAATCTATAAATTGAATCATTGATTAATTCTGTAAAAAAAAGACTATCCAAATCTCTTCATCAACATGAAACAAAAAATTGTTTAGAAAATCATATTTTACTAATATTTTGTTTCATTTTGACTTGTTTATATGACTGTGTAATAAAAATTATATTATAATTTTCATAAAATTACAAAGGATCTCTGTAAATATAAATGTTCTAAAACATATACTATTATCCCTCCAAAATAAATTCCATTAGACTCATCTAAACTATTCATGAATAATTATGAAGCATCAAACATACCTTATAAATTTACAACCATTTTCAAATATAATGAACATCAATGATTAAGGAACATATACCGATATTGTATAATATAATGAAATTGAATCTTTTTGAAAGAAAAAAATACATAAAATCAATTTTGGATCATCAAAAAATATAATTTTTTTTGAAAATGATATCTTAGAATATCATTAGGAACTCTCATTTTGATTGATCCTTTTTCAATCATCTCTTATTGAAATTGATTCATATTTATACACATTTTGTCTGATGACAAAACATTTCTAAAACCCATCAACATTCCATAGATCATCGTTTTAAACTGTAAGGTTTTCTATTCATAGAAAAAATCACACTATGGGATTATTCATGAATGGTTATCTGATTGTTTTCATTATTAATGCTCATATGATTAATATCCTAAGGAATATTCTCATGATGTAAATTGATCAACGAAAAAATTCTTTACTTTTGGAATTGAGAATGCAGTGGATTCCCCAAGAGATGTTTTTTTTTAAAAAATTCCATCAACAATCAACATAAACATGTCGACGTTGGGGAACAGTAGCCTGTTATTACCCGAGGACCACACATCGAAGATTTTATGCACAAAATAAACCATAAAATACCAGGTTTAGATCTATATTTGCATGTGACGTCTGCTCATCGTTGGCAATCACTACTCGAAGAATCCAAAGTCAAATTCCTCTAGATATCCAACACATGATTCACGTAATCCACATTAGTGTCCTTCGTCGTAAAGTAGGTGCTAGAACGGAATTTCAAAGAAACATTCAACACTCCAATGAGTGCCACATCACATCGCTAGCGATGCCTGAGAGAGGGCTCGATCCGAACTCCATAGATCCAAAGCCTCTCTCTCTAGATTATGGGAGAGAAGGGAAGAGAGATAAGTATCGTGAATTGTATTTTTCAAAATCCCCTCCTATTCTATTTATAGTGGTTAGTTTAAATACCTGTTATCACCTCAATGACACAGAATAATTAACGCACTATCTACAACATTTTATGACTACTAAACTCATCCATAAATTTTATTATCATTTACTTGTAATATATTAAAATATATTTCACGATAATAATTATGTCATTAACTGAACTCGTCGTTCCCATAAATATTAATTGTACCATGAATATTTAATATCCATCAATTAATATTTTGCATGTATTTGTGAAAACTAGTAAATAAATAAATTCAATACTCATTATTCTAAACTCAAATAATATGAATTTATTTATTTCATTGGTGATTGTTTAACTTTGGAAAAATATCAGATCTCTGTGGCTGGGCCCACTACGTCCAAAACTCTTATTCAACTGAATATGGTAGATTCTTGAAGACTCTATTGTGTGTGACCCTCTAAGCCCATATCTCAACAATATTGATTAGTATTCACAGACCAAGAGCGGGATCTAGCAACCCATCATGGCCTTTGAAGAGAAAAGTATTTTCACAATAGTGACAACCAACCTATAAACCCGCACTATGTAATATAATCTCTCTATCGGTAATATCTCATAAAGAAGGTCTCACTCTCGTTTCATCACTATTTTATTACTATATTGTTTGCTGATTTAACTAGATTTATTTACCCCTGACTGTCGTGACCACGGTCTTATAAAGGTACTTCCATCCATATCAACCTGGACTGAGATATATTACATCAGTAACCAAAAAGTGACAAATCCCTTCTTAACCATTCAACCAATATCATGCCACCAATGAGGCACCCAATAAAAACTACCTAGCCACGAATTCAGTAACATGGTTTTCTTATTTCATCAAAGTATGTAATCAATTGACATACATTTTTAATGATCAAAATCTAGGAGAACATTACACATGATCTTAGATAGGAACATAAAATGACAACCGAAACATGTGGTTTTCTTATTGGAGGATCAATCCTGATGATATCACTACTAGATATCACCAAGTGCAAACATCATGAGAAGATGTTTCAATGCTTTTGAGCCCCTAGAACCTGATAGTCAAACAAATAATGTATCCAGTCGGTAAGATGTATCTAGAACATAGATCATATATTTTAATATTAATGTTATAGTATCTAGAGGTTCACATTATAGCCTGGGAACTACTATAACCTTTTGATAAGATAAATAATATTTGGACATTACCATTTCAATAGTGGACGCAGAAGAGTTTACACAATAATGGTAAGAAGACATTATGTATAGCTAACTGTATACATGATATGGTAATAAAAAGAAGTGAATAGTTGGGTCCAGTTTACCCAATATATAAATACAGCCACTTGCACTAGATACAACATGATAACCAAACGTGTTATCTACTCACATGATGAAAATCATCTTTCTATTGAGTAACGGCATTAGATACTGGGTCCGCCACAGTTTTTCAGAGTGGCTATTTGGCTATAGCGACCTCATCTCCTACAGTAAAACTTTTCAAGAGATGGTATCCCGAGTACATTCCTTATTGTCCATAGTTATAGCTTGACATCTTGGATAGTAAAAATATCATAACTTATATTATGATAATACTATTCCCACCAGGTGAAATTACAAGAAACGGAACAAATCATTTCTTTCAATAACTACTTCTTCACTTCCCTGGAAGTTGCGACGTACTCGGTCTTTGTATGTATGGGTACACCTAGAATATATGAGCTTTAATCGCTCATCACAATTACCATACAACAATAATAGATCTCTTGATCTATGGAAGACTAGTTTATGTCCCTAGAAAACTAGTACTCTTCTTCTCCACATACCAGGTACGTATCTTTTGTACTTCCGAAGTACAATTAGATATTTTTGATTTCATCCCTTGAAGTGCTCTTGGATATAACTAAAATATACCCAATATACCCTGGTAATATCTGTTTTTGTACATATCATCGCATGTTTGATTGATCCATCGCTCCGACATATGGATTTCAACTCACTATATTTATCTCTTCCCATGTCACATAATAATCAACATGGAGATATTATTCCCTGTGACATATGCAAAAATTCATCTCTTGAATTGTTCCAATATGTATTCTTCAATACAATGTCTCTATATGTACGATTGACTAGGACCAAGCAACCGAGAGATATACCTTAGTAGATCATGTTCCCTAGAAAATATGATGATATATTATGTTAATAATTGAAGAATAGATTTTATATTGATCTTATCTAACTATGAGACCAATTCCTATTTTCGATATGTTTCCAATATTTTTTTATTAGAAAACCATCGCGCTCCCACTAACCTCTGGTAGACACATGGAAAAAATTTGTTTTAAAGGTATATTCTATGATAATTTTTCTTACTTTAATCCTAAAATGGATTTCAGTTACTTGAAACAATTATTAGGATTTTGTGACGTGACCATCCCATTCTGGTTGCATTGTAGTGACACCATCCTTGATTTGTGGTCATCACATCCAATTCTAAATAATTTGATCATAAATATTAGCTACGATAAGTAAAATTCCATTGGATTTAGGTATAACAACTTGTTGAAACCAATCGAGCCTTATTGGTACTACACTTGTACAATCAATGTATCAAATCAATTGAATACACACCCCGTTATTCAAAAAAATAATCCCTCTTTGCACATTGATACATTGAATCCATTAATTGAGTTTTAGTTAGTCTTATAAATTCTAGCGAATTCCATAAATGGCTTAGTTGTGTGAAATTTTATTCATATTGAACAACAGATCACTGACTCTGATGAAAATAAAAACCATCACCATGATTTTATCCTTCCTGCGTAGTATGTGTCTTCAGAACATACATTGTTTCACATGAGCTTGTGGAACTAGTTCCTATGCCAGGTATTTGGGCATCTTGAGCATTGATTAAACACTAGTCAATATAGATGCCACTATCTCTAATAGATATGTGCACCCTTATATAGAAGTGAAGTATTTTTTTTGACTACCTACTCTTCTATCTTTGGGATTTACGTAACATTCTAAAAAACTGTTATGATTATTACACAAAATGCACAATGTGGTTGTCTTGGGACATGTTTGATTATTTTCGAACAAGCTACTTGCATACAAAAACGTGTACATATGAAATAATGGATTTATATCATACTTTCACTCTTATGATGTCCATTTATCATTATATTTGGCATAAGGTTGTGGGATATTGCCATTATTTTCACAGAATTTCATAAAATATAATGTAAGTTTCTGCTAGTTAGATATTTGATATTACATACATCAATACTTTGATTCATAAAATGTGCATTTAGGAATTACTCCATGCTACATTCTATTGATCAATGTTGATATGTAAGACTTCATCATCAATCCACTTCATTAACATCAATGTCATGGTGTTGATAAGGTAATGTGAATTTTGGAATTTCACCATGCTATGTTATCATGATTGAGGAATTCTTAGTCAAGATATTCTTCGGTATCCCAAGCCGAAGTAACTCATATCTCATAACCATGAAAATAATCCACTTTATTATTCCATAATTTCATATAGTAATCTTATGAAGCATATATACCTCTATCTTATACGTGGGATTGATCGTGCTTACTTGTTGAACTATATCCAAAAGCAATGTAACATACCATTTTTTCTAAAGGATCTTTTTTCCAAAATAATGAAGAAAATAATAACAAAAGTATTTAGTTGTGTCGAGCCTAAATAACATACTTGGTATATTGATGACATTCACTTTTAGTATTACTTGAAAAAGAATTATATCGTCACAACTGGGTATAAGTATTACGTCTATATTCATCACTAATTACTTATGATTCATGTATCATTGAACTAATGATCGAGTTTACCAAAAACTACCTTCATTCTAGAACCTGAATGAATGTATCTTTGTGTCCAAGGAAACATGAGATTTATATTTTTGGTTATACTCAATAATAGTTCAACACGAATCCTTCATTTGTCAATTAAGAAGTCATGTACTTCTCATCACTGGCCTATGTATCACCCTTTCGTGGCCACATGGAGAATACACCTGCTTCTAGTAATGTTTCCATACATATAGTGTTAATGTATTTAAATAATCATTTTTAAAAATCATATAGCATTAAATACCCAAGTAGTAAAAGGATACATTACATTGATGAATATTCCTAATGTAGAAGCAAAAACGTGTTTCTTTAAATCAGTTTATTTCGTTTAAACTTCTATAGTATTATTTTATAATATGCAATGTAAATAACCATTGTTAATACCTCATTAATTGAAGGACATTGTGAATGTTTCATTTTCATTAAATGCCTTTGACATTTACACATTGTCTTTCAATTTATCTACCATAAGAAATAAAGCATATTTGTATTTTATTATTATTATCTTGAAAAATCATACCTAAATTGGTAGTGTAGTATTTACTATATATTGGGTCATTTTGTAACTTATAATGAGACTTGAGTAGTGTAGTGAAAATGATATTTAATGATCATGATCAATCTTTAAATTTACACATGTTTGTGTAAACATCTCCTTATTCATATCATTTCTTCACTATCTCCATGAAAACTTCTTGGAGATGAGACTTTATATTATGTCATCTATATCCTAGTGTAGCGACCACAACTTACACCAGACATTGATGAAAGCATAATGATATAACTATCATATGCTTTGTACATTAGTTTCTTTTAATAAATTTTCACCCTCGCTTCTTGAGGTAGTTTAACCATGTTGGGGGCACTGACACCTTGAGTTTCCTATATCATAGTACAATGCACATGCGCCTGTACAATTCATGGATAGTCGTGTCAGTGTGGACATTAATGTTGACCATTATAATATCTTTATTTTAATCGGGTGGTATAACATGCCATTTTTTCTCAAAAATGAATTTTAACATATTAGTAAACTTCATCTGCATTACCATTTTAGACATTTTTTATTAATTACGTAAATCATCTAATGTCTCCCACTATTTTATCAGATTCTAGGAACCCTCTATGCTAGAACCAGAATACACTGCCGCTTGATTATTCTTGTGGAAAGGAACCCGAAACCACCACTCATAGTCTAGAAGCAATGGTTGTGCCACTACTTGGAGGGTTCTAGGAATGATTTTGGATGCCCGACCGCTTTAACTTCTGGCTCTTCGATCGGTTGAGTGTAGCCACAGCTTCTTAAAATTAGAACCTGATTTATACAACACTTGCCTCTAAAATTGCTAAAATCTTGCTATGGTTATTTCATTGATACAATTTTAGTTAAGTGAACCCTATCATTCTTATAAGGACTCCACGGTAGTAAGAGACACCCTCAGCTATGGCATGACCTTCTCCTCAAACAGTTGGTTTTGTCAAAACTTGAATGAAAGAAGGCGATTATGACTTCATATATATTTTGAGGGTTTTATTATTTTTAATGTGATGAATGAAATCCTTTTCTATTATTTATAAGCATGTACTATGTGATCACAATCTTAACTAAACATGATAGTAATATAAATTTCATCAGGTCACATGTTCATTTTATCTTGCATGCTTTTTTTGTTATTCTATGTGATTGAGAAATAAATTACCCATTCGTAAAATAATAAACCATGGAGAAATAAAATGATAAACCTGATCATGAGCATGTACAATGGGTCGATTCGTAGAGTGAATAACAGACCAACTGAAACCCTAGGGTGTGAGTACCTCTAGTCGTGTGGCTTGCAACCTGAATAGTAATGTATTCTCATCCATTTCATCCAACTCCAATCTGGTGCATCACCGTCAGTTGGCCCGATGTGTGTTAATTGTCATCTCGACATTATACAACATAACTCGCATGCAGGCATGGGGATCCCGGGAAGTAAAATTGTAATTCTGGCAATGGGCACACATGCCTTTTTTTAATGTTTGAGGTCGAACCCTCGTTTTATTATTTAAATCAAATAAAACATTAGACATGGTAGAGGGAGATCCATTAAATATCCTAAAGTCCTAATGCCAAGGGGTCTGAATACTAGGCCTAAAAGCATATTTTTTGGGCCCAAAGGGCCCCTCGGTGAATAGTACGTCTACAACACCTCGGCTCCTACAGTTCATGATAGAGTATCACTTCTATAGTCTCTGCTACAATGCCTCCACTGCTACAGTTTCCTCGCCTCTACAGTTTCTCCACTGTTACAGTACTGTTACAGTACCCTTCTACAGTGCTGCTACAGTACTTGAAAATTAGTCCCCACCCAGATTTGATCCTAAGTCTTTTAGATGCGAACCAGGAGCCTATAGAACTAGGGTATAGGATCATTGGAATTTAAATATAATGACTCTGAGAGGAAATACATAAAACATATTAATTTAATTAAACTAATTATTACATAACCATAGAAATAATTAATTAATTACTTACTAACTTAAATGAAATTTACCCGTCAATCATTGGTCGGTCTCTTGATCTTGATCAGTATACACATTAAACATATATATGTTAAATAAATATAGAATAAAATTTTACATTAATTAAAATAGATTCGAGGGTATTTAATTGAATTAAAAACTTCACTATTGTATTTAATTCAATTTTACGTCATTCAACCCTGATTAATTAATTTAATTTTAGAAAGAAAATTATATTTATTAATTAACATAATTAATTTCCCAATTAAATTAATTAGGCAGAATTTATAATTTAATAACGAAAAAATAATATTAAATTCATTTATTTATCAATCATAATTTAATTAATTAATTTAATTAAATTCTGAATAAATTAAAACACACGGACCCTTAAAACATTGTGCAGAGGTTCTACGGTTTGGGGTGAACCTACACAGGCCCAGTCTCGGGTGTACCGACCCAGTGCAAGGGCATTCTAGACAAGTCAGGGCCGCCCAAATCTGTTTTTGGCTGAGAAAACCGGTGTTGGCTTGTTTCGGGTCAAATTTGATCGATCCCCTTGTAGATGGGTTACCTGACGGTGGTGTACACCGCGCTGCGGTTCCAGTAGAGAAGCAAGTTCAGGGGGGAGGCAGTCGGGGATTCTATTATAGCTGCCGGGGTGGTCCGCCACTGTGGAGAAGGAGGAGGCAGGAGCGGTAGGGCAGCGTGGCAGGTCAGGTGAGGCGGCGGGCTGGCTTGGATTCCCGGCCTGGTGCGCCGTGTCCGGGAGTGGCCCGACACGCCTGGTAAACCGGCGGTGTAGCCAGGAGTTGGCATCACGCGGAGGACAGTGAGATGCCACCATAGTTGGGGATGGCTGTGGGTCACAGCTAGCCATGGAGAGAGTGATCTTCATGGTGGAGGGCCTATCCAGCGTAGTGTCGCTCGCCATGTGTGGGGTTCCTGCAGGTCGCGGGAGGTCGCACCATTACCTGATACAGTGGGTCACCACGAGAGGGAGACCACATGGAGGAGGTATCCATTGAAAGGGTTTCAGCGGTATGATATAGTGTTGCTGCTGGTGCCAGCCTCTGGAGCATGACGCAGTGCAGAATGGGACGACGCCAGGAGCGGCCGAGGTAGTGGACTGCCGCTGCAGCGAGAAGGAGTCGAGGGCGGAGGGCTAGAGGGAGTCCAGCACCTGGTACACCAGGTCTGCCGACACTGCAGGAGGACCGATCATAGGGTGGAGAAGGGTGTGAGGGCCTGAAACAGTTTCTTCTGATAGAGGAGGCCCCGCGGGGAAGGGAGAGGCGGCCTCAGCGGGTGGAGCTAGTGCGGGGCGGCGCGACAAGGCTGGGTGGGTGGCCTGGGTGTGCAGATATTATAATTATAATTATTATAATAATACTATTTTATTATAATAACTTTATAATAATAATAATAATTAAATTTTTTATGAAGAATCTGGTCCTGGAAAACACAATTCTGGCAATCAGAATTCCATCGGGGTGAAGAGTACTTCCGATTTAAAACATCGGATGGCCGTAGATTGGTCATCCTATATCGGATTTAGATACCGTCTATAGCAATGGAACCAAAATGACACCCTCTTCATTAATTAATGAAAATTTATTTTATTTGGCTTAAAAAAAACACATGTCCCTTTGATACCACATGTTGTAACCAAGCGTGCAACGGAAGCCATAAACAGGAGGATTTTTAAAAAATTTCATTCGACAGTCGACGTAAACATGTCGACATTAGTGAACATTTGCCCGATATTAGCTGAGGACAACAGGAAGAGGATTTTATGAACAAAAAAATCATAAAATCCATAGTTTAGATATAGATCCGCGCATGACATCTTCTCATCGTTGGTGATCACTACTCGAATAATCTGAAGTTCAATTCCTCTATATTGGTCACACACACTTCACAGAATCTGTAAGAGCACCGTTCATCGTAATCCAGGTGCTAGCACGGAATTACTATGACACCTTCGATGCTCCAATGACCACTACATCGCTTCACTAGCGATGCCTAAGAGAGAGCTTAATCCGAGATCATTGGATCCAGAGCCTCTCTCTCTAGATTATGGGAGTGAAGAGAAGAGAGAGAAGCGCCATGAATAATACTTTTCAAAAGCGCCTATACTTCTATTTATATTTAGTTAATTAAAATACTCTCTATCACCTCACCGACCCCGAATAATTAATGCACTATCAACGACACTTTATGACTACTAAACTAAGCCACAAATATTATTATCATTTACATGTACTATATTAGAATATATTACATGATAATAATTAAGTTATTTACTCGACTCATCATTCCCATAAATATTAATTGTACCTTGAATATTTAATATCCATCAATTAATATTTCTCATGTATTTACCAAAACTCGTAAATAAATAAATTCATTTATCATTATTCCAAACTCGAATAATATGAATTTGTTTATTACATTGGTGACTGTTTGACTCTGGACAAACCTCAGACCCCTGTGGAGGGGTCCACTATGTCTAAAACTCAAATTCAACTGAATAGCGTAGATTCTTGAATACGCTATTATCTGTGACCCTCTATGCCCTTATCTCGACAATAGTGAATATTCTTAACAAACCAATAGTGAGATCTAGCAACCCATCATGGACCTTTAAGTGATAAGGATTGTCACAGTAGTGACAACCAACCTACAGACACACACTATGTAAAATAATCACTTTGTCAATAATATCTCATAAACCAGGAAACACTCTGATTTCATCACCCTTTTCTTACATTATTGTTTGTTGATGTAACTAGATGGATTTACCCTCGACTACCATGGCCATGGTCTTATAAAGGTACTGCCATCCATATCAAAATGGCCAGAGATAAATTAATTATTTAACCCGAAAGAGACAAATCCTTTCTTGACCATTCAACCAATGTCAGCCACCAATGATGCACCCAACAAAAAATACCTCTCCATGAATTCATCACAATGGTTTTCATCTTACATCAAACTACGTAATCAAGTGACATACATTGTTAATTATCTCATGTTAGGAGACCATTACACTTGATCGTAGAATGGAACATCTGATGAAACTCGAAACATGTGGTGTTCTTATTGGTGGGTAAGTCCTCTTGATCTCACTAAAAGAGATCACCAAGTGTGAACTTCATGAGAAGAAGTATTAATGATTTTGAGCCCCAAAAAACTGATAGCCAAACAACTACTATGTCCAGTTAGTAAGATGTATCTAGACCATATAACACATATTTTAAATTTAATGTCATAGTATCTAGAGGTTCTCATTATAGCATAGGAACTGCAATAACCTTTTGATATGACAATTAATCTTTAGACAATTCCATTTCAAAAGTGGATGCAAAAAGTATAAACTATAATTGTAAGAAGACAAAATTTATATCTAACTATATACATGATATGGTAATCAAACACATTGAATAGTTTGGTCTTGGACACCCACTATTTCAACACTTACATCACAAACCGCAAATTTCTTGTATCTTTGATTAAAAAAACCTTTCAATTTAATAAAATTGTTTATCTATAAACCTATATTTTCTTATTGCATATCACTTTACGCACTAATGCTGGTTGGAAACATTGTAGAAACATATAATGATTTTTTAATACATAATATTATTTATCTGATTAAATTATTATATTTTACTTTTTTATCTCCATTAAAATTTAAATACATTTTTAAATATAAATTCATGTACCACATTTTGTTTCATTCTTCATTTTATGAATATTCTCTAACTCAGTGAAAAACAATCACCAAGACTTTTCTTTGAGCTAGTTTTTTTATTATATGTATTTTGATCATTGAGGGAATTCTAAAAAAATTACATTTATATAAGATGATTAAAATTAAAAAACTATAAAATTATTATAAAAAATTTATCCCGTGGTATTTTCAAATAATGTTAGTATGATGTACAAATTAATTACATTATTTACTTTTTGTTGCACTTTTTGTAGAATTTTATTAAGGAAACTTGTCTAAAAATATATAAAATATTTTTTATATTCATAGATTTCGTTTTTATGATAAAAAATATAATATTTAGATAAAAAAATTTCCTATAATTTCATAAAAATTCTTTTTCAGGAATATTTTTCCAAATAAGATTCAATCGATCAAGAAACTATAATTTCAGTCTTCATATCATTAAAAAATATCAGAATGAATCAAGAAGTCATCATAATTTGGACCATTGATCAGTCACCATAACATTTTCTAGAATATATTTAACAGTATTTAACTCGTACAATAAAAATTTCAAAATTTTTGAGTGTCAAAAATTATTCTTTTCTATGAATTGAATAGTAAAATTTTCAAAACAAGTATATAGTATCATTCTCACCAAACATTCATATTAGTCATTTTTAAAAGATTTTAACAAATTCATTCAATATAAAATAACAGTTTTTGACAATTATAAAACATTTAATGCGAAAATACTAAATTATCATAAAAAACAATCAATGTTCGTTACATATAAATTGTGTATTATTTAATGAATATATAACTGGAGGGATTATATCAGTGTGTTTCCTTAGGATAACTCAACAAGAATCGATTCTGATTAAGTTAATCCCCAATTCACCCCATTGATGGCTTTAATCCACAAATTGAATCTATATTATAACTTCATTTACTATTTAGTATAGAAAAAATTAATTCCTTTCATGGGAATCGACTTTCCAATCATTACCATAACATACAATATTATAGAATACAATGTTTTATCCATATATTTACTACTAATTTATTATCATAATAGAATCTAAAAAACAGATTCCCTGGCCTCATACCAATTGAAGAGACATGGAAAAAATACATAAATAATACATCTTATTATATGGAAATTCAATACATATCGCTGTGATAAATTCTTAATACAAAATGACTGTTGGTTTTATGAATCTTTGATACATAGACAACTAGTAGATATAACATCTATATCATCTCCCACAATGTTCATCATAACTAGCACTTGTAATGGCCTAGACCTCTCTTGTCCATTTCATTGTAAAAATCTAGTGCCTATGGTGTTCCGGGAGGTCAATGCGACTTATCCCCAACACTTTTACAATTTCCCAATTCTAAAAATAGTTCCATCAGTGAGACTGATGTGAACAATTCCATCAGTGAGACTGATGGGAGGAGTTCCATGGGTGAGTCCAATGTGAAGAGTTCCATCTGTGTGACCGAGGTGAACAGTTCCATCAGTGAGACCGATTTGAAAAGTTCATTCAGTGAGATGGATGTGAAGTGTTCAATCAGTGAGACTGATGGGAAGAGTTCCATCGGTGAGACCGATGTGAACAGTACCATCTATTAGACAGATGTGAACAATTCCATCGGTGAGACCAATGTGAACAGTTCCATCGGTGAGATCAATGTGAAGAGTTCCATCGGTGAGATAGATGTTAACACTTCGATCAGTGAGACCAATGTGAATAGTTCCATTGGTTCGATATGTCATTATTTGACTAGTAACATTAGATCAGTTTGTTGTTCTGTGAATAGTTCCATCAAACCAGTCTGTTGTTCTTTGAAATGTACCATCAGATCGGTCTTACCTTCTGTAAATAGTACCATCTGATTGGTCTATAGTTCTTTGTAATGCTCCATGAGATTAATATGTCCTTCAGTGTATAGTTCCATCAGATCGGTCTCTCATTCTGTGAACAGTACCATTAGATTGGTGATTCCTTATGTGAACAGTACCATCTGATCGGTCTGTCATTCTGTGAAGAGTACCATCAGATCAGTCTGTCATTTAGAGAAAAATACCATTAGATTAGTCTGTTTTTCTACGATTAGTAAAATCAGATCGTTATGTCATTCAATGAACAACACCATCAGATCAGTGAGTCATTCCATGAATAGTGTTTCTAAGATTGGTTAGTCCATGATCGGTGAGTCCAGGATCAGTGAATAATTTTTTGAACAGTGTTTCCATATCGGTGAGTCCAGGATCGGTGAGTCATTTTGTCTACAGTGTTTCCAGGATCAGTGATTATAGTATCACTGAGTCATTCAATGAATTGTGTATACAGGATTAGTGAGTCCAAGATCGGGGAATCCAAGATTGGTGAGTCATTTTTTGAACAATGTTCCTAGGATCTGTGAGTCTAGGATCGGTGAGTGTACAGTGAACTAGAATCATGTATAGTGTTTCCAGTATTAGTGGGTGTACAGTGTTTCTAGGATCATGATCAATGTTTCTCGCATCTAGTAGTTTCACCCCTTTGATGTTTCCTTTGGTGTAAAATTCATTCAAGGCCTTGTTTTAATGGATTCAAGGCCAATTTAAATTTCATAACTCTTATATTAATTTTTATTAGTCATGGGATGCCTTTACTTGGTCAATCCATGTGGTTTAATGAAATCCTATTTTAATGGAAAATCCATATTATCTTAAACTAATGTTCTGTTATATCTTCTAAATGGATGAGATATCTTCCACCATTGTTCTACCATCTTGTTCCCTTTTTCAATATTCTCGAACCTTTCCTTCTTCCCATAGGTTCGGTGTGATTGAACATTAATCCTCATATTGTTTCCCCTTTATGTTTCATATTGCTACATGCGCACCCCCAGTTTTTGTGCAAGAAACAATGGTCAATCCTTCATTGATATAAGTAGTAATGGGAGGAGGCAATCATAATCCTTTGTGTGGATTGATCTTGTATAAATAACAACAAGAACTATTGAGGTAGTGGATTTTTTGCTTCTCTTATATTTTACGTACAACTGTATAGTTAGGTTGTTCTATCCCATTGGATCACAGTTGAATTGACATGATAAATATTTAAACAAGATAAATAAATTGATATCTATCGTAAGTTATTGCCTCTTGTTTTGCTAGATAGTGTGATATCTATGCTTTCGAGGTTTATCCTTTCATTCTTGATTAAAATTGGTAATGAATTTAAAGATGAAATTAATTTATATTTATTTGGATAAAGATAAAGAGGCTTGTAAATGAATCTGGTTCTTCTTACTGTAATTTGACGTTAATTAAATTGGTGCAATAAGAATGTTTAATTTCTTCTAAATGCTTAGTGGTTATGTTTACCACATTTAGAACCAATGAATATTAAATTGGTTAATCCAAGGTTGATTAATGAACTGGTTGTTTGATAAAATATAATTCCTTGTAGGGTTCTAAGTTACCCTCTTTCTTGTTTATGGGCCAGGATCCCAATTGATATGATGTTTGTTTTCCTACGGCTAGTGTTGTGATGTAAGCCTGGAAGGATGTTGTGATATGTGGGGGGGGGGCATGGAGGCCGACTGGTTGTGGAAGTAGTTGACACCAAAAGTGGATAGATGTTTTGTTTTATGCATGTGGGTGTCGGGGTGAACAGGAGGGATGATGAAATGGGATGGATGTGAATGCTTGGATTCTTATAGATTCTTAGTGGTTGTTTATTTTCTTTACTTTCCCCAATGCTCAAGGAATCTAGACATTCTTACCCTTCTTCCGAAAGAGGAAAATATGCACGATGTATGACACATGATTTTTGTGTTTCTCTTCTCAAGGGACGATGAGTCTAAGCACTTGCTATAGGTGGAAAAGACTCGACGGGTAGTTCATCTACTCACCAGGTCAAGCCCATTGTGTTTAGTAGAGATTTTTTTTCTCGAATGACTATGATTATGGTAAATTAATGTCGTGGATACATAATTAAATCAAGGATGTTAACCCATGGGGTTGGAGCTTGCTGGGATGGAATGTTGAGGGTACAATTTAAAGGGATAGTGGACTTCGGGTGTGATGGTATTGAAATATAATGTGGAAATTGATAATTGTTAATCAGTGTTTAGAGAATTAATAAATGTAAAGTGTAACTGATAAAAAGGGAATGAAGTAATGTATTAATGCTCTTAAAAAGATTTTGTGATTATATGATACCTAGTCTTAGAAGTGGAAGCCGGGAGTTTGAGAGATGTTAGTTGTTGTTGAGTCTAAAACTAGGTTAGGCCCATAGTGTGGTTGTGATCTATAGTATTTTCTATATTTTCTGTGTTTTTATACGCTAATGTACCCTATCAATTAGGGAAACTGACAACTCGAGGATTTTTATCATTGGGGGAGTGGTTTCCCTAAGATTCCAGTGGGAGGATGGATGACTGACGACCACCTTTGGCCCTAATCTCTTCTCTTTGTAGTTACTTGTGCTGGTAGGCACAATGGTTAGTTTTCCCCATATATGTGTGTAGGGGCTTGTAATGGCTTGTGGTTATTCACATACATATATTCTGGATATGGTTTCATATGGACTAATATAAGTGTAACATGTATTGGTTGTGTTATATTGAGGATCCTTTATGAGTGTATGGGCTATAATGGCTTGAGGATTAAAACTCGATGTAGGATACACATTATGTGAGCTATAGTGGATCTAGGAAACTACAAGGATACTTGTTTACAAGGACGTGGTGGTTTGGTTGCATGAGGTGCCTGTTGTGGTGCTTTTCCCATGTTTCTTAGGGAAATCCTCTTTGGAGAGAGATTCTTAGGACATGCGACATTGGGGAAAAGCGAAAAACCAATGGGGAAGTAGTAGCGGCATAGATTTGATATTCATTATTATATTATATATTGTCTTCTGCATTACATGGTGATAGTATTCATGGTGAGTCTAGGAACAGAGTATAATTATTTAGGTGATGGGTTAGTTTCACATGTTGTTCACTGTGCTTTAGCATTCTTTATTTACTTTTGCACGAGAGGCTTATGAGAGGATCCTACTAGCTAAACTATTATACTCAACCTATTTATATATAATTTTTTTTTCTGGTCACTTAGAGAAGGCTGGAAGTCAGGCTAGTTTCTACTCGCTTGGTGTTGGAGGAGCTGTTCGGACTTGTGGTTGTAGCTATTTTTAAATTCATTTGGGTATTTACAGTTTTTCTCTTTTAAATTGTAGTAGTTTGCATGAAATTACATATTTGTACATGGAATTTCATTAATATTTTAGTCTTAGTTGGAGTTGGTTGGTGTCTATCTTATATCTATCTTCCACATGTGTTCCTTTAGAGGGTAATTCATCCCATTTGTTTGTTTACTATACCCTATGTGCTAGTCGCCAACCAGGGGGCTACTGTTGGCGGGACTTGGGGAGACATTATCTTCCTACTCACATCGCTGGCCCAAGAAGGGTACAATTTCTATGGAGGGGGTCATTACAGAGTGGTATCATAGGGAGGTTGAGGGATTGGATGGAGTTTGGAGTTAGGCATAAGTGTGGTTGCATGGGTTAGTAGGGAAATAATTTCAGTCAAGTTTAAAAAGTGATGTAAACACTGGTGATCGGCTGAGACATAGGCATTAATGGCCCCTATGATTTAATGTATAGATATTTAAGTTTACAAAGGCTACTAAATGAGGCAATGCGAGTTTCAGGGTAGAGACCTAGGAAAGGATCATGCATCATTATTCTATGTGCTTGTGTTTGAATGGGTAGATCATGGGATTGGATAACCTAAAATGAATAAATGATAACAAATAATTAATTAATTATGAGTTTTCCATATTCTCAGCTTAGGATCTCTAACTGTTTTTTATTTTAGGTGTATGGCTCCAAGTCAACATCCTCGTCCGGATCGCATAGAAGATGACTAGTAGTCTATGCGACCAGATCACTGTCAGGTATAGGTTTATGATGAAGACACAGTGGGGAGGAACCTATGAGAGTTTCTGCGCAAGAGTCTGCAGAAGTATGAGGGCTCCGTTTCAGATGCAATCACAGAAGACTAGATGGTGCAGGTTGAGATAGGCTTTAGTTCGACCAGTGCTTGAATGAGCACTGAGTGTCCTTGGTTGTGACGACATTGCATAGAGTAGCTATCTAATGGTGGTTCTTCTTCCTTGATGATCGTAAGGAGTCAGAGATCTCATCGGAGGAGTTTGGAGACAGGTTTAGAGTCGTGTTTCATTCTTCGACCGCAAAGGCATCCAGTATCAAGAAGCTTCTTACCCTTCGACATGGGAGTTCTAGTGTGTGAGATTTTGGAATGCATTTTAGGAACCTTTTAGGATATTCTTTGGACTTGTTTCAAGATGAGGAGTATAGGTCGAGGCATTTCAATGAGGCTTTGCATCCATAGATCCAGTGCCAGGTCACCTCATTTATGATGAAGACATATCTTGAGGTACTGGAGAGGGAATAGGTTATCAATAGTTCATTGTCTAGAACATGATCATCATGAGAGGGGAGTCGTCATGATTCCTCAAGAAGCAGAGCTATGGTCTGGGGATCCCAGTTTTTAGGCCATAAGAGTTTCTGTTCGACTAGGGGTAGGTCCTAGCCCTAATGTAACGCCCTGACCCCAGTTTTCTAGATTCGGTGCATTGTTTTAATACATTGGTATGATTACAAGGAATCAAGTCCTGAAGGACTGATCGGTTTAGCAGTCATGGAAAATATATTACATACATGAATGTTACATTATACTTTAAGACATACAAAACAACATAAATAATCATTTATGAACACCATTATTCCCTTGGAATAACCCTACATATCAATCACAATACACTTCTTGGAATATTGGGTAAAATTTAAAACATTGAAAGGGGTGAGCTCAAATGCTCAGTAAGGGTAAGAAACAAAGTGGAAACTTTCATAAATAAGCATAAACATTTAAGGCAATGTATAACTAAAACAAAAGCCTTTTAAATTTGAACATCATCATAATATGGAATAAATAAAATTAAATAATTCCACTTACTTATTCACATAGATATTCTACTAGTCGAATAATCACAGGCAATATCAATAACCACTTTCATAATGATGGAATGCATAATGCCAGACTATCATAACCACATAGTCAAGGCCTCGTGCCAAGACTACAAATAAGATTTTTTCAAGGCCTTGTGCCAAGAGACTTGTTTTTCTCATAAGACCTACCGATGCATCGAGGAGCTATAGCGGAATCCACCCATCATTTATTAAGTCCAATGCATTCTTCAAATGAACAGGTTTAAACATAACATAAACATTCTTATTAAAACTACCATACGAAATGTCAATACTTTCTCCATAAACCATGAATGGTATAAAAATAACACATCCACAGTCAAATATATCACAGAAACATCAATAAAATATGGAAGTTTTTTATCATAATAAATAAACTTCAAATAATCTTAAAATCCATCAAAGGATGTTGACATAGATGAAATCAAAACTATTTGAGAGAAATATCTCTTTTATGAAATAATTTAAAAGTCACATAATTATAAAAGAAAACATTTACTTTGAAAATATTCTTTTAAGCTTATAAGGGAAGCTTCAACGATTTTATAACAGAGGAAAATAGGTGCACCCTCCATATAAGTTAAAAATGACATTCTTACCTTATTTCTATCAAAAAGGTTAAAAAGGACCCTGTTTGGAAGATGACGTAAAGATTCCTTCATAAAATTCTTATATAAAGTCAAACAAGGGTATAAATGACTTTAACCCAAATTCTGTAAAATAGTAAGTATTTTTTGAAATAAATTTTTAAGAAACATGGATGTGGATGATAAAGAGGTCCCAGTTGATATTTACGTATAAATAACCTCGGATAATGAAGATATTGTGAAATAAACCATTGCCTTGTACTTTTCCTTGGTCTAGGGTAGTTTAACCTCCTGTATAATAGTTAAATCATTGTTATTAAACAATAAAATAATCATATACAGAAATATGATATCATATATGATCTTTTAATATTGCTTTGTTAATAATATTTTAGTATTTTCGTCATTTCCGGTGTTCACTTACTTGTTTATTTATATGTTTTGTTACATAAGCCGTGGTTGTTATACATAGGTTGTATATTATTTATATGCAGAATGATATAAAATCCCTAAACATTATTTTTAATATGAAATGAAAGTTAGTCTTGAATGGATATGATGGGGAATGAATCTCATCGCGTTCGTGGAGACGGTAGTCCGTACGTACGCACAAACGCTACTTCCATTTCATTTTTCATTTTAATAGGAAAAAAACCCAAAGATACATAGGTATATTATTATTCCAGTATAATATAATATCTTATATATGTTACTTAAGTTCATTAACACCATACTTTATATGTTCCATGTTTGGTATGAACGAATCATATCACTTGGAGGGGGCCGTAGTCCGCACTTCCTCAAATGAAATTATCGTATATATATATACAACATGAAACGAATAATGGTATGATATAAAATAGAATTAAAGAAGATTATATATAAAATAAATATCATTAATATCATATTTAATTATATTTCCATCATAATGGCCACCATGAGAGGTAGTAGGAGATAATTGAACAATCTTCGTTTTGTGAGGCGTTTGGTTTCCATCCACAGAAACATTATATTCTTCACCCATTAGATGGTGGTGTGTGTAAGTGTAGTTATAATACTTCTCATAAAAATATACTAGTATATTTAGGATACTGGTTTTGTTACAAAAGAAAATAATAAGAAGAGTTTAGGGGCTGGAGAAGAAAAATAAATGAAACAAAGCTAAGAGAAATCGTTACCTTTAATTTGCGTAACTCCCTTTGGTTCAAACCAAAAAGGAATCTTAAAGTCTCTTATGCCTAAGTTAAGGATTCTAGGAGGATGAGAGGG
Organism: Viscum album; assembly: GCA_963277665.1. Lineage (NCBI taxonomy): Eukaryota > Viridiplantae > Streptophyta > Magnoliopsida > Santalales > Viscaceae > Viscum > Viscum album. The sequence goes on along the minus strand of OY728120.1, from coordinate 538,069,136 downwards.
ATGTATGGAGATTAATTGGGAAGAGTTTGTACAAGACAAAAGGCTTGATAGGTGTGAGGAATTGGTTAGAAGTGGTGTCCTTTTATAAGGGGGAGGATGGGCTCTTTAGAAAAAACCTAATGTATTATTTTATAATAAATTAATATTCTGTATATAATGGATACAAAATGGATTATTTAATGTTAAAGGTGGGTATGGGTCGAAAAGCACTCAACCAGTAGGTTTTAAACAAGTTTGGGTCACTATTTTACCCTTATCCTTTAGATTTAACTCTTAGTTAAATAGTTTGTCATTTACCATGTCTCTTTGTATTTTTATATTATATGGTTAATAAACCTACTTTAAATTGCCAAGAAAACCCCAAGTGTTTCATTAATGACATACCTATCATCATATAAGTATTTTTGCAGATAGTTAGATTTTGAGGAATATTATATCAATTAATAATATAATATTTGTTTTAAATACTCCTTTATGTCAATTTTGACACTATTTAATAATTGATTTTTTTTATAAAGTATTAATAACTTTATTAATTCAAAACAAATTCATTTAAACAATAATAATATGTCATATAATCCAATAAAATTTGGGAAATTTATTAAAAGTCTCAAAGTATATTTATTGGGGTATTTATAATATCAATTATTTTAATATTTCACTTTTAGGTAATTACTGCATCATCATTGTGTCATACATAAATTACATTATTTAATTTCTAAAATATTTAAATAAAATACCATTATGTTGGAAATTGTTTTAGATTTCTAATGAATATTTATAATCGAATTTATATTTTGTATAACCCTATATTAAAAATGTTTTAGTTATTAAACATTGATTTTCACTCTTTTAACTCTTCTTTGAATTAAATAATAATAAATGTCCTAATCTAATCCAAGTGGACCAAAGAGGTTCATATTTTATTGCTAAGGTTTTTTGGTCGAATTATAGTTATCCAATAGAAATAGGAAATGTCTTAGGGTAATAATAATATCATTTATACCCTTAATTACCCTATTTACTTTTTACCGCGGTAAATGAAAGTAAAAAAGTTACTATTCACCAAAAATTATTATTATCTTATTGAACCACATTTTACTCTTTGATATTAATCGTGTCTCTGGGATTTTCGAAATTCCACTCACAGAAGCGGAAAAATTATGTTTTATATGAATTTGCAAATTCTCCTAAGAGGTGGGTAAAAGACGGTGAAAAGTTCAACAAAATTTTTATATATCAAAAATTATTATAAAATTATTAAATTGAAATTATATAGGTATTATGTATATTTTTTTACATAACAAAAATTTAAATAAAATAAATAATTTTTTAAATAAAAATTCGGTTTTAAACTATAACTCAGTGTTTTTCACTATTTATCAAAAATTAAAAGTTTTCAGAAAAAAACCAAAAATTCACCCTAAGATAATTTTGATATTCCATTTTCAATAATGAAGTATATTTTACCAAATTAAAAACATAGAAGTTTCATTTATTAATTTAAAATTAATTCCCACTGTCAAAACCAAAAGGTGCATTTTTAAGAAATAATAACTACCAAAAGTTTGACACTTGTTTATGTCCAATTACATAGTGAAATTACTTACAATGACCATCATTGGATGAAATGGTAAAAATATAATCTATTTATACTTCCAAGCCATTAAATTGTTCAATTTAACAATATAAATTATTTTGATTTAAAAATTTGTTTTCGGTTAAAATATAGTTTTTTTTTCACTATTCACCCAAATATGAAAGTTATCAGAAAAACACCAAAATATTATCAAAACTAAATTCTTATGTCCCGATTCTAAAGAATAATTTTATTTTTTCAAATTGAATATATAAAAGTTTCAAATATTGGAATTAAGAAGGCTTCACCATTGAAAAGCAGTAAAATTGCATTTTTTGAAAAATACTTCTTTTATCTGAAAAAAATGTATATGTTCTTACATTATGTCTAAGAAACTCATAATATGGGTTCTAAAATTATAAGGATTATATAAAGTTCAAAATTCAGTTAATACTATTCATAACCGCTTTTGAACAGCTTGTTTGGAAAGTAATGGTGCTCTAAAACTCGGTGTTGTGTTTAGTGAAAGTTATTGAATTACATTGAAGAAATCACGTACTATGAAATCTTGGGGTGTTACATTATTCCCTCCTTTAATAAATTGAATTATCGCAATTTGAATTTTTTTTTTAAAAAAAGGTTGAAAATAAAAAATTCTTTTGGGAAAATCCAAATCGGAAATTAGTTTAGTAAAATTTATCCTTAATAATAGGAAAAGGGAAATGAAAGGGTCACCACCAAATTATGATATCAGTTAGGAAAACATTGGTGGAAATTAGAGGCATATAATTGGATGGAAAAAGTAAATATTTATAGGTAGTGATTGAGGTCATCAATCACAAACAAGTGTAAAATTGAGGGCCTTAAATTCATCAATCTATGACGATTTAAAATACCATCGGTTCAAAAAAAATATGGTATTAGGATAACACATATTTTGTTTTAAGATCCCTTCACTAAATTATAAGAATTAATTTCTTCATTGAATAAGAGAGGAAAAATAAATACCTAACATGTAGAGTCCCATTATTTAACTAAGTTCTACCACATAGTCATATTTCACTCTAAAAGATAAAAGAACTTAAAAATAATATTCTATTTATCCTATTCGTATAGGGTTATAAAAATGAATTTATAATTCATCTAGCAGAACCATTAAAAAAACTACATTATTCCATCCAGAGAATCGCATGGGTTAGTGGTAGGTGATACACCCTTGTTCCCCATCGGTTGTGGGTTCAAGTCTCGCGACCTTGCTGGACGCGACGGGTTGCCGCCCGACCTCCGGGTTGTCCTTTTTATGGAAATCTAAAAATTATCTAAAACTAGACTGATCCAAAATACTTCTGTCCAAACTCACAGTCCAAAATTTATAAGGTAGGTAAACACAATGAAGATCCTTTTTTCCACGTAATAGCATGTGAACAGCTTCATCATGCATTCTTTTAAAACACTGAAACATCCTGAAATACAAAAAAAAACTTATTGATTACATTCATGATCCCTTATTACTTATAGAATACTGGATATAATCCTTCTATCCAAAAATGTTGTAAGCTCAAACAATTATGGAATATACAAATCCTTAATCAGTTTCAAGGTAGTCAAGAATATAATTTATCCAAATCAATCAAGTATTATTCCAAAATCACTACCTCGGTATCAGAACCATATAATGGTTTATCTTTCTCTCAACCATATATTTTCCAAAAATTTAACCTGCTATTGAGTCACTTTTCTTTGTTCCACACAATCTCAAGTCCTTAATAAAATATTACTGCAGTGCAATCCTTATATACTCCATAAATAATATAACCAGTAAATTGTTTATACAATACTCAAATGACATAATTCTCTAATAACAACATAAGAAATTTTATCATTCCTCCACATCTATGGTAGTATCATAACTTGATTATTATCCAATAGCATCATTTGGTGCATACTCTGATGATTTGGACATTGGTCTGCGTAGTGTTTCAACTCCTTTCAGATGAAGCATTGTACATTGGAAACCATTTTCTTACCCTTGAAGTCACGTATATGGTGTCCTTTTTCTCCACAGTTATAACAAATTCCCATTATTTTTAGGCAAGTTCCAGGGAGTTTCTTCCCATAGATATCACATATGGGATAATTCTTCTTTTCCCTCTTCCCTTTATCCATATTTCTCTCTTCCATCCTTTTCTTATCTTAAATCCCATTTAAAGCCATAGGACTCAGAGAATTCTTTACATATCTTATTAACACAAGATATTATTTCTTCATATGTTGAGAATACATGGGAGACTATTTCCCTTATAAATGTTGGCTTAATACCATGAATGATATGATCCTTCTTACTCTTTGGATCATACATATTGCTGGAGTTCAAATTCCTTCAACTGGGAGCCATTTCTATACTATAGCATAAACTAGATCAGTTTATGAATTACAATGAATCATTCCAAACATGTAAAATATCTAAAGTAAATTAAATAGTTTATGGATATAATCCATAATCATAAATTTTTTTTGTAAGTATATACTCATAATCCCTTCATAATGGTTTGTAAATAAAATGAGAATTATCCCAAGCATATCCCCCTGGAGTTTTGTAACCATGAGTGCAGCAAGGCCCGTCGTCATGCACCAGTTCCTGTTCGAGTCTAGATCAAAGTAGTGTTTTTTGGTTTTACACATAGTTACATCTGTGCCAGAGATTCCTCTACCTACTCGTATCCAGAGTGGTATGTATTGCTCAAAAAACTCACAAATTCTCAACATTACCAAAATTCATTTAATTTCTTCTATACTAATCCTCAATGTCTATCTTAGGTATATGTGCACTAATCATAGTTCATCTAAATATAGATTTCAAGGTTATTTTTAAACCTCCCTCAGATACCAACTGTAATTCCCCGACCCTAGTTACCCAGAGTCGGTGCATTATTTTAATACATTTGTATGATTACAAAGAATCAATTCTCGAATGACCGATCAGTTTAGAAATCCTGGAAAATAGATTACATACATGAATGTTACATTAGACTTTAAGAGATAAAAAACAACATAAATAATCCATTATGAACGCCATTATTCCCCTGGAACAACCTTGCATATCAATCACAATACACTTCTTGGAATCCTAGGAAAAATTTAAAACATTGAAAGGGGTGACCTCAAATTCTCAATAAGGGTAAGCAACACAACGAAAACATTCATAAATAAGCATAAACTTTTAAGGAAATGTATAACTAAAACAAAAGCCTTTTAAACTTGAACTTAATCATAATATGTCTGAAATTAAATGAAATAATTCCATCTAATAATTCACATGGATATTATACTAGTTGAATAATCACATGAAATATCAATAACCACTTTCATAATAATGTAATGCATAATGCCAGACTATCATAACCACATAGTCAAGGCCTCGTGACATGAATACAAATAAGATTTGTCAAGGCCTTGTGCCACGACACTATTTTGTCTCATGAGACCTACCGATGCATCGAGGAGCTATAGCGGGCTCCACCCATCACTTATTAAGTCCAATGCATTCCTCATATGAACATGTTTAAACATAACATAAACATTCATATTAAAACTAGCATACAAAATGTCAATACTTTCTCTATAAACCAGGAAAGGTAGAAAAATAACACATCCATAGTCAAACATATCAAAAAACCATCAATAAAATATGGATGTTTTGTATCATAACAAATAAACATCAAATAATCATAAAATCCATCAAAGGATGTTGACATAGATGAAATCGAAACTATTTGAGAGAAATATCTCTTTTTTGAAATCATTTAAAAGTCACATAATTATAAAATAAAAAATCTACATTGAAAAAATTATTATAAGATTATAAGGGAAGCTTTGACGATTTTATAACAGCAAAAAATAGGCGTACCCGCCGTATAAGTTAAAAAAGACATTCTTACCTTAATTCTGTCAAAAAGGTTAAAAAAGACCATGTTTGGAAAACAACGGAAAGATTCATTCATAAACATCTTATAAAAAGTCAGACAAGGGTATAGATTACTTTAACCCATATTCTATAAAATAGTAAGAATGTTTTGAAATACATTTTTATGAAACATGGATGTGGATGATAATGATGTCCCAGTAGATAATTATGTATAAACAACCTCGGATAATGAAGAGATTGTGAAATAAACCCTTACCTTGTACTTTTCCTTGGTCGATGGTATATTAGCCTCCTTTATAATAGTTAAATCATTTTTATTAAATTATACAAGAATCGTATACATAAATATGATATCATATATTATCTTTTAATATTTCTTTGTTAATAATATTTTAGTATTATCGTCATTTTGGGTGTTCACTTACTCATTTTTTATATGTTTTTTACATAAGACATGGTTGTTATCCATAGGTTTTATCTTATTTATATCCAAAAGGATATCAATTCCTTAAAAATTATTTTTAATCATCAAATGAAAATTATTCTTGAATGGATACGATGGAGAATGAATCTCATCGCGTTCGTGGAGACGGTAGTCCGTACGTACGCACGAATGCTACTTCCAATTCATTTTTCATTTTAAAAGGAATCAAAACCAAATGATAAATAAGTATATTATTATTCCAGTATATTATAATATCTTATATATGTTACTTATGTTAATTAACACCATCTTTTATGCATTCCATGTATGGTATCAACGAGTCATATCACTTTGAGGGGCTGGTAGTCTGCACTTCCTCAAATGAAATTATCATACATATATACAACATGAAAAAAATAATGGTATTATATAAAATAGAATTACAGAAGCTTATATATAAAATAAATATAATTAATATCATATTTAATTATAGTTCCATCATAATGGCCACCATGAGAGGCGGTAGTAGATAATTGAACAATCGTCGCTTCATGAGGTGTTTGGTTTCCACCCACATAAACATTATATTCGTCATCCATTATATGGAGGTGTGTGTATGATTAGTTTGTATAATTCTCATAAAAATATCATAGTACATTTAGGATACTGGTTTTGTTACAAAATAAAAGAATAAGAAGAGTTTATGGGTTGGAGAAGTAAAATAAAAGAAAAGAAGCTAAGAGAAATCGTTACCTTTAATTTGGGTAACTCTCTTTGGTTCGAACAAAAAAGGACACTTGAAGTGACTTATACCTATAGTAATGATTCTAGGAGGAGGAGAGGGACTTATAGATCTTAATTGGGTAGAGTTTATATGAGCCAAAATTCTTGAGAGGTGTGAGGAATTGGTTAGAAATGGTTTCATTTTATTGGGGGGGATCTTTAGGAAAAACATAAAGTATTATTTTATAATAATTTCATATTCGGTTTATAATGGCTCCAAACTTGATTATTTAAAGTCTATGGTGGGTATGGGTCGAGAAACACTCAACCAATAGGTTTTAGACAAGTTTGGGTCACTATTTTACCCTTATCTTTTAGATTTGACTCTTAGTTAAATAGTTTGACATTTACCATGTCTCTTTCTATTTTTATATTATATGGTTAATAGACTTACTATAAACTGCCAAGGAAACTGAAATTGGTTCATTAATAAAATAAATATCATCATATAATTCTTTTGGCAGATCCCTAGATTTTTTGGAATATTATATCAATTAATAATATAATATTTTTTTTAAAAACTCCTTGATGTCAATTTTGACACTATTTAATAATTGATTTTTTGTTAACATATTAATAAATATATTAATTCAAACCAAATACATTTAATAAATCTTAACATGTCATATTAGCCAATAAAATTCATGGAATTCATTAAAAGTCTCAAATTATATTTATTTTGGTATTTATAATATCAATTATTTTAATATTTCACTATAAGATAATTACTGCATCATCATTGTGTCAAAAATAAATTAAATTATTTAATGTCTAAAAATTATAAATAAAATTCCATTATGTAGAAATCTTTTTATCTTTCTAATTAATATTTATAATCTAATTTATCTTATGTATAACCCTATATTAAAATTGTTTTCGTTATTAAACATTGATTTTTAACTCTTTTAACTCTTCTTTGAATTAATTAATAATAAATGTCATTATCTAATCCATGTGGACCAAAGAGGTTCATATTTTATTCCTCAGGTTGTTTTTGGTCTAATTATACTTTTCCAATAGAAATAAGACATGTATTAGGGTAATAATAATATCATTTTTACCCTTAATTACCCTATTTACTTTTTACCGTGGTAAATAAAAGTAAAAAAGTTACTATTCACCAAAATTATTTTTATCTTATTGAACCAAATTTTACTCTTTGATATTAACTATGTCTCTCGGATTTTCGAAATTCCACTCACAGAAGTGGTAAAATTATGTATCATGTGAATTTGCAAATTCTCCTAGGAGGTGGGTAAAAGACGGTGAAAAGTTCAATAAAATTTTTATATATCTAAAATTATTATAAACTGAATACATTGAAATTATATAGGTATTATGTATCTATTTTATAGAAAATAGATTTAGATAAAATAAATAATTATTTAAATAAAAATTCGGTTTTAAACTATAACTTAGTGTTTTTCACTATTCATAAAAAATTAAACGTTTTCATAAAAATACCAAAAATCAACCCTAAGCTAATTTTGATATTCCGAATTCAATAATTAAGTATATTTCACTAAATTAAAAACATAGAAGTTGCATTTATTAATTTAAAATTAATTCCCGCTATCAAAACCAAAAGGTGTATTTTTAAGAAATAATAACTACCAAAAGTTTGACAATTGATTATGTCCAATTTCAAAGTGAAATTACTTAAAATGACCATCATTGGATTAAATGGAAAAAACTAATCTATTTATACTTCCAAACCATTAACATTTATTATTTATCAATATAAATTATTTTGATTTAGAAAGTTGTTTTTAGTTAAAATAAAGTATTTTTCACTATTCACTGAAATATGAAAGTTATCCGAAGAACACAAAATCTTTATCGAAACTAAATTATTATGTCCCGATTCTAAATAATAATTTTATTTTGTCAAATTGAATATATAAAAGATTCAAATATTGGATTTAATAAACCATCGCCATTAAAAAGCGGTAAAATTGCATTTTTTGAAAAATACTTTTTTTATCTGAAAAAAATTTATTTGTTCTTACATTATGTCTAAGAAACTCATAATATGGATTCTAAAATTATAAGGATTATATAAAGTTCAAAATTCAGTTAATACTATTCATAACCGCTTTTGAACGGCTTGTTTGGTAAGTCATGGTGTGCTAGAACTCGGTGTTGCGTGTAGTGCAAGTTATTGAATTACTTTGAAGAAATAACGTACTATGAAATCATGGGGTGTTACACCTAAGAATATCTTTTCATAGTGGTAAGCATCTCTTAGAACAATTTCAAGGGATCATGCACTTTTTTTTCATGTGGTGGTCGAGGTCATCAGCAGTGAGAGTGCCCAACCGTTCAGAGCAGTCATCATGCACTAGGTTTTCTGCTCCAGGATCCTCCGTTGAGGCAGTACCAGCTGAGAAAGTAGTTGCAGGTTGCACTAGCTATAGATCAGCAGCTGGTAGATGGGGTAGATTGAGGATGACCACATGACTCTCCCAATACTCAATGAGTAGAGCACAACCATGGTTGTGGTCATCATTTTGGGCATAAAGGCCATGGAGGAGGTCGTGGCCAGCATCATGCTTTAGCATTTCCAGTGACAGATGAGACAGACGTTGTTCGAGGTACCCTTTTCTTATTTTATACCATGTTCAATGCCTTGTTTGATACCAGAGTGACACACTCTTTTATATCACGTACCTTGTCCAAGTATTGGGAATTGATGTAGAGAGGCTTGTAGTTCCCTTGGCATTGACTACACAAGTTGGAGGTCAAGCTGACTTGATTGATGTATGTAGAGAATTTGAACAATAGTTGGGGAAGCACCGCTCTTGGGGAGATTTCCTATGATTATGAATACAACCATATTATGTCATCCTTGACATGGATTGGTTGAATTCGGTGTAGGATATCGTGGATTGCATCAAGAGATAGGTTGTGTTCTTCGATGCAGATTGAGAGATAGTGATGTTTGTTGGTGATCGAGACCCTTATATGGGTTAGAGGCATGTTCTTTCTTTATCACCCTTGATGTATGCTCTGATGTTGAGTTCTTCAGAGGTTCAATAGTTGGTGTTTCCTAGGGTTATGGAAGAGTACCCTAATGTCTTTCTAGAAGACATTATATCATTACCCCATGGATGGGTGATTGAGTTTGGGATAGAGCTACAACCAGGAGCATATCATATATCTTTGTCACTATATAGAATGAAACCATCGAAGTTATGAGAGCTATGTATACAGCTTGATGGTCTATAACCATGCAGTTTTGTTTGGCCTTGTGTGTCACCATGGGGCTCACCAGTTCTATTCGCGGAGAAGGCTAAACTCAATTTGCATGTGGGTTTCGATTATCATCACTTAAACAAAGTGACAATGAAGAATCACTATCATCTTCCATGTATTGATGATTAATTCGATAAACTAATTTGGTTCTCAATGATCAATTTGCAATTAGGATATAATCAGATGTGTGTGAAGGAAGAAGATATCCTGAATACTACATTATGTTTTCATCATGGGAATTATGAGTTCATTGTAATGTTGTTTTGTGTGAAGAATGCACTAGTTGTGTTCTTGGGATTGATGAATGCTTTGTTCCATGAATTCTTGGAAAAGTTCATGGTTTTTACATCGATTAAATCTTTATGTACTCCACATATGAGGAGGAGTATGTGGGGAATAGACACACCATTGGTAGTACTTCATCCACATTATGTTTTTGGAAAGTTGTCGACGTGTGAGATTTGGGATCGAGAAGTCCATATTTTGGGGCAAGCTGTGTCCCATCATGGAGTCGTTGTGTATCCATCAAATATAGAAGTGGTCTTGTCTTGGGCAGCCACCAAGATAGTGTTAGTGGTGAGAAGTTTTCATGGCCTCACAGGCTTCTACAGGAGGTTCATGTCCAATTTTTCTCGAGTTTCAACTCCAATGACATCCTGGACCAGTAAGGATCATGCATTCATATGGAATGATCAGTGTTAGGCAGATTTTTAGTATCTAAAGGAGATGTTATTAGGTGCTCCAGTTCACTATCTTCTCGTTGAATGAGTTCAGATTAATTTTTTCTATGATGCTTCACATCTAGGATTAGGTTGTGTTCTGATACAAGAAAATATAATTTGTTTCCAATGGGTCTAGATAGATGCATCATCGTGAACATTACAATACCTCCTATTATCTTGAGTTGACAGTCATGGTGTTTTCCTTGAAGTTTTGGAGACATTACTGCATTAGCGAGGGATTTGTGGTTTTCACATATCTTAAGAGCCTGAGGTTTTTTTTCTCCCACCACCACATGAACTTATGACAGTTTCAAAGGATGGAGTTCATACATGAATATAACTTCGAAATATTGTATACACCTCGAAAGGGGAATGTTGTAGCTGGAGCACTGAGCATGAAGTCACATGGTGATACAATGCATGAATATGGTGATTCTAGGAGAGTAATGGAAGAACTATCGGCCTTACATCTTGATATTGGATAAGTTGGGGGTATAGGTGGTCCTTCTGAGATGACGGTGTAGTCATCACTGGTCCAACAGGTGGAAGAGTCCCAATTAAGGGATCTAAAGGTGGAGGTCATCCGAGACCGATTTGTTTGTGGCGAAGCCCCTGATGGTTGGTCTGAGGATGAACAACACTGATTATTGTATCATGGAAGGATATTTGTTCCTTTTACGATCCAAGAGATGGTTCTTAGGGAGATTCATATTTCTTTTTTAGCCGTGCATCCTGGCGTGATAAAGATGTATCGTGCCTTAAGGAGCAAGTTTTGGTGGCATGGGATGAAGCTTTCGATTGCAGAGTTTGTGAATTTATGTTTGGTCTGTCATAAGGTGAAGGTCGAACACCTTTTTATTGGTGGTATTCTCCAGAAATTAGATATTCCTCAGTGGAAGTGGGAGGATATCTCAATAAAACTTGTTACTGGTTTACCTCGAGCTCCGGGAGGACATGATTCTATTTGGGTGGTAGCTGAACATTTAATGAAATCATCCCACATTATTGCAATCAAGGATTCAAGATCAGTGGATGTTTTTTCGAGGCAGTATCTAGAGGATGTGGTGATACTTCATGGAGACCCAAGGATTATCATTTATGATCGAGATCCTAGTTTTACCTCTAGGGTGTGGAGAGGTCCCGAACATGATTTTGGTTCTCAGTTATGCCTTATCACTACTTTTCAACCAAAAATGGATTATCGGAAAGATATAACCTTCCTGAATCTTGAAGACATGATAATGTCTTGTGACCTTGATTTTGGAGGATCATGGATGAGGCACTTACCCTTGGTGGAGTTCTCTTACAAGAATATTTTTCACTCCCCCATTGGTATGGAACCATTTGAATCCTTTTGTGGCTAGCTTTTTTGTTCTCCATTGTTCTAGACTGTGGTCAGAGAGTCAAAAATTCGTGGAACTGAACAAGTGCAGAATAAAACATTGAAGTTTTAGGTGATTCATGAGAGGATGAAGACAGTGCATGATCATTATAAATTATAGGCTGATAAAGAATGAGACAATTAGAGTTTGATGTTGGGTATCACATATTTCTGAAGGCGACTCTCCATCATTGGAAAAGAAGGTTTGGTCATGGGATTATGCTTTCACCCATGTTTGTTGGGCCTTTAAAGGTATTAGCTCATATTGGAGCTATGGCATACCGAGTATCAATTCCTCCACAGATTAGCCGGATACACAATGTTTTTAATTTATCCTTGATCCATCATTATCATCATGATGAATCTCACGTCATTGATTGGGGACATATCGATGTTAATGATGATGATACCATTGAGGAGTTACCTATGGAGATCCACGCCCGCAAATAGAAGGTGTTCCATGGGCATTCTATCCCCTTGGTTTGTGTCTTGTGGGACATGGTGGTATGGAGGAGCATACCTGGGAATGTGAGTCACAGATATGTGCTCAGTACCTAGAGTTGTTCTATGTTTAACTCTATTCATATAACAACGTCCTATTTGATGTTATAGACATTTTGTGTTTATGAGATGGCTTTCATGGGATGCTTCTTGTGTCTAGCTCTATTTTGAGATTTTTCTCAATGGGTGGTTGTTCAAACTTCTTTTCATTTTCCATTTAGTTTGGAATTGAATTCTTGTAGATGAGAATGTTTTGAGAGGTATCTGATGTAATGGCCTGTACCTATCTGGTCCATTCCTTTGCGAAAATCTGGTGTCTGAGGTGTTCAGGGATGTCAAGGGGACTTAACCCCAACACATTTCCAATTTTCCAATTATGAAAATAATTCCATCGGTGAGACTGATGTGAAAAATTCCATCTTTGAGACAGATGTGAACTTTTCAATCAGTGAGACCGATGAGAAGAGTTCCATCGGTGATACCGATGTGAAGATTTCCATCGGTGAGACCGATGTGAACATTTTGATTGGTGAGACCGATATGAACACTTCCATCGGTAAGACCGATGTGAACACTTCCATCGGTGAGACCGATGTGAACATTTCCATCACCAAGACCGATGTGAAAAGTTCCATCGGTGAGACCGATGCAAACATTTCCATCGTTGAGACCCATGTGAATAATTCCATTAGATCGGTCTGTCATTATGTGAACAGTTCCACATGATCGGTCTGTCATTATGTGAACAGTTCCATCAAATCGATATGTTGTTCTATGAACAATACCATCAGATCGATCTGTCGTTCTGTGAACAGTACTGTAGGATCAGTATGTAGTTCTATGAATAGTACTGTCAGATTATTCTATTGTTCTGTGAATAGATCCATCAGATCGATGATTCGTTTTGTAAACAATACCATCTATCAGTCTATCGTAATGTGAATAGAACCATCAGATCAATATATCATTATATGAACTGTACTATCGGATCGGTCTATAATTCATTGAAGAGTACGATCAGATCGATCTATTGTTCTGTGAATAGTTCCATCAAATCGTTGAATCTAGGATCAACGAGTCCAGGATCAATGATTCATTCTATGAATAATGTCTCTAGGATTAGTGAGTCCATGATCGGTGAGTCATTCCATGAATAGAGTTTCAAGTTTCGGTTAGTCCAAGATCGGTGGGTCAATTTGTGAATAGTTTTCCAAGGATCAGTGAGTCATTTTATGAATAATGTTTATAGGATCGATGTGTAAAGGATTAGTGAGTCATTCCATGAATAGTTTTTCCTGGAACACTAAGTTCATGGTCAGTGAGTCCAGGATTGGTGAGTCACTTTGTGAATAGTGTTTCCAGGATCATTGAGTCTAAGTTCAGTGAGTGTAAAGTTTTTCCAGAATCATGTAATGTGTTTCTAGGATTAGTAGGTGTATAATGTTTCCAGGATCGTGAACATTGTTTCTAGCATCCTAAAATTTCACCCCTTTAACATTTTCTCTGATGTAAAATGCATTTAAGTCCTTGTTTTAAGGGATTTAAAGCCAAATAAATTCTCATAACTCTAATATTAGTTTTCCTAAGTCTTGTGATGCCATTACTTGGTCAAACCGTGTGGTTTAATGCGATCCACTTTTAATGGAAAGTCCAGCGTATCTAAAACAACTGCTCCATAAAATCTTATAATGTGATGAGATATCTTACTCCCATGTTTTACATTTGTGTTCCCTGGTGCGAGATGCTCAAACCTTTCCTTCTACACATAGGGGCGGTGTGTTTGAACCTTAACCCTCAGATCATTTCCCCTTGATGTTTCTTAATGAATGTTGCACCCTCGATGTTTTGGAGCAAGAAGCTAGTGTTGATCCTTTATTGATATAATTTGTCATGGGAGGAGGAAATCATGATCCTTTGAGTGGATAATTATCTTATAAAGAATGACAAGAACCTTTTGTGGCATGGGATTCATTTCTTTTCATTTATTTTACATGCATCTGTATAGTTATCATGTCTTATCCCACTGGATCATAATGGAATTTACATAATAAATAATTGAACTAGATAAATAAATTAATATCTATCATATATTATTTCCTCTTTTTTTAGGTAGAGTGATATATATGATTTCTTTGTATATCCTTTCTTTCTTGATGAAAATTTGTAAAGAACATAAAGCCAAAATTAATTGATAATTGTTTTGTTAAGGATAAAGAACCCTGTAAATGAATCTTGTTCTTTGTGTTGTAATTTAATGTTAATACAAATGGTGTAGTAATCATGTTTAATTATTTGTGATAGCTTACTGGTTAGGTTTCCCATATTTGGAACCTACAAATATTAAATTAGTTAATCCAAGGGGGATTAAAGAACTGGTTGTTTGATAGAAGATGATTCCATGTATGGTTCTGAGTTACCCTCTTACTTGTTTAAGGGCCAAGATCCAAATTGATATGATGTTTGTTTTACTACTACTTGTGTTGTTGTGTGAGCTTGTATGGATATTTTGATATATGGGGGCATAGAGGACTACTGTATGCGGATGATGTTGATGCCTAGAGTGGTGAGATGCATCAGTTTATGCATGTGGGTGTTAGGGAGGACACCAAGGAGGATTAAATGGGTTAGATTTGAATGTTTGGATTTATAAGTATTCTTATTGGATATTTATCTAATTTATATTCCCCACTGCCCAAGGTAGCTAGTCATTCATACCCTTCTACCAAAAGGGGTGATAACACAAGGGGTATGCCACATGATTTCCCTATTTGGCTTCTCAAGGGAGGATGGGTCTATGCTCTTATTATAGGAGGCAAAGACTCAACAAGTATTTCATCTACTAAACTGGTTGATCCCCTTGTGTTTATTAGCATATAATGCTTTTCTATAATGCCTGGCATTATGGGAAAGTAATTCTGTAAATAAATAATTGAATAAATGATGTTAACCCATGGGGTTGGAGATTGTTGTGATGCAATGATGAGGATACAATTTAATGTGAAAATGGACTTTGAGTGTGAATCTAATGAAATATAATGTGTAAATTGAGAATTTTTAATTCGTGATTAAAGAATTAATTAACGTAAAGTGAAACTGATAAAAAGATAATGATGTAATGTAATAAAGCTCTTAAAATGGTCTTGTGCTTATAGGATACCTAGTCATATAAGTGGCAGTCGGGAGTCTGATATATGTTATATGCAGTTGAGTATTATAATAGGTTATGCCCATAGTGTGGTTGTGTACTATAGAAAATTATTTACTTTTGGTGTTTCTATATACTATTCCACCCCGTCAGTTAGGGAAACTGACACCGTGGGGATTACAAGCTCTGGGGTTGTTTTCCCCAACATTCCGATGGGAGGATGGACATATGACTACCCCCTTTTTCCTCGCTCTATTTTCATGGTAGTTACTTATACTGGTAGTCATAGTGGTTAGTCTTCCCCATATATGTGTGTAGAGGGTTGTAATAGATTGTGGTTATTCACACACATATATTCTGGATATAGTTTCCTATGGACTATTATATGTGTAACATGTATAGGCTATGATGGCTTGAGAATCCTTACTCAGTGTATTATATATAATGGCTTGAGGTACTCAACATATGATACACATTATTCAAGATTTGGTGGCTCCTAGAAGCTACCTGCTTAATTGATTACGTGGATGTAGTTGTTTTGTTGCATCAGGTTCATGTTGTGGTGCTTCAGCCAGGTGTCTGTGGGAAAGCCTTTTTGGAGAGAGATGCACAAGACACGTGATGTTAGGGATAAGTGGAAAACTAGTGGGGAAGTATTAACAAGGTAATCATGATATTCATTATTATATTATATACTCATTTATGCGTTACTTGGTGAGAGTAGCCATGGTGAGGTTGGAATCATAGTATAAATGTTTTGGTGATGAGTTAGTTTCACATATTGTTCATTGTGCTTCAGCATGCTTTCATTACATTTTCACGAGAGGCTTTGGGGAGGAACCTACTGAGTACATTTATTCAATCACTGTATGTATATATAAATTTTTGTTCAGGTCACAAGGAGAAGGCTAGAGATGAAGCCGGTTTCTAGTAGTTCAGATTATAGGAGATGTTTGGGCTTGTGGATGATGCTATTTTTGATTTCTATTGGATATTTTTAGTTTTTCCCCTTTAATTTTTAGTATTATTCATGACATTATATACTTGTACTTGGGATTTATTTTATATTTCATTATTAGTTGGAGTTGGTTGGTTTCTAAATTATCTCTCTCTTCCGCATATGTAATATTTGAGGGTAATGCCTCCCAGTTGTGTGTTTACTATAAACTCAATGATAGTCACCAACTTGGTGCCTACTATAGGTAGGACAGAGGGTCCATTATATCCCTTCTCACATTTCCAGCCTTGGAGGGGTACACTTTGTGGGTAGGGGGTCATGACAGCACCCATCTTAGGAAAATTATGAAAAATTATTCATCACATAATTTATTTTCTCAAAGAAATCATGTACCAAATTCTATAATAGGATTGGATCTTTTTTATGATCGTTCAGATTTAGAATAACCATCCATGTACACTCTTTATGGAATAATATAACCATCTATTAACCCTTTGAACTCAAAAAATTATTAATTACTGATGGAATTAGAGGTTAATAACGGACACACACGTCACATAATCCATTAACATTTTACCTAAAACACCATGAAAATATACATCATTTCATCATGACATAAAACAATGAAAATAAAATGGATTTCCTTAAAATCTCAGTATACTAATAAAAAAATCCATATAATGAATAATTATGGGACAGTTGTATTGAATCACCATTACATCACAATTAACATAAATTGATGTTATCACTGATTATAAAAACATTAGAAGACCACCCAAAAATTTATCTAGTAAATTCCCATTTATTTTGGAAATCCATTAATTAAAATCTATGAATATTCATAGAATTATATGTAACAATTTAATTAATAATATCTATTGAATAATTTAATGTATTCTTCAATGAAAATAATTTCAATGTCAATGTGAAAATATATTCATGTGGTGTTAGACAAAAAAGTTCTTTTAAGTCCTATGATAAAAACGTTTATCCAGAAAAAAATGATAACAATACTTCTTTTTAACCATTATATATATAGTAAAACATGTGAAAATATTATTTGAAAATGTATATGGATAATTAAAAAAATATTATTTAATTCATTATAATGATAATATTAAAATGGGGATATGAATTTGGATTGAAGGAAGAAATATATTCAAATTTCCAAAAGGCCATTCCTTAAGGATTATCACTACATTGGGAGATGAAAAATGAAATAATATATGTTAATCATTATTAATAACTATATGAGAATAATAATTACAATATATTTGAGATATTTATCATTTAATATCATCATTACAAAATTTAAGCAACGATAATATCAATAAAAAATTATATTTTAATATCAAATGCAAACCTCGTCAGTGAATTCTTAATTATATTCCCCATGAAAGACATAAAATAAAATGAAATATTAATTAAAATGATTATATTGTTATATTTTTTATATAATACATATTTTGGCATAAAAACCATATTAATAAAAAATGGGTGAATATTGTATTTGACTTCACAAAAATGAAAGTGAGAAGAGAAACAATTAAACTTTAGTAACATTCGAATCTTTATTGATAAAATAATGAAGATTTTTTATCAAATAATATAACATAATTAGGATATATGATAACATATTTTAATTGGATTTATTTAGTTCTAATAAAAAAAGAGAAAAATCGCATCAAATATGCTGGAATTGAACAGCATTCAGATGAATAATCCTTTCCTAATGAAACATTATGGTTCAAAAGAATTGGGACCTAATATATAAAATATATATATATTTATTTTACATATATTTAAAATCAATATTAATATATATATATATATTACAATTTATATTTCCATATTATATTAAAATTTCAATTTTATTATAATCTTCAACATTAATATGACTATTTTTGTGAAAAATAGTATATATTCCATGATTGATTATTTGAATGGTTCTGGTCCATCAACATATGTCATGGTTTCATCATCTCTAATTGATTTCTCATGTAATATTTCATACAGTTAATCATTATATTGAATTTTATATCTTCTCATAAAAGGAGTTCATAAAAATTGAATTAAAACACATTATGGAGATAGTAGTTTGTACATACACATGAGAAATGTTTCCATATTTAAGAGGATGAAAAAAAAATTAAACAAAGATTCCATATTAAATAATCATTATAATATCAAAATTATAATACATATTTATGAAATAAATCACTAGAATCTTCCATGTAAAATATTAATGAGGAATGAATCACATATCTTATTGGTGGTGGTACTCCCGATATATGCACAATATATGTTACACATTTATAAAAGATGTGAAAGGAATAATATAAGTAAAATATTATAATTATTTAATAATAATTATTTTATGAATATAATATCAAAAATTAAAATCTATCAAAAATCCATACATGAATGATGTCGAGTGAAGATGAAACATATCTTTATGTGGAGTTACTTATTCAAATATATGAAATTGTGACACCATCACTCCCCATTAGATCAAAAGGTGTTTACAAACTATTTTTCCATAATCATAATAAATAAATATTATATTCATTATGCAATATAAATTATTATATTATGAACACAATTTAGTAATATGGAATAGAATAATATATTATATTTCAAACAGTCTGGTAAAACTAATTCTTCTTCATTGAGATACCTCCTTAAGAAGAAACATTAATTATTTTCACGATTATCATAGTTGAATAACCTAGGATATGGTATAAACTAATTAAATATTTGAATTTTTTTGGGTATTTATTTTCCATGTTATAGTACTTAAACATTGTGACTACAGGATTAGGGGAAGAAAACTTTTAAAATTGAGGGAAACATCACACATAATATTACATTAAACTCTTAAATATTATATATTAAATAATAATTATATGTTAATATAAAATTCCATAATATGGAATTAGATAATTAAAAGGTCTAAATACAATTAATTAAAAAAATATATGCATTATTGAAATTCATTTCAAAATCATCAGATTATTTAACCCGCTCAATAATCCTTTTTAACCATGATTAAAATATCACGTTTTTTCATTAAGGTTTATAAATTTAATTCTATTATGACATGTGGATATAAAATTTTAATGGATGGAATTTTAGAAAATTTTTCATTCCACGTATCCAATATCAATATTTTTATAGTTTTTATATAATTTTAAAAAAATTATTATAAAAATCAATAACGTTCTTTTTTTTGAGTAATTTATTTAATTGTAATTAAAAATTATTATTATAGAAATATAATTAGAATATAAAATTATTTAACTGAAGATATAAATCAATATTTAATAAATATTTTTTTTCAGAAATTAATAAACTAAATAAAAATTAAATTTATTCTTTCTAAAGTCATTTACGTTGATTTTTCTACTAAGTACGTATTAAAAAAATTAGTGTTGTGTAAGATATTAATTGTTTTATATCCTCGCAGAAAAAGTAAACATAAATTACAATCCTAAAAAAATCTTTTAAAAATAACCTTTTATATAATTTTGAGGATTATTTTGTCCATATGCTAAAAATTAATTGAAATTGAAATCAAGATGGTGGTATTTTGAATTTATATTTTTTCTAAAATCCAATAAAAATTTTAATCAATATAATCTAAATAAAATTGCATTATTTTCAAATATATATGGATATAGACTAGCAACACTATTATAATAGAATAATGACTTGGCATAGGAAAATGATTATTCTTTCTCCAAATCTATTAACTCTTTATTTCCTCTTATACACTAACAAAGGGGAGATATGTTTACTACAGTTACCTTTCATAATGAACAAAAATAAAATGAAACAATTTACCCAATATGATATTACCATTGAGAAATAATGATTTTATTTTTAAAAATGAAGCAAATAATTTATAGATATTATATATATTTTTCGATTTAATGAAATTATATAAATTATGGAATTATTTAATTTCACATTTATGTTGGTTTAATATATATTAATTTTTGGAAATGAATTATTAGTGAAACTCATGATTTAATTAATTTAGAAGTGCTAAAATATGTATTTTTATATTGAAAATAAATTTTATTTAAATGAAACTCATATATATGGCAGAAAATATATATTAATTTTGAATCTATAACATTAGAATTTATTTATTAGGAGTAAGAAATATTTTTATGGTACATTAATAGAATTTTCATTAAAAAACCTATATTGTTCTTATGTATGAACTTATTGAAAATAATATGCTCTTAATGAATATAAGTGTTATATGTTTTATATTTTCTATTCAATCCGAAGTGTATTGAATGATGATATAACTTTTGATTATGGTTTTAGGTGAGTTAAATTTATATGTTTTATAATGAAATTTCAATGTGGGTATATTTTATTTAAAATAAATTTATTTACTCTTAAAATATTAAAATTATGATAATGATTTTTATGAATTTTATTTAGAGAATTGAATTATTTTTAATTATTTATTGAAATATGAAAATAATTTGTTAATATACTATATTGTATAATTATATATATATATTTTGGAAGTATTAAAATATAATAAAAATTACTCAATGATTTTGGCTTAAATATGAAGAGTAATGCAATAATGTATGATTTAATATGATATGATTTGGCCTTTTATTTTTTGATAAACTTCTTTTTATCCCAAACTGCTATATAAATGTCGTGTTTAGAAAAATACTGTCTATTCCATGTTTTATGGTCGGGATCTACTATTATACATGTTTTTGGGAAATGAATATAGGGGATCCATATGTTTTAAAATTTTATTACTCAATTATAAATCTATGAGTGCACATATATTATTCAATGAACATATAATGACATTGCGGTAACTTTCATAACATTTAATACATTTATATTGTTTCAAATGGTTTTTACAGTTAGAAAACTCATATATGAGAATACTAAACTCCATATGATTTGTAGTTTTATAGTGGTTTCACAAGATACTATTCTTTACACTTTATACACACACCCATATAATTCATAATCATTCAAAGAATTTTAATCTAATTAATTGAATCAATAATTTTTAAATTGTAGTTGATGTCAATTAAAATCAAGTGTGACCCCTAGATATTTATTTCAATAAACTTATATTAAAACACACAATACTAAATAATATGTTTCACAAAAAATAATACCATTATTTTTTGTGAAAAAATATATTAGAATTATTATGAAGAATAAAACAACGATAAAAAATTTATACAATAAAAAGATATTAATAAATATAAAAAAGCATACATTGGGAAGTTAAATATCTAATATTATTTAATAGTAAAATTATATTATTATGAATTATCTTTTAATGTGTTTTGTATTTTATCCAATTAAACTAAACAAATTAGATATATTTTCTTGATAATATATAATATTTCAAAGTATGAACTAATTTATTTTGAATAATTTAATTGGAAATTTATATTAAATAAGATTATGAAAACATACTCCTAACAATGTTGTTTTTTCTATAACAATATTTTCCATCATATTTTTATAATTTATATTTAAATTAAAAATTTCTTTATTCTGAAAACTAAATGGGTTGAAAATATTTTTTTTTTCTAAATGTATCATGTAAAAAATTTACTAGGGAGACTTTTGATCCTTTTCATAAATGATTGATTTTATGTTGAATAGTGAAAAATAGAGTATTTATTCTTATCCTAATTTAGAACACAATAACATTATATAAGAATGAATTAAATGGATATGAAACCCTTTAAATAGATCCAATATTCTATCAAGAATTTAAATAAAAAAAATAAAAAATACTTTTTCTAAAATATTAATCTTTATTTTCCTTTTTAATATCTAGTTGTTTTTTAATTATAGTAAAATAATTATATTTGGATAAATTCCATTAATTATGTATTTAAAAAGTTAGGTTATATTTTTTGATTTTTTTAAATTTTATTTACATTATTTTTTCATTGATAATAATAAAAATATATGAACAATAAATATACATGATATTAGTGTTTTTTAAATTTTTATTTTAAAAATATATTTCTCTAAAAAGAATATTTCAATAAATTTTATGTATTTTTATAATATTTAATTTTCATCAGATTAAGACATTGAAAATTGTGAAAATAATATAATATTTTTAATCATGATATTAAAACTAGATATTGATGACCATTTCATTCATAGTAATAAAAATAAATTATAATAGTAAAATATAGTCCCCTTAGAAAATTCTATTTTATGGTAAAACAGATAAATAATGAGTCAATGGAAAAAAAATACAAAAATTGGTTGTACTATAATGATTAGAAGAGTCCTTTTTTGAACTACCCCTTATCATATCTTCTAATTTGGAAATATATGGCCTTATATTCATTCCTAATTTCATTCCAATTTATATTTATATATAAATATTTTACAATTTTAAATATGTCTATATCTCACATAATCTATAAAATACTTTCAAATGATAACTATAAGGATTAAAATATTTCTGGATTTTTTCTAATTCATTATATAAGATGATAAATAAATTATATTTTTTTTATTAATTTGTTTTTTAAATATTATTATGGTATTCTAAAATGATTGTACCACATTGATACATCAATTGTGATATAATTAAAAAAATCATTTTACATGGTTTTGAAAATATTAAAACTATTATGATTTTGATGAAATGGATATATAAAAATCATTCAAGGGTAAAAATTAAATTTAAGAATTTAACTATTTTCTTATAAAGTAATTCGATAATTTTTCATTGTATTTTTCAATTTCAAAATATAAAAAAACACTGAAATTTAAATTAATGATTATTTAATACCACAAATTATTTAAAATGGATTAAATAATAATAAAATATTACACTGAATAATATTTTGGTGATATATGGTTGATTATTTCCTACCATTTCTATTTATGTTTCACTTAACTTTATAAAATTTTAATTTTGACACATGATGCCAAAATATATGGGAAAACACCTTTTATTTTTTCTATTATAAGGGGAATCAATTTGACATATTAAATTCCAAATTTGGATTATTTTTTCAATGATTTATTACCAAATACTTCTCCAACCATACCATTCCATGCTCAAATGCCCTTGATATGGCTATAAATATATATTCTAATGGAATTAATTATATTAAAATGAAGCATATAAAAAAAGATGTAATTATCTTCAAATAATTATTTAAGTATTACTTCATCCTTATCCTCTATATAATCCTTAATATCCATTTTAATATGATGAAATTATAATCATAGGCATACTAAAATGAATAATTTTAATGTAATACCCATCATGTTCTTCCATTAAATCCATTATAAAATGAAACTGTTGTATTTTCTTACATATAAACAATTATAACTATGAAATAACAAACATAAATGGTGAATCAGAAATGCCTATTTTGATAGAAGTAGAAAAACTATATTAGATAATGAATATTGAACGAGGTGACCCAAAAGTAGGAAACTGACCATTAATCCACCTAAGGAAATATAATGTATCAATAATGGAGATTGAATGTTGAACATAGAAGGAACCACATATAAAATGCCTTAAAATAAACATTTTTGAAGGATTTATAGCCTAAACACCTATTTTATGACATAAATATATTAAAACATAAATACCAAAAAAATACACAATAGATCAAGATAAATTTACACAAATTGATATTTGTACATCATATAATAGGATCTAATGGAATAAATGAAATTTCAAATGTAAAATAGGTTTTTCTGTAATGTAAAATTATTTTACCATAAAATGTTTCACATATTATTCCTAGTGACATTTTTATAAAGTAAGCACCGCAATTATGATGTATAATGTCCTCATAAGTGGTTCCCAAACTAGGATCTAATGAAAATATCAGAACAATTTTCAACCAAAGAAACAATTTTTTAACATTAAAATATATGTATATTTTTAATAAATATTCTACAAATGGTTTCTTATAAATTAATTATTAAATTAATATTTACCCCACCAGATGTTTGCATACAAGTATAATAAAATTTATTCTATGCCATTATCTATTTTTATAATGACATCAGTTTACAAGGGAAAAATTACTATTAAAACATTGGTTCTAATTCTATCTATGAAGGTAAAAAAGAAGAAATAATGTTTATTTTAATATGGAATGGTTTATTATATTTTAAATATATATTATTTATATTAATTAATACAATATTAAATTATAAGATAAATATTTGAAGAAGGAAAATTAATTTAAATGATTATATGGTCTGTAAAAAGATAAAAATTTATTTTTTAAAATATATTGATGACATTGAATTTGGGTTAATCTCAAATTTTTCCATGAAATATTAATTAAAATAAATTTTTATTAAAAAATATATCTTGAATCAAAATATGAAACGAAAAATGGAATGTCATTGAACTATTCTTCTTGGGAATATGAGAGAAATAAATAAACTAATAGATAAATTCTATTTAATTGTTATTAAATAGTTGTCTTCCTAAAATGAGAGTTTGTATATCAAATATACTAGCAAAATAAAAGTATTGTTTTTAAATATCCCAATTAAATGGAAAATTATACCACTAATAAATAAATTATAGAATGAGTTGGACATATTACGATGAATACTCAAACATAACATACAAGTATATCACATATTAATAGTATAATATTCAATATATCACATAATGAATAACCCCAAAATCATTTATGTAATGTTCAATAAGATTCACCAGCTCACAAAAAACTATTCCATAATAGATATACATTATATCCCACTATGATCATCAAAACAAGAAACCTTCTTAGAAACCTCACTCATTATATTATTCATTATTACCAGCATAAATATACATAACATAGGGGGATATCAGATACATAAAAGTGGTAATCATGGGGGAAATAAATATAAAATTAGAATAAGTGTATAAAAACATTCTAATAAGACCTGTAAAACATACCATTAAATATTTATATTATATACATTTATTCATGGATTAATGCTTGGTTGTACCGAAGGACTGAATCATAATGGATTCAATGAAACAAATCTATGGAAGAATAAAAATTTCATATGACATGGAATTGTAAAATTAATATAATCCTAGAAAATTATTTCCTTAGTAGCCAAGGATAATTTTCAAAACAATCATAGTGGACTAGGATCACTACCAAAACTATCATACTAATTATAATTCACTCCCAAGAGTATACCATTTAAAAAATTGCACTACTTAACATGTCTCAATCCCATTAACATTCCATTTTACTACATGAGATCTCAATAATTTCCCAATATATAAGTGTGAAACATTGTTCACATCACTAAAATAATTAATATCATATATACATGTTCCACATTATAAGAATACATTCATCATATCATAACCCATGTTAAGAGTTTATTTTTATAATAATTTCATTATTGTATAAGTAGTTGAAAATAAATAAGTTTCATAATTTTTTATAATTTCATCATAGAATAACCCATGGAAAATGAATTAGGTTTCATAATAATTTTGTCTTGAAATATTCCATGGAATATAAAAGGGTTTCATATATATCATTTCATCACATACACAAACCATTTACGTAATGAATATAAATTGTATCATTGGATAATATTACCAATAAATATTATATATCATCAAATGATTCTATCATAGATATAAAATGATTTTCAATGATAAAAGTTTCATTTGATGATGACAATAAACTTTCCACATTGAATTTTTTTTAAAACTAGAACATGATAAATTATTTTCAATGTTATTTTCTTTTCAAATAACAATGGAATAATATAAAGGAACAATTAAATTTTATTTTACCATTTCATATAGAAAAAACATATCTAGATTGAAATAAATACTTTTTAAATAATATAACAATTTGAAAATATTTTCCATTGAAAATAACCAAGGAATATATAAAGTAATCATTGATAACCATTTAAATAATATCATGTAGAAAATTACCATTCAATTTTGAAAATAAAATTTTCTAATCTAAAATCTCAAAAACCATTTTCTTAATAATATTCTGTAAAGCTACTCATTGAAAAAAATTAGCAATCCATTAAAAATTGAGTGATCAGGATGGTAAGAAATTATATTTATACCATACTCATTATCAAATATTCCTTTCAGTTATTGGTAACTAAAAAATATAAATTTTCTAGAAAAGAAAACGAAGATACATTTTAAAATATTTGGTAAAACTAATTTATGGTTAAAAATGAATATAAAAATAATATAGAAAACTGAAAATAATTATGAAATCATTTAAAAAAATATTTTTAGGAAAACTGTTTCAGGCCAAAGTGATAACTAAATTTACTATATGATAATAAATATGTTTTTTGAGAGAAATATCATCAAAATTTATCATCATAAGAATAATAATTAATAACCGAAATAAACAATTAAATTTAAAAAAGAAAATGTTTAACCCAATGGTATCTTTTGAATCATAATATCCTTACAAAAGTAGCATTAAATTAAAAATTAAATAATCAAGAAGACATATTAATTCATGACATAAAATTTAATATGGTCTATATACAGTCATAAAAAAATATTATATCTTCATAATATAACATATGTCTCCATGAATAATATTAAAGATAAAATTACTATACCTTATGTATTAGCTTCCTTTGTATACATTCAAACTTACAATATACTATAAATATGTTTTTAAAGCTATTATAGAACCATATTCATATTTATCAGTCAATATATTATATAATTGTTATCATTAATTAAAATTTTAAAAAATATCATGTATATTAACTATATATTTATTTATAGTTGTCTATAAATGTTTGTGTTACAAAATAATTTACAACCTTCTCCATAAAGTTATGTTGTTTGTACACATTAACATTGTTTCATTTTTCTCAACGGATGAAAAAAATTAAGGTAAATACTATATTACCATAAAATAATCCTTTTTTTGTTATATATCTATTATATTCATTAAATGTTACCTTATAACATTCCATGTAAAGGGTATTCATTAAATGAGTCAAATCGTTTTACGAGGATGTTGTCCGATGTACACATGGGGACATTATTTTATTCCCGTGAAATGAAATGTAAGATTCTATATGCATTATTATAACATAATTTTCATAATAATATCTTAAATAAAAAATAAATATGTTATATCTATATTTATATCTACCAGTGTGAGGTAGTCATGGATAACTAACGAACATCGATTCACATGGTGGTAGTCCTCCGTACACACGATTGACAGTTTGGTTTCCCATTTCATGGTATATGAGATATATTTGGTTTATTAAAAGAACAAGATAAAATCACAGTATATTGTATATTTTTTTTATTATATTGTAATTTTTATAACATTAATATATTTGGAAAGAGAATAAGTGAAAAGAAATAGCTTAATGGAGACAATTACTTTTTCTAAGAAAAACAACTTTTGGATATCATATTATTAAAATGTGGGTTTTTATTTTGTTTAGAAAACAAACTCTAAATGACGTATTATTATATTTGGGAAATATTTTTGGATGTTTTTGGAGAGTGAAAAGTAATAATAGGTGAGATGAAGTGAGTGGAGTAACTTCCCTTTTATAGTTGAGGGTTAGTGGATTATTTTAAAATACCTAAAAATATTCAATAATGGGAATTAATTTCAACACCATTTGAATCCAAAGTAATAAATATTTGATTGTATAGTTGATATTTCCAATCTACACCTCTTCCAAAAAAAAAATTTAGAAATTTTATTACACAACCTTTTTATCTACTGAATATTACCATTATTATTTTCACCACAATAACATTGTTCTTTTTATGTACAGTGTAAATTTATCTTGTATTAAAATAATTAATATCATAGTTATAATATATTTTTTAACTATTAATTAAGAAAAGTAAATCGAATTTGTAATACAAGATTTTTTCCATATGGGATTGAAAATTTATCACCATCCCATGAAAATCAAAAATCCCCAATATAACATTATTCTCAGTAATTAATATTTATTTTTATTTTTATTATTTTTTATGAAAAAATAGTTTAAAATATTATATAACATAATGAATGATGATTATCAATATATAACAAATCTTAAAAATTTATAACCATTGAAGTGGTAGAGTTTAAAAGAATATTAATCAAACTATGATGATGAAAAAGTAGGTTCTTTAAAAAACATTTCAGAATATTAAAATGTTTATATATCAAAGTCAATATAAAATTAAATCTATGGATGTATACTAGATTATTAATAATATTTTCGACCTAAAATAAATTTTTAATCAATTTTAAACAATATTTAGAATTAAATATCCTTTAATAAAAAAGGTAGTTGTTCAAAAAATCTTGTTTCAATATTCATCTAAAATTAATATATTTAGAAAAACCACATTAATTAAACATAAGTTAATTTTCAGTATTTTTCCTCAAAAAATATTTTTTTCTTCAAACTAGTTTTTTAAAATTTTAAAAAATAATTTTTGTTTATGTTAATAGAAATTAGTTACATGTTTTCAAAGAAAAATATATTTTTGAAGTATCTAAAGAAATTACAAAAAAATTAGTATTTTTTTAAAACAATTTCCATATATATAACAATTTTATATATAGTTTAGAAAAATATTTCTTAAATTCATACCTCCATGTTTAAAATCTAGGTTATAACTTATTTGATTAAATAACCTTATAAATAATATATCTAGGTTTCATAAAATTAGGTGTGTATTATAATAAAATGATTCAAATAAAATAAATTCAATTTGAAAAATCATTTCATTAAAAAATATTGTGTTAAATTATACCCAAGATAATATTTGAATAACCTGTGAAATTTTTCACACCGATATAAAAAATTGAGGACACTTTTTCCTCATCACATCCTTATGTTCAAACATAGCATCCTAAAGATTTTGGTTTCACACCAAAAAATTGATCATGTGATTGGTCTTGTTTTTTAGCTGTTTGTCACTATGATATAAAATCTATGCCATTTTCACTCAAAAGAAAGATCATTTTCCATCATTTCCATCTATGAGATCAGTATATGTGATAGATAAATTAATTAATTCATCATGAGAGATTCATGGAAAACAATTTTAACTTGAGAGAGGCTCATTTAAAGAAAAAAATGATAAGTTACAATCCATCCAGGATTAATTATTTCAATGTTAATGATAAACCTAGATATTAGTTTTCTCTTGTTAAAAAATCTCATTTATTTATTAAATGAAAAACATCAATGAAACACATTCTCTGAAACACTAAATTCTATATCGCATCAATGAATATAAGTGTACATTTTCTATATGCATTATGAATCCCTTATATTTTTCCAAGTAGAACAAAACATCTATGTCATTTATACAACTATATCATGTCCCAATATCTTTCATTCTTTCATCTCCATTCAATTACATTTATGTTCTTCACTTCCATTCATATAGGTCATTATAAAGATCAATCAAAAATCTGGAGTGAAAGCTATTATTGTTTTAAAACTTATCTAATTTAAGATATTAATCCAAACCATATTTGGAATACATAGAAAGTGGTATCAATATATACTTGTGGTTTTTATTTATTCTCTGACATAATAAATTTTTAAAAGGATGATATTCATTGTTGATACTTTATAGTTCTTTCTGAAGACTTTCCTAAATCATCAACTAAAATTTGGGATCTGGATAGGATACAATAGAGTGTGATATTCCTTGAAACCTTTACACTACCATAACATATATTATGGAAATATGATAAAGAGAGAATACTACTATGATTTTGGTGGATTGTAATGAGTAAAAAATATGATCAACATCAACACACATAATGTTATATGTTTCTAATTTTTCTATTCTATGATCGACCCTTGCGGCCTTGTAGGTTGTGGAAGGTTTTCTCTTGACTTAAAGATAATATTTTTCCAAATAATATATTAATATAATTCCTCAATAGTACAAAAATTGAAATTTTGCATAATTACCTCAACATATATGATATTATAAAAACAAAAATATTACCTATGTATTTAATATCATATTTATAAAATTTAATTGAATACCACCAAAAATAAAGTTGTTAATAAAATATGTATATAACCAAATGGTTTTATTCCCATAAATGTATCCCCAAATATCCTTAATCTTGAAAAATACACAATACATAAAAAAATTAAGATGTGTATAATTCATTGAATATGTGATTAAACATATACTAAAAAACCCTTTATAGTATCCAAACTGATATCTTAATCATATATGGTATCATATACAGTTTAAAAATATAATTCAAAAATTATTCATAAAATATAATCTTTTCATTTTGAAAATACATTTTAACTGGAATATTGTCTTCATCATTTCACATAGATAATAAAAAATTTGGGTAAATTATTCAATAATACAAGTATATAGATATAATAATTTATATTAATCATGTCAAAATATGAAAAGATGATAAACAAAAAAAAATTAAATAAGGATCATTCAAAATTAAACAAACATGAAATTTCATAAAATAATGTTGTAAAAGATAATTGTTCCCTAATTACTATAATTCCGACAAACCATCGAAATTCATATGAATTATATTTTTCTAAACCCATTAGCTGAATTTTCATCATATAATATTCATTTTTCATTGGATTGGGGTATTTATTAAAATTATTTCCAAATATCATGCATTTGAAACACTAGAGTGTGGGTGGTGCATTTTATGGATCATTTTATTTATTTTTCAAATTTATCATACTTCTTCCCATCACATAGATAATCAATTTCTTAATGATCATACTTCCCATATATAACAAATATAATACTACCCTTAGGAAGATTTCCTCAATGATTAATTCCACCCATTGATCATTAAAAAAATAAAATATTCTTTTCTTCATGGTTTGTAGAGTTTTTTTAACTCCACCTTCCTTTTATATTAAAAAACACTACATTAATGGGTAACTACAATATCCATTTCCACCTTGATTTCACATTATTCAATTTTTTCATAGTTACTAAATTATCTTATGGCTGAAATCCTTTGTTGAGTTGGTTTTTATATAATATGTAACAATTGAACTATAATTAATATAGGATGAAAATTAAATAAACATACCTCACATTTCCCATACAATTCACCTCATAGTTACTAAAAAATAAATCTCCTTCAACTTTTACTAAATTAATTAATTCACTATTTTCATTAGAAGATTATAGGAATATAATCATTGAGATAATTTTCAAAAAATCATCTCATAACATTCAGTCTATTTTATCTTATGGGCTCATATTCATAATAATATTTATCTATTCATATTCATTCCCATCAAAATGATATACAACCAAAATAAAATTCCATGTATCTTAACACTATAGAATAATAAATAAATTTTCATTAAAATTGATCCATTTTAATAAACTAGTGTATCAAAAGATCCACTAAATAATGGTTTTCATTAACTACTAATAGTATAAATAGTAAATTAATCCATTATTTTTTTTCATTTGTATGTTCATTATGATTAATATTTTGATAAATAATTATGTTCAATGAAATAAAATTTTTAGTCCCAACTCCCATTATATTTGGTTTCTTAGGATGAAAATAATTTCATTGTCTATTTAACACTATATAAATATTTCACCTTTATATCACGACAATTGAATAAAACTATGAAACATAATGAAAAAAACAATAATCATTGTGGGGAGGCATATAATCATGAATATTAATTTATATGATTTATAAATCAAGAAAAATAATTTTCAATATATGACCCCATAGCCATAACCAAGGTTAGTTATCCTCATTATTCAAATACATCATGATTGTTCGTTGTGAGCTTGGGAATTTTGCAAACATATCCATTTGAATTGTCAATCCAAGTGTATAGAAAGTCCAATTTTCATGTACCAAGTGACAATTTAGTCATTCTCAATTATTATTTTCTAGACTTATCACCCATATTGAACTATGTGCAAGTTTAACATCCACACGTATTGACCAGATTGGTATGTAATTTTTGGGAAACCAAAAACATTATCATTTTTCAAAATACATGGTCATTTTCCTTTACCATGAATAATACACATACTTATCATTAGTAATAAAACTATACTAGTCATTTTAATTATCTAATTTTATCTCACAAATGTTTTCTCATTATTTTTTCAAAAGGTTATATAATCCTTTTTATGATACAAAATATAATTATATATGCTTCTCATATATATATATACCAAATATTGACATATTAATGTTCATTAAAATATAAAATGAAACCCTCCCGATGCATGAGGTCTAGTTTCATTGGAAACAGAAACATATCAAAAACATATATATAAGTGATATATATAACCTACTACAATGATCATTATAAGCACAACCATTCCTAGACATGTCATATATTATTATTTTTTTCCTTATCTAGGAAAAAAGAGATAAAAGAAATGATATTCTTACGAGATCAATAAGGTTAAACAAGGGAGATATCAATAGAACGTGATTATTATGGTATGAGAACAGGAGAATAAAAATTAGAATTTATTCCCTATAAAAAATATATCATAATCATTATGTCATGACATAAATATTTGAAGTTAATAAAAATTAATGAGCATATTACATGGAAGCATAAAATTGGCATACGACATGGAATTTGGCATAAAGTTATGCTTAAAAATCATTACCTTAGTGGTAAATGGTCAATGTTGAAACTGTCATAATGAAATGGGATTATATCAAACATAATAATTGTTGTCATGGTTCACTTCCAAGTCTATCATAGGGGAAAAATTACCTTAATGAATGACATTCACTCCCTATTCCATCCTAATTGATATCATAAGATATCTATAATTTCCATATGTATTGGAGTAAGTTATAGGTCCCTCTATTATCATAATAAAAATCATATATATGTGTTTCAAAAGATCATAAAACTTTATTCATATCATAACACATGAAATTAAATGGGTTTCAAAAAAAATTCACAATAGAATAACACATGGAAAATAAATGTGCTTCATAATAATTTAATTATTTCATCATAGAAAAAACCAGGGAAAAAGGAAGTGTCTTTCAAAAAAATTAATCAATGTATATTACTTGGAAGAGAAACGAGTTTCAGGAACATCATGTGAAAATAAACATAAACCATTATGAGAAATAATAATAATGGTAAACATGGGACATATCCCTTATAAAAAATATGTAATATAAAAAATGTTACTATATAAAAATGTAATAAGAAATTGTATCGAATAATGTTACTATATAAAATTGGGGGTATCCAAAGAGAATTTTTTATGAAATTTAAAATGGTACTATAAAAAAATTTAATATGAAATTGTATCTAATGATATAAATTTTATTATTAGAAAATATATTTTTAGAATCTTACTCTTGATACCATTTAAAAAAACAAAGCTAAAAAATTATTTAATTTTTTTAATAAAAACCATTATTATTAAATTTAATAAAAATTCAATAATTAAAAAAATACAAACAATTCACTAAATATTTATTTTGACATGACCATTCCAAAATGTAGTTAATACATCAAAAAAATATTATAAATGAAGAAATAAATTATTATATATTTTTTCAAATGTTTTAATAAAAATAATATTTG
This sequence comes from Viscum album, assembly GCA_963277665.1. Lineage (NCBI taxonomy): Eukaryota > Viridiplantae > Streptophyta > Magnoliopsida > Santalales > Viscaceae > Viscum > Viscum album. The sequence goes on along the minus strand of OY728120.1, from coordinate 538,034,829 downwards.
AGAAATTTTATTTTCAAGTAATATAAAGACATGACCCCAAATAATGTACTTTGTATTAATATGTTTTATTAATATATACCCATAATACATATTATTTTAAAAAAATTATTCATAGTAATTAGAATAATTTTAATGGAATGATTATTATATATTTTTAAATAAAAATATTATTAATATACCATGGTTTGTAAAAACTCAGTGTTTTGTGTAATATAACATATCAAAAAAATTAAATTTAGTCCAAAATATATTGAATAAAATTAATGGTGGTAAAATTACAATGATGGTGACAATATTAATAGTGCATAATTCTTAATTCTAATATTCTAAATTTTATAATGACCATTTTTTATTATTCATATAAATTATAACCTTTAAAGAAATTGGGATGAATAAATATGTATTAAAAGAATCAAGGTAGTCACATTGAAATATATTAATTCCACCCTAATAAAATATAGTGATATTTATTATATGAATATCAATTTTATCATCCATAAAAAAATATGGGACCAATGTTCATGTAATGTGTAATGAAAGTCATGAAAAAACATTGATACTATATATATATATATATAAATAATGACAAAAAATTATTTTAATGAGGCTATGTGTTATATCTATAAGAAGATTGATCACGTAAAATGGATTGTCTAGGTCAATAAAAAACGACATATCCCCACACAATATTTATCCATTTCCACCCTTGGTATATCTAAGTATAATTGTACATTTTATATTGGTAAATGATTTCGAAACCAAATAAATCATTTTAAAGAAAATATTTTAAAAACACAATCACTAAATGATTTTTTGAAAGGGAAAATAAATATATTTGAATTAAAATGATACCATTAGATAATATATATGTTATTCAAAATTATAGCAGATTATTTAGATGATGGATTATCTATATAATAGTATTTTTACACGTATTTAAATTTCTTTCATAATATTTGTTAATAGTATTATTTTACCAATTATATAAAACACAAATAATAAATATTAAATTGGAAGTTAAAGTTTGAATAAAATAATTTTTCAGAGTTGTCGATGTATTTTTTTCTAATGTTTTATATTATAATTTAAAAAGTAATTAAAATAATTTATTTATTATATTTATTATAAAAAATCAAAATTTTCGTTATATGAAACTCTTATAAACATATGGGTGAAATGAGAAAAATTATACAATCATTTAATAAGAACATGTTCAATCTATATGAAAAAACATATATCACTAATTAACATTTTAAAATTATAAAACAATGAGAGATATTATATTAACATCCCTAAATCATCTTCAAAATATTGGTTCTCTCTCACATTATCTATCACATCCATGATTCACACCTATAATTTGTGAAGTTAAAAGTATTCACAAACTCATATATAACATGGAATCATTGGTTTCGATCACCTATACTGGGATCAAATTTATACTAAGAAGTATTTCATCTAAATATAGAGATATTAGTGTCACATGTATATCAACAGTAGTTTGAATATGGTTGATCTACTATGTAAAGTAGGTCCTCATTTGGGAGTTAGTGTTAAATATTTTGTTTTTTGAAAACTAAATTTATAATACTACTCTCTATAATGTATTTTTTATCATAATTAAATTATACATACTCGAAAATTAGAGTAATTGAAAGGATAAATTATTTTATATATTACAGGTTTTTATTGATTTATTTTGGAATTTCATTTTTTAAATTCTATGTCAATGAATCTACTATGAAATTGAGTTAGACAACTCTACTAATATTTGATATTGTTCTTTATAATTTGTTTATTATTTTCTATCTACTTATGGGATTCATACACGTAATTTGGGACAATAATAATAATTTACATGAACTTCAATATCCTAAAAGTTTTGTAAATAATTTCATATTGTAATACACACTTTTCAAAATAAAAATAACATTAAACTCTTATTTTTTAGCATCAAGTATAAATCAATTAATTCATTTAAATGAAAAAAATATGTGAATTTAATAACTAATTTAATGATTATAATTTATTGAATCTTTTAAGAATTGATCTATGTATGTTTTCAATTCTTGAATGCATTATTTATTCCAATGGTGACAAACCTCAGTCTTATCATGATCTTAAAAATAGAATATCTCATTGCTAGGGTTTCAGTAACTGGAAATTAAATCTTATTGGGAGTGGTTTCTTTTATTTTATTCCTCAATCGACGTATGATTTTAATAGAGATCGGGATCTTGGGAACCTACATATCAATCCTCGAGCTTTGATATTATCTGAATGTGATGTTAATTCCAATCCCTTTAATCTTAAAAAAAACTGAGGCCCAGATTTTGAACAAACTTCATGAGTTGCATTGGATGTATTGGCATACTAAGATCCTTAATGACCTTTCTTCATGGATTTTCACTCCTATTAGAATGGATCAGAATACTTTGGAGGGGGATCTTGGATATTTTTCTATAATTGTTCATGATGCTAATTTTGATTCTGAAAGACTAGATAGTGACACTTTGATTTCTAGTGGTAATAAGATAGATGTTAATGTGGAATATGAATATGTTCCCCATTTTTGTGATGTTTGGAATATTGTTGGTCACTCATTGGTGAATTGTAGGATGATTCAAAAGAATGTTAATGTTGTTACTGAAGAGAAGTATTTGAAAGAGGTTAACCAGAAGAAAAAATAAGAATTTATTTGTGGAAAAGGAGGGCCCCTTAATGATATATATGGACCTTCAAAAGATAGAGTTACGGCTATGAAATCCTGGGTAGAAATCTATGAATATTTTTAACAAGGATGGATTCCTTATCTACCTAGTCCTCTTTCAATGATAGGTCATGAAATGTGTAAATACGGTAGATACAAGTTCATGGTGGATCACATTTTGGAACAGAACATCTTCTATGAGATTTATAATCTGGTTTTTTTTTTCAAAAAAGGATATGGATGATAGCTTATTGAGGCAAGATTTAGAGGAAAATATTTGTTCTCTTGTGGTCTCATTACATCATTGTGAGACTACTGGTATTTCCTAGGTTTTTATTGAGTTTGTTGTATCCTCTATTTCACCTTTCACTTCCCCAGATCATGTGGGTGGAGTTTCTTCCAGGAAAAATATTGATGTATTTGATAGCTTGATTAGGGCAACTAATTCATCCAATGTAGATTCTTCTCTAAAGGGGGTGGGAATTATGGTTCCTACTTAACCCAAGGTAGGTTCTTCTCACACGAAATGGTGATTAGAGCTCTTGTTTTAATAGGTTGTACTGATGCACATGTTCTTGAAACTGTATTTCCTATTTTCATCCATTGGTGATGTTACATTACAGGATATGGGTGTTCCTGATTTATCCTGTAGTACAGTTGACACTCTCACTATCTATGTTAAAAACATAAGAATAACCATCAGTACATTAGATATAAGTGATCTCTTATAATGAGATTCCAGCCCTAAGAGAAAGGCTGTAAGGCCTCCTATGCTAGGAAATAAGGTAACTGTTGTGGTCAAAAAAGGGGGAAATCATCCCGGACATAGATTTAAATGAAGCTTCTATTTTGAAATTTCCAGGGACTGTAAAATCATGATTCCATGAGGTCCTTTATGATTTTCATTCCAAATCGTAGGCCCCTTATCATTGGTCTGTCCAAACCTAAAAGGGTTTTTCTCCTAGCATTTCCAATTCTAAAAATCTTGGCCATCACATTGTGGAATCTAATATATGTTCATCGGATTTTAAAATATTATGGGTTTTGGATCATTTTTCTTTATCAAATTATTCCTTGATTGATAATAGTGGTCAGATTGCCACATTCTCCTTGAATTTTCATGGGCATCAATATTTCTGATCTTTTATTTATACTAATAAAAGTATTAAATTTCATATTCTTTAATATATTTGGGTTATTTTTAATGATCTATTATTCATCCATAAATTCCTTTTACAATCACATCCATAACTAATATGTGAACCAAGTGTCTCTTTATTAAGTGGAAATATATAGTACCTCGAACAATTAGAAAATATGAATTTTTTATTCGTATAAAAATATATCTACTAAACTAAAAAAATATTGAGAATGTTAGTGTGATGACTTGGTCTGATTTTAAGATCCATGAGATGTGTTTCACCATAGAGAGGGGAGGGTGATGGGGATTGAATAAGTTTATATTTTTATAACTTTTCATTATAGTTTCATTGACCACTACTAATATATAAGTATCTAATCTAAATTTTTAAATTTTAACCATACCCAGATGTAGTAAAAATTATAGATTAGTGAGAGAATATTATTACATTCTTTAGTCTCAATACCATAGTTGTCAATTGCAGATCGTGATGTGGCATAGGGGGGGTCCCATAACAAGATTGAGTGGACATAGATCGTGTCAAGAATGATTTTTTATCCAATTACGGATCAATAAAAATAATTTTATTTTATTTTTATACACAAATATGTTAATCTTTTTGATATAAAAAATAAAATATAAAAATGAAAAAAAAAATAAAATAAAAAAATTTGTTTTTATAGTAGAAATATTAAACTAAAATAAATATTTTAAAACAAACAATATTTATATAATGAGAATAAATAAATTAAAGGATCCCGACATCTACGTTGAATTAAGGGGGAGGTCAGGGTGTGGCTTGATCATTATATGGGTTTGAGGGGAGTTGTGTGTGGAACATCAAATGGGCTGGGGGTAAGGCATTCATCATTTTTATGTAGTTTACGTCACTTTTGGGGGTGGGGGAGTGGTTTGTGCATCAGAAACTAGAGGAAGAAGAATGTGCAGCTGAAAAATGTGCATGTTGTAGGGAAGGATTCACTATGTAGGAGGAGGTTAAAATAGGATGGGTAGGGATGGTGTGAAGTGTGTTTGACCACCTATAGAGAAAAAATCACATTTTTTGGTGCAAGAACTATCATGTTAGTGACAGAAAAGACTTTGGTTTTCTTATGATGACTTAGATTGCGGTCGTCCTGTGACGACTGTAACATCTCGGTTCCGGGTGTCGTTCAAAGGTGCCCTGAACCCAATTGGTCACATAAAACCAAGTGAGTTTCTGTATACTCTAGAATATAAAGACTAGTACAGAGGGCCAAGGTAAGGCATTTGGGAAACATTCCCCCATTGGAAGAGTATACACAACTGAATAACAATTGATAAATAATAGCGAAAGCAGTAATACCATGAAAAAAAGTAAACAGTTTAAGGCTGATAGAAAATAAATTACTAGATCCCAAATATAAATGATGGATTTCATATATGTCTAGAAAAAAAGACAAATACATCACAGTGATCTTAATATAAAATGAAACCAAGTACAATATAAAACAAGTATCCCTAGCAGTATCACAAGTCTCAGATTAGTCCCATTCTCTCCAACTCCATAATCATTCAAGTACCTTATGGAGAAGTTCACTTTATGTTTTCTAAACATGCAACCATATAATCTACTGGGGCCTAAAATCATGACCCAAATAGGGTGTGAGAAGAATCTGAGTTGGAAGCCACCAAATGATCTATGACTAATTGTTATTGAATCTATATTGAAGGTAATATGAAGAACTGAAGCAATAAACTAGGACGTACTCAAAAGTAAATAATCCTTCAACCTTCCATAACATTAATTTACATTTATAAATTAATCATACTAATAAATAATGTAAACCAGGGATCAAGCCTAGGCTCTGTACCCCCTGCATAATAATAACTCATAGAAGTCTCAATATACAATATAAATAACAATTAATACTGAGTCCAATATTTTTCTTTGGATTGGTAGACTTGTCAAAATAATTCAGAAGTAACCCTATGGGAATGTTCTCTTAGTATATCCCCTAGATTAACATATCATATATTCAATAAATAATGAAACGTTGGGAATTCTCACATAGTCTTTCCCCCTTTGTTCTCTCTTAGAATTAATCATTTCCAACCGACCACCTAAGTAGCTCTCACGATCAATACCTCCTTGTTCCGCAGAGCAACAATAAATTTTAATGACCCTAAAATCTCTCTCATAGTCATTTCCCTTTGGAAAAACATTCATTAAATAATGACCCTTTATATATCTCTCAAAGTCTAAACCTTCTGGACAATGACACCACATATTCTCTCACAGTCAATACCTCTAGTCAATCCAAACAAATATTCATAATTAAGTGACCCTACCTTAGGATGCTCTCACAGCCTATTCCCCATGGGAATACATTCATAATGAAAAACATATGCATATCCTATAAACATAAAATACATTCTAACAACAAAATGAATTGAAAAAAGCATCCTAACATGCTTTATAGACCCAACATCCATAATCAATCAAACATGGGAAACACACCAATAATAAATGAAACAAACTTATTCATAATATATAACCCATTTTTAGACAAGCACACCATAACAGGTATTAAATAGGGTTAAATATGCAAAACACGCAATACCCTAAACATGGGTATGCGTCAATTTTATTTTATATAATCCAAGGAACACCAATTAAGTCCCAAACCACCTACCTCACTATTGTAATATTGGAACTCTTGAATGTCGGCCCTTGAACTTTCATAGAACGATGTAGATCAACAAAGAGGTTAAAATCATTAAACCTTGAATAACGCGTGTGAGAAGAGGAATCTGGAAGAGGGTATATAGAAGAAGGTTAAAATAATTGGTGGGATTCCAACACACCTTCCAGAGTTTGAATCATACTTTCGATGAAGAAAAAGTGGCTTAGACATTGATCATCGTGGCTAGTCGATCCAAGATGAACTAAGGTTAGAATAAGAGAATTCTGGATATGAGACACATACCTGCTCTGAATCATCAATAAAATGTAAATTACATGGAATGTTCCTTTAATGAACATTCCATGTACTAACCTCAATTGTATCCCACTTTATGCGGTCTGTCAGGCCACCCACATGACCATATACTCTTCCATTACACGACAAGTACATGGCTACCCCCAAAACCAGGTACACGATGTGTACACAAAAGTACACGACACGTACATAGAAAAATTTCAAATCATGTTTTTTCAATAAAAAAACAGAAATTAAGATCCATAACTGAAATGACACATTGGTTTCTTACAAACTTCCCCCTTAATGAAATTCATCCAATAATTTCACATCCAAGGGTGGTGTAAAAGAAACATCAAACAACTCTGTCCACTATAATCGAATGTCTGTTTCCCCCTACTAAGTCTCATACTGTATTCTCCCATCCTACCATAACACCCACAATAGAGAAAGAGACCACTCAGAGAGAACCTTCATGTTGTGATCCAAAATCAGAATAGATTGTTCATGAAGGATGCATCCACCTCCAACTCAGCCTCCTCAGGTTGTAAAAAATGAGGCGGGTCCAAAAAGTGATGTTGTAGTATATAAACATGAAATATTTCATGCATAGACCAATACCTATAAGGTAACATCAACATATAGGAAACCATATCAACTCTCTACAAAAAAATGAGAAGACATATCTCGGTGAAATATTCCCACATCTACTAATCATCCAATGTACTAACCTCAGTGTGAAACGTAATAGAGCCTGATCTCCGACCTCAAACTCAAAAATCCATCCCTAACTATGAACATAATATTTCTGTAGATACTATGCAGTATCCATAAACTTCTGAATCAACTCCACCAGCTCAGTGGTCTCTTGGACAAGACGAGGTCCCAACATAACTTCCTCTCCAACCTTCAACCAACATAGGGGTGATCGGCATGGCCAGCCATAAAAATCATCAAAATTTTCCATTTGAATCGTCATAAAAACATTTATTTTTGGAAAAATAAACTAGGGGTATCTATCTCTCCCATGAACTCCAAAAATCATGGACACATGATCGTAGCGTGTCCTCCAAAAATGTGAATTGTGCACTTAGACTAGCCAACTTCTTGGGGTTGGTATATTGTACTCAAAAGTACCTTTGTACCCAAATCCCTCAGTAGTGCTTTCAAGACACTATAAGTATAATGGAAATCCATTTCTGAAATAATTGAGTAAGGAACCCCATGAAAATGTATAATCTCTCTTATATACAACCTTCCCAGCACATCAACACAAATGGTTCCATAATCAGAAAGAAATGTGAAACCTTAGTGAAACTGTCGGTAGCAACCCAAACTGCATCATTTTCTCAAGATGACCATGATAAACCCCTCATGAAATTCATTGTGACAACATTCAACTTTAACTCAAGAATGGATAATTTCTTTAAATTCTTGGTTAGTGGCTGATGTTCCTCCTTCACATACTGACAGGTGGAACATATCACCACAAAACTAGTGATATCCCTCTTCATACCTGGAAAACAATATTGATGATATAGATATCGACACATCTTGATGACACCGGGATGCACTACCCAAACATAAGAATGAAAATCATGCATCAACTCCTCACATATGAAAGTTGACACCCAAATGCTCCAATGAAAATGTATGATTTCATCCTCTCTTACGGTCCACCCAGTAGTAGGGTCCACTCCTGACACACTCTCTTGTAATACAATGCCTTCAGAATTTGATAGCTACCTAAATCACACTCAATCAAAAAGAGTTGTGGTAGTAGCTATTGAAGAAGGAAATGTTTTCCCCTATTTGAAGAGCAACTCCCAATGCATCTTAGTGAACAAATAAATAAGCTTCCACTCACTTCCAGCCTCCTGAACTGCCTGTATCTGTGTCCTCCTACTCAATGCACCTGCCATTGCATTGCCCTTCCTTTGAATGTAGGTGAACTCAAAGTCAAAATAATGAAGGTACTAAACCTACCTTCACTATATCTAATTCAGATTATACTGAGTAAATATATACATGGAAATTTTGTGGTCACTGTACACCATAAAAATATCTGTAAAAAATATAATGTCTCTGAAACATTAAATCATTCACAACTACAGCTAACTCGAGAATGTTTTTTTGGTTATTCCTCTCATTTTTTCTCAACTACTGAGATCTGTACGCAATGTCACCATTCTCCAACATAAGCACTGCTCCCTGCCTGACAAAAAATGAGTCATTGTAAATAGTGTAACTCTTGCCTAGCTCTTGAAAAATAAGTATCTGTGCGGAAGTTAATCTCCCTTTCAGCTACTGAAAGGACGAATTGCTGGAATCTGTCCACAAGTACCTTACACACATCACAGTCAGGGCGGTCAATGGTGCTTCTAAGCCTGAAAAATCTTGTATAAAGTGCCCATAGTAACCAGACAGCCACAATATACTCATCACCACAAAGAAGTTCTTTGAATTATCTCCGGAAACTACCAATCTCACTTTATCTTGGCATAATAATATACATTTATCTGAGATTACATGAAAAAATAAGTGAATTTGATCCATAAAAAAGTGACATTTTGAGATCTTAGCATATAACTCAGGCTCACTCAGTGTTCTCAATATGATCTCAAGATGGATGGAATGGTTGTGTTAAGTGTGAATGTATACCAATATATCTTCTACATAGACTACCACAAATAAATCCATGTAACGATGGAACACTCGGTTAATCAGTTCCATGAAAAATTCCGGTGTGTGTGAGACCAAATGGGATAAAAAATACTCATATAGACCATATATAGTCCAAAAGTTAGTAAAATGTATATATGAGGGTCTAATGTTCATCTGATGATAACCATTACTCAAGTGAATCTTTGAGAAAACATGGGATCCTCAAAGATGATCAAAGAGGTCATCAATCCTCGGTAAGGGATATAAGTGTTTAACAATGATCTAGATAACCTTCCAGTAATCCACCCAATGTCTGAGGTAGCCATCCGCCTACTTTGTAATAAGGACATGAGAAATTCTAGGAGATGTACTGGTTTAGATGAAACCCTTTTCCTGAAACTCCTCTAACTATTTCATGATCACTTGTATCTTTTTGTAACCATCTAATAAGGATGAATGGACACCAGTGCCACTCCTAGCACAAAATCAAAAGACAAATCTACCTCTTTATCTGGAGGTAAACATAAATATTTATCTAGAAAGACAACCCACAAATGAGCCACCATTGTATTAAATTCCATCTATGAATTCCCCATGTTTTCCAGATACAAACTACCTATCTATGTTGTAATAGCTACAAAACCATGTTACTCTGGTGCATCTCTACTCACCTGGACATCACATTCACCCTTGTGTAAAAAATAGCCACCCTCTAGTGATGTGAAACTCAAACTGCATTGATATCAGTTCAAAAAGTCTTGAAAAGAGACTAACCATACAATTCTAATAATGACATTGAATCTAGTCATATCAATGACATAGAGATCCCAAACGAAGTGACACCTATCAACCTCAAGAGGGAGCTCCTTGCACTGATGTACACTATCCGTCTTAATCCCCAATAGTGTTTCTAGTCTCATAACATTCTAAAAAGTGAAGATACAGATATAATGGCTCTCCACAGCACCAAAAATTATAAAACTATAGGAAGCCCCAGTACTAAAAAGAGTTGAAGCTTAAACTAAGGAAACTAGAATAATACCTATAACTGTAAAGGGTCTTAGATCCTACTCCTACTAGGACTTCTCCACTATAGTAGTATGACTTGTATTGTATCCCTACGAGCCTACTTGACTGCCCTGGGCTAATCCACCATACAGTATCATACAACCTATAGCCTAAATACCATGGATGCGATAACCTTTTCTGCCTGAATGGCCGGAAAAACTCCAGTTCCCTGTCTAATGAGATAATGGAGGTCATTCTCTTAAATATGGAGTCATATCCAAACCTCTATCACCCACTGATAGTGAATAAACCAGGAAACATTGCCCATGATGTCACATATTTCCACTATATCAGCACTTGACTGGGACTCTTGGGCAATGTGGTAATGTATTCCCACTCTTCACGCACTTGTAGCATTCCACCTGACTACCTATAGATACATACATACTACTGGAATTTCAATAAGAAGGATCTCTATGGTGCTTCCTACAATCTATTGAAGGAGTACCTTCTCTTCATGATGAAACACCCAAACTCATTGATCCCAACTCCCTCATATTGTGCTTAGTAATCAGGTCCCAATTCACTATAGCAGTCAGCTATGTTATCTAGAATGCATTCACCTGTGATTGGATGACATACGTGAGACTAAAATCAAATCACCTTTCCAATTATAGCTCGTTACCTCATAGAAAAAATAATGAATCACTGATGCTCTATAAATCGAGAAGAATAATACATCACCAAATGAGCGCCCTGATTTATGTGCATGACCTCTCAGGCTCGATCGGCCCTCAACATATAGAGGAAAAAGTATTCATATATGGTACTCTAAAAATCATCCCAATCCATATCCCGGTGATGTCCCACCTATGAGATAGAATCCCACTATCTCTTGGAGGAATCATATAACATGTCTTTATCAAGCATCACCCTTCAATCCAGAGGCATATGTAGATTCTCAAAGATAGCATGCATGGCCTCCAACCATGACACCATAGCATTTGGTTCTCTATTCCCTGAAAAAGTGGGATGATGCTATTGCTGGAACACCCACGTCAACTCTCACATAGTCAGAGCAAGATGAAGTTCTCCATGAGAGGCATATAATCATTCTGAAAAATCCTTCATTGAAAAATGCATCAACACCTACATCTGGCTTAACAACTAGGTCGAAGACATGCATGAAGGGAGGATCTTCTGGTTGTCCGTAATCTACCATTCCATGTGTCTGGTCATTTCCATGTATCTGGTGTACAACCGTAGGATATATTGGTGGAATGACTCTGCAAGGTTAAACCCATAACTCCATACAATAATATCAAGGACAAAAACATAGAAATGAAAGAAGGGAATAGGATAATAAACATTCATGTTTTAGAAAATAGGGTTATATGGTGTGTATAAGACTGGAAAAATATGTTTTATTATTCTTTTAACATGGTCTGTACCTATGAAAAACCTGGTCATGTAACACCCCTACACACGTAGTGTTCCCCCTAAGACATGACATGTGTAGGAATTACCCTCTACCCATGTACTTATACACCTATCAATCCACTCAGTTCTCTCCTGGGAAGCACTATACAACATGTTCACCCTTGACACGGTGTGTACTACTTATGTTCTAACCCCTAGTGTCATTAGTCACATGGTTATAGACATCGTCGACTATACCCAGTGTGAGTGAATGGGGCACAACATGTACAACCTAACTTTCAACCACCTATGTCATTAGTCACAAAGCTAGACACACAGTTGATAACTACATGGCATTCAAAATCTAGACAAGACATGAACAACCTAAAATTTTCCAACCTCGTGTCTCTGCGGACACAGTCCGTCACACAGTTAAACACTACATGGTGTGTAATAATAGTACATGTCATGTACATAAGAAAATTTAGTTATTACAGAATATAGGAACACATGGAGTGTCCTCAGGACACCACACACCATGTAGTATAGGATTACATATAGTAGGCCTCTGAAACTCATCTGGAACCCCTAAAAACATAGAATTTTTTCCAGAGAATAAAAAATTCTATCCTCTGTGAGCCCATAATCTTACGAATCAATGTTTGGAATCATTATTCATATCATGAAATGAAAAAATACAATTTAATGTTTAATCATGATCCATGAAATTACAATCCTAGAGGACCCATAACAGTTGAGGGACCATAGTTTGGCATCCATACAAATGATTATTTAAAATATCCAATACTCTATCAAAATAGAAGGTATTATATCATGTCATATATCACAATACCATGATTATGTTACAAAACATCTATCACAAAATCATGCAATAATTAATTTACCCTAAATGGCATGAAAAAAATTCATGTCATTTGATATATATCATGTGCTTATATGATGGAAGAGATGGAATAACCTCATCTAATCGGGTTGTAACAGAAATAGAACCTCAATAATATCAATGATAACATCAACAAAACCTGTGAATCACCAAATGGTGAAATCAAATAAACTCTAAAAATTGCAAAACCAGAAAAATTTCAATATTCGAGGTAACATGGATTTTCTATATGCATGACATGGATACTTCCAGGAACAATTTATTACAAACGACCCATTCCTTCCATTCCCTATCTATAGGCCTCAAAATTTAGATAAATATGGAAAAGAAACTTCTCTGATACCACATTGTAACGTCTCTTTTCCTGGTACTACCCAATGGCGCCCCCAACCTGATTGATCACAAAACCTCTAGGTCATTTCAGCAAACGCCAAAGGCTACCAGCTAATAGTGAGGTTCAAGGTAAGAAATTGGGGAAACTATGCCCTCATTAGAATAGTACACACAACAGAATAAAAAATGATAAACAATAGTGGAAGATGTAATAAGACGAGACAAAAGTAAACAATGGAAGAATGATATTAAATAAATAACTTGAGAACATATATAAATGATACAAGATGCATATGTCTTGGAATTCTTCCAAACATGTCACAATTCTTGAAATAAAATACTAAACCAAGTACATTAGTATAACGACCCATACTTTACATTCATTGTTAATACTTCAAAATTGAAGAATACTTATTACAACATATAACAAAACCAGTAAAATACCGTATCGATATAGTGTCTTTAGAAACTGGGAAACATAAACAACTGGTTCATAAAGAATCTACATTTTCTCCCATTTAATTCATCATATCTAGAGTCCCTTTTGACATATCCTACTTAATAACATTCTTCCTGACCTGGGGAAAGAAAACAGACTAAAGGGTGAGCTCAAATGATCAGTACGGGTAAACAAAAGAAATATCAATTACATCATATTCATAAGAACATAACATTTTGGAAATCTTAACCTGCAAACGAGATCATAATTTCATAACATGGGATAAATCATAGTAGTGAAATATAATCCCAATAATCATAACATAAAAAATGAAACTTTGTGTAATACACACATAATCATAGAGAATCATTTCTTAGTAGTCAAGACTCATATCCAAGACTATCTTAGCAGACACAGTCCATTTCTGAACCGAGTTCACTCCTCGTTTCAGTCCTGTTTCACTGAACCGGTTTAACCTGCCATTCCAACCATGTCTATATCATGAGATATAAATCTTTACCCAATGCATTGGAAGGAGATATAGGTCCCACCCATCTCATAATTATACCATTCTTATGTGTTCCACAAAAATCATAAATCATACATCATTGCATAATCCATGTAATAAAAATGGGATTCTTAAACATCATGACATCATAAAAAAATTCATATAAGATAAATTAATTCATAAAAATAATTCCATCAAAACATAATCAAATCAATGTAATAATAGGGATAGAAACAGAACCCTATATTATATTAGATGGAAAATAATTTTGATAAAACACTTGAATTCCATTCTTGAGGAAAATATCCTTTCTACATCAAAAACATTTTTCCTTTCTTAACATGTCATACAATTTTAAACTAAAAGAAGTTTATTAAAAATAAACTTGAAAACTTGTAAGGGAAGATTCTTGGAAATAATGTTTTAAAAATCCATTCATGTCGTATAAGTTAAAAAAACATTCTTCTTGTACTTTTGTCGGAAAATTCAAAAAGTACCTCGTATGAAAAATGACAAAATATTCCTTTCATATATTTTACTAAAAAATCACCGAAGGGTAAAATTGGATTTAAAAAATTGTAGGTGGATGGAAATAATATTACATATTGAGGAAAAATGGATGTGGATGATAAAATACACCCCAGTAAATACCAAAGTATAAACAATCTCGGATAAAAATGAGATTGTGGGATTTTCCCTTACCTTAGGTCCGATTTGCTTCGTAAGTGTCCGAACCTCCCCTATAAAGATTTAAATAATTTTATTGACTTATTCCATAATCATAATCATTGTTATGATATCATATATGGTCATATTATTAGCTTCTTATTAGTAATATTTCATTGCTACTTGTTATTCGGTTGTTTATAACTTTTTTGTTCTTATGCGTGTTTTGTCGAATAAATTCTTATTCTTATCTTTAGGTTATAGATAC
This sequence comes from Viscum album, assembly GCA_963277665.1. NCBI lineage: Eukaryota > Viridiplantae > Streptophyta > Magnoliopsida > Santalales > Viscaceae > Viscum > Viscum album. The sequence continues at coordinate 538,019,809 of OY728120.1, read as the reverse complement.
CTAATTTCCAGAATGTTATTAGTGTAATATATATCATATTCATTCATTAAATTCATTTATATAATCATTATGCAATGAAGATCATGTATAACGAGTCGCATCACATCGTGGAGACGGTATTCCGTACGTACGCACGAGCGATGATATCATTCCCATGATCGTGGAATTGTATTGGAGTGTATGTATACTATTTCAGAATCAATATAACTTTACAATAATCATATATAGTTATTAGTTACACCATTATACCCATCCAATTAAGGTGGTGGTGGAAAATAGATTACACCACGGCGTGGAGACGGTATTCCGTACGTACGCACGCGCGGTGATTTCATTTTCCGTAGGATTGATAGATGGTGAAATAGGGTTGTTTCATACTTATAATAACATATCATTATATGAGTGATACTGATGTTATTAATTCATAATGATACAACTAAAGATGAATAATTGGAAGAAGAAATAAAGTTGAAAGAATCGGTAACGGACATTACCTCTTCTTTGAAGCGCCTCTTTGAGACCTCCTCTTAGGGCACTAAAATTGGTATTTGAAGAAGACCAGTACATCTAGGATAATTCTAGGGAAGTGGAGAAGAGAAATTTACAGGGGTTGTCCGAGCTTGAAGGCTCAATGTGGTGTGAGGAAGAGAGGGAGGAGATGACCTTTTATAAGGGAGGAGAGGGGCACCTTTGGATAAACTAAAAATATTATTTTATTATAAAGTCATATTCGGTTTTTAATAGCTCCAAATTGATTTATTTAGATGCTAAGGTGGGGATGTGTCGAAAGCCTCTCATAAAATAGGATTTATACATGTTTATGGTTCTATTTTAACATTATCATTTAGATTTAACTTTAAGTTAAATAATTTTACTTTCACCATGTCATTTTTGTTTTATTACACTATAAGGTTAATAAACTTACTATAACAAGCCAAAAGAACCCCAAGTTGTTTATTATTAATATATATAACCTTATCTAAGTCATTTGGCCGATCCTTAGATTTTTAGGAATAAAATAACAATTAATAATATAATATTTGTTTTAAAAACTATTTTATGTCCATTTTGACACTATTTGGTAATTGATTTTTGTGAAAATCATAACATGAAGATTTGTTCAAAAGAATTTAATTAAATCAACAATAACATGTCATATTAACCCATAAAATTATTGTAATTCCTAAAAAGTCTCAAATTACATTAATTTAGTTATTTATAACATCAATTATGTCAATATTTCATTAATAAGATAATTACTTAATATCATTGTGTCATAAATAAATTACATTATATATTGTCTAAAAATTACAAATAAAATACCATTATATAGTAATTCTTCATATATTTCTAAATAATATTTATAGTTGAATTTATCTTATGTATAACCCTATATTAAAAATGATTTACTTATTAAACATTGATTTTAACTATTTTAACCATTCTTTAAATAAATTAATAATAAATGTCATAATCTAATCCATGTTGGCCTAAATGGTCATATTTTATTCCTAAGGTTGTTTTTGGTCGAATTACACTTATCCAATAGAATTAGGACATGTTTTAGGATAATAATAATATCACTTTCACCCTTAATTACCCTATTTACTTTTAACCCTGGTAAAAAAAGTAAAAAGTTACTATTCAAAAAAACTTATTTTCATCTCATTGAACCACATTTTACTTACTGACCTCAACCATGTCTCTAGTATTTTTGAAATTCCACTCACAGAAGCGGTAAAATTGAGTTATATGTAAATTTTCAAATTCTCCTAAGAGGTGGGTAAAAGACGGTGAAAAGATCGATAAAAATTTTATATATCTAAAATTATTATAAAATGACTCCAATGAATTACTTTGAACATATAAAGGTATTATGTATCAATTTTGACATAAAATAAATTTATATAAAATAAATAATTATTTAAATAAAAAGTCTGTTTGTAAATAGTAACCCAGTGTTTTCACTATTCATCAAAAATTGAAAGTTTTAAGAAAAATACCAAAATTTCACCCTAGGCTAATTTCGATATTCCGAATCCAAAAATGAAGTCCATTTTGAAAGATGAAATTTAAAAAATTTCAAAAAGTGGTTATTACTATTCATGACGGCTAGTTTTAATAATATTTTAATAGCATATTGTTGTTTAGTGAAACTCGGTATTACGTATGATGCAAGCTATCGAGGAAGGTCGTGATTGCGTGTAAAGCAAACCAATCTAGTGTTTTGTGTAGTTAAAGATTACTTTGATGATTTATATAACATAAAAACAAAATATTTCTCATAAATGTCTCGGGTGTTACATTCTACCCCCCATAAATTGAATTTCGCTCCCAAAATTCGTCACTTTTTAACAAACAGATGAGGATACCTCTCACTAATCATATCCTCAATGTCCCATGTAGCTTCTTCTAATTGGTGGTCCCTCCATAAAAATTTCACAAAGCGAGTGGTCTTATTCCGTAGGACTTTTTCGCTACGATCGAGAATCTCTATCGTCTGTTCTTCATAAGAATGATCTTGTTCCAGCGGTACAACTTTTGAGCTGAGTACATGTGAAGGATCAGGTATGTAATTTCTAAGGAGAGATACATGGAACACATCATGATCTTGGGAGAGATTCGGTGGAAGCGCCAATCGGTAACTTACCTTCCCAACACGATCCATAATTTCAAAAGGACCGATATATCTAGGGCTCAACTTTCCCATCTTTCCAAATCTCATGACCCTCTTCCAGGGAGATATTAGTAAGAACACTTTATCACCCACTTAAAACTCTAGGTATTTTCTTCGGTTGTCGGCATAACATTTTTTGTCGACTCTGAGCTGCTCTTATGTGTTGTTGAATAGATCTTACCTTTTCTGTCATCTCATCAACAAGATCAGGTCCTAATAACTTTCTTTCCCCAACTTCATCCCAGCATGTTTGAGTCCTAAATTTCTTTCCATATAGAGTTTAATAAGGAGCCATCTAAATACTGGACTGAAAGATTTTATTATAAGAACATTCTACCAAAGGTAGGTGTTGATCCCAACCACCTTTGAAATCCATCGAGGAAGCTCTCAACATATATTCTAGAGTTTGAATTGTTCTCTCAGACTGACCGTATATATGAGGATGATAAGCAGTACTGAAACTCAACTCTGTATCCAGAGTATGCTGATGACTTCGCCAGAACATCGAGGTAAACCTCGGATCCCAATCAGATATAATAGAAAGTGGTACTCCATGCAATATTTCCACTTCCATTACATATATCCTGGAAAGCTGATCCATAGAGAAATCCTCTCTAATAGAAATGAAGTGTGCAGACTTTGTAAGATGATCAACTATGACCCAGATAACATTATTGCCAGTTTATGTTTTAGGATGTCCCGTGAAAAAGTAAATAGTGATTTTTTCCCATTTCCATTCGGGTATGGGTAATGGTTGTAACATCCCCATGGACTTCTGTCTCTCATATTTAACTTGCTGGCAAACCAAGCATCGAGATACATATTCAGCAACATCTCTTTTCATGCCATCCCACCAGAAGTACTCTTTTAGGTTCCTATACATCTTCGTGCTTCCAGGATGAATAGAGAATGAAGAACTATGAGCCTCATCCAGCAGCTCTTTCTTTAATTCTCAGATGGAAGGAACACAAACCCGATTCCTAAACTTTATTATCCCATAACAATCAAGGTTGAATTCAGGAATATTTCTCACCTTATTTTGTAACCCTACATCTTCATTCTGTGCCTCTCTAATTTTCACATGTATAGATGGTTGAACATTCAATTGATAATGATACGATTTTTCCCCTTCCATTATAATTCTAAGATCCATCCTTTGTAAATCCATAAATATTGGATCTTTTGTGATCCTCATCATGGATAATCTAGCATGGTCTTGTCGACTTAATGCATCTTCCACCTTGTTTTCTTTCCCAGGGTGGTAATGAATTGAGCAGTCGTAATCCTTAATCATCTCCAACCATCTTCTTTGGATCATATTCAGCTCCTTTTATGTGAAAATATACTTTAAACTTTTATGATCAGTATAAATATCATACTTTTCTCCATAAAGATAATGCCTCTAAATATTTAATGCAAATATTACCGCAGCTAACTCCAAATCATGAGTTGGGTAATTTTGCTCATGGATTTTCAACTGTCATGAGGCATAAGCTATCACCATATCATTTTGCATAAGAAAACACCCCAATCCCTTCTTGGATTCATCACTGTAGATCACAAACCTTTCTCCACTACAAGGAAGTGTGAGCACAGGTGCACTGGATAACCTTCTTTTCAACTCCTTGAAATTCTCTTCACATTCCTCCGTCCATACGAACTGAACTCATTTTCGAGTCAACCTGGAGAGTGGATTAGATAATAGTGAAAAATCTTTCACAAAACGTCGATAATATCCATCCAAACGAAGAAAACTTCAGATCTTAGTTACTGTTGTTGGTCTCGACCATCTTTCCACAACCTCTGTTTTTACTGGATCCACGGATATCCGCTCTTTTGAGATTATGTGACCGAAAATGCAACTTTTTGAAGCCAAAATTCACACTTGGTAAATTTGGCATAAATCTTCTCCTTTCTCAGGGTCTTCAATATAATTCTCAAATTATCTTCATGTTCTTCATTCCTCTTTGAATAGACAATAATATCGTCTATAAAGACTACCACAAACTGATCAAGATAGTCTTTAAAGACTCCATTCATCAGATCCCTGAAGATAGCAGGGGAATTAGTAAGACCAAATGGCATCACTATAAATTCATAGTGTCCATACCTTGTATGGAAAGATGTCTTTGGTATATCATCCCATTTTACCCTTAATTTATGATACCTTGAACGAAGATGAATCTTCAAAAAGTATTGAGCTTTTCTTAGTTTGTCAAAAAAGTAATCAATGCGTGGGAGATGTGATTTGTTCTTGATAGTGATCTTGTTAAGTTCTCGATAATCAATGTAGAGTCTCATTGATCCATCTTTCTTCTTAACAAACAGAACATGTGCTCCCCAAGGTGACGCACTAGGGAATATGAATCCCTTATCAAGATTCTCTTGGAGTTGCTTCTTCAATTCCTACAACTCAATTGGGGCCATTCTATAAGGTGTCTTTGAAATAGGCAAAGCACCCGGTACAAGTTCTATTGAAAACTAAACTTCACAATTAGGTGGAAGACCCAACAATTACTCTGGAAAGACATCATCACACTCCCGTACAATGGGAATATTCTTAATCGTGAATTTATCACCAACCATTTGAGATAAATAACATTCATTTAGTGGAATCAAAACCCATAAGATGGAAGAAAGTTCCACTGGAAGGTTATGTTCATCCTTGCATCAATAGATGATCATAGATTGATCTGGAATATGGAATGTGACTTCCCTTCTATGGAAATTGATATGAGCTCCATATAAAGAATTCCAATCCATGCCAAGAATCACATTAAATTCCACTATAGGAAGGATCAAAAGATTTTCAGGAAGCACATTCCCACAAACTTCAATCGGAGATGAATTATAAACTTTTGATGCGACTGTTGTGCCATTAGGGGTTGTCACAGCTAACTCAACATCTAACTGTTGAGGTAATACGGTGATACCCTTAGAAAATTCTTTAAAAATAAAAGAGTGGGTGGATTTAGAATCAAATAAAACATTTTCTACTTTATATTGGATGGTAAGTGTACCTTTCGCCACTTCGTTATCGTACTCCACATCGCTGATAGAAATTTCATGTGACTTTCCATTGTCTTTGGCATTAAGAGTTTGTTGACGTTGATCGTCATCATCAACCCTTGGATTTGGGCATCGATTGGCATAATTCCACATCTCCTTGCACTTGAAACATTGAAGGGTAGTAGGTTCATTCTGCATATCCCTTCCTTTGTTTGCATCATTAGACATCTTCTTCCCATTATTTCGACATTCAATTGCCCGATGACCTTCTTTTCCAAACTTATAACATTTGCTTGTCCCATTAAGAAAATTTACTCATGGTTTCTTTCCACACTTTGAGCATAAGGTAAAACTCATCTTCTATTCAGTGTGCTCTTTATATTTTCCTTTGAATTTCATTTTCCTCTTCTTATCAAACCCATATGACTGATGGGTTACACCAATCTCCATCTCAACCTTGAGAGAACATCGAACTATTTACTCATAGCTATTGAAGTCCCTTATGGATAACGCCCTTCGAAGACACGGTTTTATGCCACTAAAGAATCGATCGATATTACTCTCAGGTTGGATAATAATACCAGAAGCGTACCTTGCAAGTCTTGTAAAATTTTCTTTGTAGGTACCAACAGATTCATCGTTCTTTTTCTTTAGTTCAAGAAACTCCTTCTCTATCTTTTTTTGGAGAATACGAGGGAAGTAATTATTGAAAAATAAGTTCTTAAACTCATCCCATTCAATGGACTCAATTTCATCCCTTTGCCTCGTATTCTTAATAAGATTCCACCACTGATCAACATCACCTTCCAAACGATAAACTTCTAATATGAATTTATCATGTTCAGAACATTGAAGAACTGAAAATATCATTTCAGTGGTACTGATCCAATGTTCATCCACTAATGGATCAGAAGACCCATTGAATGAAGGTGGACACTACCTCATGAAGGATTCAACAGAAAGTTTCTCCTTCCTTTGCTCGTTTGGAAGTCCTGCATGATTCATAGATTGAGAAAGTTGTGTGAGAATGGAAACAAGATTTTTCATTCCATCTCCCATAACATTTGGTTTCTCAGGGGGACAATCATTGCATTGCCCGTCGCATTCCGCATTAACACGGTTCCTTCGGGTTCCAGCCATTGACTAAGACCAAGAAGAATAGTGTGAGCAAGACTAATTATAATAGGGAAAACACATAATCAAGAATAAAATTTTACACTTACGGTCTTATCATATGTTGTTCATGGCCATTTCTAAAACACTAAGATTGTGTTCTATGCTTAGACTTATCAATAGGGTTCTTACTAAGGCTTTCACATTCTAATTTCCAAAGGTTGACTATAACCTCCCTCTGATACCGACTATAACGACCCATACTTTACATACATTGTTAATACTTCAAAATTGAATCACACTTATTACAACATATAAGAAAACTAGTAAAGGACCATATAGGTATAGTGTCTTTAGAAACTGGGAAACACAAACAACTGGTTCATAAAGCATCTACATTGTCTCCCATTTATTTCATCATATCTAGAGTTCCTTTTGGAATATCTTACTTAATAACCTTCTTCCGGAATTGGGGAAATAAAACATACAAAAGGGTGATCTCAAATTCTCAGTAAGGGTAAACAAAATAAATATAAATTATATCATATTCATAAGAACATAACATTTTGGAAATCGTAACCTGCAAAAGAGATCATAATTTCATAAAATGGGAAAAATCATAGTAGTGAAATGTAATACCAATAATCATAACATAAAACATGAAACTTTGTGTCATACACACATAATTATAGAGAATCATTTCTTAGTAGTCAAGACTCATAGCCAAGACTATCTTAGCAGACAAAGTCCATTTCTGAACCGAGTTCAGTCCTCGTTTCAGTCCTGGTTCCCTGAACCGGTTTAACCTGCCGTTCCAGCCATGTATATATCATGAGATATAAATATTTACCCAATGCATTGGAGGGAGATATAGGTCCCACCCATCTCATAATGATACCATTCTTATGTGTTCCACAAAAATCATAAATCATACATCATTGCATAATCCATGTAATAAAAATGGGATTCTTAAACATCGTGACGTCATAAAACAATTCATATAAGATAAATGATTTCATAAAAATAATTCCATCACAACATAATCAAATTAATATAATAATAAGTATAGAAAGATAACCCTATATTATCTTATATGGAAAATAATTTTGATAAAACACTTGAATTCCATTCATGAGGAAAATATCCTTTCTACTTCAAATTTTTTTCCTTTCTTAACATGTCATATAATTTTAAACTAAAAGAAGTTGATTAAAAATAAACTTTAAAACTTGTAAAGGAAGCTTCTTGGAAATAATTTTTTAAAAATCCATTCATGCCGTATAAGTTAAAAAACATTCTTCTCGTAAATTTGTCGGAAAAGTCAAAAAGTACCTCGTACGAAAAATGACAAAAGATTTCTTTCATATCTTTTACTAAAAACTCACTGAAGTGTAAAATTGGATTTAAACAATTGTAGGTGGATGGAAATAATAATACATATTTAGGAAACATGTATGTGGATGATAAAATACACCCTAGTAAATACCAAAGTATAAACAATCTCGGATAAAAATGAGATTGTGAGATTTTCCCTTACCTTAGGTCCGATTTGCATCGTAAGTGTCCGAACCTCATGTATAATTATTTAATAATGTCATTGAGTTATTAAAGAATCATAATAATTGTTATGATATCATATATGGTCATATTCTTAGCTTCTTATTAGTAATATATCATTTCTATTTGTTATTCAGGTGTTTATTAATTTTTGCTCTTATGCGTGTTTTGTCGAATAAATTCTTATTCTTCTCTTTAGGTTATAGATACCTCATTTCCAGAATGGTATTAGTGTAATATATTTCATATTAATTCATTAAATTCATTTATATAATCATTATTCAATGAATATCATGTATAACGAGTCACATCACATCGTGGAGACGATATTCCGTACGTATGCACGATCGATGATATCGTTCCCATGATCTTGGAATTGTATTCGAGTGTATGTATACTATTTCAGAATCAATACCACTTTACAATAATCATATATAGTTATTATTTACACCATTATACCCATCCAAGTAAGGTGGTGGTGGAAAATAGATTTCACCATGGCGTGGAGACGGTATTCCGTACGTACCCACGCACGGTGATTTCATTTTCATAGGATGGATAGATGGTGAAATAGGGTTGTTTCATACTTATAATAACATATCCGTATATTATTGATACTGATGTTATTACTTCATAATGAGACAACTAATGAAGAAGAAGTGGAAGAAAAAATAAAGTTGAAAGAATCGGTAACATACATTACCTCTTATTTGAAGCGCCTCTTTGAGACCTCCTCTTAGGGCACTAAAATTAGTCTTTGAAGAAGACCAGGACCTCTAGGATGTTTCTAGGGAAGTGGAGAAGAGAAATTGGCAGGTGTTGGCCGAGCTTGAAGGCTCAAAGTAGTGTGAGGAAGAGAGGGATGAGGTGCCCGTTTATAAGGGAGGAGAGGGGCACCTTTGGAAAAACTAAAAATATTATTTTATTATAAAGTCATATTCGGTTTTTAATAGCTCCAAATTTCTTTATTTCGAAGATAAGGTGGGTAAGGGTAAAAATTCTCTCATAAAATAGAATTTAGAGATGTTTTGGGTTCTATTTTAACCTTATCAGTTAGATTTAACTTTAAGTTAAATAATTTTACTTTTACCGTGTCATTTTGTTTTCTTACACTATAAGGTTAATAAACTTACTATAAAAGCCAAACAAACCCCATGTTGTTTATTATTAATATATATAACCTTATATAAGTCATTTGGCCGAACCTTATATTTTTAGAAATAAAATAACAATTAATAATATAATATTTGTTTTAAAAACTATTTTATTTCCATTTTGACACTATTTGGTAATTGATTTTTGTGAAAATTATAATAGAAAGATTAGTTCGAACAAAGTTAATTACATCAATACTAACATGTCATATTAACCTATAAAATTATTTTAATTCCTAAAAAGTCTCAAATTACATTTCTTTGGGTATTTATAACATCAATTATGTCAATATTTCATTAATAATATAGTTATTGCATCATCATTGTATTATAAATAAATTAAATTATTTATTGTCTAAAAATTAAAAATAAAATAAAATTATGTATAAGATCTTCTTATATTTCTAATTAATATTTATAGTCGAATTTATCTTATGTATAACCATATATTAAAAATGATTTACTTATTAAACTTTGATTTTAAATATTTTAACACTTCTTTAAATAAATTAATAATAAATGTCATAATCGAATCCATGTGGGCCTAAATTGTCATATTTTATTCCTAAGGTTGTTTTTGGTCGAATTAAACTTATCTAATAGAATTAGGACATGTGTTAAGGTAATAATAATATCATTTTTACCCTTAATTACCCTATTTACTTTTAACCGTGGTAAAAAAAGTAAAAATCTACTATTCACCGAAAATTATTTTCATCTCATTGAACCACTATTTACTTACTGAAATCAACCATGTCTCTCGGATTTTTGAAATTCCACTCACAGAAGTGGTAAAATGAAGTTTTATGTAAGTTTGCAAATTCTCCTAGGAGGTGGGTAAAAGACGGTGAAAAGTTCGATAAAATTTTTATATATCTAAAATTATTATAAAATGACTCCAATGAATTAATTTGAAATTATAAAGGTATTATGTATCCATTTTGACCTAAAATAAATTTATATAAAATAAATAATTATTTAAATAAAAAGTCGGGTTTTAAATAGTAACCTAGTGTTTTCACTATTCATCAAAAATTGAAAGTTTTCAGAAAAATACCAAAATTTCACCCTAGGAAAATTTCGATATTCCGAATCCAAAAATGAAGTCCATTTTGAAATATGAAATTTAAAAAATTTCAAAAAGTGGTTATTACTATTCATAACGGCTAGTTTTTATAATATTTTAATAGCATATCGTTGTTTAGTGAAACTCGGTATTGCGTACGACGCAAGATATCAAGGAAGGTCGTGATTGCGTGTAAAGCAAGACAAGCTAGTGTTGTGTGTAGTGAAAGTTTCTTTCGATGGTTTATATAACATAAAAAAAATATTTCTCATAAATGTCTCGGGTGTTACAATGAGAAAACAATTAATCTCCAGTAGCATTGCAAGCCTCAGAGTTGTCCCATTCTCTCCCATTTCAAAAGAAATCATGTACATGATGAAGAGGGGTGCCTGCCCATATCTATACCAACAACCAAATAATCTATTTGGGAACAAAATCAGGAACCATACAGTGTGTTACATGAATCCTAGTAGGAAAAAACCAAAAGATAATGCCTAACTGTTAGTGAATATATATATATAGTAGGTTATATCTAGAAATGAAGCAACAAACCAGGAAGTACTCAAATGTATATAATCCTATAGTCTTCCATTGCATTCATTTATGTTTATAAATTAATCAAATGTAAAATAATGTATCCTCTCAATCTATCATATGCTATGTATCCCCCTGTATTATAATAAGACCAGACGTCTCAAAAGACCATTTAAACAACATGTAATACAATGTCCAAAATTATGTTCTGGTTTGGCAGACTCATCACAATCATACAAATGTAACCCTCTAAAAAAGTTATAATATTCTATCCCCTCTAGTTTTACATAACATAAATTCAAAAAATAATGAACCTCTGGGAATGCTCACATAGTATAACCTCTTTGGTCTCACTTAGCACTAATCAATTACAATAGACCACCATGGTAGCTCTCGCAGTCAATACCCCTTGGTATGCTTTGAAATAATAAAATGTTATGACCCCTGGTAGCTCTCACATTCAATGCCCTATGGTCCAAAATTCATTTAATAACATCCCCCTCATTATCTCTCATATTCTAAACCATGTAGACAATGACCCCACAATAGCTATCACAGTCTAAAAATCTGATCAATCTAAACATCAATTCAAAATTAAATGACCCCACCTTGGGAGGTGCTCGTAGTCAATTCCCCTTGTTCATACTTTCAAAATGTGGAACACATGCATCTCATGTAAACCAAAAATCCATCATAACAACACTAGAAATGGAAAAAAATCACCCTAACATACTTTCTTGACCCAATGAACATAATCAGTCAAACATGGGAAAGGAACCCATAATCATGGAAATATGCCTTTTTCATAATCAATAACCCTTTCTCAAACATACACACCATACCATTTATTAAACATTGTTAAATATACATAACATGCTATAACCTAAACATTGGTATTTGTCACTTTTAGAATATATAATCCATAGACAAACAAAGGTACAAACTAGCTACATCGATGTTTTACGATGAACACTCTTGAACATCATCCCTTGAATCATCATCGAAATATGTTGATCTACAAAAAGGATAAAAATGTTCAACCATGAATAACCCACGAGAGAAGTGGAATCAGAAAGGCAAGATCAAGAAGAAGAAAGAACTCACCAGTGGGATTCCAACGCACCAATAGATGTTTGAATCAGAACATGGATAAAGAAACGATGGCTTGGACATTGATCATCACACTCTGTCGGTCTTGGATGAACCAACTTTAGAAGAATATCATTTTTGAGATGATATAAGACCCTACTATGGATCATCAAATAAAAATTAAAGTACACATTTTGTTCATTTGATGTAGGTGACATGTACTAGCCTCAATTGGCTTCTTCTTTAGGTAGTCATCCAGGTGGCCCACACAGCCATGTACTCAGTCATTACACATCCATTTCATGGCTACCCGCAACAACTGGGTACACAGAGTGTATGTAGAAAAATTCCAAATATTCATTTTCCCTACAAAACCCCAAAATTAGGATATATACCTAAAAATAAGATCATGGTTATTACAATAACCATGATCATGGGTGAGAAAGCATGATTTCAATCCTCCTATGATCCATCCACTTTAAGTGGTCATGGGCCGCTCCGTACCACGAAGGCGTCATGGCGGTCGTGACTCCCCATTTTGAAAACATGGATTATATTTAGAAAAATCGTTAATATTATTGATAAGATATTCCAAAAACAGATTGTCCAATATAACCCCTATTGGTTACTCCATAAAATATTCCCTAGAATTGAGTGAAATTATGCTTTATAAAATCCCACTCAATGAAAAACACCACACTACCCTATAAAAATCACTTCAAATTAAACATCAATTATAAAAATATTATTATTATTCAAATTAAATTGTTGATAAAGATTATATTTTCAATATTCCAAGATGAAATGAGTTGAATGTGCTCATTTATACATTATTTCTGCCAAACGATAATTTCATTATACCTCAGTATTGTTAAAATATCACTAAATTAGATACTGTTTAATCTATAAGAATTCATAACATATTACATTTATGATTATTATTTTGTATATGAAATTATAATCAGATAAATTATATGATCCATTCATAGAATATGTATCCTATCTCATTTTTTTGGTTTAATAACATTACTCTTCATAAACTATTATTTCAAAAATATAATAATTTTTTTAATTATTATTAATGAATATTGATATAAAACAATACTTGAATGGAAATTTCATTCAATATGCACTTCCCATAAATATATATTTTTGGAAGGAAAATAATTATTCAAAATTAAACCTTCATATATTATTTTTATTTAATTGGAAAAAATGTTATGGATAAATTAAAAAAATACATTCATGTTATTCACCTCATTAAAAAAGTTTCAACACCATTACCTTGACTATATTCTATATTTATAGGGTATTTTGGATCTAAATATCACATTGTAATTCAATAAAATATGGTTACACAATAAAAAAGAACATTTCATTTATCCATAAACCAAATTACCTTCACATACATCATGTACATATTTAAACAGTATGCATTAGATAACATTTTCATTTGAAAATTACAACACTCCTTTCACATGAAAACTGCATCTCCAAAGCTTCAATGCTATGAAAAATTATTTATATAAAATATTCATAACATTTTTAGGATCTCATAATGATTTAAAATTGAATAATATATTCATTATGAATCTATAAATGCATCATATAATATTCACCAAAAATTCAATGAAATGATGTTTTCGTGGTATATTATATGTGAATTTCCAATGATTTATACCTAAAAATTCAACAATGATAACTCTTTGAATTTTTTGAGATAATCTATAAATATCAACTTTAAAAAATTACTCAACATAAAATCATGTACCATAAATGAAACTATTTCAAATATATCCAAATCGTGTATACTAAATCAAAGTGTGATAAATATAATGATTCTAAACAAATACAAATACAAAAACAATCATATATAATATATTTATAAAACAATCTGAAATGATTAAAATAAAAGTATAAAAATAAAACTAATCTAGAAGAATGTATCTATACTAGAAGAAGTATTTGGGACTCACTATCAATAAATTATGGAATTAGAAAAAGTCCCAATAGTAGAAGGGGATGATCGACTAGAGGGGGTGCTTTGCCTAAGAGGAATGATCGACCATATGGGATGCACCACCTATTATAAGGGGACGATAAACCTAGGGGGGATGTGCATTGGGTGTTGGAACAAACTCTCGGCCAAGGGGGATGTGCGACCTAGGAGGGGAAGCATGACCAGATGAGGCAGAGGAGGTGGGATACACATCGTTCGAAGGTGGAGGATGGGTGGGGATGTGTGTCGACTGGAGGTGGAGAATGATCATTGGGTTATGGAAATGTAGGGGGAGGGAAATGGATGTGTGATGGGGGGGGGGGGTCATCATGATGAGTGAGGGGGTGAGAAATGGTGCGGTGAAAATATTCACCCCTAAATTCTGAAGGTTTACTAAGAAACATTGGTATATAAATTCTATACCCACAATTTATTAAAACCAGAGGGTATAAAGAAACCGAAATCAGGAAATACACATGGTTTTCTAAACCATTGTTATAGATCTGTGCGGTTATCCCCTCTATCGTGTACTATATAATAGTAAATATAGTAAGATAAATACTAGATTCACATTCCATTAAAATAATTATAATTTGAAAAATAAATTTTGAATGTATAGAAACTAAAACACATTTCATTTAACCAATGAACATAAAATGAAATGTATCCATATATATTTCAATGAAAAATATCAATGATATTAATAATAACTATGTTTCCAATATAAGAAATACATAATTGATAGACTCCATGTTTCCTTGTTATAAGAAACCATTACGGTCAAGGCCCATAAAAAGATAGTTAAAAACTTACTAGTTACAACCCAATTTGGAATGTCCTCACATTAACTCTATTTTCAAGACCTTTCACTAAATATTCTATAACATTCTAGTTAAAAACATGAAGATTTTACAAACTATTTTTTTTCCAATAAGACTACCGATATAGTGAAGGGCTTTCCTTAACGGATTCCCAAGCCGTATAGATTTCACTAACTGTCTCTAAGTTGTATGGCTTTCATAAACCAATCCTATGTAGAAATGGTTCATGTCTAGATAATTTAAATAAACACTATTCCAAATAAAAAACCAGTATTGAATAAATGATATTAATTTATCAATATTTCTTAATATAAAAAAATAAAATTTAAAGTAAACACCCCATGAAATTTGATATGTGTCTCAATAAATAATCTTATCCATGAAAAATTATAATAATTTTTAGGTGAAATTCAATGATCAATTATCAAAGGAAATTGAATATTTCAAGCGGAAAATGAATCAAGGAAGTTAATGGGAATATTATCCTCCTCCAAATCAATCATAAACCATCCAAATGTGATTAATTATGCTATAAATACAACATAACCCAAGTTGGGT